>CM053623.1:9605964-9637931 GCA_028646595.1 Phalanger gymnotis | reverse complement strand
CCCCCCTTGATTTTGATTGATTCTTGATGTCTCATGGAGTCATTAGCTTCCACTTGCCCAATTCTAATTTTTAAGGAGTTATTTTCTTCAGTTAGCTTTTTTACTTCCTTTTCCATTTTTTATTGCTTTTCTCATTTTTAGGCTTCCTTTATTAGGCTGTGAATCTTTTTTCAGGATTCTTTTGCATCACTCATTCCTTTTTCCAATTTTTCTTCTACCTCTCTTACTTGATTTTTTAAATTCTTTTTGCACTCTTCAAGGAGCTCTTTTTGAACTTGGAGCAATTAACATTTTTCTTTGAGGCTTTGCATGTAGGTGTTTTGACACTGTTGTCTTCTTCTGAGTTTGTGTTTTGATTTTCCCTGTCACCATGACAACATTCTATGGTCAGTTGTTGGTTTTGTTTTTGGTTTTTTGGTTTGCTTGTTTGCTCATTTTTTCAAGCCTACTTCATTATGTTTAAATTTGAGCTCTGCTCCTGGGGTGGAGGGTGCATTGTCCAAAATTTCTTGTGCTGGGATTATAAGCCCTGGCTGCTTGACTGGTCCTGAGCTAGGGCGCACAGGGGTCTGGATGCTCACCTGCTACTGCACCAGGGCTGTGGGTAAAGGAAGAGATGGCTGCTTGCCTTCTGCTGTACTGGGGCCCATGGGGTCTTAATCTGTGCTGGAACTCAGGGCCTTCACTGGCTTACTGAGGCAGGGCCTGCTGCTGGCTTGCCAGGGCACTGCCTCCCTTGGACTGTACTTCCCTTTTTACCCAAGTGAGAGAGACTTTTCTTGCCCACATTCCAAGTTGTCTTGGACTGGAAAGTTGTTTCACCCTGTCTTTTTGTTGGTTCTGCCATTCCAGAATTCGTTTCAAGGTGCTATTTTAGTTATTTGGAGGTGAACCTGGGAGAGTTCAGATGATTTCCTGCTTACTCCATCTTGGCTCCTGGAAGTGTGTGCCCTTAAAAATCTTTATGAAAATGGTCTATACTTGAATCTAAGCTATGCTTCATGAAAATGTGAGAACAGAGTAAGACAGGACTTCATGGACCTATGAAAAGCTAGATTTCAGTCACAAGTGACTGGCTGCTGCAGAGAATACAAGATCTCACTGTGCACACACAATACAGTTTTAAAGGCTCTCCCTTCCAATAAGGAGTTGCCTACAAATTAAGATCACATAAAATTCCTTTATAAATACAACCAGAGAGAATTTTGTCAATGACCTTCTAACTACCAGTATCAAAATAGGCATAAAACATGCTCACCCAAGGTGCTACATCAGTGACATGGAGGATGCTCCATACAAAATGTAACTAGCAGAAAGGTGACCCTATCAATGGGGACGTTTTCCAGAGCCTTCTATTTGGGGATAGAATTGTATTGGTTGCACTGATCCTTAGAATACCCCAAAGCCACCTTAATGAACACTCTGACTCAAAAAGGACCAGCCCAGTAACACACAAAGAAAAAAAAATCTAACCGATGAAGACTGTATACCTTCCAACGCAGAGCTGAATGGGCAGCCTGCTGAATTTGTCCATCAGTTAACATATCTGGAATAAGCACTACAATAATCAGAACAAAGACATCCTTAATAGAAGCCTTGAGGGAACCTTATCATCTAAACAGAAACCTCTTTTCCATTTGGACTTTGTACAGGACATCTACCAGTCTTTTCTTGGTGATGTTGTAAGAGCTGTGAACTATGGAACACAATGACCTCAGAAAACTGAGGGCTATGTAAAGACACACACACACATATATATACATACATATATATATATATGTGTGTGTGTGTGTGTGTGTGTATGTGTGTCTATATGTACATATATGTACATATACACAATCTACCTTCCAAGGAAGAAGTGACATAAAAGACATCATTAAAGGCACAAATGCTTGGAAAAGGAAGTGAGCCACTGATGTGTCAAGAATGAGATATGACAGATGAATTGTTCAAAGTAAGCACTCAAAAGCAGAGAGGACATCCTTTATGGTACATTTATGGAAGGAAGGGCAAGGCCAAGAGCCATATCAGATGACAATATAAGAATTGGTTACCCTTCACACTAGGGGAGGGGTACCTACATGGATGAGGTCACAGATCCATTAAAACTTTAATACAAAATCACATTCTTACTCTTCAAATTAAATTTTTCTAGTTAGTCTTCCTTTCTAAACTGTCTGGATCTTCTCTCTAGTGAGGCAGTCCAGCCTAGAGGAAAGATGAACAAATGTGAATTCCGAGGACTTGAACAGGAATCAGTCATTTACCACCTGTGTGACTTTGGGTAAGTCATGTAATTTCTTTGGGCCTCAGTTTCCTCATCTAGAAAATGAAAGGATTGGACTCAGTAAGTACATAGTCCCTCCTAGCTCTAAATCTATGATCCTATGATGAATTTTCTTCAGATCCTTCTTAAAAATCTGGAAATCTAATCTAGATATAATTCTCTAATGAGGACCTAACTACCGCAAAGTACAATGAGTGAAGTATACACCCTTGCTTTTCAGTGACATGAACCAGTTAAGACATTCTAGCTTTTTACATTAAAATTTCCAGGTCATTTTCATTATATCTCTCAAGTCTATCTGCACCTGGCCAGTTCTTCTCTGTAAGCCTGTATACGCTGAATGAACATGATAAGATGTGTCAAAATAGCTGTCAAAGAAAAGAAATTGGATTTTAGAAGAGGAACCAGATGACTGTTCTAAGCTGAGGGGAGTTCTGATGTTCACACCATAAAATCATAGAAACAAATGTTCTAGGTGTTTCAACAATCTGGCTAGCAGCTGTTGTGGGGTGAAAGACCAACAGAAGCCCAACAAGAAGAACACTGCCAGCACGCTGCCAAAGCCCAGGTTCTTTTGATCTGCTTTACTAAGGAAAATGGGTTGATAAGCTTATTTTAATCCAGCATACAAATATCACTCACTTAGTTCAGGGGAAAAAGCCAGCACCCTGAACTTCAGAGCGAAATACAAACAAAGCACAAACATCGACAGTCAGACCTTGTCTGATTCAAATCCCGATACATAGTTACCAGAGTTTAACGAAGTCCCAACATCCAGGTTTACGAGCTGGAGGGCTCTTAGCTACAGCTGCCTGGAGTCTCCGCATCAGTGCACGCCACCAAGAGTGAGAGCCCTGCGCAAATAGCTCTGTCTTCTCTTCTTATACCATTTTAGACGTCATCAAACGTCATCTGAATGACCAGAACTTAGGCTCCTATGATTGGCTCTTGAGTTAGCACCTCCCCTTGGTACCCTGAGAGCTTCACACCCACATAGGCTTAGCACCTAATAGGGGTCTGGGCCTGGGGCTTACCACCTACTAAGACTCAATGAAATACACTGAATTAATCAAAGGAAACAAAAGCCAAACTCTTCAAGGGCACTTGGTTGAACTGAGTCCTAAGAGCCTGTTTTGCTTACCAACACACTAGGTTATCTAAGTTATTGACTGATTTTGGCCATTATAAGAAGCCACAAAAGAATCAATGGTTTCTTCATAGGAAAATATATATAGGGATTCAAAATAGAATATGAAAGCCAAAAGTGATTTAACATTTTTAACTCTGGTTTTGCTTAAAGTGTAGCAAACCCACCCTGCTGCTTAGTAATTGGACCACTATGATATGGGAGGGGAAAAATGGCAATGAACTTCAGGCCTCCTCCCACCCTGGCAAACAGCAGCAGTGAGGTGGCCTTGTTTCTCCTACGCTTCCTCTGAAGCAAGAGGAATATGATTTTCTAATGGAGACTTCAGATGCAGTACTTGTGGGGCACCCATGCCTCTGACTCACTCTATGCTGTAGATAAGAGTTACTGAAATATGGGTGACAATATTTGTTTCTTTTCTGCTTTCTTAGGTACCAGCCCAGAATACAAAATGGAATTCAGAAGATCTGCCTTAACTTTCAGAGTAAGACATTAGAGATATCTATATTCATATGAAAAAATGCTCTAAATCACTACTGATTAGAGAAATGCAAATCAAAACAACTCTTAGGTACCACATCATACCTGTCAGATTGGATGACATGACAAAACAGGAAAATTATAAATGCTGAAGAAGATGTGGGAAAATTGGAACACTAATGCATTGTTGGTGGAGTTGTGAGCTGATCTGACCATTCTGGAGAGCAATGTGGAACTATGGCCAAAGGGCTATAAAAATATGCATACCCTTTGACCCAGCAATACCACTTCTAGGGCTGTATCCTAAAGAGATACACAAATAGGAAAAGGACCCACATGTACAAAAATATTTATAGCACCTCTTTTTGTGGTAGCAAAGAATTAGAAATTGAGGGGATGCCCATCAATCAGGGAATGACTGAACAAGTTGTGCTACATGGATGTAACGGAATACTATTGTGCCGTAAGAAATGATCAGCAGGAGGACTTCGGAAAAACCTGGAAAGACTTATATGAATTGATGCTGAGTGAGAGGAACAGAACCAGGAGAACATTGTACACAGTTACAGCCACACTGTATGATGACTAACTTTGATAGACTCGGCTTTTCTCAGCAATTGCAAGGTTCTAAGACAATTCCAAAAAGCTCATGATGGAAAATGCTCTCCGCATCCAGAGAAAGAAATACGGAGTCTGAATGCAGACTGAAGCATACTATTTGCTCTCTCTCCTTTTTGTTTTGTTTTGTTTCTTCTTTCTTGTGATTCATTCCATTGGTTATAATTCTTCCCTACAACATGACTAACATGATAATACATTTAATATGCATGTATGTACAGAGCCTGTATCAGGTTGCATCCTGTCTTGGGGAGTGGGGAGGGGAGAGAGGGGGAGAAAACTTAAAACTCAAAAGCTTGTGGAACTGAAAGTTCTAAACTAAGATTGACTAAATAAATAAATAAATAATTTGAAAAACAAGACGAGAAGACTTCCCTTTTCTGTCTAGCTCTGCCACCCAATCACTTTGGGACCTTGGAAAAAACACTTCATTTCACTTTCTCCACCTATAAAATGAAGGGGCCAAACTACATGATCTCTGAAAATCTATCTTCCTAAAACAATCATTATGAATGTCATCAAGTAACTTAGGAAATAGCCTTATGCTTAATAACTTTCCCCTTGAGGGTTTGGGGTTCTAAATCTACCACTTCAGCCATATCAAGGGGTCTTAGTGTATAAGGTCCCTCCTTCAATGCAGATCAGCCGCTCATCTAAGTAGCTCACACACAACTGCTTTGTGAGAGGCAGGCCTTGAACTCCTTTCTTTCTGAATCTAGGGCTGGCCAGCACTGGAGCCACCCCGCTATGCTGCTTCTCAATAATTTCCAATGCCACTTCTTAAAAGATAGCTATTTTTAGATGAAGGGTTATAAAATATCAGTAGAAAACGGGATGATGAAACATTATAGTAAACAGTTCTTCACTGTCTCTAGGATAAATAAAATACACCCACCTCTGGCATTTAAAGTTTGTCAACCCCCATTCGCCTTTCATATACATTATTCTCCTTTTTCCACTCTACGATCTTGTCAAACTGGTCTTTTTGCTGTCTTTCATACATGTGAGGTATGTTATAAACCCATTTTACAGATGAGGAAATTAAAGATAATGTTTAACTAAAACAGGTGGTGTGCTAATCCTATAGCAAGAGGAAGAGATAACAAACGGGCTTTAGAGTGGAATATTTTCTCACCGTGAGAAATGATCCTGCAGGTAGGTAGTGCCCAGGAAAGTTCATCTTTCTCAGTTCAAATCTAGCCTCAGAAATTTACTAGCTGTGTGACCCTGAGCATGTCACTTCACTCTGTCTCAGTTTCCTCATCTGTAAAATGAGCTGGAGAAAGACATGACAAACCACTCCAGTATCTCTGCCACAAAACCCCAAATGGGGTCACAGTCAGACATGACTGAAACGACTGAAGAACATCTGAAATGACCACTGTGAATACCAAGGCTGACGTGGGATCATAGATTTGAAGCTAGAAGAGATCTTAAAGGTAACCCCAAGAGCAGAAGGAGGTGAGAAGGTAAATGGGTCCATAGCCTCAGGGCTTGAGAGTGGCAGACATCCTTCTGCTGACCTTCCACACAAAGTGCTTACGTGAAGGGATGAACAGTGATGAAGACACCATCAGAAGACACTCATCAGCTCTGTGAATAGTGTCATTAGTGAGAATGGCAATAAAGTCTAAAAGAGAATCTACCAAAGTAAACTCAGGAGAAGAAAGGGGCTGTTAGGATTTTGTTCAAGTTAATTCTATACATATTTTAAGATAAATTATAAATCATTTAATTTAAGGATTTATGACATTTTTACTTAGGTAGTTTTGGTGAGAGTTACAAAGGTGGAGTAAACACTAAACACATTAATCCAGCAGCAGGCATTTGTGTAACTGAAGTCTGCAAAGTGCTTCACACTGGTCATCTTACTTGACTCATCTAACAACCCTGGGAGGAAGGTGCTGTTATTGTCTTTGTTCTACAAATGAGAAAACTGAGGCAGAAGAGAAGTGACTTGCCCAGAGTGACACAGCTAGTAAGCGTGGGAGGCCAGATTTGAATGCAGATCTTCCTAAATCCAGGTCCAGTACTCTATCTACTGAGCCAGCTAGCTGCCCTGCTACTTCAAAAATGGTTAATTCTTGCAAATAAAACAGAAAAACAACTCATCTATATATATGATCAGTGAATACTACCAAAAAGCAATGGGTAAGTTAACTAACCTTTTATGTTTACTGAAATTCACCTGAATTGTACTGACTATGCAATAAAAAAAAAATCAGCAAATATCTATTTAACAAGCTAAGAAGCACAGTCCTCAAAGAGTCACATAAAATTATCAAAAGTGGAAAATGGAAATTCACTCAGGCTCACACCCTCAACTCTTTTTTTGCCTTTCTTTTATCCTCAGCACTTAACATAACACCTGGCAAACAGTAGGAACTTAATAAATGCACACTGCCAGATCCACTGCCAAACCTTGTCACACTCCCTCTCCCCTCACACAGCCACCACCCTCTCTGAGGCCCCGTCACTTCTTGCCTGGATTATTTCAAGATTCTGAATTGGTCTCACTGCCTCAAGTCTTTCCCCACTCCAATCTATCCTCCACACTTCTGCCAAAGAGAGTTTCTAAAGCATTGATCTGACAATGCCACCCCCTGCTCACAGAGTCCAGGGGCTGCTCCCTCGCCCCCAAGGGAGAGGACAATGCATCTACTTTGTATTTATCTTGAATGTACCTCGTATTTCCATGCTGTCTCCCCTCTTTCAGGGATGTTTGGGGAATGTTTTTTTACCTTTGTCACATCAATATCACAAAAAGTGTTTTAATGAAAGTCTGCTGACTTGACCAGTATTAAACCTTCCCAAGTGGGGAATGGGCTGCCCTGCCTGGAGTTCTTCCAGCTAAGGCTAGACAGCCACTGGCTGACACTGCAGAAGGAATCCCCACTCAGACACTGGTAGGACTGGCTGGTCTCTGAACCTCCTAATGCTGATTCCCTCCACTGATGCTACTTCCGCACTCTAGAACCAACTTTATCCTCTTTCTTAACACATTTCTTCCACTGAGCATTGTCTAAAAGGCCCTTGTTATACGGCACGTATCACCTAGAAATTGGAGCCACAGCCTCCTAACACTCCTACAGCCTTCTCCACTTCGGTCATTAGTACAATCATCTTATCAGATTAGTTAATACTCACCTTGAAGGACAGAAGGTGACTTGTGAGGAATGACACACAAGATGTGGACAAAAGGAGGGACGGAAGCTCATCAGAACCAATCAATCTATCAACATTTACGAGTACAGCCACCAAGGAAGGGAGACCGAGTGAGGCAGCCACCTGGGCCTCGGTGCTTTGGGCAGTGGAACAGAAAGTATGAGCTGTACTCACCTCTAAGGTCAGCTGTTTCTAGTGTGTAACTTATTTGGATGTTAATGAGATGAATCAACACACATGGACTGAATTCACTCATTATTTTTGCCTAAAAAGACACATAGATTTGTACATAAAGAACTGGAAAGAGCTTCATGTGACTCCCGAGCTTCTAGCTCCCCATCGACAAGCTGGTCCAAGGCCCAGATTTTACAGATGAGGAATCAAAGCTGAGAGAAGTTTGAGGTCACGCAAAATGTCCTTCCTAAAATGTGGAGGCAGGAGTGGAACATATTCCGGATATAACCTGATTAACACAGAACAGAAGTGGAGTATTACTTCCCATATAATGCTGCCTAAAATTGTATCAGCTTTTTGATAGTGACTATATCCTATTGCTGTTAAACAGAAGACCATGAAAAAAGTATAATCTTAACTGGCAGTAAAAAATTGAATACAATCACAAGTCTAGGATGGTAAAGTTTATTTTTTCCTTAAAAACAACAACTTTATTTCCCTCTATTCGTTTCTCATCTTCTTCTCTGTGGATTCATCTGATTTTGTTATTATCCTTTGCACATATAATCATATATATAAGGATTATATACGTGGGGGCTCCCAAATCTCTACAACTTAGCATCTAATAGCTTTCTGGGGCCTTAAATGAATTGTTCAATGTCACGCAAGCATCATCTGTCAGAAGCAGGACTTGAATCTAGGGCTTCCTGACCCCAAGCTGGCTCTCCATCCACTCTGCCATTCTGCCTCTCCTATTAGCTGACATCTGTATTGTGACTTAAGGTTTATAAAGTCTTCCCCCACAATAACCCTGTAAGGAGGGTGGTGTGTTGTCTTTATTCCCGTTTTACAGGCCAGGAAATTAAGGCTCAGAGAGAGAGAGCTGATATGCTCAAGTTCCTGTCCAGCAAATGTGCTTAGTAGGAAGAGAGGAAAGCTGGTTAAACAGGAGAAGGTGAGCTCCCCCTTCAATCCCAGACCACAGGAGGTTAAGAGCAGGCTTAGGGAGGGAAGGGGATCAACTCAAATTGGAACGTGTTGGGTTAGAGATGTCAATGGCACATTAAGTAGAGAAATCCAGTCAGGTGGAAATGTGGCACGGGATGGAGCTCTGAAGAGAGGCTGGGGATGGATCATCTCAATACAAGTAACAGCTAAAGCCTGGAAAGAATAAGCCACATAAATAGGAAGATCAGAAAAAGAAAATACTTGAATTAGTTCTGGAAGCCCAAGGAGAGAAGGATTTCTCTGGATGTTCAGGAGGCTTCTCAGTCAAGGCTGAGAGACACCACAGCAGCCCCCAGGGCCCTTCAAGGCTTGTTCAGTGGCCAGGCCAGGCCAAAAGTCAGGCTTATGGGCCAGGAGAAGGGCTGAGAGAAGGGGGAGGCACAGTAGGAACTCTGATTCCTGGGAGTTGGAGGGTGATGCTTCATTTGAATTCGAGGGTTCTAGATCTCTGCGATGAGCCTGGCACCTCTAAGGAGAGGCCTGAGGTGCAGGTGCCCAGAGCTCACTGGGCCCGCAAGCAGGAAGAGCTAATTGCAAATCCAGCCTCAGACACTGGATGGGTGGCCATGGGCACCTTCCCTCACCTGTCTGCCTCAGCTTCCTCAACTGTAAAATCGGGATCATAAAAGCACCATGCATGCAGACTTTGCAGCATTTAGTACAGTGCCTGGAACTCAGTAGACGCTAAATAAATGTTTCTTCCCTTCCTCCCTTCCCCCACCAGACTGGGCCCAGTCAGAAATGGAGCAAGCCACAGCTTATGGGAAGACCTAGGGTGGGCTTATGCCTATGAGGGGCCACTGCACTTTCAATGTGGCTGAGACAGACAGAGCCAGAATCAAGAAAGGTAAAAGAAGCAAGAACAGTCCATTCCAGAGATTCACAAACATTCTCTATTCCTAAGGCCTTTTGTGTCTCAGTAGCATTTTTCACAATACCCAAAAGAAATACCTAATAGTTGCCTTTATTAAGTAGTTAGGGTTGGGGCAGCTAGGTGGCATAGTGAGTAGAGCGCTGACTGGAATCAGGAGGACCTGAGTTGAAATCTGGCCTCAGACACTTGACACACTTACTAGCTGTGTGACCTTGGGGAAGTCACTTAACCCAAATCGCCCTGCCTTCCCCCGTCAAAAAAAGCAGTTAGGGTCAAACAACTTAAATATGTATTTATGTTCTAACAATAACCATTTGAAAAAACAATGCACATACACTGAAAGAAAAAGCATTTTTTTTCATTCTTAAATCCTAACTCCTTACTATGGGATGTGAAATCCTGTTGGACATTGCACAATTTCTCAAACCTGGGGAGCAGAATTCTACTCAAAGAAGAATATTCAAAAGCAGTATGTCAAGAGGGGCTCCCTTCATAATTCTAGGACTACCAAATTCGAAGATTATAGAATTTGAAGCTGAAAGCAACCTTAGACATCATCTAATACGGGACCCGGAGGGGTTAAAATACTTGGCCAGGGTCACAGATGAAGTAAGCATGTGAAAGTTGCATGTTATAATGGAAAAGGATAGAAGACTTGAGGGTCTGAATACTACCTCTGAAACCTTGTCCTAGGCAAGTCATTTAACTGGAAGAATGGTTCCTTCTTTCAGAAAAATAGAGGAGTTTGGTAAACTGTTAGATTTGGGGGGAGGACAGAGACACTGAGTTCTACTTTGGACATGACTGGGACACCTAATTTGAAATGTCCAAGAGGCAGTTGGTGATGTTAGACCGAAGCTCAGGAGAAGGGGGCTGGATAAACGGATCTGGGAATCATGTGCATAAAGAAAATTCAACTCATAGAAGATGAAGAAATCACCAAAAAAGAGAGTGTGGAAGAAGAGCGCCCATTTGGGATTGAGATATGGATATCGAGCCAGCAAAAAAAGAGATCAAGGCAGACAAAAGGCAGGAGGATCATGACAACAGTGTCTCAAAAACGTAGAGAAGGGACTGTGGCACAGAGAGGTAAAAAAGAATTAAGACTGAAAGAAAACTACCAGATTTGGCTACTAAGTGATCACTGATCTACAAAAGCACATGAAATAATCGTATCTCAATTACAAAGTGTCCCTTCAAGAAATAAAGACCAACTCAAATAGCTGGGAGAACATTTAGTGTTAGTGACTGGGCTAGGGAACACAACGAAAGTGCTAGTAATGCCAAGGTAAAATGAGAGTTTTAATGCAAGACTAAATTATGAAAGTTTGCCAAATGTGACCAAATGTAACAAAATTCATCAGAAGAAACAAAAGATCTAGAGCAGAGGCGGGGCCCCTGGGAGATTATCAAGAGAAATAGCAAAAAGAGGAAGAAGGCCTGGAAGAAATTAGGCTTATATCAACATCTTAGACCAAAGAAATAAAAAATGGATGTGACCTGAATATGAAAGATCACACCATAAAAAGAGAGAGACAAGTAGATCATACGTACAGGAAATAGATATATTTTTAACTAACGAAGGGATAGAGGCAATTACAAAAGAAAATAGATAATTCTAATTATATGAAATGGAAAATTTTCTACACAAGCAAAATTAAAACAGAAATAAAGTATGTTGAATTTCTCAGGTAAGGTTTGGTATCTAGGATACATATATAGATAATTAGTAAGAGTGTGTGAGTGTGTGTGTGAGTGTACTTCATATATATATATATATATACACACACACACACACATACATACATATATATATATACATATATACATATATACATAAATATATATGTATTTTTTTCTCAGATAAGAGTTACAGCCATGGATTCAGAGTTAGGGTTGCCCCAATTCCAAATCTAACTCTAATCTGTATATGTTTACATATGCAAATGTATATACACATATTTGTATATGAACTTCTTATTATTATTCTTTTGTTTTGTTTTGTTTTGCTTTTTTTGCCAGGGGGAGGCTGGGCAGTTGGGGTTAAGAGACTTGCCCAAGGTCACACAGCTAGTAAGTCTCAAGTGTCTGAGGCTGCATTTGAACTCAAGTCCTCCTGATTCCAGGGCCAATGTTCTATTCACTGCTCCATCTAGTTGCCCATGGTTATTATTCTTTGACCACTTATCTATCACTTTGGGGAATGTGAGAGAGAGAGAGAGAGAGAGAGGAGAGAAGACAGACAGAGAGGGAGAGAGGAGAGACAGAGAGGGAGAGAGAGAGGGAGAGGGTGAGAGGGTAATAGCTAGCATTCATATCATGCTTCAAAGTTTACAAGGTACTTTACAGACATGATCTCATCCGAACCTCACAACAACCCCCAAAGATGGGTGCCATTGCCATAATTACTTCCATATACAGAGGAGGAAATTGAGTCAGAGTTTCAGTGACTTGCCTAGCATCACAGAGCAAGTAAGTGTCTGAAGTTGGGTTTGAACTCAGATCTTCCTGACTCGTGCAGCACCCAGCTGTCTTTATATATACTTTGTAAAGGATACAAATAAATAGTTCCCCAAAGAATTGCAAACTACTAACAGTCATATGAAGGAATGTTCCAATTCACTAAAAAGAGACATGCAAATCAAAATAACCCTGAAGTTTCATCTCATAACCAGCAAATTGGCAAAGATGGCAGAAGATGGGAATAGTCATTATGGGAAAGTTGTGGAAAGATGGGCACACTAGTGCATTGTTGGCAGAGCTGTTCAGCCACTATGGAAAGTAACTTGGAGGTATGCAAATAAAGTGACTAAAACATACATGTTCTTTGGCCCAGATAATCTACTACAAAGTAGGTACAAAAAAGAGGTTATTGATAAAAAGAAAGTTCCTATATACACCAGAATATTTATAGCACCACTTTTTGTGGGAGCAAAGAGATGGAAACAAAGTAGATGCCCATCAATTGGGTTAAGGCTAAATATTTTTTGGTGAACATGATGGAACGTGACTGTCCTGTTAGAAATGATGTGCGTAATGATGACAGAGAAACCTGTACAGATTTATGTGAACTGATACAGGGTGAAGTCAGCAGCACCAAGTCAGCAGTAAACGCAATGACTACAGCAATGTAAATGGAAAGAACCACCAAATAATCATTAGAAGATGTTACAAAATTACAAGCCCTAAGCATTGCCCCAAACATTGCATATTTTCATATTTTTCTGGTGTACTCATCATTTTTGCTGATAGATTATTCTCTTTTAAAATATTTCTTGTTATATGCGATGGCTCTCTAGGCAGAGGTAGGAGGAGATTCAGAGATAAGTGTATGAAGGTGGGAAGGTACATGGAGAAGAGCTGAGGAGGGAGAGCAGAGGAAGCGTGGTCAACAAACAGCTTTTTCTATTAGTTTGGCTGAGAAAGGAAGGCAAGCTAGACGATGGGTAGCCTGAGGGGGGACGGTCTAGTCTAGCCAAGGTTTATTAAGGAGGGAAGTCTAGGGCATGTCTGAAGAAAGTAGGAAAGGAGCCAGGAGGGAGAGAAAGACTGATGATTCTGGAGAGGGATAACTAAGGAAGCAACTAGCTGGAGAAGATGGGGAAGGATGGGCCAGAGAGGTGGACACTTCATTATCAGAGAAAAGGAGGAAAGACCAGAAGGTGATGCCAAGGGGTTCTTCAATGAAGAAAAGGAGAACAGAAGCAGCACCTGCTCAGGTCTGCACAGCTTCTGTGGGGAGTGAGGAAATCAATCAAGGAGTAATAAAATGATTACCCTGGTACGCAGGGAATCAGGAACAGAACATTCAAATGGATAAGGCAAGAAGAAAGGTAATGGAGTGCAGTGGATAGAAAACTGGGAATCAGGAAGACTTGGGGTCAAGTCCTGACTGACACCTACTACAGGGGTGATCCTAAACAAGTAATTTAACCTCTCAGTCCTCATTAACTTTCTAAGACAACAAGCTGCAGAGAAGACTGGGATTTGCTTTTGTGGAGGGAATCTTCTCCCTGGGAATTCTGACACAGGTTCAGATTCTTTCACCCCAGATAACTAGTTCAAAATGAGAGCAATTGTCTCTAAGTTATCTTTTAGAGCCTTGAGAAATGAATATGAATATCTACACCATTGGCAATTCAAATGAGATAATGTATGTAAAACTCTTTGTAACCCTTAGAATACTGCATAAATGATTGTTATTATTCATTCAATTCAGCCATTAATTAAGTGCCTACTATGTCCAAGTCACTGTGCCAAGCAATGGGGATACAAAGATAAAAAAAGCAAGCCTTTGAGTTTATTTTCTATAGGGATGCGACTGACCTGTGACCAGAGAATGTAAAGTAATACAGAAGTAATTTCAAGAGGGAGACAGCCCAACAAATAGAGAAGAGCAGGGGAGGTGGCAGCGGGTGACCTGTGCTCTGAAGAAAGCCTGAGATTCCACTAGGTAGCCACGAGGAGTCTGGTCTGAACCTGGGGACCTCGGGGTACTATGTCACACAGAGGAAACGGCAAGTAAGCCACATGCATCAGACAGGGCTCAGCTACAGCCAGTTTGGCCGGACTAATAAGATTAAATAGATCTGCCTTCTCCAATTACATTGTATAGAGGTGCCATGAAAGATTTAAAGCAAAAGATTCCTTTAAGAAATGCAGAAAGTATGCCACTATTTTATTATGCCATTATTCCTTAGTAAAGTTAGAAAGTCAAAATCAGTTTCCCAGCTAGCTTCATTAAGCCATCAGGTACTCAATACCCCTCCGATGCTGCAGAGTGCTGCTTGTGAGAGCCCCACATAACAAACACCTATGGAAAACTTCGTTACCCCAAACTCCCCTTCCATGAGCGCAATAACATACATTTTCCTCTAAAACAAATGATTAATGCAATCCTAGAGAAGTCCTTTATGGTTATGGAAAAAAATTGAACGTGCTATGAAAAGAAATGACGGCAACATACGTATGTGGCCACATGAATGTTCATGTGGAGTATGCTCCATCTAAATAAAATCGCAAATAAGAAGAGTTAAATATATAAGGTGAAGGAACCCCAACATATGAATAGCTCTGGGTAAAAACGTGTCCAAAGGGCTTGGCCATGGCAATGCCGCAGCTAAATGTAGCGGTCAGAGCCAGGTTTTCAGATGGAGTGCTAATTTGCATGGATCCCTCAGGTACTTATTTCCCCCAACAAGGAAGACCTAGCTGCTTCTTCTATAGCTGAGCTCCGATGCTCCATGTCCCTAGTTTCAAGCTTCAAATCCCTAGAGAGGAAACGGAAAGCAAAGTTCTTGAAGAATCATCACTGTTTAATTTGCCAGCCTGAACCTTCCCTGGGAGTCGGGCATCCTGGGTTCTCGTGGTGGCTTTGTGTGACTAAACCGACAGGCCCTCAGCTCTTTGGGCCTGAGCCCCCTTATCCATGCAGTCACGGAGTTGGATGTGATTATACGGTCTAAGATCTTGCTAGTCCAAATAGGATCACTTTTGGTGGAAAATACTAGCTAGAAAAATTTGGGAAATGGAATCCAGGTGTTCGAGCATGTCACCGACATTAAGCTGCTATAACATAAGCCCAGCTTAAAACAAACTGACAAATTGCTCCTGACTTTAAGATAAAGGCTGTGGTCAATAAACAAATTGAAGCCATAAAATCCCAAGTTTCTAAGTACCTGCAGTTACGGAAGTTCACATCCTCCTTAGACTTGCTGCATAAGCAGGCAGCTGGTCCTCCCTTTCAGCCAAGAGCCCCCAACTCTTGGCTACATCTCTTCCCATTTCTAAGATAGGCCAAAGGAAAATTGGTGCTGTTAAAATTCCTGCACTATTTACTTTATAGGAACTTTGGGCTTAAAATTAAGATAAGGTTTTAACACCCAGAGCTGTCTTGTACACAGTAGGTACATAACAAATGTTCACTGGATTTTTGTTTCTTTCTTGCTATATCTCAGAATCCCAATGACGATGCATGTTGGAATGGGGAAACAGAAGGATGTCTTCAGCTAACAAATGTGATGAAAAAGAAAATGACAACAGTAATTGCTAGGATTTATGTAGTACCTTGTGTCAGGCCTTGTGCTAAGTGCTTTATTAATTTGTTTATTATTTACTTATTATCTTATTCAATCCTCAAAATAACACTGTGAGGAAGGGTCTAGTTTTAGCCCCGATTCCATAGGAAGAAACTGAGGCAGACAGGGTGAAGTGACTTGGCCAGGATCACAGAACTAGGAAGCATCTGAAGCTGGGTTTGAAATCAGGTCTTCCTGACTCCAGGTCCAGCATTCCCCGCCCCAAGATGCCTTCTCTGAGATTCAAATTCAATTGTATTACCATTGGGCTGGGGAAGGAAAGTGTTAAGTTATCCTAACTTGTGTAGAAGTCAGGCTGAAAGGTTTTCCAGGCTCTTATATTATTTTATGTCCTTCATTTTCAAAGCGGAACAATGACATCACAGGAAAACGTCTGGACTTGTGGGTGAACCGGATTTATGTGAGGCAAAATCGCCAAAAACGCCCCAAGTCGTCAGCCTCACTCTCTCTTCCTGAGTCATCGAAGGCTATTGACAGGACAACTGGTGATGGCCTGAGATGCAGCAGACGATGCCCTTGGCATCCTGGATGTCTGACCAAGCTCTAAACGCTCCACAGCACCTGCCTCAGCCACCTTCATGGCCAGTGGAACATAGTGTTCTCATCTACCCATCCACCAGGGGAAGTCTTCCCACGCTTGGGGCAGATACCCCACTAACTAACTGATGGGTCTGAGGCCTTTCGGTTATCCTCAACCCGGTTTAGTGAGTCTGCCCAGATGGATCACCAGGGTGTAGCCAATGTCCATGCTATAGCTTCCTGGAGCCACGGCTGAGAACTGGGAAAAAGGCAGACACCTAAATTGGATGAGGCTCTTATCTACTAAAACTTGCAATTAATCCCCTGCCTCAGATCAACTCCTCATCCCAAACGGGAGCTATACAAACATTACTCAGGTTCATTTGGTTGAATTGGAGTTCCAGTCATTGTCCTTCCCTCATTCCGACTTTCCTTGCTTTCTCTTTGGCACCCTCTGGTCCCTTTGAGATTCTGCTGCCATCACCACAGAAGGGTGCTAAGGGATAAGCCCAGGACCAAGGACCATCTTGCATTTCTTTGTGTCACAGGCTGCAACAGCCCATCAGGGCAACCTCTTCCAAGGTAATAAGCCTCTTACATCAAGCGTTAAGATGTCATCTGTACCCACAACCATCCTCACTGCCCTTGTCAGCATTAAGCTTGAGATCAATCACCTGACACTGCCTTAGAGGGGCCATGTAACCTCTCTGCCACAATGAGCAGAACTTGTACTGATTTTAATCTGGTTCACAATTTTATTAAAAAATGTGGTTTTTATCAAAGGTGAATAAAGACAGAATGTTAAGATGTACCCTCGCTTCTCCAAATCCAATTAAGTTCATCTTCATTCTACTCTAAAGCCCAACCAATATTGTGGAGTTATCAGTTGTAGACACAAAGAACCTTCAAAGTATTTGTAGCAAGAAAGGCCAAAAATGGATCATAGGATTCTGAGGGACTTGGGGTCTTCAAGGTCATCAAGTCTGAAGCTGGAACATTTTCGAATGAGGAAGTTCAGCCCAAAGAGAGGAAGTGACTTGTCCAGCACAGTAAATCAGAGAGGCTGGTCTTGAACCCCAGTCCTCTGAGAGTCTTGCCCAAGTGTCTGAGCTCCTCTTGCATCTCTGCCCCCATCCACAAGCAGGAACGTTACCAGTCTGCACTCAGTACAATGATGTGAGTGAGAAAAGGGAGGCCCTGTCACAGGGTGTGCACTTGGTAACTCTTCCTAATAACCTCCTCTCTAATTTCCTTAATCCCACCAAGGGCACCACCATGCTTCAGATCACTCAGGTTCCCCATCTTGGGGACATCCCAGACTCTTCATTCTTCATGCACCACACCTCACTGAGTGCTGCTCTTTCTATAGCCACAAAATCATTCACATCTGGCCCTTTCTTTGCCTTTCCACCACAACTACCCTCATTCAAACCCTTATCACCTCTCGACTAGATTTTTGCAAAATCCTCCTAACTGGCTTCTCAGGCCTCCACTCTCTTCCTTTCTCAAATCCATCCCCTAAAAATCAGCCAAAAGGTTGTTCCTAAAGCAGAGATCTAATCATAGCACTCTCATCCATGGTCATAAACTTTAGTGGTTCCCCAGGACCCTAGGATCAGATGCAAACAAAGTCTTCTTCTTGGCATATAAAGCCTATCACAACTTTGCTCCAATCTACCTTTTCAGGCTTTTTTACACGTAGCTCTCCCTTCACACATTCTATTCTCAAGCCAAACTGGCTGCTTTGTTGTGACTCAAACATGACCTTCCCACTACCCACCTGCCATCACCTTGATTTGGTACAAGCCATAGGTAGCCCCAAGGCCTACCCACCACATTTCTTAAAATCCATAGCTTTCTGCAATTCCTGCCCCTCCCCCACAATCTGGTGGCATCTCCCCCTAATACTTACGTGTACTTATTTTCCCCTCCAATGGAATGTGAGCTCCTATTCTAGAATTATGCTAAGAAAGAAACTAAGATCTTTGACCCAGAGATCTCACTGCTAGACACACCCTAAGGAGCCAATGAAGATAAAAAGGCCCCACAGGGGACAATACCTTTTGCAGTAACAAAGAACTAATAAAGGAAATGCCTTCCATCAACTGGCGAATGGTTAAACAAAGTGTGCTGCATGAAGGTAATGAAACATGACTGTACTCTAAGGAATGGTGACTAATTGGAATACAGAGAAGCATAGGAAGATTTAATATGAACTGATACAAAATCAATCAACAAACACTTGAGTGCTTATTATGTTCTAGGTGTCACTGTAACAACGTAAGTGAAAAGAACAACCAACTTCCCCTAGTGAACAACGAACAATCCCACTGCCCAAGCCTGGCCCTGGAGAGGTGGGAATGATCACAGATGTGGAACATTAGATGTGGTCAGATTCTGACAACGTGTTGGTTAGTTATGTCGAAAAACTTTCCTTTTCTCTTATTCTTTGTAAAGAAGGGATATCTGGAGTGGGGAGGCATGCAACAGGATAGATGTAGAAATGAAGCTGCAACAAAACAAAATATTGACAAGTTTTGGTATCTCTAAAGCACTGGTATATTTTTGAAAAAAAGAATGTAAACTCTGGGATAAATTACTGTTTCGTTTTTGTCCCCCTATATGAAGTATCTAGCAGTGTCTGCCATACAGCAGGCACTACATAAATGTATCCAATTAGCTAGGCAAATCATTTATACACGTGACATAGTTCTGTATCTATTTGGATCCTCAGCACTTAATGCAGTTCTAGACAGAACTACTTTATTCATTTAAAAAGTTTCAACAATAATTTTATTCAACAATTGATTATAAATAACACAAATATTTAGAAAGAAAATGAAACTTATGCTACACAAAAAAGTCTCATTGAATTTTGGCCTTTTCCTTTACACTGAAATTGTCATTCATATTATCATACAAGAAAACGGAATTTTTTTGTAAATGCAAAGTTCAAGAGAAAAGTCACTGGTTATTTCCACCACTTGCCTGAAGGGCAGGAACCCCGAGATATTACTTCCTATATGGGCATCCTACAGTACTTTCCCTGTAACTGTGTTGAAGAGAAGGTGATTGCCATCACCTCCAGACCACATGAAGGACAACTCGGATGTGGAATGATGGCGAGGCTGGCCCTTTTAATGCGCACCCCTGCGGCTCCCAGTCTGGGCTGCTGAACAATGGGAGCCCCTTGCACAATGGGACTAAACTTTGAACAGACTATTCTGTCCCCTGCTTAGAAGGACCTGAGGTACAGCCCCACCTCAGGTCGCTAACATTAAATACAATTAAAAACCATGTCAAAGTTTACAAGGCTTTATTCCAAGTCACTTCCAATCCCCTCAAAGGGGCACTTACTCCCTCCCAAGGAAACTGCACTGGCCTGACAGTGACTGCACTTACTTGTAGGACCTCAATCAATGTGTAAATTTACTACGGACCTACCAGGTGCCAAGCACTGGGCTGGGTGCTGGGGATACAAGCTCAAAAACCGAAATAATGCCTACTTACAAGAAGCTTATATTCTAACGGAGGGGAGAGAGGTACATGTATGTAGATAGATAACAGACACACACACACACATAGTACAGAGAAGTGAACAAATACAAATAGACATACACAAACAAAGCAGTTAAATACCAGGTAGTTTAGAAGGGAGGGCACTAGCAGTTGGAAAGATCAGGAAAGATGTCATGTAGAAGACAGTGTCTAAGCTGTCTTAAAGGAGAGAGTGACTGTGGAGTAGAATTAAGGAGGCAGAGTATTTCGGACATGGAGAACCACCAGTGCAGATGCCCAGGGGGGAGAGAAGGGGTCATGTGGGTGAGGACCAGAGAGAAAGAGTGTCCAAAGAGCTTCAGAAAGATGAGGCTGGGCCAAACTACATAAAGCCTTAGAAGTTAAACAGAGAAGTTTCTACTATATTCTTGAGGCAATGGAAATTACTGGAGTGGCTTGAGTAGCAGAGTCACCTCTGAGTCCAATCTGAGCTAAGGAAAATGACTGAGAGTAGACGGGGCAGGAAGATCAGCGAGGAGGCCGTGGCAGCATTCTAGATGAGAGGGAGGAGAGCATGAACCAAGGCGGCAGCTGTGTGAGCGGAGAAGAGGATAGAGAGAAAAAGTGCTGCAATGGTAAGCTCCAACAACTGTCTGACCGTGTGGGGGAAGGATTATAATGGGAGATTCTGAACCAGAGACACCGGGACTGCTGACAGAAATAGTGTGGAAGGGCCATGGTGCCATGCTGCACATGAAGCATGTTTTCATATAATGAAATGAGTTAAATGCAAAAATCTCTGGCTACATACATTGTATTTAAAACTCTTAAAAACAAAACAAACAAAAGAACCAACCCTGGAGTATGTACTTAAAAATAAATCCTTCAGAAACTTCAATGGGATTATATAAAAGAATATATATTGGAGTTTCTAAAAGTCAACTACCAACTACCTATGACAATAGGAGAAACAGACTGGATGAAAACAGTAGATAATTTTAAGTATGACAGCTTTTAGGCTCCAATCAGTAACAACAACACCATACCCCATGCCCAGCCTCCTGGCTGGCAATCTGGAATAGGAATGAGCAGGACACAGGGAAGGAAGCCTTAGATTGCAAGATATGCAAACTTCACTAAGCTTCATGAGGGTGTCTCTCATTCATTTTTCTTTCCCCAGAGTGCCTACGTTTGCAGGAGACAGCCAAATGTTTCTTCAGTGAATGATTATCTACCTAATAACAGTTGATTGGTTTTCTAATCCAAACCCTACATAACCTCACCTCTCCAACAATTCAATTACTATAAGATAAGTATAGGTGATTATAAGTAGATCCTCAAAGATTAACTTTTGGTGGGGAACAGGAAACACTCCCTTCCAACCCCTTAAACAAGACTCATGCCAGAAGGAATCCACTGAACAGCCACAACTCAAATTTCTTGGTTGCCAAAAGGTTTGGACTGTTTTGTGTATGCTACCCCATTTGATTGAAGAAAAAAAGCAGATTATTAAGTAAAAATTTAAATCCAGCTAGACATTCTGAGTTGCAAAAGTTGATTTAAAAATTCTCAAACTCATCAATATTAGTATACTTTGTACTCCTTCAGAATGTGTCTAGGAAGTGCGTGACAGAATTTCAAATACAAAAGGTCTCTGAGTTGTCAACCATTAGAGAATCACATCCACACAATTTGGGTTCACCTTTGTTCAAGAGAAAGATTACTAAGCAAGATAATGTAGGATTTATCAAAATGGGCCTCCTTAACTAAAATGGCTGAATAAATACCAAAGACACCAAGAACTCCATTAATCCAGAATTCACTAGTTGGGTTCAAGTTTATGTTCCCTAAGAAAACCAATTCTTAGATTATGTTATTGATGTATACAATGAGGTGACTGTAGGTCAAGTTTAAAATACTGAACAGAACATCCCAAGCACATTTACAAGCAAAACAAACTAATGACAAATCTAATCTATTAAGGAAAACAGGTTTGCCCAGAGGGCCTCTACTAGTGCCCTGCAGCAAGAAGCTATAAAAAGTTACAGAACTCCATTTTTGGACAAAATATCCCCAAATTCATAGTAACCTCTCTCCAGCTATTACAAATTGGAGAAGTCTTCTGCACACGATTATTCTTAACTACCCTTCCACCACAATGAAATACTGAAAAGGAAACCAGAGGCCTGCCCTTAGGATAGCAACACATCAAAGATAGGATTTTGTAAAGGAAATCTGTTTGGGGAAGCCCTACCCTCCCACTGCAATGATGTCCTGTCAGAATTCTCTCCAAATCTCCATTCTGGTAGAACGGCCATCAGATAAGTTAATCAAAAAGAATCTGCATCTAAACTTGGTAGGCTCGCTCACCTGCTGCCATTTTTGTTGGTTTCAAAGGACAACTCAGGGCAAGGAAACACTGAGGCAGAGACAACAAGACAAGGACACATGAGCCATGTCCTGTGACCTATCAGAGCAGCCTCCCAAATCCCAAACACACAAGGAACCACGGGGCTTTTGGCCTCATTCATTCTCCATAAGCACTCTGGAGGGCAAGTCTGGGAGTGAAGGCTCCACTCTGTCTGGGATTGCCCACCAATGAACATGAGCCTTGGGGGAGGAAGCTAGTGCTCAGACTGGAAACTTTACCGATGGACCTTCTGCCTGGGAAATGCTCTCTTTGCAGTCCCTGGGCTGTAAACCAAAAATCAGAGGCAAATCCTGAACTTGGAGAATCCTGCCCAATGGCAGCTACAGACAAAGCGGAAGGAGTTAGTGGAGTTTCCCAGCGTCTTTGTACTTCTCCTCTGCTCCCCTCACGGTAGCAGAGCTCAAACTGAAGGGTTAGCACAATTATCAACAACCCTTGCAATTATGACAATGGCCTAAAGTGACCGAAGGAGATGCGGTCTGTGACTTACCGGCCACGCTAGTGATTGTCACCGGAACTCCTTGCACCTGGACGCCCGCAGCCCCCAGGTTGGCCACGCTCACCGTCTGAAGGTTAGGCACGGATGCGAGCTGGGCAGTGTTCAACGTTATCGGGGCCCCCGCCACAGCCACCGGGGCGATCTGGGCAAGAGCCGTGCCACCACTCGAAGACACTGGGGTGATGGTGAGCTGTTGGGGTAGCCCGGCATTCTGAACTTGCAAATTGGGCAGACTCTGAATATTCTGAACCTGCACAGTCTGCCAACTGATCTGCCCCGACGGGGTTAAGGTCGGCGCTCTGATGAGCACCTGAGTTGGACTTACAGCCTGAAGCTGGACATTCTGCAAAGGCTGCTGCTGGATGGTCTGCAGAGTCTGTCCTGACTGGAGCTGAAATGACTGGGGCGGGATGGCCTGAAGAATCTGCTGCTGAGGCTGCTGGATCTGGATCTGCTGCAAGATGGGCTGGCCTACGATTTGCACTTGCTGGAGGGAGTTGGCCTGCTCCTGCTGCGGCGCATTCTGAAGGCCATTGGGCTGAAGCTGACCAGAGTTCTGGGCTTCAGCTTCTGGGGCGGGGGTCTGGGATTCTTCAAGGACCCTTTCTGAACCGCCGGCAGCAGCCGCGGCGCTCGCATACTGGCCTGAGTCCACTGAGCTCACTAACGGGTCGCTGCTCGTCAGAGTTGTTGAAGCGGTGGATGTGCAGGTGGTGGAGGAAGAGGAGGGGGACTCGGGCATAGTGCTGCTAGCAGAGGCAGTGGTGGTAGGGGGGGTGGGGGTAGGGGTGGACACTAACTGATTTCCATTGGATGCTCCGCCATCGGCAGCAGACTGGCCAATCTGTCCAGAGCCTCCTCCAGCAGCCACATTGTTGATCACAGGCAAAGCTAGAGTCACTCCTCCAATGTTGATAGGTAATGTTGTCACAACTTGAGCCTGAGTGCCTGGAATTGTCTGTAACTGCAATGGTATGGAGACACCAGGCCGAATTTGGACCGGTACTGTCTGATTTGCCAGGTTCTGAGCAAGAATATTCCCAGAAGCTGTCCTGTTAGCAGCTGTGAGGATAGCTTGGTTATTCCCCGCAGGAATGAGCTGGATTTGACCCTGCAAATCCTGCAGAGATGCAGCACTGCCGGGGTTAATTTGGATCTGCTGACCCTCCACGGCCTGCAGTTGGGGTATCACTTGGTACTGAACGTTGCCACTGGGGTTCTGTACCTGGATGACCTGAAACTGACCCGAGGCGGAAGGCTGGCCTGGCTTGGCCTTGGTGGGGGAGCTGCTCTCGTTGGCGCTGCTGGCAGAGCTGGCCGAACTCGAGGCTGCCTGGGAAACGTTATTTTCCTTTGAAGAGGGAGGTGTAGCGGTAACAAGTTGCCAAGCATTTCCAGCGAGTTGCGTGGTCACCAGCTCCAGCTGCTGGGGCTGATTCTGAAGTTGCACCAGCCCCTGGCTCGGATCGATGATGATCTGCTGTTGCCCAGAGGCTTGGTTTTCACCAGGAGTCCCTATTTTGCTGCAAGTGGCTGCCAGGAGAGCCAGAGGAGAAGGCTGAGAGTCCTGCCCACAGAGGGGATGGGGAAAAAAAGGGGCGGGTTTAGTGGAAGCCAGGAGTGGGGAGTTATTTTTTTTTGACAGTTCTAAATATCAAAAGTTACCCAGGAAGTGGGAGAAATCAAAGAGTGCTTTGAACGACAACAACAAAAAAAAAAAACAAAACAAAAAACAGAGACCTGAGCAGCCCAAATGAGGAAGTGGGCCCTTCTCTGACCCAAGCTATAAATAAAAGGGTCAGTCACTGGAAAGTTTTTTGAGGCCAGGAGAAACTTTAAAAAAAAAAATAAAAAAACAACGAAACACCTTTGAGCAGGAGGGCATCTCCCTTCAGGGCTTCTAGACACAAGTTTTATGCCACCCCCCCCCCAGAGCCTGAAGCCTGCATGTCCTTCAGCAGGTAAACCCCACGTTTAGCAGGGGCCCCCACCCCAGGGGGAGAAGCTTCGAATGTCCTCACCAGCTCCCCCTTCCCACAGCAGGCAGTAGCTTCCCCTTCCCCAAGGAGTTGGGGGGAGGGGGGAGGGAAGCTTTACCTGGGAACCTGCGGTTTTGGCTTTTTTATTGTTGTTCTCCGGCTCTGAAGTCTTTCCTCCTTCTGGGGCCATGGCAGCCCCCGCGGCTGCCCCAGCCACTGTGGCTGCAGGGGGAACCTCGTCCTCCTCCTCCTTCTTCTGATCTGCAAGAGCCCCCACCCCGCTTGGTTAGTGAGGAGCTAGCCCTCGGATTCCCTCCCTTGCCCAGTTATTGGGGCTCACCCTGGGGGTGCAGCTACTGGGGTTCATCCTGGGGTCCCCCCGAGTTTCATGGGGTTCGTTCATCACGGGGGTGAAGTCCCTCCTTCAAGGCCCCAGGGTTCTTGGGGTCCATCCTGGAGGTGGGACATCCGCCGCCCCCCCCGCCGGTATACTAGGGTTCATCCTGGGGTTGGGGGTCCCTCCCTCGGCTCCCCCCGCCAGTCTATCGGGGTTCATCCTGGAAGAAGGATCCTTTCTCGGCCCCCCCCCGCCGGTCTACTGGGGCTCCCGTGGGGGCGGGGGCCCCTCCCTCTGCCCCCAGCCGTCCTCGGGGTGCGTGCTGCGGGAAGGGGTCCCTCGCCCCCTCCCTCCCCGGAGCGGGCGACGGCACGGCGGCGGGCAGGCGGGCCCGGCCGGCGGGGAGGAGGGCCGAGCGCTCGGAACGTGGTTGGAAACCCGACCCCTCGGCTCCAGAGCAACACCCAGAAGGCGGCGGCAGCCGGGCTCCGCGGCGGAGACAAAACCCGGGCGGCCCGCCCCGCGCGGGCCGCCGCCGCCCCCGGCCCCTCCTCCGCCTCCTCCCCCTGGAGCATCCCGGCCCGGCCCGGCCCGCCCGGCCCGCCCGGCCCGCCGAACGTACCGCTCATCCCGCATTCACGGCGCGGCCCGAGGGCGGGCAGGCGGGCGGGGGCCGGGGCCGGGGCGGGGCGGGGACGAGAGGGCCGGGCGGGCCGGGCCGGGCGCCCGCCCGCGGGAGGAGGAGGAGGAGGAGGAGGCGGAGGCGGCGGCGACCGAGGAGGAGGAGGAGGAGGAGGAGGAGGAAAGGGAGGAGGCGGCGGCTCCCGAGGCTGCGGCGGCTCCGGCCCGCCCGGCCCGGCTCTGGGCGCAGGGCCGCCGCGGGGCTGTGGCGTAGCAGATCCTCTCTCCGCCCGGGCCCCGCGGACTCGCGCCTGATTGACAGCGGCGGCGGCGGCGGCGGCGGGGGCGCGGGGAGCCGGCGGGGCCGAGCGGAGGCGGGGCCGGCGCGGGGCGGGGCCGCGCGCAGAGCCCTCCCGCCCCTCCCCCGCCCCTCCCCGCTCCCGCGAGGTCACCGCCCAGGCCCCGCCTCCCGGAGAGCCGATTGGCCGCCGCGGCGCGTCGCTTTCCCCCTCCCACCCCCGCCCCCCAGCGCCTCGTTTTCGCACTAGCGCTCGGCCTTCTTTCTCTGCCCTGGGCCTAGCTCCGGACCCCGGCCTGCCCGCTACCCTGCGCGAGCGCCCCGCTCCGCCGCCTCACATCCCAGCGGGGCCCGCCGCAGGAGAAAAGACAGTCACACACCTCACCAAGCCTGGCAGAAAGCGAAGGGCCCCGCCCCGCTCCGGCACCTGAGGGCCCCGCCCCCGCCAGCGCCGAGCGAGCGTGGCTCCCGCAGGCACCTCCCGCCTCAGCCGCCTCTTTCTCCTAGCGGTGTCGCTATTGGCCGAGACGCGAGTGACGCACGCTGATTGGCGGGGAAGGGAGGGCGGGAGTGGAGGGGGCCGGCGTAAGGCGGGCCGGCGGTTGTCCTGCAGTAACGGCTCGTGACGGCAGCGAAGGCCGCGCTAGCTCAGGAGGGGACGCGCGCGGGGGCGCGCGCGCGCGCTCGGGAGGGGGCGGTGGCTGAGCCGGCCTGGCCTGGCGGGCACGCACGCACGCACGCCGCTGCTGCCGCCGCGCGCCCGGGAGCGCGAGCGGGAGGCGGGGCGGGCCTGAGCGGGCTCGCGGCAGGGGCGGTGCGCGGGCGGGAGGCAGGGCGGGGCCGACCGCGGTGGGAGGTGAATGGGAAGAGGGGAGCGGCCGGGCTGGGGGCCTGGGCCTATCCCGGAGAGGCCTAGGGCCGCCCAGGCCCGCCCCGCAGCGGGAGGCCGCAGCCCAGCGGCGAGCCCGCCCCATCGGACGCGTGGAGAAACTGAGGCCAGTGGCAGGGACAGGAAAGAGATCTAGTACATTTTACACTCCAGATCTGTTCTAGACCCAGACCCGTCTTACAGAGGGGGAAACCGAGACTCGAAAGGCGGCTGACCTGCTTCGTCATAGCAGCCAGGGCAGAACTAGAATCCAGGCCCCTCGGAAGATGCTCATTCTCTGACGACACCCTTAGAGCCCTGGCATGGATGAAGCATGGGGTGCCTAAGCCTTTCCCTACTCCGAGGGGAAACTGAGGCACGCAGCCCCGCCGCGCCTCCTCCAGGGCCATAGTTGTGGGGCTGGAGCGCAGGGTCCGGCCCGAGCTGGGGGCAATGGGGGCACTCGTGGCCAGCCCGCCAGCCACCGGCCTCCGAACCCCGTTACAAAGCTCTGAGACTGAGGGCGGGGGCCGCGAGCACCCCGAAGGGTTGCGGGGCAAGGAGAGGTCTTCTGGCTGGAGCTCTGGTCCGGCCCCTGGGCCTGCCTCGGGGTCAGCTACTACATCCTGAGCTTGACCGCTCGGATGACTCGAATCCAGGACTCGCTCCTTCCCCGGCCCTTCCCTCCCGCCCCAGCCCTGAGTCATGCCTACACCCTTAGTATCCAGCCCCCTGCCGGCCTCAGGTCTGTCCAGAGCCCTGGACCCGGCCTTAGGACCTCGGCTTCTCCTACTCAGCCTGACCCCAACCGCTTGGCCGAGTCCCGGCCCCTCGCTGGTCCAGCTCAGCGGCTGTAACGGTCCGGACTGCATCCACTGCCCACCCCGGGATCGAACCGGGGACTTAGGGTTCAGTTAGAAATTCTGGACTTAAACACCAATAAAGGAGCATTGCCACGTACGTTGTCAGACAGGAGTGGCTGTACTCGAGTCTGCGAATGATACTGTATAGACAGAGCTTACTTTTCTGTATAATCAATTACATAAAATAGAATTAATTGTGTAATATATAAGAAATTCAACATGCATCCTTCAGACCTGCCTTGCTCCTCTCAGATTTCTTGGGCCTCAAATGAAGAAATTAACGCAAAATGAAGGGTCAACTTTAAAGCCTTACATATCCCTCTCAATACATAGAATTTCAGAGGAAACCAACTATATTTAAACACAGTTAACCATTTTTTTTGAAGTTCCTAAACCACAGTGCCTGGCACATAGAGAATGCCTAAACTGCGCTTCATGTATGTTGACTTTATTTCACCCAGGTTAAGAATCACTGTCTATAACTATATGTGCCCTAAACTACCTCTTATGCAAATGCAGTACTTTAATAACATCTATTAAAAGCAATGTGCAAAGCACAATTAAAACAGGGTCCCTGCCCTAATGGAATTTAAAACCCTGCGGGTAGTTTGAAAGAGAATTAGAGCTTCAGATGTCAGAGAAGAAATATTTGTGATTGGGTCTAAAAGAAAGCTTCATAAGGGGGGATATTTGAGTTTGCTGGGCCTTGAAAGAGGGAGTTTCAGAAAGTAGGGGTGAAAGGGCAGCCATTGCAGGCAGAGGCCACATCTCAAGAATCCAAAAAGCACAGGGAGGGCACAAGGGACAGCAAATAAGCCTGTTTGGCTGGAGCCTGGCCAGGTGTGGGAGTAGCAGAGGTAACATCCTGGAGTACCATTAGCTCTCGATTCTGGGTTTTTATGGAGCTATAGGCTTACAAAGCACTTTCTATATATGTTCTCTTTTGATCTTTACAATAGGCAGGGCAGGTGGTGGTGCCTCCTTATTTGCAGAGATGAGGCAACTCGCCTGTGATTCCATAGCTAGAAAGTGGTGAAGAGCTAGACCTGAATCTTCCAGATGCCATCGTGGGAGTGAATGAACAAGTGAAAGCCCTTATTAAGCACCTACTGTGTGCAAAGCACTGCACTAAACACTAAGAATGCAGATGGAAAAGTCAGGGCTTGCTCTCAAGGGGCTCCTGCTCTGATGCTCCTTAGGGTGCTACAGCAAAAAAGACGGTGATTCATCATCAATTTCATCTTTACTGATGAAAACATTTTGGTTTCTGCTCTTGAAGCATTTGACAGGGCCAAGGACTTTGGTGGTCAGAACACTTTTTCCCCAGGTTTTCATTAGCAGTATTTGGAGCCCCTGTAAGAGCAGTTAGTTACCAGATCATTGATCTCTCCTCGAGGCTTGCTTCCTGGGATGATAATTTGGGGATGGGGCAGGGAGCATCACTGGGGGTCTGGGTGCAGCTGTCACTCCTGGGGCTCTTGGGCTCACCTGCCACCCAATGGTTTGACTTTCCTATCACATGCTGCCTCCTGTCTGTCCTTCAGGATGCCCCACTGCTTCAGCTAGGATGACCTGTCTGCCCTAGTCACTCAAATCCTCCTGGCCTTCCGAGCCCTTGTGCCCTCTTCTTTGTAAAAGCTCTTGTATGTTCCCTTCTTCTTAGAGCCTACCCTTTTCCTTGTTCAAACTTAGCTCTCTGAACCCAGAATTCACCTTACTGACAGTCATTTCCTGGCTTTGCTAGAGTAAGAGATAAGGCATTTCTCCTTTTTTTTGTTAAGATAATGGCAATGTTGGCAGACAGCAAATTGTGTCGGCAAGACAAAATTATTCTAAAAGAATTACATCATGCTATCTCCTCCACTGAGGATGGATGTGCCAGTGAATTCAAGCTCTGGAAGTTTCAACCCAGCTGTAAGGGCTTCAGATATAGGCCAGGTGATAGGTACATGTGTGTATGTAGATACATAGCTGTGTGCGTATGTATACATAAGTATGCAGTATGTATGCATGTTATGCGTGCATGTATGTATGTATGTACATGCACAGCTGAGGTTGGAGGGTCCCCCTGGATAAGTTCAGCAGAAGTCCTTGGAGAGGAGGCTGGTTGACTCTCAAAGGCTTTACTAAGCCACAGAGAGATATATGAAAGGGATAGAATCATTATGGAATGGGTACTTGGCTGTCCAGCCCACTTTGATCTTAGATAGAAGAGAAAACAGGACCAAGGATAGGGGAAGTGGTCATCTGCTCTGCAGTACTATTCTGCCCCATTTGCCAGAAGGCAAAATCATTATTGAAACTGTTCCCTTGATCTGTCACCGAAGTCAGTGCTGAGGAAAGTCTGGCAAGTAGATATATTAGTCCATTCAGTAATGAAGCTAGTAAATTATTGCCAAACTATGATCTGCACATGCATTGGGCTAGCTTTCGTCAACCCCTGCATGTAGGCAGATGCTGACCTCACTGCGGAAAAACTAAGTTTGGTTGTTGTGGCTGGCTATTATGGTTGCCTGTGATGGCTGAGAGTGATACCTCCCTGCTTACAAAGTTAAGAATTGGGCTGACGTCTAAGAAATTATGGGGAACCATCATTTAGCAAATAGCCTCCAAGGTGCAAAGACGATAGAAAGATATAATCAGATGCTTAAGATATGAGCCTAAAATTGTGTAGGGGAAACAAAGGTTGATGAGGTCAGGAAAACATTTCAAGGCTACTGGTTGGAAAACCGTTATTAGAACTGCTGCAAGCCAATTAAATAATAGATAGACCTGGCAGAAATTAGCCCACTCCCATGGATGAGTTTAAAATTATAGCTCCTCTTCCAGTTGATTTCAAAGCTTTTTTTTGGTTCCTTCAGGAAGCAAAAACCCTTCTTGAAGAAGTCAAAATGTGGTGGGGTTCACCTGCAGGCCTCCAATTTATTCCTGTTAAAGACCTTTGGAGCAGGAAAGTGGCATAGAGTGTGGGTCATGACAACTCACCACCAGAGACCTGCCTGATTCTTTTTCTTTTTGAGAGGTATGCAAGGACTGTGACATCAGCATGCTAATCCTGTTGTTAGTTTTCTGACCGTATCTCTTTGGGTATCCGTTCTTGGGCATCACCTTCACAACACATGCTTCCAACCAAACCTCTCTTCATCCTCTGGATGGTTGGTCCAGGTCCAACGTGGAGTTGAAGTGGCAGTGATGGAAAACATCACCACTATGACAGTGGAGAATCATGTCACCTCCAACTCCCCTGACTTTTAGGCAGAAAGGGACATTCTTCTTTCTTAGACACTTAGAGGAAGGAGAGGGGTACCACCTTTTCACTTGACTGAAACACAACAGAACCCTACCAGACCACAGCCACCATTTCTCAAGGACCACCAAGAAGCAAGGCAGCCAATTAAAAAAAAACTAGGTCAGACTTTGCAAAGAAAAAAAAAGATGTATATGAATGACATGATTATTAGCAGCAGGACAAAAATGCTGGGCTTAGTCAAGGATGGGAAGAGATGAAAAAGCCATGGTCCATCTTCTTCTACAAGGATAGTGTCCTTGTCCTGCTTCAAATTCCACCAGAGATCTTGGGACAGCTGGGGAAACCTAGTCTTCCTTGGTCCATTAAGGACATATTTAAAGATATTGGAATGTTTAATGTGATGTCAGTGCTTACGTCTACTGTTAATTGATGTAAGCATCACATGTTTGGAATCACTACATGATTAGTTTTAGTGATTATTGTAATCTTAGTTACAGGTCATATTAGATAGAACCAGCAGCCAGAGGATAGAGTGTAGTGAGAATAAGCATGTTAATTTGGGATGAGCAACTAACTACATTTTGGTTTGAGCCTCCATTTTTTTTGAATTCCATACTTTATTATTTAATATTTTTTAGTTTTCGGCATTGATTTCCACAAGATTTTTGAGTTAGAAATTTTCTCCCCATTTCTATCCTCCCCCCCCCACTCCAAGATGGCATATATTCTGGTTTCCCGGTTCCCCAGTCAGCCCTCTGTTCTGCCACCCCACTCCACTGCCCCCCATCCTTTTTCCCCTTACTTTCTTGTAGGGCAAGATAGCTTTCTATGCCCCATTGCCTTTATATCTTATTTCCCAGTTGCATGCAAAAACAACTTTTTTGGGGGCATCTGCTCTTAAAACTTTGAGTTCCAAATTCTCTCCCCTCTTCCCTTCCCACCCACCCTCCCTA
>CM053623.1:9584620-9605464 GCA_028646595.1 Phalanger gymnotis | reverse complement strand
GGGATTTTAGAAACCATCCAGCAAAACCCCCTCATTATGCACACAGGGAAACTGAGGCCAGAGAGGTTTGGTGATTGGCCTAAGGTCACACAGCTGGTGTCCCCTCTGCATGAGGCTGCACAGTCTTTTCTCATATTTATTCTGTGTTCCAACCCAGTCTGTGCTAGTAGAAGCTTGACAACTGCCTTTCTGAGAAAAGGTGTGCACGCAGGAAAGACTTCTAAGTTTGATCTGAATTACTCACACTGTTTCTGTCACTCTGTTAAGTCAAGATGATAAACCAAACCCTGAGTGGTGGCATTTGTCAATTTCTGAGGTGTAAATACACGAATTGAAAACTGAATAATCAAGTGAGGCCATTCCAGCCAATCTGGACTAGTGGTTGTTCCCTCATTCAGTCCCTCTTGGACTGGGGGCCATCCCCTCTTTGACTTTGCCTCTGAGCCTTGACCTTTCTGCCAGACTCAACTCACGGGGCCCCTCCTTGGAGAAACCTTTCCCAAGCCCACTAGTTTCTCTCTCTCTCTCTCTCTCTCTCTCTCTCTCTCTCTCTCTCTCTCTCTCTCTCTCTCTCTCTCTCTCCTTATGCAGGCTCATCCCCACACTAACTTATGAGCATCCTGAGGACAACAACTATTTTGAGGTCTTGTAGGTAGCACAGTGCCTTGCACAGAGAGGACAATTTATTGAAATAAAGTGAGTTTTTCCTTGTGCGGCTTTTAATACTGTCCATCAGTATGCACATTTCTTTCCTGGCCAGAAATCAAAATGTGTTTATTGGGGACTATTCTGTTCTCAGGCATGATTGGAGACTTGATGGCAGAAGAGCTGGGGTGGAGCCCCTGTATACTTCCTTGGCCAGTTCTCTTCTGTACTCTCATCTCTTTAACACAGATGTGGGTTCTCATACTCACTTTCACATCCTTTGTGGGATGGTAGAAATCGGCTGGATTTGGGGCCAGAGGAGCCAAGTTCAAATTCCAGATCTCTCCTTGCCCTGAGGGATCATGGGCAAGTCACTAAATGACCCTGAAGACCCTCTCCAGCTTTATAATCTTATGAACCTGATCATTTTGAGGACCAAGTGAGATGTTTTACATAAACGATTATCTAATGAGAAACCCATCAACGTTTTATTAAGCCCCTACTGTGTTCCAGGCACGGAACTAATGAATACTAGCTATTTTTATCATCATCTTTATGCTTCTCTGTAGGTAGTGAAGCTAACAGGACTACGTTTCATACCTTGAGCGGCATACAATCTAGATGGGGAGATAAAAATCCCTGGAGTAGAAGTAATGCTGGGGCAGGAGTTAGGAGAGTGGAGGGCGTAGGCATGGATCCCATGCTGTATAACTACATAGGCTGTCATAGACGCTCCTTGCCTCAGTTTCCCATCTGTTGAATGATGATAATTATAGACCATGCTTCAAGGGTATAGTGAAGAACAAAGGAGAGAAAGAGAGAGATTGTCCATAAAGTCCTAGGAGATGCCAGCTAGTATCAGGCTGCACCTTGAGGAAGTGGGTGACTAGACAATCATCCTCTCCTATCACTGAGGCAGTTGGTATAGTGGAGAAATAGCCTCAGGCAGAGAGTCAGGAAAAGAGCCTTCGAGGTCACCCGTCCAGTCTGACCTCCTGATTGTACAGCTGGGGAACAGCAGCAGTTGGAAGGCATGTGCCCCAAGTCAAAGGCAGAAAAATCCAAATTTAAACCCAGGGAGCTGGAGTCTGGATCTGTTGATCCTTCTTTAAAAGCATAAACAAACAAGAGGAATCTGCAAGGTTCTGCTGGTGGCACACATCTTACTTAGTCTCTTAACCTCCATGCCTTGGGCCATTCCTTTAGGCTACACATTGCTGATGAGATGCCCATTGGCATCGGTGGAAGGAATTTTCATACTGGAAGTCTCCTCCCTCACCCCGCTACCTTCCCAATCACCAATCTAATTGAAAGAACAAAACCCACTTTATTTGGGTTTATCAGTATACGGCTGAGTAAACTGCCTTCCCTAATCTCTCTTTCTCTGCCCTCTCTTTCCCTTCCCCACCCCCACAAAGTAGGTTCCAATTAAAAACAATGTTACACAAAATCAGCTAACTTCATGATTGGATCTCACAGTACGTGTGATTTTCCATTTTTGCAGTTTACCATTTGTTAAGAGAAAAGAAGGACATGGGTCTAATTTTAGTAATTTGGAGCCAGCCTCCTCCCTTGTGTATCACCTTGGCTTTATTACCTTGAATGTTTTCTTAACTTATGTTGTAGTAATTGCGTAGGTTTGCTCTTCTGGTTGTTTTTTCACTCAGCAGGAGTTCAGACAAGTCTTCCCCTGTTGCTCTGAATTCTGATTCATTGTGTCAGTGGTCCCCAAAGTTTCAATCACATAGCCGTCTAAGTTAAAAATGTTGGAGAACGTGCTTCCAATCTGTCTGTTTATAAATTAAATGCACGCGCTACTATATTACTATATCATATACATTATAAAACACACAAAATAGAAATTTTTAAAGATGAAATAAATACTTTAAACAATTTTATGTTACCTATTAATGGTATAAAACATTTTGCCCTCACTAAAAACTTGGTGAGAACAATTTGATTATGTTTCATTTAGAAAATCTTGTTAGGACTTTGTGATTCAGGGATTCAAAGGTCTAGTTCTAAGATCAACTTATTTTCAAATTTGGCTTTGATAGCCTTCATAGCTAAAGAAGTGATCTCACAATGAGATTTAGGTCCCAAAGGAAGGACCTCATTGGTGGCACTTACTAAAACACCATGACACTCATTATTTCTGATGATGTGAAAGCTTTTGTTGAAATGCTGCTGGTAAATTTCCATCTTCTGTGATAGGGGAAGGAGAGGGCAGGATCTACAGACTGGGAGTGGGGTGAGGTGAGGCCAGAGTGAGGGGTGGGGGCAGGTCCAAGGGCGTGGCTGTTCCAGGTGAGGAGAAGGGAGTCATGGCAGCACAGATGGCCTGGGTTTCCTGCTAGTGGATGGCTTTTTTCTTTGGCTTCCCATCTGTCCATTGAGGAAGAAAGATATCTTGGGAGGGGGGCTGCTGAGCTAAGAGAGTTCTGTGCTTGGGTTCTTGATCCTCAATCTCACTTATTGCCGCTGCTTCTGCTGCTACTGCTCCCCCTCCCTCTGCCCCTCCTCCTCTTTTCCTCCTCCCCTCCCTCCTCCTTTTCCTCCTTCCCCCTTCTCCTTTTTCCTTCTCCTCTTCCTCCTCCTTCTCCTCCTCCTCCTCTTCTTCCTCTCTCACCAATCTACTGCAACTCATCCTGGGTCTGCTCTGAGCCTCCTGTGTTTTTTTAGGGACAGAGGAAGAGAAGATCCTGGGCAGGCCTCAGAGAGATGTATGAAGTGTGCTTGCTGCTACTACAATGCAGGACATCAGCCTGCCTTCCCATGAAGTTCTGGGCAAAGGCAAAAAGGGTGGGTGGAAAAGGGGGCTGCAGGCATAGCCAGTAACTACAAGGCCATTGATTAGCTACTGGGCTGCTCTCAGTTCTGATGTTCTCCTTGCATACCCCCAGGAATGGTCTCGTGCACTTCCTGGGGTGCATACACCCCTCTCTGGAGGCCATTGCCCCGCGTATAATTTCATTTATATTTATTTACCACATGGTCTTCAGCGACCCCCACCCTTTTGATTTTTGCTTTTACAAACAGAGAGGCAGTGTATATTTTGTTACACATCTAACTCTGCTTTCTGTTCGGCCTGTAAACCCAGTGGGGGTGGGCTTGCTGGATCAGAGTACGAACTGTTAGGAATGGTTCTCCCGATTCCAAATTTTTTTCCAGAATGGTTCTCAGCTCACCAGAGGCGGGTTAGTGTGCTGCTTCTCTTCCCTTGGCCCCTCCTCCAAGGTGGACTTTTTCTACCCAAGAGTATCTTTGCCCATTCAGGGATGAGCTCAGCCTTTTTGAATTTGCTTCTTGGTCAATGATTTTGAACATTTTCCCATTAGTGGTTGATATTTCTTATTTTAACTTCTCTGCTGGGGAATTAGCTCCAACATTCTTTCCACTAAATATTCTATCTCCCTAACTAGCTGTGTGGCAAGTCATTTAGACTCTGATCAAAGGTTTTAAAAGTCTGCAGTTCTACATGTTAACTTGTGGGGAAGAGTTTCTAAGTCCAATCATCAGTCAAAAGCATTTATTAAGCACTTACTATGTGCTCTGGGGACACCTGGAAAGGCCCTGACCTCGAGGAGCTTACATTCCAAGGGGGTAGATAATGAGATACAATACAGTAGAAATGCTGAATAGATAGCAGGCAGTCTGAAAAGAAAGTGCTGGCAGTGGGGTACGAGCGAGAGGCTGGGAGAGCTCACCTCAAGTAGCTGGAACTTAAACGGACTCTAAGAGGATGTCAGGGAATGAAGACGCTGAGGAGAAGGGGCAGAGCACTCCAGGCGTGGAGAGGCGCATAATCGGAAGATGGAGGGTCACGTTGAGAGATCAGCAAGCCGACAAGTGATACTGTGCCATGGGATGCATTTAAGGAAGGGTAACATCGGAAAGGTAAGAAGGGGCCAGATAACGAAGCCCTTTAAATGCCAGAGGGGTTTCTATTTGATTCTAAAGGTAACACGGAACTCTTTGACCAGGCAGTGATGTGCAAACCAAGGGTCCAGAAGAACCATGTTGGCAGATACATGGAGGATGGATCAGAGTGGGAAGAGAACTAAGGCAGAGAGACCTTTTGAAGAAACTGCAGTAATCCAGGTGAGAGGAAAGGCAGACAGGCATTTTTTTATTTCTTTTAAAAAAATTTTATTTACTTTTAACATTCATTTAGAAAAAAGTCTGTTCCAAATTCTCTCCCTCCCTCTAGTTCCTCCTCTACCCATTGAGAAAGCAAGCAGTATGATATCAGTTATACTTATGAAATCTTGTAAAACATTTCCATGTTAGCCATGTTGCAAAAAGCAAGAAAAATAAAGTAAAAAAATATACTTCAATATTCACTCAGAGTTCATCAGCTTTTCTCTGTAGATGGATGAAATTGTTCATTTCATCATGGGTACTTTGTAATTGTGTTGACCAGAGTGGTTGTGGTTTAGTCATGTCTGACTCTTCATGATCCGTGGACCATACTGTCTATGAGGTTTTCCTCAGCAAAGATACTGGAAGGGTTTGCCATTTCTTTCTCCGATGGATTAAAGCAAACAGAGGTTAAGTGACTTGCCCAGGATCACACAGATAGTGAGTGTGTGAGGTCAGATTTGAACCCCGGTCTTCCTGACTCCAGGCCCAGTGCTCCGTCCACTAAGCTTCTATTGTTCTAGAGCAGCTAGGTCTTTTTCTGTTGATTTTTGGTACCATATCACTGTTACCGTGTACAACGATCTGGTTCTGCTCACTTCACTCTGTATCAGTTTGTATAAGTCTTCTCAGGTTTTTTCTGAAACTATCCACTTGTTATTTCTCATGGCACAATAGTACTCGACTCCATCACTATCATAAACTACAGCTCTTTCAGCCATCCCCCATTGATAAGCATTCTCTTGATTTCTAAGTTGTTGCCACCACCAAAAGAGCAGCTCTAAGGATTTTTATAACAAGCATCAATTAAGCACTTATTCTGCGCCAGGCATGGTGCTAAGTGCTGGGGATACAAATACCAAAAAAAAAAGGAAGATGCCCCCTGTCCTCAAGGGCTTTACATTCTAATAGGGGAAGGTACAGCACAAAAGGGAGCTGTAAAGAAGGGGGGCAGGTTCTGAGAGGGGGGCCTAGAGGGAATGGAGGTCCCTATGGAATCACAGATGCAGGCTGGCAAGGCAAAAGGCTGTTGTAGGCTGAGAAGGCAGCATAGGAGGGTGGATAGTGTAGGGTCAGGAGGCCCCAGGTACAGTGGCCAGCGATGAGGAGATGGGGACCTTAATTAGAAGGAAACAGATGTGAGAGGTGCTGTGAAGGTAGAATCAATAAGGTTTGGCAGCAGATTGGATCTTTGGGATAATCAGGGGGGTGAGTCCAAGGATTTTAGCATGCTCGATAGCAGGAGGGGACCTTAGCTGTCACCTAATTTTATAAACAAGGAAACTGAGGCCCATGGGGGCTAAAGGTCTTGCCCATCACCGTGAGCATCAAAGACAGACTTTCTGAATCCGGGCTCTCTGACTTTAGAGGCTGCCCCCTTTCCTCTCTAATATCACTCCCACCCCAGAAGTTCAGAGAAAGGGAAGGTTAATACCAGACTAGAGTACTCACAAAAGGATTTTTTGAGGGGCTGGGACTTAGTCTCAACCTTGAAAGTGGGTAAAATTTGCACAAGTGGGAAGAATTTTCGAAAGGGCCACTTTCCGTCCGAGGTCCCTGTAAAATACATCTTGCTATTCTGTATATCCCAGATTTCACAGAATGTCTCATCAAGTTCTTTCCTGAGGCTCTATCGTGGTCAGGGTAGGAAATGACCCAGAGTGCATCTCCATTTAACATTTTCGACTCTAGATACACAAATAAAAATTGAGATATTCAGTTCTAAAAAATGAGGTACATTGTCTCAGTGAAGATAGATTGAACAGACTTTCCAGGTGTATTCTTGGCCCCAAATGGTATGCAGGATCATGGAGAAAGAAGATTATTTAATAAGAGAAATGCCTAGGTTCATTCTGCTGAAAGGAAGTACATAGTTCTCTGACACAGGTGAAACAGTTTATATAAAGAATAACTGCTTGTTAAGTCCTCATGTTTCTGGCACTGTGGTGAGTTCTGGGGGTACAAATACAATCCAAGACAGAATCTGAGCTCAATGAGCCTATATTTAAGTAAGGGAAAATAATTCTTATGAGGGGGAGGGGTTCTTCACCTTTTTGGTGCCTTGGACCCCTCTGGTAGCCTGAGAAGGCTATGGACCCTTCTCATGATAATGTTCCTAAACATACTAAGCAAAATGCAGAGTATTGCAAAGGAAAAGAAGAAATGATGTTGAAATATAGTTATAAAATATTTAAAATATTTTGATATTTAAATATTTTAAAGGTATTTTAAGAAACATTTTTAAAAATCAAGTTTGTGGGCTCTATGTTAAGAACTTCTAATCTAGGGGAATGATGGCCAGAAAAGAGTATATTTGACAGGAACTGCCAAATGGCTTGGGACTGGAGTCCCGGGGCAGTGGATTAACATCTGACCAGCAACGGCCATTTCTATGTTATTATCATCCCAAGAGATAGAGTTGAAAAGGACGTGGGGTATGTAGGGATGATTAGGAAGTTGTGTGGTGAGTGTAAAGGGGAAGACAGACAGGCAGACAGATGAATGTAGATAGCTAGACAGCCATAGATAAGTAGATGATAGATAAAACATTTATTAAGAGCTTACTTTGTACTGTGCATTATACTAAGCATGGACATACAAACAAAAACAAGACAGTCTCTGCCCTCAAAGAGCTCACACTCTGATGGGACAAGACAATACACAGAGGGGAGCCTTGAGGAAATAGCAGTGAAGACTTACCAAGCACAGCCAGGGTCAAGGGCGGGCCTGTTACTTCCAATGATACAAACTAGTCATTCTCATGATAGAAAGCCCCACCCCCTTCCAGCCCTATGACCCCTTTCCCAGGATCTAATGGTCTACCTGGATCTGGAGTACGTATGTATATATGTGTATCTATACATAAGCCACCAAGATGACTCATTGGTTAGAGTGCTGGGCTCAGGAAGACTTGAGTTCAAATCCAGCCTTGCACACATACTAGCTGCTTGACCCTGGCCAAGTCACTGAACTCCTCTTTCAGCCTTAGTTCCTTTGTCTGTAAAATGGGCATCGTAGTAGCACCTCCCTTCCAGGGTTGTTGCAAGGATCCAATGAGGTAATATTTGTAAACAAATGTAGTCATCCACATTATTCTCCATCTCTCTCCCAGTTGCTGGTTCCACTGCCTTCCCCCCAATTCCTTTCCACTTTTCGCTGCGTCGCCACCAGGGCCAGGAGCCTTGCTTTGGAGCTGTGTGACCCGTGGCAGCCTGGAGTGAGCTGGTCAGACTGTAAAATTTTCAGTGTGAGCATTTATACCTCGGACGGAAACCGGCAAATGTCATAAGTCAGGGCTTGAGTTATTGTTCTGCTCATCGTCGAAACTTAATAAAGTGATGGAGAAAAAGCTGACAAAACAGATGAGACTCCAAAGTGTGCCGTGGGAACATTTTTTTTTCCCTGAGAGCCAGTTCCTGAAGCTTCACCAGCAAGCTCACCGCTGTGTGTCCCTCTCCTCCGGGGCCTGCTGTTCTGATTGGTGAGGGCCTCTCTGGGGCCAGGCAGGCCTTAGGAACGTACACCTCAGTTATCCTCCCTCCCCCCAACATTGCCATCGCCCCTGAAAAGCACGCGTCCATCCACTCCCTTATGGTCCCACTCACCAACCTGGTAAACTTCCAGAGGAGTGTCCCTCCCTGGCCACAGCTCTTCAGCACGGCTGTCTCCCCTGCAGGAAGGTAAGCTCTTTCAGGGGAGGGACTGTTTTTGCTTTATTTTCATATCCCGAACCTCAGCACACCTCTTGGAATGTAGTAAACTCTTAATCAATGGCTTTTTCATTCGTTTATTTATATACATTTTGTATTTAATCTTCTTTGTGTGTGTGCTCAGTAAAGTGAAAATTCTTTGAGAACAAGGATTTACCTTTGTATATGAGAGAAATGATTATTAATAACCAACGTTTGGGGAGATCCAGAGTTATCCCCCTCTTTTCAAGTCCTTATTTCAAGGCTCAGCCTCTGAAGGTCAGCAGTGATGACGGCAGATAGGATGGACATGTTCCTCAATGGAGAGATTGCCACCCCAGCCACCTTACAACAAAGCTCATCTAAGATGAAACTCGGCCCACTGTGTTCTTCTCAAGCCTGGGTAGGGGATACAGATCCTTCCTCTAGATTTCCCCAAGGCCAGAGGTGATTTGGAAATAAAGAACACAATCAAAGTCAGGTCCCCTAGCTCCTCATTGGAATAAGCCCGCCTCTCGTTATAATATCCATTCTCTCGTTAATTGTTAACGAAATAATTAACTTGTTAACTGACTAATTGTTAACTAACTGACTGCCACTGGCAGCAGCACTCACTCCTCCAAGGGCATGTGAACTGCGAGCCCATCACCACGAATCATCTTCGATCCAAAAGAGATGGCCGATGACCGTTCCTTTTATGGATGATATGCTAGCATTGTTGATAAAATGACTACTAGTTACCCAGAAGCCATGTCCCTGGAACTTTTTAAATGTCACATATATCAGTGCCCAGTACAGTGCATAGGAAGCATTTAACATATGCTTATGGAATGAATGAAGGGGTGAATGAATGAGCAAGGGAATGAATGGATGGATGGAAAAGGTTCCAAGCTATGAAGGCTGGAGTGGGCTGCCCTACAACCTGACTGGTTAGACGGTAAGCAAACAGGATTTTGCTTTTTCTTTTTAGACAGTGAGGGCCAGGTGAACCCTGGGGAAGGCATAAAGCTTCCCTCCAATGACTCGATGGCTTTCAGTATGACAGCACAGTTCTCTGGAGTTAGCATCCTGGTAAGACAGAATCTTCATTTACGGAGGCACATTTATATTAGCTTAGTCAGTCCATCGAGGCAAGTAATCGCTACCTCAGAAGAGGCAGCTTGGCATAGCTTAACAAAGTGCCTGGAACACAGTGGGAACTTTGATATGGTTATCTCCCCAAATCATTGTAGTGGATAGGGTGCCAGGCTTGGAATCAGGATGATCTGGGGTCATTGCCAACCTCTGAACTCTACAGGGTGTCTGACCACCAACAGCCACTGACCTCAGGATGGCAGAGTGAAAGTGGACCTAGATTTGGAGTCAGAAGACCTAGATTCAAATTTTGCCACTTACTAGCTCTTTGACTTTGGCATTCATCTCTCAGCCTCACAGAATGTTCTCTCCATCTATAAGGTAGAGCCTTGGAGGGAATTCTCTGTTCACTCATATTGAAATCCTCTGTCCTGGATGGTGATTCTATCTCCCGCAGTGAATGAGCAGATAACAGTAAGAGCTCACATTTATTAAGGTTTGCAAAATGCTTTACATATATATTATCTTGGTTAGTCCTCCCAGCAGTCTTGGGAGGGGGTGCTATTATTATCCCTATTTAGAGATGGGAAAAGTGAAGTAGGGAATGTGGTTAAGTAACTTGATCTTGGTCACACAGCAAGGAAACGGAAGAGGCAAGACTCTAACTTGGGTCTTCCAAATTCCACAACCAACACCTTATCTACTAGGCCATATTCTAGGGTTTCATTAAGACCTTTATTCCTAAGAGTTTCAAAATTATTTGGGATATTTTTACAATTTGTACTTTTATTTGAATTGCTTTCTTGATTAATCTTTACTGAATCTGACTTCTGACCCTAATTTCTAGAAATATTCACCTTTTTCAGCTAGTTCTCTTTCATGTTGAGGCCCTTTCCTGACCATCAGAAAGTGTGAATAATTCTCTCAATAATCTGATAGCATATCTATGTCTAGTGCCCAGATGAAATGTTCACTACTACGATTTGGAGTCAATTAAATCACTATACTTTGGGGTGTTAGAGCAATCCAGATTTGGGGGTGGAATATGGACAGAGGTATGCTGGTTGATATTTAACAACCAGCCTGGGGTGGGCAGGGAATGTACATGGACAGGGTTCTAAATTTAATCTTCACTATTAACATTTTATTTGTCACTTTCTTGAGTCTAGACAAGTGATAAATCAAACCCTGAATTGCAGTATTTGCAGAATTCTGAGGTTACACTGAAAATGGAACAACGGTACTCCTAGGAGCCCCTGTGAGCTGGCTCCAGCGGACCCCTGGTCAGGAGTGTGGATTACCTCCCACTCTTCCCTCCAGACTCCCAGGACCAGGCAATTCTTGTCTGCCATTTCTTCTCTACTGAAGTTTGGTCCTCAACTCACCAAAGATAGCATTCCATGGCAATGTGCTTTGTTTGTTTGTTTTGGTCCCCAGGTTGTAGTCAGGTCTATTTAGCATTGTTTGTTCTTTACGAATTCACGCTGATCATTGGTTATTAAATTTCCTTTGAAATATTTATATTTGCCTGCTTGATGTGCCCAAACCTAATTAAATACTGAAGGAAGTTCAGGTACCCCCAGCTTATTCATTCAATGAATGACAGTTATGTGGCCATTATATATCACTATATATATATGTATATATATATATATATATATATTTAGTGACCACTATATCAGATCACAATATCTATCTTTGAATGTTAGTTAACTAGGTGTTCTGCTGATTGCCGTTCTAGCACAACCAATCAACCTGTTGCATCCAGATGCTGTCCTTTCCTCTCGTTCTACCAAGCCTGTGTCTCAGACCTGGCCTGATCCCTAATTGCGGTCCCGATAGACAGTTCAGGTGCCGCTGCCTCCTCGCCATTCCACAAACAGCTGGGCTGTCTCTTCATATTGTCATCCCCTAGGCTTGGCTTTGGCACCAGCTCCACTCTGTCCATTGCCAAGGAGCAGCAGCTGTCAGCCCGTGGAATGACCTTCACCCCTTGGCTCTTGGCCAAGGTGGAGTAGTTGCTATGCAGATTGGAACTTGGCTGGGCTGGGTCGGGGCTGCACAGGCCGCCATCATCACCAGCTGTTGTTCAGCCCAGGGCCAATCAGCTGCTCCAACCTGCAGGGCAAGGCACCCCAAATTAGGAGCCCCTTATGTTCTTCTTGCATCGTTCCCTGCTTTGCTCTGATCCCAGGGATAGAATGATGACTTTTTTTCTTTCTTTCTTAAAGACCATAGTAGCAGAAAGCAAAGAGAAAGGAGATGAATCCGAGGCCAGGACTTTCAGTTGAGGCCCTAAGTGCTAGACAAGAAAAGTCAGCTGTAAAGTTAATGTCTTTGATTCAACGATGAAAGAGTCTTGGCAGTTAATGGCCTTTCTCCTAATTTCTGGGTTTCAGTTTCCTCTCCTGTTTGTAAAACTAGGCTCAAAGTCTTTTAGGTAGGGGGGTGAAGGGGCACAATGTGAGAGTGTTCCTGGCACTAGATGTAAAATGGGGGGTCAGACAAGAGAATCTGGGAATTCTTTTCTAGATTTAAGATCTTATGATCTGTTTCTTTGCAAATAAATTTTAGCCAGGAGGCCAAAAAGAGTCTACTTGCTCATGAAAGAATGAGTAATTATATTCAGGAATACTAGATAATATATCAGTTTTTAGAGCAAGTATACTTGTCTTTGTGACCATAGAGGATGCACCAATCTTGACTTTTCGACTAAGAATATTCAGTAGTGTCTTTCCCTGCCTCCCCTTACTCCACCAACCCAGGAGGAAGCCCTAGTCCATATGGTCACTGGCAAGAGGATTTTTTTCCCTCTTCTACTTGAGTGTGCAAGGAATCTCAGAAACTATCATGGGCTTATTAGCCAAGAAGTTGTATATGGCATGCTAAGATGGCACTAATGACAGTCTTAGTGGTATGGCATAGCATGCCCTGGTAGATAAAGGACTATCTCAGGAGTCAGGAAGACCCAGGCAAGTTCTACTGAGTCATTTAATTGAACCTCTTGGTACCACTGCTAACTCTCTAAGACTATACATTACAAATGAGTCCTTCATCCATATCAGGGGAAGGAATCTCAGTCAAATGTAATCAGTCACTGTTTTCATGCTTTGCATGGCTTAATAACTATTTGTTGAACTGAACGAAATAGAGTTGAGTTTCTGTGCTTGTGACATCACAAGTTTTAGACCAAAAAATCTGTATCTATGTCTATTTCTATCTCTGTCATTTCTATCTATAGCTGTATCACCTTTGTAGATATATGTATATCTGTTATACATACATGTATATACACAAATACATGCATGTATATGTATAGATAAATAGGTAGGTAGAGTGTGTGTGTGTGTGTGTGTGTGTGTGTGTGTGTGTGTGTGTGTGTGTTGGATCCAGTCTCTCAAATCAGATCCAATGAGATAGTATTTATATAAAAAGCTCCTAGAATGGTAGCTGGCACATAGTAGCTATCATGTACATGTTTATTCCCTCCATCTTGTCTCTCTCTCCCCTCAGCCAGCAAGAGCCGCCATATACCGTCGCCTCACTTGAATTGCTGGGGGTGGGGTGGGAGATTAGATTATGAGAGATCACCTGAAGATTTCACTGAAATCATTGAAAGGATCCTGACTGGACTAGATGAACACCCCTACTCTTCTGCAATTGTAGAAATAGCTATGTGTTTATTATTAATGAAAGAAAACAACAAGATAAAAATGTGCACCTTTAGACAAAGAAGAAAAAGTCATCTCTCTAATTTAGTTTTGCTATTTGATGCTGGCATTGTGTTTAAATCAATGCTTGGAAAGGAATTAGTTTTCAAAAACAAAATGAAAGGTAATATCATTTGTACAAACAAAGAAGAAAGAGTCTTGTAAGCGTCTCTGTGACCAGTGAGATGCCTGATGCTTAACACAGACGTACATAAACCTGAAGCTTTTTTGGCTCCTCTAAAATTGTGGGATATCTTGATTTTTTAATTAATCCAGAATATAGGTAGAATATAATTTTTCTGTATTAAAAATCAGACTTGACCTGGCCTCACCAACTTTAAAGATATCAGCTGGTTGAAAAAAATTATCGTGCAGAGGCTATACTATTTGCTCCGTCTCTCAAGTGACTCGCTTACGGGAACTGGAATTCAGAACTGGTGGAGCACAAGTACCCACCCAGCTGCCGGTCCTCCCTCTTGACATTTCCCTGGCTAAAGTTTTGGCTTCGTCCAAGGAAGAGAGCTAGTTCTATGGGTAAACACCCATTTTGTAAATGGGAACAACACAACAGCATGGTTGTGAAGACCAGCAGCAAGCTGTTCTTTTGTTCAATGCCAGAATGCCACAGAGCTAAGTGGAAACCTGCCCTTTCATAACAGGTATGGAGCTGCTTCCTGTGTGGTTGGCTGCTTGATGCGCTCCTTGAGACTAGGCCACCAACCACAGCCTTGGCCTCTTTATTTGCAATCTACAAAATGCGCCAGAAAGCTCTAGTTTCCTTTTTGACAGCATTTGTGATCTTGTCATGCAGTCTTGTTCTGTGAGGTTTGGCTTGTATCCATCTAATGTACACATGTGTATATGTATGTCTGTATATATGTTTATATATGTGCGTATATACATATAATATCACGCCTGAGATGGTAATCACCAACGAAATGAGAAAAATGCCATTGTAACTGGCAGTACTATGATAGCCCCTTGTATCCATGTATCTGATCATTTATTTGCAGCACCGTATATCTTCTCACTCTCCCAATGACCACTCTCCCTGGAAGACCGAGTCCCCAGGATAGCAAATGCTACTGCTCCCCTCAAGGTTCTAGGGATAACTCTGAAGGAATATGACTCTAGTACTGTTGCTTATGGGCCCCCATCTTGTGTGCTCTCCAATATCAATTAACTATTTGACATCAATTAACTTTTTCAAAATGGACTTTTTTTTAAACTGAGAAGTTATAGCAAGGACAGAAGTTATAAAAAACACTCCCCCCAAACTCAGTCACGCTTTGTTCTTGCTACTTGAGGAGAGTAGGCTAAACTTAAAGAGGTTTGAACAAAATATGCTCCCCAAACTGGGGGGGAGCAGACTGTCCCTCCTGCACAGATAAGGTCCTTGGGAGTAATGAGGTCAGTTTAAAAGATAAAAGGTATTGGGACACGTGTACATATAAGGAATACATAGGGCTGAGGGGAACCCCACAGCTTCTGGCCCTGGGATTCCCTTTCTCCCTTCTCAGAGTCTTCACCAAATCTTCTTCTGGGCAGGGTGCTGCTTGCTCCCTTATGTAGGCACTCCTTGAACCGTTTGATATCTCGATTGACAGGTCAATCTATTGTTGGGCTGAGTCAAGCAGATTGTTCAGCTATCGTACAGGTTCCTCATCGGATCCAGCTGTTGCTACTGCCAGCTCTGGTCGATTCCAATAATGACTCTGGTTCCTCATGAGATATCTGATGGCTTTGTTGGGTCTCCTGAACAGTGTCCTAGGCACTCCTTTACCTACAATAAGGAAAGAGTGAAGCAAAGGAAACAGAGTCCTGGATGACTGAGTCCTGCCTCTCTCATCACCAGGAAGGAAAAGAGCAAAAGGGAGGAGGGGTGGGGCACATTGATCCTTTCCTATGTGAACTTATGGGTTAGTGCCTCCCGAGGCAGCAGTCCTTTTGATTCCTCAGCCAACCAGAAGTGTCTTCATCACCCCCCAGGGCCAGCCCCTCATAGCCAGAAGTAGACTCAGCAAATCTCCACTTGTTAGATTAGAACCACACAGCGACTACTTGCTCAGCCTCTATGTAACCTACCTGGAAGGGGAAATCTGACCATTCTCTGAGGACTGGGCACTTATTGGTCAGTATCCTCATTACACAAAGAATATTACTGGTACTCTGCTAGAAAACAAGCTGCCTCCTAATTGTGGTTCATTTTTACATAGATGAATCTGTGATTTTGTTAGTGGGGATACTCCCCGCCCCCCCCCCCCGCTATAAATTGCAATCTCTCCATGCCTTTTATTCCAAAACAATTTTAACTATGTCTTTTTGCAAGTTTTCCACAAAGAATCTACCTAAAATTTATGATTTTTTCATTTATTATTTCAGGGATACTGGTGCAGCACCTAGGATGTCCATCTCCAACTCTTTTAGAAATGTTTGTTTATTTTTCTCAATTACATTTTTTAAACATTTTAAAAAATTTAAATTCCAAATTCTCTCCCTCTCTCTCCTCCCCCTTCCTTGAAAGGGCAAGCAATTCGATATAGATTATACATGTGCTGTTATGTAGAACATATTTTCATATTAGTCATGTTACAAAAAAGAACACAGACAAAAAATAACAAGAAAAAGAAAGAAAATTTAAAAGTAAACTTCAATCTGTATTCAGACTCCATCAGTTTTTTCTCTGGAGATAGATAGCATTTTCACTACTTTCATAATTGTCATGGGTCATTGCATTGCTGAAAAAAAACTAAGTCATTCACAGTTCATCATATAATATTGCTGCTACTGTGTACAATGTTCTCCTGGTTCTGCTCACTTCACTTTAAATCAGTTCATGTAAGTCTTTCCAGGTTTTTCTGAGAGCATCCTGCTCACTATTTCTTATAGCACAATAGTATTCCATCACAATCATATACCACAATTTATTCAGACTTTTCCCAATTGATGGGCATCCATTTTATCTCTGATTCTTTGGCACCACAAAAAGAGCTTCTATAAATATTTTTGTGCATATAGAATCTTTTCCTTTTTATTTGATCTCTTTGGGATACAAATCTAGTAGTGCTATTATTGGATCAAAAAGTATGCAGAGTTTTATAGCCCTTTGGGCATAGTTCCAAATTGCTGTCCTGAATGGCTGGATCAGTTCACAACTTCACCAACAGTGCATTAGTGCCCCAATTTCCCTTCATCCCCTTCAGTATCTGTTATTTTCTCCTTCTATTATATTAGCCAGTCTGTTAGGTGTGAGTTGGTACCTCAGAGTTGTTTTAATGTTCATTTCTTTAATCAGTAGGATTTAGAGCATTTTATTTTTATTTTATTTATTTTATTTTATAGATAGCTTTGATTTCTTTTTCTGAAAACTGCCTGTCCACATCTTTTGACCATTTATCAATTGGGGAATGATTCATTTTCTTATAAATTTGATTCTGTTCTCCGATTTCCTGCTTTCTTTCTAATCTTGATTTTGTTTGTGTGAAACCTTTTTAATTTAATGCAATTAAAATGATCGATTTTATATCCTGTAATGCTCTTTATCTCTTGTTTGGTCACAAATTCTTCTCTTCTCCTTAGATCTGACAGGTAAACTATTCTATGTTCCCTTAATTTGCTTATGATATCACCTTTCATTTCCAAATCACGTACCCATTTATCTCTCACTCTTACTGGATAACCATTGCACTTCCTTGTCCCGTCACGAACTTCCTTCATAATGCCTTTATACTTTGACATAGCTGAGTCATCAGTACTGTGCAGCAGCCTAGTTACATCTACCATATATCATTCTATTGCCTTTGCATTACCTGCAACTTTAATTCTACTGGGTGCATGGTATTTTATGATTTAGAACCAGATGGATCACTGGGAGAATATTGGTTTATGGAAAGAGAATTGGATTTTGCATCGAAGGCCCTAGGTTTGAATTCTGGCTCTGCTACTTGCTGCCTGTGTGATTAAGGGATAAAAAGTGAGTGTTTTGGGGTCTTGGTTTGCTCGCATCTAAAATAAGGGGGTTGGATGAGATGAGCCCTAAGGTTTCGTCTGACTTTAAATATGAGTCTGTAATCCTTTCAAACTCCGCAATCCTATGATTTCCCAGAAAGTAAGTTTTTGTGGTTCTGAGTAGTCTAGAGCAGTGAAAAGGGCTCTGCCCTTCCCCAAACCTAGTCCGGCCCCATCTTCTTTTCCCATTAGATGTTGAGTCCAGCTGGCGGTCTGACTCCAGTGCCTGTCCAAGACAGCATCGCTCAGTCGACTCCCTGCCCAACTGCGTTGTGCATAATATGCCTTTTTCATTCGCTCCTTTTTCGCCATGGTGGATATTTTGGATGAGCTATCATAAGGGTTGTGAATTCTGCTGAGGAGGCCTTGCATACGCCAGGACTAGGGCAGTTAGCCAACCTCCCTGTGAATAGGAGCATACAGAGAGCCTCGCCAGGACGTCCATGTTGTATCCATTCCATCGCCTACCTGATGAGTGGCCATTGAGCCTTTGTCTAAGGAGTTCTAGTGAGGGGGGACCCACTACTTTCCGAGTTAATTCATTTCACTTTTAGATACCTCTGTTTTTTATTTTCCTTTGTAGCAAGCTTACATTGAGCTCTTTGCAAAATCTACCCGTCGCTCTGTATTCTCACCTTTGGGGCTAAGCAGAGGAAATCTAGTTCCTTTTCCACGAGAGTGTCCTTTGAATAAATGATGGCAAATATCGTGCTCTTATTCTTTTCTTCTCCAAATTAATCGTTCCCGCTTCCTTCCACCACCCATTGCATGCCGTAATCTTAACGACCCTCATGGCCTTGGTTGCTCTTCTGTGGATTCCCTCTGATTTATCGGGATCCTTCCTGAAATGTAGCCTCTGGAACTTCATTCACCCCATACCTCAGATGTGTGCTGACCAGGACAGAGTCTGGCTGGATATTCACCTTGCTAGTCTGAAACATTACGGTTCCCGCAGGGGAGCCAGCGTCCTGTCGGTTCTCTTGTCTCTCATATCTCCGTTAACTCCTTGCATTCTTGACCATATAATCCAGTAAATTCCCAAGTTCTTTTTCAGACAAACTATTGTGTAAGCGTGCTCCCACATGAAGCTGATTCTGTGAACCCAATTACAACCCTACTACTATCCCCATTAAATTTTATCTCATTAATTTCTCTACCATGTTTCTGGCCTTGGGATTTTTTCACATAACCCCCTCACCACTCCTGTTCCTTTTGAATGAAGAACACCCTCTAGCGCCATATGCCAGTCTTGCTTTGCAGTGATGCTGGAGCGACGAGACAGAATTTTAGTTTTTGTAGCTCATTGTCTTTAGCCATCCTCGGGCACTTCTGTATAGACATTTAAGAGACTGAGTTTTATTGCTGGTTTCTTTCCTTGGATTTTGTCTCCATTTAACTTTTGGTGGTCTCTTGCTGTTCTTCCTACAGTGTAGAGCCTCTCTGTGCTGACTAACTTGGTGAGTGTCTATGGACAGCTTCCTCCCCCCTCATTCCTTTTCATTTCAAAATTCTCTTTTATTAGATTTGTTAGACTCCAGTAAAACATATTCTTCTCAATCCTTGTTAAGCATATACCATTCCTGGCCAGAAGCCTATTATTCTTTTATTTGAAGCCATGCAGAAATCCAAATCTTATTTTCCCATAACATCTTTTTAACCATTAATTTACATCCCAAATTCTCCTTTCTCTTCTGAAGTCTTTGTCTTAAGATTACCAACAGTGATGAAAAAAACCCCAAGAACCTATGCCCTTAAAGACTTCAGCTTCTTCATGTATATCTATAGGTGTATGTGTATGTGTATGTATGTGTGTGTGAGCGTATGTGTAGGTACGTACATATATATACACATGTACATACATATATGTGTATATATATGTAATTTAGCTAACTTGTAATTTCATTGGTGTAGGGAGGTTCCAGTAAGGAATTTCTACCAATGTAATCAACCCCTCTGCAATTTAGTCTTAGAGTTGCTATGATAATGATGATGATGATGATGATGATGATGATGAAGGCTAACAGTGTGCTAGGCACTGTGCTGAATGCTTTACAGCTATTCTCTTATTTGGCCATTAAGGTTAAGTGACTTGTCCAGGATCACATAACCCGTATGTGTCAGAAGTGAGACTTGAACCCACGTCTTCCTCATGTGAAGGCCAGCTTGCTACCCTACTACATCATTCTTCTCTTGATCTTTAGTCAATTTTTTTTAACTTTTAAAGAACATTTTTGGATTCTTTTTGGCAATATGATCCGTACCTATTTGAATCATCATTAGTGAATAGTTGGTATCTGATTTGATGCTCCTTGGGGGGTTGGTTCTCTGCCATGTTTCAGGCACATGCTTTGGGAAGGGAACAAACTCTGCACTGCTGTTACTGATTCAGCCAATTTCCTCTCACTTCTCCTTGGCTCCCTGGTGGCCCCTGGGCATCCAGGTTTTCATTTCTTGAAAGACAAGCACTTGCATCCTCTTCTGAGCACTCAGTTCTCTCCTCTCTGGGAAATGCCTCATCTCTTTCTCTTGATTCCGAGTGTTCAGCAGTTCTTCCTCTCTCTGACATTCTTCTGCCTTCTGGCCTTTTGACACTGGTCAAGATTTCCTTCTGACCCTTTGGATCTTTTTTCTTTTTTTGTTTTGACACTGACACCCTTTTCCCCCATTTTTTTTTTACAGAAATGCTTCGTTCTTCCTGATAACTAATTTATTCTCTGAGGATGCTTACCTTCTCATCTAGCAATGAGATCAGCCTGGATTTTGAGCAAAGATAGTAGCTGCTTGGCTATGACCAAAATGCAAACACCATGCTGTCCTTGTGGGTCACTGCTCAGTTCTGCCTCTGGTATCTGTCATCTGTCAACAGCTAAACCCTCCTCTCTTGGGAGCCTGTACAGGATATCCTTTGTGCCTCTAACTAACACTTCAGATGTAAAGATAGTTCTCAGATTTATGCTTTATTGTTGATGTCGATGTTGACTCTCTGCAGCAGTTGGAACAAAGTGAAGCTGTGTCTGTCCACCGGCCTACAAAACAACCAGTAGAAAAGTGGAGAATGCTGACTCTTTGGCATTTCATGGATGCTCTGTTGAATGTAACCATTAAAAAAATCCATCCTGAATTCAATAAAAATGGTTTGTTTGTATGACACAATCCATATTTAACACATGGGTAGGTAAAGAATCAAAGAAAAAAATCTGTTGATGTTGGAGGCTTTTTTTTCATCCATTTCTTCCCATAATTTGTTTTTTTATTTTTTTTATTATTTAATACATTTAGTTTTCAGTGTTGATTTTCACAGGAGTTTGAATTACAAATTTTCTCACCATTTCTACCCTCTGCCCCACTCCAAGATGGCATATATTTTAGTTGTCCTGTTTCCCAGTCAGCCCTCCCTTCTGTCACCCCACTCCCCTTCCATCCCCTTTTCCCTTTCCTTCTTGTAGGGCAAGATAAAATTCTATGCCCCATTGCCTGTGTATCTTATTTTCTAGTTGCATGCAAAAACTTTTTTGTTTTTGTTTCTGAACATCTATTTTTTAAAACTTTGAGTTCCAAATTCTCTCTCTTCTTCCCTT
>CM053623.1:9515765-9584120 GCA_028646595.1 Phalanger gymnotis | reverse complement strand
CAGGGGTTTCACACCTGATAGGGCTTTGGGCCTGGGGCTTAGTGTTTAACAGGTGAAAGTACTTTCACCATAAACAAAAGCCAAACTCCTCAAGGGCACCCGTTAAACTAAGCCCATTTTGCCTTACTGGCACAGGTCTGTCTGTTGATGTTTGTAATTTGTTTGTAATTTGCTCCGAAGTTCAGGGTGCTGGCTTTTTCCCCTGAACTAAGTGAATGATATTTGTATGCTGAATTAAAGTAAACTTGCCAACCCCTTAACCTTGCTTTCCTTATTAAGGCAGATCAAAAGAACCTGTGTTTTTGCGGCATGCTGGCAGCTTTCTGGGTGCTGGCTGTGGGTGGATCTTACACCCCCACAGAAGCTGCTAGCCAGATTGTGGAAACACAAGGTGACCTGGAAATAAAGTACTGAACTTTTCATCAGGCGCTGTAATGCTTTCTGTCTTCTGTTTCCAGGACATAACCAGCCTCAACAGCATCCTTGTTGTCTGGACCAGAGACTGTGCCCTGCAGGTTTTAACTCTTATCTCTGGAACTCCCACCCTTGTAGCCCACTGGTGACTGTCTCACCTGGTCCCCTGTTCCAAGTAGACCCCAGCGAGGTATATTTTATTTCACTCCCTACTCCCCAGGCATCTTCTCAACAATCTTGCCATCAGCACTTACTGAAGTATCCATCCATCCCCTCTCTCTCTCCACCCCCTTCATTCCTCCCCCTGTTCTGGAATAATAAAGTCAACTCTGTCATTGTTTTTGGAAAGAGTGTGTTGCTCCACCCACTGTCTCTATATCTTTCCAGAATCCAGTGCCTCTCCCTGGCTGAGTCCCCCCTCTGTGAGCTGCTTCTCCCAATGGATCCTCCATGCCACAAGTGAGCCCTTCAGGTACAAGGAGACATCTGTCCCATCCCCCATCCCAAATCTTCTTTTCTCTGGACTCCTAGGCTACACTGGCTCTTCTCCTCTGGGTGCTCTCTGGGTTATTGGTGGCTCCCGAAACTATGGCACTGAGAGCTGAGCATAGTGTTCCAGACCTGAATACAAATCCAGCCTCAGATACTCACTAGCCATGTGACCTTGGGTAAGTCACTTAACTTCTGTCTGCCTCAGTGTCCTCATCTGTAAAATGGAGAGAACAGTAACACCTACCTTGCAAGGTTGTTGTGAGGAATAAATGAAATAATAGTTATAAAGCACTTCACTCAGTGCCTGGCGCACAGTAAGTGCTGTATAAATGTTGGCTATTATTATTATTAGAGGATATAGGGATTCTCAGGTCCTTATTCGTGGAGCATATCTCTCACTCCATGCTCCTTTTGGCTTTCCTGGCTGTTGTATCATACTATTGGCAAAACATTGTGGTGGGTCCACTAAGACTCTGGGATCTTTTTCAGATGAAGCATTGGCTAGTCCTATCTTTGATTTATGTGGCACCTTCTGCTTGGAAGGCACCCTCCTAGGCCCTAGGGGTGCATTGACAAAGCTGAAACAGTCCCTGGCTTCAGTAGCTGCCATCAGAGCCTTCTAAGGCTGTCGAATGGAACCCTCTCATTTTACAGTTAAGGAAACCGAGTCTCATAGAGGAGAAGGGACTCCTCCAAAGTCACACAGATTGTAAGCCTTCTGAGGCATCTTCATAAGCTAATGAGGCCCCTTCTATTGGTTTTCAGATTTATATCAGTATCAGACGCATCCCCCTTAGGGCATTTACCAATGTTTTCCCCTTCTGAGGAGAGTGCTCCAAACAGACCATTCCTAAGTCTGGTTCACATCCTGCTTTAACTCTAGCTCCTACTGACCCTAGGTTAGCTTTTAGGGGCCTGGTCAGAGATTCCATGGTTTGGAAACTGTGCTTTCAGAGATCACACCCAACTGCGAGAATCAGGAAGCAGCTGTTCTCAGGGAGAGAGTCCTTCAGAATGAGCCACATTCCACATTCCATTCCTGGAAGATTCTCCAGAAAACCTGGACTAACACTAAGCTCCTACAACTGTGTCCTCAGATTTAATTCCAGGGCATTGGTGTTTGCAAATAAAACTCACTGGGAAATTCTTTAAGGCCAATCAATTCAAATAGCTACTTAAGCCAACAAATGGGATGAGGGCTGTGGACAGCTGTAGGGGCTCCCTGGGAAGACATACATACCTCAACTCATGCTGATGAAAAGAAGGAGACATCCTTACAGTAGAAATGTTATTTGATTTGGAGACAAAGAATCTGGATTCGAATCCTACCTCAGACACTTACCTAGCTATGTGACCCTGGAAATGTCATTTGACATCTCTCAACCTTAGTGCCCTCATCTGTAAAATGAGGATAATACTAGAGTATACCTCACTAGGCCCTAACTAGGGCTGAATTGAGGCTCAAATGAGATCCTGTATCATGCAAGGTTCTTTGCAAACCTTACAGCTCAATGTAAACACCAGCTAAAATTTTTTCCCATTACAAAGTAAATACTTTGAAGCTGGGAGCTCTTTCTAATTTTAGCTTGTATCTCCAGCACTGGTAAACAGTCAGTACTTAAAAATGCTTGATGGTTCACCGAAGGTGCTTAATAAAAGCCAGCTCTGCCACAAGTCTCATTTTCCTCGTCCATAAATTCATGGAGGTAGAAGAAATGACTGCCATGGTCCTCCAAGTGATCAGGATGACAATAAAAAGCATCATTTTGTTTTTGTTTTTTTCTCAGCTAGGTGTGGAGTAGTGGAAAAATGTAGGGCTTTGAGTGAGAGGTCCTGAGTTCAAATACTGCCTCAGACATTTACTAGCTTATGTACTCCCAGACAAGTTATTCAACCTTTCTCAGCTTCAGTTGCACCTACAAAAGAAGGAGATTGGGCTAAATCTATTTTCAGCTCAAAATCTGTGTTCTAGGAATTAAGGGTAAAGACCAAAAGGAAAATCCAAGTTTATTCTAATCATCAGATTTTTTTTTAAATGGACATTATAACACAAAGCCCCAGATGCAGGACTCTGGTTGTTTTGCTCAACCCCCTGTCTCATAGATAAGCTAACCGAGTTCTAGAGAGCTTAAGGGACTTGCCTCAAGCGCCACCATTGGGAAGTGATAAAAGCAGGTCTTCTGACTCTTAACCCAGCACCATCTCCATGGCACAGCTCTCCTTCCCAAGCTCTTACAAGGGAAAGCGATGAGGAGTAGCTTTATTTATGGGTTTGGTGGCAAAGAAATGTATAAATAAATGCAAATCAGGTGCTAATGCCAGCTGCCGAAAAGCTTAATGAGAAGGGAAGACAGAAAGGAAAAAGAAACCAGCACTAAGTTCTGATAAAATACAAAAGCTTTGAACAAGTGCCATAAAGGCACCTGAAATGCCACCTCTTTTTTTCCCCTCCCAACCCTTCAGGGGAAAAAAATCTTTTGTAGTTTAGTTGTCAGCAAAGAAATGCTATCCAGTGTGGACACATCAAGCGCTTCTTTATTCACGGGAGTCTCAGAGGAATGGAACTACCTCCAAGATTAGATGGAATCTAATTTGGAGAACAGAAATTTATCCTTAACAGGATTCCTTTAATAGCAGGTGCTACTTAATATTATTGATGTGGGTGTTAAAGGACCCCAAAGCATGTCACCTGGAAGGGCTTGGTAATTCCCTTAGTGTGATGGCTGTTAAAAAAAAAAGATCCGTTCCTTCTTTTCTTTCATAGGTAACCCAGAGGGCATTTACTGAGTTCAAAGAGATAGGAAAGAGAAATTTTTCTATTGCATGAAGGCCGAAGGGCTACAGAGAGAGAGAAGGAGAGACAGTGCCAATTACCTGGCTTTTGATTTCTTTTTAACCTAGTGAGTGATTTAAAGGGTGGAATACACAGATGGAGGCAAGAAACCTTTTCAAAGCTGTTGATATACCTCTATTTATTTTTGGTGAGTCACTGAGGCAATAGGAGGGGAGAATAGAGAGAGAGAGGGAGAGAGAGAGAGAGAGAGAGAGAGAGAGAGAGAGAGAGAGAGAGAGAGAGATAAAGAGAAGAAGAAGAGAAAGAGGAGAAGGAGGAGGAGGAAGAGGAGAAGGAAGAGGAGGAGGAAGAGGAGGGAAGGGGAAGGCAGGGGAGGAGAGGAAAAAGGGACAGAGACAGAGAGAGAAAGGGAGATACACAGAAGTCTAAATCAGTTTTGGAGTTGAACAGTTTAGATAGAAATCAGAGATCCATTGGGTCCAGAAGTTCACCAGTAAGAGGAGGTGGCAGAGCACCCCAGAGTCTGTAGTTTGGATTCTGATCCAAACCCACAGTAGTTCAAGCTTCTTCTGTCTGAAGGGTGAGAGGATGGCTTTATTTTCCAAAGCATCTCAGACATGAGGCAGAACTAATTGGTGATAATTGTGGTGTCAGTGAATCAGATCCACGGAGGCTGAATTTCCTTCAGGCTTGAACATGACAAGGATAAGCCGGATAATACAAGGGAAGAGGCTCAGGATTTGGAGCATAGAGTTTAAACCCCAGCTCTGCCATTATACTTACAATAAGTAGAAAAAGCACTTTATAATTTTTTTCTTGACATGTAACTGGGAAAAATACTATTAAAAAAAAAAAGAAAACACTTTATTATTGTGTCAAAACTGCATTCAAATCCTGGTTGCATGACCTTGGGCAAGTCACATAGCCTCAATGTCCCTCAGTTTCCTCACTTGTAAAATTATACGGTCGGACTGGGTGCCCTCTAAGGGTTCCTGCAGCTCTGAGCCTATGACCCTAGGGGACTTCCCACCACAATGTGTCCTTGATAAATCCCCGCTATATCAAATTAAAAATCCTTTAGTCACAAGGCCTGGGCTTCTGGATACGGTGCTTTCTTGCCGCATTCTGGTTGTTGATGACCAGCCCCCACTCGGCTAGAAGCCCTTAGCTTCACTCACTCATTACCAGTCATATTAGTTTGGTCAAAGGACGAGGAAACTGAGGCTCAGAGAGTTAGAGCTAAAAGTTGCATGACTTGCCCAAGGTCACACAGCTAGTGAATCTCACAGCCAGAATTTTCACTCAGAACCTCTGACCCCAGATCCAGAGCTCTAGCCACTGCACCATGAATGTTCATATAGCGCCTTATCACCTCTCTTCTGAGCTATTCCAATGCCCTCCTCTGGTCCCCCTGCCTCCATCTCTACTCCCTTCCATCACACAGCTACCAACATGATACTGGCTTTTGATGGCTAGGTGGTACGGTCGATAGAGTGCCAGGCCTGGAGTGGGAAGACCTGAGTTCAAATCTGGACTCAGACGTTGATGAGCTGTGTGACTCTGGGCAGATCCCTGAATCTCTCTCTGCCTGCCTCAGTTTCCTTATCTGTAAAATGGGTATAATAATAGTACCTGCCAACTAGGATTGTTTTAAAGTGTTTTGCCAACTTTAAAGGCCTGCATAGGCACTAGCTATAATTATGACTGCTCAGTCTTCTGAGCTGTAAAAGGAGGGGCTGGATGAGACGGTCCCTGTGTCGCTTTATGAATCTGAGTCTCCGGCCTGTGATGCCATGACTGCCCTCTTCTGGTCCTCCTCCCGCCTTTCTGACTCCTCCTCCCCTCCCTCTCAGGGGCTGTGCCTTCAGGCTCTGTCCTGCCTCCTCTTCTCTTCCTCCTCACTGCCAGACAGTTTGGTCCACTCTAAGGACGTCCCTCATCACCCATAACAAATGTACAAATGCAAATCAGAGCTTGCAGCTTGTCTGCAGCCGAGCCTAAGTAGGACCCAACCCTGAGCTCTGGTCTTGAATTTCCAGCTTCCTGCTAGCTGCCTGCACCTGGACTTCCCCCAGGCAACTCAAACTCCACCTGTCCAAAGTGACACAATTCATCATCCTTTCAGAAGCCCAGAACCTTGGGTTCAACTTGGACTTTTCCCGTGTTTCACACCCCTCCCCCACACTCCCATCAGCTATTCCCTCATCACAGCCTGCCTAGTCTTCCTCTGCAATATTCGTGGAATGTGCCTGATCTTTTCTGTTTTCATTTCTCTCAGAGTATTCCAGATCCCATGACCTCTCATTGGAACCACTGCGGAAGCCTTCTCCCTGATCTCCCCTCCCCCAATCATTCCCTTCTCTGATCTGGCCTTCATACCCTCACTGTTGTAAGTCTGTTGATGCCCCTCTGCTCCTCGTTAAGCATCATTGGTGCCTTCTTACTTACTAAACACAATACAAAGTCCTCACTGTGGCATTCGTGGTCCTCCATTGTCTGGCCCCCAATTTATCGTTCTAGCCTTGCCTCATACCACCCTCCATCGTGCACTTTGTATTGCAACCAGCCTAGACCCACCGGCTACCACCTGCCTCCTCTTATTCCATCCTTCTTCCATGTGCTTTGGCGTGCCATCCCCCATGTCGAGAATGGACTCCTATATACCTACCTATTGAAAGTCTTCCTTTCCTTCGAGGCCCAGCTTTGCTGATACTTGTAGAAATTTAGATTTTAAGTCCCTTTGCCTCTCCTTTACAATATGAGGGATTGGGACCAGATGGTCTCTCCAACTGTCATCCCATGGCTCAGAGTCCATGTTGTCTAATCCGCTAATTTTACAGATAAAGAAGCTGAGGCCAGGGAGGTGGTGACTTGTCTAGGATCACACAGCTAGGAAATATCCAAGGTGAGATTTGAACCTAGGTTCTCTGACTACAGAGCCAGAGTTTCCATCATGCCCCATTGTCTTCCCTGACCAAGTGCCATAGTACAGTTACAATGTGAGTAGAGTCAGAGAGAAAATTGTAAAGGTTATTATAAATCTTCTCAGAAAGAGATGAATTGATTGATAGCTTTTATCTGGCAGCCAAATGAGCTCTGAACATAAATAATTTACTACCTATATAGGCAGAGGAGGATGCAAATAAAATAAAAGAGGGCAGTCTGGGTTCACAGTTGACTTTGGGGATCAACTAATTTGTTTATTTAATTTTAGAGATACACTAATTTAGTGCTGTCCCCAGAGAGGCAGAGTAAGGGGACTTTCTTTCTTTCTTTCTTTTTTAATCTATAGCTAGCAAAACAAGGAAACTGTGGATTGGCAAAAAAACACAAACACACACACACACGCGCACACACACCAAAAAAACCAGAAACCCTTGGGTGGAGCAGGGTATAGAGATGACTCATTTTACACTGAAATAGATGCTACTTGAAAGATGGAGTCACTCATTCACTCATGCTTAGGGAAGATACAAATTTGGGTCCTTCTCTCTGCCTCCATATATATGAAATAAAACATATATGTGTATGTGTGTATATGCGTGTGTGTGTATATGTACATAAGGTGTGTGTGTGTATATCAGATTACACAGATGAATTTTAAAATTCAATTACAAAAAACAAACTAACAAGGCCCATTCCCCCTCCCCCCTACTCTATCCTGCAGTGGCCAGAGGGCTGGGCATGGAGTCAGGAGGACCTGGGATCAAACTTATCCTCAGATGCTTAGTAGCTGGGTGCCCCTGGAAAAGTCACTTAACATCTGTCTGCCTCAGTTCTCTCTGTAAAATCAGGAAAACGATAGCACCTACCTCCCAAGGTGGTTGTGACAGCTAAACAAAATATTCGTGACGCACTTAGCATAGTTCCCAGCACATGGTATCTGCTTAGCAAATGCTTTCCTCCCTCCACAAACCCCCACCATGTCCATTAATCCAGTTGGCCCTACTAAGATTTGTGCAGATGAGGTTATTATTCTTAAAAAACACGAAGTTCATTGGGAAGATTCGTATGCTGCATTCAGTGATAAAATAAATACAGCAAACATCCACAAGGAAATAAACTCCTTCTTCAGATGGATCTTTCTCCTCCTCTGTTAGCACAAATGACCCTACAGCCCTGGGATGAGTGTGACAAGCCTACTGATGTCCTTTGCTCCAAATGATCGCCATAGTTTCTTTTCAATTTTGTTTTCAATTTCTAAACACTCAGGGGATTTGGGAGTCAACCATGAGTACTCAGATTCACCGGAGTTCCAGTCTACCTACCCTTGGACACACTTGAGTCAACGCATCTTGGAAAATGTCCCTTGCCATATGATGAATCAAAGGGAAGGCTCAAATTCTCGGTGTGACTGAGATGGAATGTGTTCACTGCTGTAAAGGTTAGTGGGATGTGTGAGTGTGAAGTTCAGCAAATTGGGTCTCCTATGAGATCCCAGACCCAGGCTGATGCAAGCTTTTCAGGGGCTGGCGATTTATTGTGCTGATTCTTTTACTTTGTCAACCCCTCCCCCAGAAAATACCTTCAACATTTTCATCCCAACAGTCAATGGCAAGGCCAAATTAGAACTCCTAGGTATATGCACAGAGAGTTTAACATCTGCTGCTGGAATCAAAAATAAAAGGATGCTGGTGACATTAAGAAGAGCAGAACTTTCCTTCGAGGTTAGACAGAGCTTATTAAATCATTTGTGGTTCTAAGATCTAGAAAGAAAAACAACAAAGACATTTACCGATTTCTGGAACTCTGATCCTTATTGGAGGCCAGCACTCCTAAAATAACTGATCTCCACATCAAAGAATGTGACCCAGGAAGTTTTTAGCCTTTAGCCCCCAGGTAGGGTTCTGTTAAAGATCACACCCAGATCCTGATCAAAACTGAAAAACTTTATCCAATGTCTATGTTTCGTCTATATTGTGACAAACATCCAGAAACACTCAAATTTTTTAAAAAGCATTTACCATTGGGCCAACATAAAGCATCTTGGCTAGAAGGGGTTTCAGAGGTCATCTAATTTTTTAGGTAAGGAAACCGAGGCCGAGGAAGATAAGGTGATTGACCCAACGTCAGCCACATGGCAGAGCTAGGACAGATCGTCCTCTCCAAATCCAGTTGTCTTTACCACTGAACCAAAACACTTGTCTCCCTCCCACTGTCCCAGGAAGATGAAACCTTTACTCAATCGATTTAATAGTATGGGGCAGCTAGTGACAGCGAATCCAGCGCTGGGTCTGGAGTCCTGGGCTCATCTGCATCTGAGTCACTGATAGTTCAGGTCAGAAATCAAGTGCCTGGGTCAGGACGGGCGTTTTTCTTTAGTCACCCAAATTATTTTGTTGTGTTGTTGTTCAGTAGTTTCGGTCACGTCCCACACTTTGGGATCTTATTTTGGGTTTCCTTGGCAGAGACACTGGAATGTTTTGCCATTTCCTTCTCCAGCTTATTTTACAGAAAAAGAAACTGAGGCCAATAGGGGTAAGCGACTTGCCCAGGGTCACACAGCTAGTACGTGCCTGAGGCTGAATTTGACCTCAGGAAGATGAGCCTTCCTGACTCCAGGCCCAGGGCTCTATCCTCCATGCATGGCTGCCTGTATGGTAGGCACTGTGCCAGGTACTGAGGCTAAAAATAAAGGGGGAAAAACAGTCCGTCCTCTCTCACAGTCTGATGAGATAACACAACATGCAAACAACTGTATAAAAACAAGCCATACATAGGATGAAAGATTTAGCTATTCTGTAACAACCTATGACCATTCCAAAGACCTCATGATGAAAAATTCCATCCACCTCCGGAGAGAACTAACGAACTTTGAGTGCAGACTGAAGCAGACTTTTTTTTCCGCTGTCTTTATTTTCCTGCTCTTTTTGGCAACATGGCTAATATGGAATGTTTTGCATGACTTCACATGTATAATAGATATCGTATTGCTTGCCTTCTCAATAGGTGGAGGAGGGGCTAGAGGGAGAAAAAAGATTTGGAACTCAAATTTTAAAAAATGAATATTAAAAATAAATAATAAATATATATACAGAATAAATGGGGGGGCATCTAAGAGGGAAAGTACCAAAAATTACTGAGGACTGGTAAAGGCTTCTTGCAAAAGTTGTGACTTTAGCTGAGACTTGAAGGAAGCCAAGCGAACCAGAAGACAGAGATGAGGAAGGAGAGTGTTGGCGGGGAGAGCTGGTAGAAAGAGCAGAGAGGACGGTGTCATACATCACTGGATTGCAGGATAGGACGAGGCAAGTCAAGTAAGAGAGGAACAAAAGCGTAGGAAGGCACCAAGTTATGAAGGATATTTAGAAGACAGACTGAAGATCTCATCTTTGATCTTGAAAGTAATAGGGAGCGATTGGAGATTATGGAATGAGGGTGGAAAGGTCATATGGCCAGACCTGCACTATATATGAATAGAACAAATATTCCCTTCATACGAAGAATTTGAAGACAAATTGAATCAACTTGAGAAAATGTCTAGTTCATCTGCCACATCTTCTTAATTCATCTGAAGTGACCAAGAGTAAAAGCCACTTCTTTGGAGGGGGTGAGGGGTAGCCTGGTGGAAATGTATGGTTTTATATGAATAGGCTGCTTTGTGTGCTGATGTGCTGAGAGCTGTTAAAAGGCAACATTTGTTTTTGTCAAATATTAATTAATATTAACAAATATTTAGCTAGCATCGTCTTTGTTCAGTATCTCTGATGACTGAGTTGCTCAGCTGAGCTTCCAGAATTTGCTGCTTTTCTTGGGAATTCTCTATGCCTTCCTTTTCAAAGGAAAAAAAACTAACTAAATGATGTAAAAAAAAGAGAAAAACCCTTATTTTGTACTCATCTTAATGATCAAATTACCATCTTCCTATAGGAATGCCCTTATCTCTTGGATCTTTGAACTTTCATTTCTGATTTATGCTTTTTGAGGCATTCTGTGTTTTCACAGCTACTAGTATGAAGCCAGAACAAGCCAATCCAGTTTCACTGCTCACACAGAAATCTACTCATTTTTATAGTATTGAAAGCTGATAACTTGAACAGTCACTTAATTCAGATTTTCCTGCTGGTTTTTCTCATTGTCCGTAACATCCTTCCTGAAAACCCATATTTAATAAGGCTCTGCTTTAACTGATCTTTACCATCTGTGAATCTTTTTAAAGACTTGCAAATCCTGATCAATAAAGTGCTATTTTCAGAAGCTATTTCATGTTCAAGAAATCTTTTCCACATTTTTGATCACGTCGGAGAGGAGAAGATGCGCCATTTATTTTTTATCAAGAGTAAGTGAATGCCAACATTTAAATAGTCCTGCATCTGGTCAGAGGTCTTCCCTTTTTGAGTTAATCTCATACTTATCCACCAACCAATCAACAAACAAGGCTTAAAAGTAGACTCTGTCCCTTGTACTGTTCTACCACTGGGGATACAGAGACAAAAACTACCACAGTCCCTGCCCTCAAAGAGCTCAGATTCTGCTGATGCAAAAACACCTAAGCCAAAAAAAAAAAAATGCAACAGACAGTGTTGGACTTCCTGGATTCAGGAAGACCCGAGTTCAAATACTGCTTCAGACACTACTTGTCAGTTCTAGTTTCCTCATCGATGAAATGGGGGTAATAATAGTACTTGCCTCATAGAGTTGTTGTGAATCAATGAAAAATGTATTTGTTAAGTGCTTTTGATATGCAAAGCACTGTGCTAAGTCTGGAGATAGAAATAAAAAAGAAAGCCAATCTGCCTCTTAAGCTCCTATTCTAATGGAGGAGGAGAATTTCAAACGGAAGGTTTCAGCTGCAGGTCAGATGGAAAGGTCTCGTGGTCCTTGGTGGGCAGCATCAAAGCAGATGGTCAGGCCTCTTCTATCATGTCATTTCTACCAATAAAAAGATATCAGTTGCTGATAGTAAACCACTTGACATGGCCAAGAACTTTGGTGGCCCAAACTTACTTTTCTGGGTCTTTGATAACTGCGGCTGAAGCAGCAGCAGCAGTGTATCTCCACAAGGGCTGATTCCCAGGGTAATGACCGTGGCTATGGGCTGGAAGCTTTGCTATCCCAAGGCTCTCGGGTTCAGAGTCCCGGGCTTTCTCCACTGGAGTCTGAGGGGGGACGGTGGTCAAGGTGGTCATGGTGATTTGACTTGTAAAAATCAAATAAGCGAAGCTATGTAAAGCATTTTTGCAGACCACGAAACACTATAGAAAGGTTCTTTATTATGATGATTATATTTTGTGGGGAATAGTACCAGTGACTGGGGGAATAAGGAAAAACTTCACATAGAAAACATTCTTGAGCTAAGTCGTGAAAAAAAAACCCAAGGATTCCCAAGAACAGGGCTGAGGGGAGAGTCAGTTCCAAGCTCAGGGGACAGCCTCAAGTTCTTATAGCCGTGCTACCAATGAGAATGGCATGTCATTGAATCTTTGCTGAGAAGTTAAACCTATGAACCATACAGGCATTGTGCCCCTTCTTTCCAGGGCCTGTGCCAGCATGCCTGACAATATTTTCAAATAAAATTTTATTTAATCTCATTCATGTATTGGGACAGTAAGATTTGAATCAGAGTAATTGCATTATAAAGGTTTGGGATATTTATTAGAATTACAAAAAGCCGATAACATAGTTTATTATTCTCTTATTTCAAATCTTGGACCTATTTTCCTATAGATTGCCGTACTGATTTATCCCATGGGCTACTTGAAAAAAAGTCAGCATCGGTAATTTTCATTTACAAGTTACTGCACCCGCATTGTCAGGAGCTTCTAAAATATTATTCTCGGCATATATGATTCATGACGACAAGCAGATGGTAAATTTCCCTTTGGCAAAATGCATTAGAACTCTTTGATTCTCTAGTCCTGCAGGCGTGAGCTCTAATGTTAACAAATTATGTGAGATAATGCCTTCAGGAAGATAGCACTTTGAGGAGCGCAGATAAATTATTTTCTCTTGTTTATCGTTCAGTTGTGCTCAGCGCTAACAATAGACATCCCCAGGAGGTGAAGGGTCGCAGGAGCACCATCTAGGAGCCGGCGCTCAATTCATCCGCTTTAAGCAGCCAACGTTATGCATTTAGAGAGCAAGGAAAATCAGCCCCTTTCCCGTGAGGTCACTAATAGCATTCAGAGGGAGAAGGCCCTTCTGAGGATTACGGTCATGAACCACTTTCCAGATAATGGAGCCAGAGATTCGCAACGATAAGGGAGTCAAAGCTAAGTGATGGGAAGTCACAGCTATCACCACACAAGAAATACTCCCCCAGCTTGAAGGAAGCCTCAGGAGCACCTCCAAGCACCAAAGGGAACGTAAGACACACTTCTAAGGAAAGCATTAGGGGTGTTGGTGCGTTTACCAGGCTCTCTTGATTCGGTGTTGGTTAATGACACGCAATCTGACAAATGGGAATTGATAGGAAGCACTCTGGAAACACTTGGTTGCCATGCTGGAGCACCTTCCCCTTCCTCTTCCACCGAGGTCAGCTTTGCCCAGAATTTGCAGTGATATCAACAGATGCCCAGTGAAGGGAGTGCCATAGCATTGCCTGGATGAACAGGGAACCACTGAGCAACTGAGCTGAACAAGCCCACTGTCAGTCACAATCAGCAGTGTTCTACAAATGTTTGGTGATGGATAGATTGGCTAGTTGGGTTGGACCAGGAGTTGAACCCAGAGGAGTAGGTGAATTCTGTAGGACTGACGGTGCTGGCACAACCAATGAAGATTGGTCAGCATTAGAATTAGTGGGTGGAATGAATGAAAAACATCTATTAAGTACTATGTGCCAAGAACTGTGCATCCAATCGCTGGGGATAGAAACAGAAAAAGCAAGATTATCTCTGTTTTCCAGGCACTTACACTCTAATTTGGGGAACAACACATATACTTCAGGGTGAATGGAAAGACCCCAAAGTAGTAAGGGAGCAGTGTCCAGACCAGTCACATGACAGTGCTACGAGTCTAGAGGTCTTCGTGAGAAGGCAGATGAGAAAGCCAGATTGGCTTCCATTTTGCCAACAGGATTAGTGTTGATGGTTCCCTGTTCATCCAAGCGGATGTGTTCATAGGACCATCGCACAGTGCAGATCCCCATCACCCCTTCCTTGGAATATTGTAATACCTTCCTAATTGGTCTCCCTGCCTCAAGTCACTTCCTGCTCTAACTCATCCTCCACACATCTATCAAAACACTCTTCTCTAGACACAGATCTGACCATGCCACTTTCTAACTCAAGAAACTTCCAGTGGTTCCCTATTTCCTCTCAGGTCACACCTCCTTGTGAAGGCTTCTCTTATCTCCAAAATCCAGTGATCTCTCCTTTCCCCAGTTAGTTCGTATTGTATAGGCTTGTAGATTTAGAGCTGGAAAAGACAGGCCATACAGTCTCACCCCTTACTTTACAGGTGATGGCACTGAAACCCAGAGATGTTAAGCTATAAGGATCCCAAAATGCTAAGTGCCTAGGTCTGGCTCCCAAACTAACCCTCTACCGACTATCCCACACTGCCTCGTGTTGTATCAACTGGTAAAATGTATACCTTTTAAGGATGGAGAATGTTTAGTTTTTGGTTTTGCATCCCCTGTCCCTGGAATTTTATCTTGTACTTAGAAGGCACACAATGTTTCTTGAAATGAATCACAATTGAACTGAGTACAAACCGAAAGCTTGCAAGTTCAAACTCTTAATCATCGACTTTTCTTCCTTTTTAGAAGAAAAAAAATAAAATTACAAGAAAATAAGCTTTAGGGGTTACCAACCAAGATCGAGCCTCCAGGATGTGCCCTGAGGTTGCCATGGATTCAGTCCCATCACTTAGACCCTCTGTATCTCTGGACTTGCACAATCAATGTCAACAAGCATTTATGAAACAACCCTAATGGGCTCAGCTCTATGCTAAAAATATGAGATGTTATCCCCAACCTCAAGCTATTGACATTCTTATTGGGAAGCCTGTGATTGGAGAACATTGGCAGAATGTAATCTGCTACTAAATTATGACATAAAGATGCTAAGTATTGTTCAAAACCCAAAGGAGGAGGGAGAGAGATGATGCCTTGAGAACATGTCATATAGGGATCAGATGAAGGAACTGGGAATGTTTAGCTCAAAGCAGAGAAAGGTCAAAAGGACAGGATAGCCATCTTTGGGTGTTCAAAGACTGTCACATACAACAGGGATTACATTTCTTTTACTTGTCTTCAGAGAAGAGAACTAGGAATAAGGGGCAGAAAAGTAGGAGACAAGATGCCACATTAGAAAGTACATGGGCTCTGGAATCAGAGAATCAGACTTTGAATCCCACCTCTAAAGCTTAGTGCCTGGGTGACCTTGGACAAGTCACTTGATTTCTCCAGACCTCAATTTCTGCATCTGTAAAATGAAGGGATTGGACTACATGCCTCTAAGGGTCCTTCTAGCTCTAGATCTAGGGTTCAGAGTAGCTGTGTTAGGTTTGCAGCAAGGGAAAACTCTCTAGCAATTAGTGCAGTGGGCTGCCTTGGGAAGTAGTTGGCTCCCTGTCCCTGGAGGTCTTTAAGCCAAGGCAGACGTGACAACTTCGTTGTTCCAGTGGAGACTAGATTAGGTGGTTCCCAGGGTCTTCCAGCTCTGAAGTCTTGAATCTCTCTGAGTCTCAGTTTCCTTTTCTATAAACTAAAGATAATAATTGTGCTACCTACTTACTAAGTATGGCTCCCAACAGGCACCATTTTTTTCTATCTGCAGTACATACAGTGGCCAGGAGGTGGTGTCACTGCTCCCTGAAATGAAATACGTACAGAGCATCCTCTGGGTGTCACTCAGCCTGCAGCTCTTGCACTGCCCAGCAGGTAGCACCAGCTCCTTCTGAAGTTCTTCGGCTCATGGCTTTACATTTTCTGCACTTCTAAGTTGGTGGCATCACTATTTCTCTTAGCAGGATGGGGGAGAAGGAGTCACTCTTTGGTCTTGAATACCCGTCTCCAGTATTCAGAATAAAATATTTTGAGGTTTCCTTTTCTTGGGGGAGGGGACCCTGATTTTCCAACGTACCGCTCAAATGGAGGGCTGCACCTGGGCTTCTCCATTCTACGGCCAAGTCTAGTCATCACTATGCCCACCGGGAGGAAACACATCCTGCCCCACCTGCACAAGCTTTTTCAGCTGTATGACAGGTGCAACCAACTCTTCATTAGAGAACTCATCTCTACACCTTCCAGATTCTGTTGATCTGGAGGCAGAGTGATAGTGGTGTGGTAGAACACGTCAGCAAAGACCCGAGGTCGGATCCAGCTCCTGACATTCACTTAGCCAATGAGTAAGCACATCCTGGGTAAGTCCCTGAGCTACCATGCCCTCACCCACATCTACTCTGGGGGAAGAACCTAGAGCACTTACTTGCTTCGCAGGGTTTCATAAAGATTAAAGGAGACAATGAATAGAAAGCATTTTGCAAAATTTAATACTGGAATTCCGCTCCTGGGTCAATGAGCTCATCGATGTGGATATTCCCTCCAATTATGTTAATTGCAGTCCATCATGGCCATGCCTTACCACACAGTGAGCTAGAGGTCTTCCTCCTTTTGGGGGGGGAGAGGGGAAGGCAATCAGGGTTAAATGACTTAGCCAGAGTCACACAGCTAGTAAGTATCTGAGGCTGGATTTGAACTCAGGTCCTCCTGACTTCAGGGCTGGTTCCCTATCCACTGTACCACCTAGCTGCCCCCTTCCTTATTTTTTCCTGACATCACAAGGATGTGAATAGAACACATAAGCTGCCACCTTCCCCCACCCCTTTATCCTTGCTTTTGCCAACTAAACTGCAATATGCCACAATAGACAAAGTCATGAACTTGGACCCAGAGAGATTCACTTTCATGAACTGCCTCAGTCTCTTCCTAGCTGTGTGATTCTAAGCAAGTCACGCAACTGCTCTTGTGCCTCAGTTTGCTCCTCTGTAAAATGGGAGTATGGGGCTTGATGGCCTCTAAGATCCCTTCCACCGCTAAATCTATGATCCTGTGAGCCTGGCAAGGCCACGAGGGCATAACTGCACTGTCTAGAGCTGATCAGCTCACTGGCTGTCAGAACAAGTGACTGAAGAAGACAAGGATGTGGGTTCAATCATTCTAGGGAACAGCTCACGATACATCCTGGCCACAAGCTGCACCCAGACCCTAATGAGCTATCAAGCTGGGTTGTGAGGTTTCCTGGATGAGACAAAATGATGACTCAGTGTTACCCATTGCTGCCTGAAGAGCAGCAGGTCAATGAATACATTCAGATAGGCTTCCCTGCATGGGTGCTTGGGAACCCTGGTCTGGGTCAGGGCAGGGAGAAGTCAGGGGGTTGGAGGGTTTGTAGAAGATCTTCTTTAAAAATTCTAAATCACGGCTAGTAAAAGCAAACATGTTGATAGACTGCGTTGTTGTTAAGTCATGTACAACTTTTCACGACCCCATTTGGGGTTTTCTTGGCAAAGATATTGGAGTGGTTTGCCATTTCCTTCCCCAGCTCATTTTACAGATGAGGAAACTGAGGCAAACAGGGTTAAGTGACTTACCAAGGTCACATAGCTAGAAAGTATCTAAGGTCAGACTTGAACTCTGGTCTTGTGTTCTACCCACCAAGCCACCGAGATGACGTAGATTCCCCTAATATTATGAGTGTGTGTGTGTGTGTGTGTGTGTGTGTATACACACACAAGCACACAAAATATATAAATATATACAATATACAATAAATATTCTAATATACAAACCAAATTAACAAAACCAACATAATTAATATTTCATTTTTTTAAACAAGGACTTGTGAATCTGACACTGAAGTAGGGCACGCAGAGTAAGTGAGATGGCCAGCCTATCAGAAGCCACAAAGCTACTTTACTGACTCCAAGCTGCCCGTGGCAACCAAAGTTCATCTTTTGGTAGGACATTTTCCCAGGGCTGCTATAGTGAATATCAGAGTCCAAAGAATCATGAATGTCCCCCAGAGAGCAATGGCAAAAGATAATGGCAGGTGTGAGCAGTCTGCAACAGGGAACCAATGGGGAACCTCAAAGACCAGGAGCGATGGTTATCACCAGGAAAATACCGCAAGGAAGAGAAGATGGACTGGTCACATGGTGAGTGCAAACAATGATAGATGGACAGCCAAGAGGGGCTCCACCGGTGCCCAAAGGATGGCAGAAGAAATCAACACAATTACCTAGAACTCTTATAGTGAACTTCTGGGAGGAAATGATGCATGGGATAGACAAGACATAATCTGCACTATTGGAGGGACCTCCTAGATTCATGAGATCACAATTTCACTGGCATACGTAAGCCTGATAATTTTGAATTCGAATCCTGCTTCAGACACTCCCTATCCGTGTGACTCTGGGAAAGTCACTTAACCTTTCTATGCCTTAGTTTCCTCATCTGTCAAGTGGTGATAATAAGAGGGGGTTGTTGTAAGGATCAAATATATACAAAACGCTTTGCAAACCTTAAAGCATTATATAAATACTAGCTATTTTTAATTTTGGCAAATAGTAACAAAAAGACCTTGCTCGTTGCTACAACTTTTTCTGAACATGCTTTCTTCTGCGTGTCTTTCTAATTGGATTAATGTTATTATCATTTACATTGTATTATCTACGTTGATTCTCTATTACATTAACTTCTAATATTATTATTCGTATAGCCGGACTCGGTATATGCAAGATTTTCTCCCTTCGGCATCACCTCCAGGAAGTCTTCCCGTATTTATTTATATTCTTCATAGTCATCACTTCGTATGATGGAATAATAACCCCCTACCTTCATATGCCACAGCTGGTTCAGGCATTCCTCAATACATAGACCCACAAGTTTTACCTGACAATTTGCTATTACAAATGATCTACGAGTTAAGCAAGACTTTTCTCTGAAGGATAGACTCTAAGCTGTCTAGGTCTCTCCTTGTGACCACCAATATTGACCTTGTGACCCTGGACAAATCACTTAACCTGTACTGAGAAACTCCTTTAAGAGCATGAATTACAGAGAAGATGCTGACTTGCATTGTTAGCCAGTTTCTTCATCTGGAGAACTCCCCATTCCAATGAAACCACAGACTGGATCCCTCTCCCCATCTCTATTGTTCTTACACGTAGTCAAATTTTTATTTTTAACTTACTCTTAAATTTTACTTGTAAGACATTTATTGTGGCTTGAAACAAACCAAGAGACTCATGTGTCATTCAGCCCCAGGTTCTTGGTCATCATTATCACCCACTGATTAGATAAGATTCTATTCTTAGCCACTGAAATTCAGTTTTCGGTGAAATTGTCTTTGGAAACTGATTTCATCATCTGAAGGTAGAATGTGGCATGGAAGAGGAGACTTGCAAAGGCCCTTCTAAATAGATAATATTCAGACATTTAGAGCCATGAGTTAAAAATGAAATTGTTTTGCACAATGCTAGCTTTCACATCCGCAAATTGAAAACCCTAATGCAATAGAGTTCTTTGAATTCTTTGCTTCCAGCTGGGGGTAGATTGTCATGTCAGAGAATGATGGTCAGGTAATGCAGAAGAATTCCATAGATTACAAAGCAGGCATTCCCTAATGTGATAGCCTTCCCTCCCTGGTCAGTCCATTCAGCCCATTCAGCTACGATTGACTCATCCTATCAGTCACTCATGCCATCCACTAAGACTCAGCCAATTTCAATAGAAAATAGAAAATAGAAAATACAATCTATGCAAGTCGAGAGACCCCAAAAGAGAATTATAGAGCTCAGTCTCTTGTTTAAATAGTCGAAGAAGCCTCCATTCTTATCGAGGAAGTTTCCATCTAAGCTGGTGGCCTTCATCTCAGACCCAGCAACCTAAGTGCATAAAAAACATATTACTTTTGATGTGGGAGATGCACAGAAAAACAGCCTCTTAAGTGTCCTGATAAACCGGGGAAAGCACCATCCTGTGAAAGCTCTACCTTCCCAGCAGTGATAGGGATAAGACAATCCATAACTCCAAAGACTCCAGGTCATCTCTCCAACACATCTCTGCACATCTGGGAAACGTTTCTTCCTAAGAGTACTCAGGGTACGGGGCTAGTTGGCGTTCTTTTTTATTTTCACATTCAGCCAAGGGCTGCCAACATTTCCATTTAGAGTGTGTGATTAGGACAGCCGTGTAGGCAGCTGCAAAACAAGCTTATCTACTACTAAACTCAGCCCAGATTGTTCGGAACTCACTGCTGCTAACGCTTTGTAAAAGATGATCCTAGTAGCTACCAGGTGGGTGCCTGACTAGCCAAAGAGAGGAGGCAGCTGCCATTAAGGGTCATTTCCTATTTCCATTCAAGCTTTTGCTTAGTTTCAAAAAAAATATAATTACGAACTTAACAAACATCAAATTTTTTAAATGACCATTTCCATTATACGATGTCAAACTGAAACAGTTATACAGGAAATCATGAATCTCTATCGTGTACAACTAGCTTTTTCTTTTAAATATAGAACAAATTCAACCTGCAACTTTTCTTTTTAATAGAACTCTTATCATAAAAGCTCCTGTACCAAGTATGCCTAATTGGCCCCCCAAATCCCACATTGGCTGTGTCTGAAAATGTGTGTTTTATTTTGTGTCTTGTGTCTATCACCTTTCTATCAGGAGTTGGAAGGAAGGCTTCATTATCTGTGCCCTAGAAGGATGGCTGCTCATTGCATTTGTCAGAGTTCTTAAGTCTTTAACATATTGTCATCATTGTATAAATTACTCTCCTGGTTGTGCTCACTTCACTGTCTTTTCTGAGGAAAGCATTTTTACAAGTAAGATGCTATAGAAATATGGTGCCTTATTATTATCTACTATAGAGGAAGCCAATTTTCTGGGCTAATTTCAGTGGCCAAGCGGACACTTTGACTCAAAGTAACTACCCAGCCGCCCACCACAAGGGTCCCCCTTACAATACCCCAAAACTCCTGGTGGGTAACACTAATGTCACGGGCCAGGGAGGGGCGGGGAGTGGGCATCTCTGCTCTCTTTCTCCTCCCAGCCAGAGAGAGATGGAACAGAAAGTCTCACAGGTCACACCTACTGGGCTGCCTCCTGGGTGTGACTTTCTTTGCTAGTCCTTCCTGCCTCCCTCAAGCCCTCAGAGGCAGCTGCAGCTTGGCGTCAGTGGGTTCATTCTTCAAGGGGAAATGTAAGTGAGCCTCACATTCAAGCTTTGTTTGAAAGAGTTCTAGGATCATTTTTTCAACTAAAGGAGACCTCAGTGACCCCCAGGAGGCCTTTTACTCTCCAAAGTAGGGTCCCTGAGCTGATAGACTATGAAATACAGAACCGCTGGGGCCACCCCAGGAATACTCTGACCTTGAGGGACCACATGTGGTCTGCAGACAAAGAGAACAAACACAGCGATAAAAGGGGGATCAAACTTGCAAAGTTATCTCTCTATGAGTGATAAAAATAAGACATGAGAAGTTTCTTCCAGGTCTAGAGAGACAGGAGAAGTGGAGGAGTGAGGAGGGAAGATACCCAGGGGAGTACTGGTAACTGCTTAACAACCAGATCTCTGAAAACACGTGACATGCGTTTAAGCTCAAGATTCATTATTACTATTTTCTCCAACACAGTCGACAACACAATAAATAAATCAAACTCTCATTTGTGCTTTGTAGATTTCTGAGGTCACACGGAAGATTTAACAGTTGGCTTTAGCCAATACAAGCTGACTTCCTGCAACACAATGGGGAGCAAGGAGGGAGTCCACTACCACTCAGGAAACTTGTTCCAGTTGGATTACTGAAGTCCCAACTCCCTTCCATGAGCTGCCATTCTCTCCATCCCAGGAGGACCCCGAAGCTCCACTCCATTGAACAGAGGCTCCCTCCTCTCTCCTGGAGGCAGCTGCATTCTCAACATTCCCAACTGTCATGAAAATATTTGCCCCAGAGGAATCCTCAGCCTGGGTCACCCTTGCAAGATATTACATGTACAGCACCATTGCCCTTTTTTAGCTGACATCTTGGGGGAAATTCTAACAGCTAGAAGGAAAGAACAGAGGGTAGCCAGACCAAAGACACAGGACAAGCACCAGAGATGTTGGAGAGGGATGATTTAATGGGAAAGTGGAAGATCCTCCTTCTGTAACATACTCAACAAATATTTCTTAAGCACTCACTATGTTGGACTCTGGGGTTAGAGAGTCAAAAATGAAATGATTCCTGCTCTCAAGGAGTTTACACACACATACATACATACACACACACTGCTTCCCAGTTTTTCAAGCTAACCCCAGCCCTGTCTATAGATGCACCATTGAAACTGGGAGAAAGCTTATTTCTAAAACAGAAATATGTTTTCCAATCAATCAATAAACAGTTATTGTGCACCTGCTATGTGCCAGGCACTGTGCAAAGTGCTATGGAAGGATACCCTCAACACTCACAATAAATGGCCTCATCCTGATCACAGACACTGTATCCCTTGCCCAAAGACCACACTGGCCAAGCCATTACAAAATCGGCTACTGCATGACAAAAATGTAAATGACGATGTCATGAAAGAGTTACAAATACATCCCACCTACTCTTTGGGAGATCGAACAAGTTACTTTACCTCTTTGGGCCCCATTTACTCCATCTATAAAATGGGCCTAATAATAATTGAACTGCCTAATTCATAAGATTTTTTTTCTAAAGAAAGTGTTTTGTAAATCTTATGTACTATCATTCAGCGATTATTTCCTCTGTGCTCCTGACCTTGATGGAATTATATGACCAATCTAAAAAAGAATTGATTGAAATGTAGGCCTAATAAGCCTTGGAAAATGACCAGTGGTCATGAACGTTTGCAATAGGCGAAAGGTTAAATGTTCTAAAATTCTGCTATCATTGGGCAGGATAGACTAGCAAGTTTTTGTTGTTCAGTCCTTTCAGTCGTTACCAATTCTGACCCCGTTGTGGATTTTCTTACTGGAGTGGCTTGTCACTTCCTTCCCCAGCTCATTTTTACATATGAGGAAACTGTGTTAAACAAGGTTAAGTGATTTGACCAGGGTCACACATCTAGTAAGTGTCTAAGGCCAGATTTGAATTCAGGAAGATGAGCTTTCCTGAGTCCAGGCCCCGCCCTCTATCCAACTGTCCAGACTTGCAGGTCAGGATCACATAAAACATTCCCTCCAAAGTGTTGTAGGCCAGGTTCTATCTCTTAGTCAGTGTTTTAAATTGTTGCTTTAAAGCTATTAAGGAAGAAGAAAATATGTGCACCCACCATGTCCATGCAATGGAAAGCCCAAAGGACTGTGTGCAGATAACAAAGTTCTCTCTTCTCATTGACTTTTAAATGTGTAGGTTGTGTGTTAGGATATATTCAACCACCAGGCTTGGCTGAAATCCTGATGCCAATGAATCCATGGACATAATTCTTTAAAACTTGCTGGTCAGATGACTCCTAGGTCCTTTCTCCTCACAGCAGTATTTTAATATCGATCAGAAAAGTGGAAACAGGCTAAAATAGCCCTTAGGAGACTTGGGTTCTAAGCCTGGCTCTGTTGCTAATTGCCTCTGTGATCTGGGCAAGCCCCCTTTCCTCCCTGGGCCTCAGCTTCCTCATATGTAAAATGAGGGGAGTGGGCCACACCCTCTAATGCCCCTCCCAGCTCTCATCATCTTTTATCTGGTAGGGTTCACTTATCTTCAATCACATCTTTTTAGACTCAGTTGACTCAATCTCACTTGTCAGCCAACCTTTTAATTTCTTTGAAACTATAAGAGCCCATTACAGCCTAACTCCAAACTAATGCTAAAGAAAGACTTCCCTCTTTTATTATTGTTGTGAGCTCTCTCAAAGACAGACAACAAAACTTCTATTATACTCAGGTAAGCTTTTATTTTGTTGCCTTGTAGCCAAGTTAACAAGAATTTATTAAGTACCTACTTTATGCCAGGGATTGTGCTAAGCATCAGGAATTTATAGAAAAGTAAAAACTGTCTTTGTCCCCGAGTAGCTCATACCATCATAGCAGAGAAAGCCTTCAAAGCACTATGGACAAACAAGACAAGTGGGGTCAAGTGGGGATGGTCTCAGAGGGAATTACGGGGGATTTGGAATTACTTCTTACAGAAGGTAGGATTTGAGCTGAGACACAAAGGGAGCCAGGAGGTAGGTGAAGGAGAAAGTGTCTTCCAGGCTTGGAGGGAAGATGCCCTGAGTAAGGAAATGGAGGGTGTTGTGCCAGAAATAGCAAAAAGACCAATGGCACTGGCTTCCTCACTGGAAGAGGATCATAGAGCATGTAAAGTGTTAAGTCAAAGTAAAGTCATTTATTGAGATACCATATGTTAGATCCCTCACTAAGCTCTTCATTTTACAGAGGAAAAAATGAGGCCCAGAGAGGTTAGTGACTTACCCAAAGACACACACTTTCAGAAGCAAGACTCAAACCCTGGTCCTGTAGAGCCAGAACCAAGACTCTTTCCACTGAACTACCCTGTGCCACAGAAGGTTTCATTTTATTAGAATAAATAAATAGAATAAAGAAATAAAAAATTCTAGAAGAAAAGGAAACCATGTTAATCTATGGAGGAAATGAAAGAGGCATGTGTTGTTTTGTTTCGTTTTTAATTTGTTAATGATAAAAAGCCTTTTGGGAACAATTTTATTTCTACCTCTAGACTTATTTTGTTTCTATAATTCAATGGATCTATGATCCGATCTCATCAGTGTGGGCCCTGCCTCCATCAATGCTGACATCCATGCCTTCTCATCTTGTGAGGCCTTTATCTTCTATGATCCTGGAAATATTCTTCAGGGGGTCCACCCAATGCATATCCTAGGAGAAGCTATACCTCTTAGCACCTTGTAAATGCCAACAGAGAACAAAGTCTATCTATTGTTTCTCCCTCACTCAGATGAACAGGAGTCATTTCCAATTACAAACTCTCTCTGATGACATCCTTTACACCTCTTCTACTTTGCATTTCCTTGTTCATAATACGTTGTAGAAAGAATATTATTGTCCTCATTGTACAGATGAGGACACTGGGTTTCCAAGAGGTTGAGAATTTGCCTAGGGTTACATAGCCAGTGTCAGAGATGGGATTCAAACCTAGGTCTCCCAGTGCCCCTTAAATGGCTCCATCTGAAACCCATAACCAATAAACAGAAAGCCCACTGACCAGAGGCCTCTCACCTGCTCTTAATTCTTGGGATACATTGCATTACCAGAAGAAAACTGATGTTTAAAAGATGGGCCTTTGTTTAAAACAAAAGCTTGGAGTCATTAAATGTCATGGTCACCCATGGGCTCTTCTCTCCTTAAAAGGTTGTAATTCTTTTTCTCTTTGGAGTATAATCATGGCTGAGGCTCCCCCATGAAGTTTCTTGGCTGATACACATCTTGTTTGATCTGGGTTCTGACCCCAAAAAAGAATTATTACCCATCTTTGGCTCATTGCCCTCACCTGGAGTCACTCCAGGAAAATCTCTAAATATAGTTTACTCGAGTCTAGGTTTCCTCAGATGTGGGTAAAAGGGTTCTAGGTCCCAGACAGGCACTCAAGGTAGCAATGCATCTGGGTGGGATAGTGTTTACTTTAACCCTACAGAACATGCACAAGATGCAACCTATGCACAGGGGGCTGTTAATCAAACCTTCCATCAGGAAGCATTTAGTAGGTGCCTACTGTGTACTGGGCACTGTTCTAGGAACAGGGGGTACAAATGCAAAAGATAAAACAATCTCTACCCGAAGGAAATAGAGATATATGAAGCCTTCAACCACGCATCCATCACCTCTCCTTGGAAGGGGCTGAATCTGAGATTACCATTAGGGTCCCACATTGTTCCCCCTTGATTTACGATGCCACCTTATGGTTTGGATTCCCCTTGGCCCCACTACATAAGCAAAATATGTGATGAGCTATTAGTCTTATGTCTGCATTCATACACTCACTTAGGTAAGGAACACCTATTGCTAAATGCAGGGGTGACCTGCCTCTTACCTCTTTAAGTATGAAAAATCAACACATCTCCTTTCCAATTAAAAAAAAAGGAAGAAAAGTATAAATAAGACATACTATCATTATTTCCATTCCTTAAGCACTGTAATACATAGTTAACCAATTTGCCACTGCTAACATTCTGTCTTTAGTTGAAATTGCCACTTCCAAACACCTGCCTGAGACATACCTGTCTGGCAATGAAAGCTCATTGAAAAAAGAAACCTACCATTTCTATGACAACCCTTCAATGGGAAAAAAGCATTTCTTTTTGCAGAACCCAACTTGTCATAACATGGTATGGTGGGAAGAACACTGGTCTGGGAATTGGGAGATCTGGGTTCTGGTTCTGCTCTCCCCTTAGTTTTCTGTGGGACCTCTTTGCCACTTGGGGATTTCATTTCATCATCTTAAGTTGGGGGTTGTACTGATGACCTGCTATCTTATCCAGCTGTGACATTCTACGGTTTTACCTGAGCTCTATCAGTCCAGTGCTGCTGCTAAAACATCCTGGTATGGGCCATAAGGGGGTGAATGGAGAGTGGGAGCTCAGCCACGGGGAGCAGAGCTTGTTTCTGCCTGCATCTTGTAAGGGCAGTTCAAGGATCTGGGCTGTTTGGGAGCCACTAGAAGGGAGATGAGAACGTGCAGGTACGGTGGGCTAGAAGAGGGAACTAGTGGATGGAACGCCAAGTGCAAGTATGATACAACATAACCTATGACATGCTGATGATATAGCATTGTGTCATGTGGTATAACGTACCATAATGTAGTATATATGACATCATTTAATGTTACAGTGTAACATGATATGATAAAATAGCAGATAATGTAATATAATGTAATGTGATATAACAAAACAAAATATGATATGATGTGATAATATATTCTATTTGTACAGTGTTCTAAATTTTACAAAACCTTTTCTTCACAACAACCCTGTGAGGCAGGTAGAAATAATGACATATGCTATCTTTAGAGTACATGAAGGTATACAAACATTTTTCATATATGATCTAATTTTCTCATTTGAACATTCAGGATCAAAGGTTTCAAAGGAGAAAGGAGAACAGAGGTCCTCTTGGCCAAATCCCTCCCTCCCTTTACAGAGAGGTCAAGAATGGTTGCTGGAGGTGACATAGGCAGTAAGTGTCAGAGGCAAGATTCCAACCCAGGGCCCTGACTCCAAGTCAAATGCTCTTCTGCCTCATCACAGGCATCCATTCCCAACAGCCCTGTGAGATGGGCACTCTGGGAGTGACTACCTCCATCATAAAGCTAAGGATATTGGGGCTTTTGGAGGTTAAGGACTCACCTGGCTGGGTGTTCAACTAGCGTCAGATTCAGGTCTCTCCTAACTTCAGGTACCCCTACTAAGCTCAGGGCTCTTCCTGGCATGGAGTGAGACTCCCTCAAGAACCAGCAGCCAATAATAGGTCTCTGCAGGCTTAAGACTGGTAATCTGACTTTTCTCACCCCTTGACTTCATCTCAAGAGAAAGATTAGCAAAGCAGAAGGGTACAGGGAAAAGGGATGAGATCTGGGGTTAGAAGATGATTGCTGACTCTTTCTGGTAACCTCTGGGCCTCTGTTTCCTCAGCTACAAAGTAAGGAATTTGAGCTCAGTGATCGATCTCTCAGGTCCCCCAAAGTTCTAACACCATGATCTGTCCAGGTAGTAAAACCTCTGTGTGGAGAAACATTCATTGTGAATCACTTGGGTTGGATCTCCTAAGGGCAGTCTCTTGTGTCCTGACATTTCCTCATGGGCTAGAGTTTAGGGGTGAATACTCTTGTGAACAAACTAGTCAGTTGACCTTCGGGGCCCTGACCAGGAGACCAGTACTGGGGGCCTCTATGCTCTAAAGCTCTGTTCTTAACCTGGGCTCCATTGATGGATTTCAAGGCCTCTGTGAACTTGGAGTGGAAAAATTTACATCTTTATGTCAATAGAATTAGTTTCCTTTTTACTCCTCTATATCTTATCTTGTGCATTTAAAAACATGATTTTAAGAAGTCCATGGGCTTCCCCAAACACCAATGGGGGTCTAAATTCCTCCCTTCTCTAAGAGATAAAGCATCCAGCTTGCTTTCATCTCTTCACTTTTGCCCAGTCCATCTGTTTCCCTAAAATGCTACTTCCTGAGGCTGATAGGAGGAGGAAGGCATCTACTTCTGTGGTAGAGCCCCATCGTAACACATAGTAGGTATTTTATAAGTGCCTGTTGATTGGTTTATGAAACTGCTAACTTGGTCGATTTGGTCAAACAATTACTCATTCTGAGAAAGGCTCAAACTAGTCACTTGATCTCATGTAAACCACTATTGGAAACAAAAGTTATTTGCTTAAATTATCACTTTCAAATTGGTTGGGTGGGGAGGGAGGGAGGGAACCACTGTCTAAATGACTTAATCCATATGACTCTGGCCCTATCCCTCTCCACAGGATTAGGAAGCATGATACAGAGGAGGACACAGTCAAGTAGATTTCCTGTGGATAGAAAACTGCCAATTCTTTCCCCGAAATCTGGGGCCATGTTTGTTTCTAATAAGAGCTCTTAATGAAAATTGCTATGTGCACTCGGCGGCAAACGCTGCTTGGCACAACTCACTCTTGCTCTCCCGCTCTTGTTTATATGGTATTTTCATCATTTACCAGGACTCTGTTTTTATCATCAGGAGATTGATAGAAGCAAATGTGGAGCATCAGGGAGAAAGAAAAGGCTTGAAAACAAGAGAGTGCTGCCGTTTTCACAGCCCCATTGCTTAATTGATACTCGGTGCATTGCTATTCAGTTTAAAACCAATTATCTTGATTTAGCCATACAAAGAAAAACTCCCCTTTCAAGCTTGCTGGAGTGCTGGGAATCATTTTTAAAATGCCTTTTAGATCTCATCCTTGGAAATGGTGATTCTTATTGGAGGATGGTGGATTGAAGGGACTATTTTTAAGAAACAATCAAATTATCATCAGGAAATTTGAAGGAATGAGATGGCTTCATCTAGCACACATTTCCTTACTCCAAAATGTCCTCACTAACACTGGCAGACAGAGAATCTACTAATTTTCACCTGTGGCAAGAGTATCCCATGGTATTTTTAAAAGTACAGTTAGCTTAAAAAAAGGCAAACTATTAATGTCTTTGGATAGGGCTAATGTAGAAAACTAATGATTTACCCAGAGAGAGAGTTTGGTATGGTACAAAGTGCACCCGCTCGGGGTTCAGAGCCCTCCTCTGACACTTCCTGGGTCAAACTTAGGCAAGTTTCTTAAGCTCCCTGGCCTTAGTTTCCTCATCTGTAAAATGAGTTGAAGTAGATGGCCTCTGGGGAGGACTAGTCCAAGTTCAGCTTGTTGATACTCTGACACTCAGACATCGTAATGATAAAAACACTTTTAAAAAATGTCCTTCATTTCTTCTTTTTTCCCTCCTCCCCTCCCCTCTCTTCCCTTTCTTTCCCTTCCCTTCCCTTCCCTTCCCTTCCCTTCCCTTCCCTTCCCTTCCCTTCCCTTTTCCCTTTCCTTCTAGCTATGATCCAACCCCCTCAGCCAGAACCTGACTTCTTCCTACCTTTCCAGTCTTCTTATACCTTACTCCCATTCACATACTCTATGATCTAGTGATATCTGACTTTCTTGCTGTCCTTGGTCCAAGACATCCCATCTCCTAACTCAGGGCGTTTTCTCTGGCTGTCCTCCATGCACGGAATGCTCTCCCTCCTCATTTCTGCCTCCTGGCTTCACTAGCTTCCTTCAAGCTGCAGCTAAAATCTTCCCTTCTATAAGAAGCCTTCCAAATCCCTCTTAGACCTAATGCCTCCCTCTTAGATTATCTCCAATTCATCATGTCTACATTTTGTTTGCGTGCAGTTGCTAGCTTGTCTTCCCCCATTAAATTGTGAGTTCTGTGAGAACAGGCACTGTTTTTTTTCTTTTATTGTATCCCCAGTGCTTTAGAAGAGTCCTTAGCACACAGTAAGTATTGACAGATCTTTTTCTTTGTTTGTTTGTTTGTTTGCTAATGCTGTTGGGATTCTCTAGCTTAATTGATTTCCATTCAAAAATTATCTATAGTTCATTTTCCCTTCCATTCCTTCTTGCTACTTTATGAGACAATATAGCTTATAATCTTTCAACAGTCTTCCCTATAAGATTTAGAAGTTAATTTACAAGCTGAGTTGATATATCCTTTGCTGCCATATCTTTCTTATTGGCAAGGAGATCAAGTATTTGCTGGCTGAGATGGCTTCTGGGTTCTTTTTACCTCCTTCTATGTATTTGACGACATTCATAGGGAATGATTGCCCAATGTCTGTTCCTTTATCCATTTCTCATTTTTCTAGGTCAGTAGCTTCTTTAAATAGCTTAGGATGGCGTTGTTTTGTTTGCAGGCCATACTTTCTTCTTATTCTATTTTCAAATCTGGTGTTGATGGTCTTCTTCTACACCAAGAATAGACTTATAAATGACTCCCACATAAGTAATGAGCTGTCTTATTTTTTAAGACATCTTTTCCTTTTTTGTGTGGTATGATTCATTGTTCTCCATATTCAGCACCTCATCAGTCCCTTCTAGGAAAAAATACCAATGAGACAAATGTGGGGTGGGGGGGTTTCTGGGTAGTCCACAACCTCTTGGCCTCATTTGTTTCTTGATAGTGAGCCACGCTTTCCAACCTATTTTTTTGCTCTTCTGGCCCATGTCCACCTTTGTACTTAAGCTATCAAGTAATAAAGTTCATGTTGATTTAACTGGAATGTTCATATCCAGTTCTTTGTCATATTATAAGTATTTTACAAGGAAACAATATGTGGAGTCGTTCTTTTATTTACCCAGCATGCATCTGGTAATGACTTCAACTTATGGAATGCTTCTACTCACATGGACAGAATTTGCAAACCTTAGGTGACATACATGATATGCTTCTTGAGAAATCATAGGAGGCTCTCCTGTCCTTTCCAAATTATCTCCATTTATCAATGATAATTAATCAATCAATGAAAAAGGAAAGTTTTCTTCATTTCATCCAATCACTGGGGGTGGGGGAATGGTTAAGATGCATATATTCCAGAAATAATAATTTGACTTAAACTGGAATTATTTTATTTCGATGTCCCCCAAAGATCCATGAGGTTACATCGCTAATTTGGGTCTTCCCTCTTGCAGCCATCTCACATCTCATCCCTGCCTGCCTATCCTGTATGACTTAGACACATTCACCCATCAGTTTGCCGCCCCATCTGCTGGGGTTTTCCCTGGATTCTCTTGGCAAATGGCATAATACTTCAGGTGTGGCCTGACTGCATCAGGTGTCATCCTGCTAGTGTAGGGTTACTCTTTATAGAGCAATTACAAATGTCATTTCATTTGATCCTCAGAGCAACTGTGAGAGGTAGGTGTTAATATTATCTCAAAGTTACATTAAGAAACAAGGTCAAAGAGGTTCAGAAGCCTGCCCAGGGTTACACAGGATCTGAAGTAGGATTTGGACCCATGTTTTCCTGACCAGACCTAATTAATAGCCCCTCGCTCCCAGGATTGTTGGAAGGATCAAATGAGATGATAATTGTGAAGTGCTTAGCACTGTGTTTGGCACATAGGAAGTGCTATATAAACATTGGCTAGTATTATTACTACTATTAGCCCTGACTATAAGTCAGAGGTGTGCTGGTAAATATTTAACAACTGACTCTCCAAATAAATGTACCTATGACACATTTTTTAAGTTAAATGTGCATTGACATATTCTGCAACACTTGCTAAAATCTAAACAATCAACAAAATACAAAGCAAGCCCTGATTGGTAGCCTTTGCCAGTTTCTGAAGTGTAAATGTTCACATTGAAAATTTAACAATTGGCTCCCCAAGCTAAAATGAGCTGGCTCCAGCATAGCCCTGTTGCAACCCAGCACTCTGTATCATAATATTTTTTGACTAAGAGAACAAGGTGGAGTCTACCAGCTAGAATTCAAGAAACCCTGGGGCCATTAATTATGATTGACACATATCTCCTCTCAGCCCCATCAATAAGGCAATACAGTCAGAGCTGGGGGAGAGGGACATATCCTGGAAACAAGTTTCCCTCCTTACTCCCCCTCTATAAGCCTGACCCAGACAGCATATGCCCCCTTCTGACATTTTCCCTTTTGTAGCTTCTTCCCCTCCCTGCTCCAAAAAATGCTCTTTCCCATGGTTATTCTCAGTATTAATGATGCTATTCCCATGGACAAAGGCTGCCCCTCATGTCCATTCTAACAACATTTCTCTTGTAAACAAATGTCACAGGGAAGGACTTAGGGGCCAGGGTCACACACTACTAGATTTCCTTGTGCAGATTTCATCTGATCTGATTTGGGCAGTCCTCAAAATAATGTTGCCCCTATTTTCAGAACATCTGTGCCAAACCCACAAGATGACAGTTAACAACCTAAGTAGTTTTGAGATGAAGTGGAAGGTGCATGAGTAGACAATATGCCCACAAAAGGCACTTCAAAACCACGGAATATTGAATTCATCTCTTTTTTTCCCTTGTGGCCCCAGATCTATACCATATTAATGCTATTTATAGCAATATCTTTTGTCATACTTATTCCTAAAATGTGCAACAATATTATTAACCACATATTTCAGGAAAAAATGAAGGTTCAAGGACCTCCGTGTTGTGTATCTAAGAAGAGAATTAATTTTTTAATCACAAATCTAGACTTAATCCAGGATTTCATCCATGACCAGATGTTGCTACAACTGGAATGAGAAAAGGAAGAGTTCAGTTCAGAATTTGGACCTTGCAATCCCTCCAAGGTAGAAAACATTTCTCCTTTTAAATATAATTCTTCCCTTCCCCCTTTGAGAACCTCTTTCTATTTTCACCTGTCACATTTGTAGGAAAGATCAACCAATCAGAGAAGCAAACAAGCATTCATAAGTTCCTACTAAGTGTCAGGCACTGGGTTAGTAAGAGAAATGACTCTTGTATCAGTAACTAATTATTGAATCAGAACCAAGGTTTTTCCCCTTTTCTACTTCCTCATCCAGAAATAAACCAGTGTGGGAAATCTCTTTTGGAGATTTACCCAGGCTGAGATCTAATCATACAGTAAAAGAAATTCTAAGTTTAGGCTAGTGGGAGGATTCCTGCTCATTGTGTTTGCTCAGACAGGTCTGGGAAGTAACGATTCTTCCTTTTGTCAGACTGATGGTATGGAAATTGAAAAGACTCTTTGATCAAGATTTGGGTTATACAAGTCACATACTCCAAGACCCTCATTGTAGTATAACCCAGCCTTTCATTGCAATATTCATTCTCTCATTAATTGTCAACCAATGAGAGTTGATTGCCATCCTCAGGAACACCTACTCTTCTAAGGACATATAAACTGTGAGCCCACCACCATGAGAGGTCTTTGGTCTAAGAGAGATGGCCATCTTTTTATTAATAAACATTCTGGCATTATTAATAAAATTACCCAGAAGCTATGTCTCTTGAATTTTTTAAATGTCACATTAGGCAATGGGAAGACAAAAGACAAAGTGAAATAGTTCCTGCTCTCCTAGACTTTGAATTCCCTCAGGAGTGATAACACAGCCATAAATAAGTGTGTGGGTACACACACACACACACACACACACACACACACACACACACACACACACCAAATACAAGCCAGTACTGAGAGAGGAAAGGCGCTGGGAACCAGGGAGCTCAGGAAAGGCTTTCATAGAGATGATGGTGCCTGGCAAGACCTATAGAGTATGATATACTTTGTCCCAATGTGGTTTGTGTTCTAACGCAGTCCCATCACTCTTCTTTCTCTTCCTTCTCCAGTTCCCCATAATAGAATTTCTTGGGTCTTGGAGTCTCAGTAAAACAAGAATTCTAGCTTCAACAATGAAGGAATCAAACATCAAACAATAGGACTTAGATCTTAGAGCTTAGAGATCACCTAGCACCACTCCCTTCACTTTATAAAAGAGGGAAGTGAGACCCACAAAGAGGAAGAGAGCTACCCAGGGTCACACAGATAATAGCAATAGGAAGAATGAAAACGTGTGAGGGGAAGACAGTAAACATGACCCAAAGAAAGTGTGTATTAAAGTTATCAGAGCACAATGGATGTTGTTATTTGTGCTTTGTTGTCAAAGAGGACCAATGATATCACAAGGTGACATCTTGACTCATGGGTGAATTGGATTTAAGTGAAGCAGAGTTACACAAAGTTGTCAGCCTCACTGTCTTCCAAAGTCATCAAAGACCAGCAGCAGAACAAAAGATGACTGGTGATTGCCTGGGAGGCAGTAGATGACCCTGGCATCTTCAATGTCTGACCAAGCTCTATCTAAGCACTCCACATTGCCTCCTTCAGTCACCTTAATGGCCGTTGGAACAATCTGTTCTCATCTACCCATTCTGCTAGCTCACCAACAGGTTTGAGGCCCCTTAGTTGCCCTCATCCTGGTTTAGTTTATGTGCCAAGATGGTTTTACCAGGGTGTGGCCAATGCACATGCCACAACTTCTTGGAGCCACAGATGAGAGTTAAGCGCCAGGTGGACACCAAAGGTGGACGAGTAGCCCTCACACCAGAGGTGCTAGTCCTTCTAGAACACCTCATGCACGTGAACTTGGAATACAGGAGGAATTAAATTTAATCCCTCCACCAAAACTTACTAATCATGTGATCTTGGGCTAGTCACTTGGCCTCATTTTCCTCAGCTGCAACATGGAAGGTTTGGACTCAGAGGCCTCTGAGGTCCTTTCCATTTCTAAAGCTATGGTCCTATGACCTTCTTTGTAAGTCAAATCCAAGCTCTGCTAGGTCCTACAAAGTGGTCTTCGAGAATAGACCAAACTATGAATGGTCAGTTTACTGTCTAAGGATTACCTTGTCTTGTCCTTTGGATATCCTTCTACCTAAAGGGACCTCCCTGGCACCATAAGCATTAGCTCCAATCAAAGGAACAGACTCTACTTGAGAAAAGACATCCCAGGAATTGTTATTACACTAGTTGAAACTTTGGATTCTAATTAGATTTAGACTATAAGCTTCTCCCTACTTGTTATAGCATCCTTTCTCCGAATAAACTAATACACTGAATTTTTACTATGGAACTAAGTATATAGCATCATAGATATAGACCTGGAAGGGACCTAAGAGACAATCTGTTTCAACCTCCTTCCATCATTCCATGAATGAAGAAATTAAGACCTAGAAAAATCAAGTGGCTTGCAGATAGTTATGTGGCAAAGCCATTATTTGAGTCCTGGTCATTTGGCCCCAGATCTGGCGCTCTTTTGATTGTGTGACTCACTCTGCCTCACATGTTGCCTTGCAACATAGTTATCAGTGCTCTGTCCCCTATTATTATAATCCCTTAAATACAGGCACTACTTCCCTGTATCCCCCAAAGTACTCAGCATAGTGCTTTGCCCATGGTAATACTCAATAGGCATTTTTGGAATGAATGAGGCTGAGACACCAACAGACAGCACAGACCTGTGTTACCAGAAGTCTGGATTCAGATAACGGCAACACTTTAAGTTGACTGTGCTTCATAAAAACCAGCTGAATCTAGTTTATAAAGTACTATTTCTGCATGTGCAAAGAAATTAATCCCTTAGCTCCAATTTGAAACTAGGTGTTTTCAGGACACTACCCGTCCAGGTGCCCAGGATGGATACATATCAGAGAAAAGCATGTGAGTGTGACCTTCCTCCAAGTTTTGCACCAATTGTCAGCCCAAACCAACACCCCAGCCAAAAGCCACATTAGAAGAATGATGGTTTCCTATTCTCTTCCAGCCCAGCAAAAACCAGTTGCAGCATTGAGCCATGCAAAGAGTTGTTAACGACCATTGCCAAGAAATTCAACCTTGACACAGAAACACTTTAGCAGCTCTTGGGTGGGAACCTGAAGTGGGTTAGATAGTGTCTAATCCATTTTCATCTACCACAGTAGATGGCTCAGAGCAATATGAAGCTATTGGAGGCTGCTAGGTAAAATAAATTGAGTCCTAGAAAAGCTTCCTCTGGTAGCTACCCACTGTCTGTTTGTGTGCTGGGAAATAAAAAATACATCTATACTATTATAAATCAGGGCATCCTCTTAGCCAGATGAAAGGCCTGTCCTGGATATGTTCTTTTTCCAAGTATAAGCAAGGTAAACTCGGCTTTCTTGTAGCAGCAGCAGCAGCAGCAGCTTCTCCTGGTAACACATAATTCCAGGAGAAATCAGGAAACAATTTTCTCTGCTCCCTCACGAGTTTCAATAACTAAACTCTGAAGAAAAAAAGAGGAAGAATGCTATGATTTACAAGCTGATTTTTAAGAACAGTCGCCAGATGAATTATAGCAATCTGCATGAAATGTTTTGTAAAAAAATATCTCTCCTCCCATATCGATCATAATTCAATCACCAAAGAGGGAGAAAAAGTTTCCTGACCAGTAACAAAGAGGCAGCTGCACTCTTGACTGATTTGTTGACAATTCTGTCCTCAAAGGGAACAAAGAACAGGGTCGTATCATCCCCAGATGCTGACTTCAGATGGAACGCTGAACAGGGAAAACACAACGGAAAGAAACAGGGAATAAAATGAAACGAGTGTTCAAACAGAGTCCAACAACATAGACCACCAAGATTTTAAAAGGTTCGGCTGCTGGGATCCCACTTGCATTTCCCATGCTGGCTTTCGATGTGACCAACATTTTTAAAATACATGGACAAAGCTGAGGCAGAGCAGGGCACTGAACAGAGAGCTGGTTTTGAAGTCGAGAAGACTTGGGTGCGAATCCTGCCTCTCCCACATACTGGCTGCATGATTCTAGGCACAACACTTCTCCTTTTGGTCCTCCTAGATAATTCTCAGGCAATTAGTTGCAAGAATGTGACAAACAACAGTAAGGCAGCATTATCACTGAGGCTTCCCGGTACCAATGAAATCACAGGTCCAATTCAATAAAAATTTTCTGGGCACCGAAGATCCAAAGACGGAAAATGCGAGTCTCCCTGCTCTCCAATTCTTTACACTCCAGCAGAGATGGGAGAGAACACTTCCAAGAGCTATAATTTCATCCATGGAAGTATTCCCTGCACTGGGAACAGACCACAACCCATCCACAGCCTAGTAAACTGTCTGTGCCAGATGCTTTGGTCTAAAAGCGTTTCACCTGAGACTAATACGGGTGAATAAGGCTCCCCAAACTCAGGCTGGACAGAAGACAAGAGTCAAGCAACCCATCACCAAGGTCATCCTCGAAGCCTTTCCAGGTGGTCAATAAGCATTTATTAAGCTCCTACTAAGTGCCAGGTATTGTGCTAAAAGCCAGATTGCTAGGACCCACCAAACCTCTCACTCTGCTAGCATAACCTAGACCAAGCCAGGCCAATGAGTATCTATGCCAGGATGAGAACAGAGGAAACGCAGCATGGCCCCGAGGCTGCAGTGGAGACAATGCTGGATCTGGAGTAATCAAGATCTGAATTTGAATCCTTCCCTAGACACTAGCTGTTTGACCCCAGGCAAATCCCCTTTGTCAGCTTCCATTTCCTGATCTGTAGAATGAGGATAATATTCACACCTGCCTCGCCCTTCGCAAGTCACTCTACAGACCTTAAAGCCCAAAATAAATGCTAGCTATAGGTGTAGCCATTGTGTTCCATGGCCCTGTACGATAGAGACAAAGTAGAGATTCAGACAGAAGAGTCCTGATCCACTGGAGAAGAGAGAGGAGGTAGGAGGAGCCTGAGGGGAAGTGCTGTAAGGAGCAGATCAATGACTCGAAGGAACGGGAGAAATTCAATAGATGAAGATGGGGTGGAAGGACATTTCAGCTATGGCAGAGGTCTATGTAGAAAGCCCCATAGAATGTAGAACAATGCCAGGGAACAGGCAGGAATGCCCCATGTGGGAAAGGGAGCCCTGTGTAATCTTGAAAAGAAAGGCAGTTAACAGATTATGCAGGGTCTTGAATTCCAGGCTAGCAAGTCTATATTTTACCCTACAGGCAATAGGGAGTCATTGATGGTTTTTGAAATGTCTTTCTTAATGATACCTTTTGTCTTTCACCTTCACACTTTCATCTGCATCTAAGGTGGACACAGGGAGCAAATGCATCCTGATGATGACTGATTTGCCCATTTTATTCCTTCAGTGCCAAGTGTCAACCTTGCTGAAGCTTAATCCTTTCTGGGGACTGACAGGATAAAGATTTGCCCTTAACCACTTGGCAACCAAGTGATCAGTCAACAAGGTTTGATTAAGCCTATGTTCCAGGCTCTGGACTGAGCACTAGGGATACGAAGAAAAAGAAATATTTCGAATATCAAAGAACCACAGTTCTATCCGGGAAGGCAATGCATATGTTTAAGTCTAGATGAAGAACATACAAAATCAATACAACTTGGAGGAAGGAAGGAGAAATTAGCATTTATATGGTGCCTACTATGTGCCACGCACTACTCTTAAGTGATATATTCATGTCCAATTGTTTTGGAAACAGCACCTGTTCTTGTGCTTGGTTTTTAAAAAGCATGAGTTTTTCTCTCCTGAGCCTTCTACAAGAAGAGGGGGAAATCATCTCCAATCCATGAAAAGATGCAGAGTTCAGTTTTATTAGAAGAATTTTGATAATTCATTGGTTTTATCACCTATCAAACTTCATATAAATTTCCCATCAGTATATACTCTTAAGTGAATGCAGCCCTCTGGGGCTATGGTTAAAAATAAAGATGGGTGTGAAGCAATGGATCAACCAATCAGCAAGCATTTATTAAGTGTCTACTGTATGCCAGGTACTGTGCCAGCCAAGAATGATAGAAAGCCTTGACCTCAAAGAGCTTACTTATATTCTCTCAGAAGAAGTCATGTCTCTAGTGGAGATTTTTGGATAGTTGAATAAAGGTAGTAAGAGTTATAGGAAAAATAGACCAGGCTCCCTCAGACACTGTTTTACAACCAGTGGTGACTTTCTGGTGCCCTCACCCAAGAGATTTGGGAGTTTTCCTCTCTAGGTTATGTTCTTGGAAATATCTCTCTTTCACATACCTTCAGGGCAACCCCAACTTAGTCCATCAGACCCCAAAAACCATTCCACCATGGCCCAAGGACCACTTGGAGTTCAAACCTATGCCAACTATTGTCATGACTCAACACATTAATCAGACTTTGTTGGACATATTCTTTCAACATCTCTCAGCTTGTTCTTCTGGATCTGATCTCAGTCTTCCCTTGTCAGACCCTGTTCTACTTTTGGAGAGCTTTTGGTTTTGAAGTTTTTCCTTTTAGCTATTTATTTTTTTTGAGATTTTTTATTTTTAGTTTACAACGCTCGGTTCTACGTAATTTTGAGTTCCAGGTTTTCTTCCCCCCGCCCCCTCTCCAAGACGGCATGGAATCTGATATATCTTCTAGGTATAACAGTCTAGTCAAATTGTGAAGAATTATGACCAATGGAATGAATCATGAGAAAGAGGAAACTGAACCAAAAAAAACCCCTCAAAACAAAAGAGAAAAAAAAGGGGAGAAAAGGTGAGCATAAAGTGTGCCTCAGTCTGCATTCAGACTCCATAGTTCTTTCTCTGGAAGTAGATAGCATTTGCCATTGTGAGTCCTTTGGAGTTGTCTTTGCACCTTGTGTTGCTGAGAAAAGCAAAGTCTATCAAGGTTAGTCGTCACAGAATCTGTATATCTGTCGTTGAGTATAATGTTCTCCTGGTTCTGCTCCGCTCACTCAGCATTATATCGTGTAGGTTTTTCCAGGTTGTTATGAAGTCCATATCATCCCCATTTCTTTAAAATCAGCTTTTCCACAACTTCTACTCCTTTTACCCCTAGGGACAAGAAGAAAAAGTCTTACATAAACGTCCTGTTATACTTAACAAGTCCTTCTGAGGTCCTTTCTTCTCCAGGATGCACATCCCCATCCTTCAGCCAGTGTTCCAAGTCTCCGGTCCTCTCCCCATCCTGCACACCCTCCTCTGTACCCAACCTGCCAAGGTCTTTCCAAAGCTCGGAACTAAACTCAATACTCCAGATATGATCAGGCCAGGGTAGAGTACAGTGGGACTATTACTTAGTTTGGAGGTTTGAGGTTTTTCTTTGTTTTATAAAGTTCAAATACAGCCTCAGACAATTAATGGCTGTGTGACCCTGGTCAAGTCACTTACCCCAATTTGCTTCAGTTTCCTCATCTGTAAAATGAGCTGGAGAAGAAAATGGCAAACCACTCCAGTATCCCTGCCAAGAAAACCCCACATGGGATTACGAAGAGTCAGACACAATTTAAACAACTGAAATGACTGAACAACAACAAAAAATGGCACCATGCCATACTATCAACATTGGACTTTTCGGTTAAATGTGGCAGGTGAGAAGAGGCTAGGGCACTATACTGATAGAGTTTCCTTGCCCGTTACTTTGCTACTGTTACAAGGGGGGGTGCTAGAGTTGGGGAAAGGGATATATTGGGAAATGATTGTGATATTAAATAAATTCTAAAATGAACATGTCTCTGCATGTCCATTGGGATAAAAAAAAAAAAGGTGATGGTTTTAGAGATGAAGGAGGAAGGGGTGATCTCAACATATTTTGAGAAGTAAAAATGGGTGGAGTTAGCAACAGCCCAGATGTGTCAGACGACCTTGCCGAGTTGCCTTTTGCACTGGGGCTTCCTCTTGGGAGGAAGCCTGGCGGTGCTGCCATGTTACACATTGAAATGGGTTAGGATTGATGCAGGAGAGGAGGGCGGTCTTTGCCAGGTTTACTTGGAGTCGATGCTGAGACATCCTGAAATGTTCTGGAAGACAAAGAGATAAAAGATGCCCTAGGGCATGTGCTTATGCTCCATAAATAGAACTGATACACATTTATCTTGAAGGAGCCTTCTTCGAGGCAGCCTTTTTCTAGTCCCTGGGTGAGACTCTCATGAGGGAATGTTACCTTGGAGGCTCAGATGAAATCAAAGCTTGATAATGTTAGCAAAGTACAGAGTTGGGGTGAAGGGGAGTAGGAGAGGAAAGAGAACACCCACCTCATCTCTTCGAGTCATAACGCTTCATGAATGAAAATAAATGTCAAGAACAAAATAAATATTGGACAAGTCAGAGAATAAACAGGACTAAGATAGTCATTCCCTTTTAAAGGTTTGGGCGTTTAGAGTTGACTATGAAAACAGGCACATAAGGATGTAATGAGACTTTGACCTGGCCTTCAAAGCATGCTATCCAATCCTCCCGGAAGCTAACGGTTGCCTCCTAATTTTACCTTCTACCTACATTTTTTACATATTATCTCCCCCACTAGAAAGTAAGCTCTCTGAGGGCAAGACCTATTTTCATTTTTTCTTTATATTCCCTGAGCTTAGCCCACAGCTTGGTAAGAGCTAGCAATAATAATAGATAGCATTTATACAGGATTTCAAGTTTTGAAAGGCACCTTACAAATAGAATCTCATTTATTCCTCACGATAACCCTGGGAGGTGGGTGCTATTATTAGTCTCATTTTAAAGATGAAGAAACTGAGTGGAATAGGTTTCAAGGGACTCACCTAGAGTCACACCGCTAGTATTTAAAGCAAGATTTGAATTCAGGTCTCCCTGCCCCCAAGTCCAGCGCTCTGTCTACCTAGCTGCTTGATACGATGTATGCTTGCTTATTGATCCTACATATAGAATACATAGGTATAGATATGGATAGATAGATATGGATAGATAGCCTTTTCATTTTAACTAAATTCCTTGGAAAAATTATAATATGGGCATTTCAGAAAGTACTGGATTTGAAGTCTTAGGCCCTGGGTTCAAATTCTGGCTCTGCCCCTTTTTGCCTATGTGACCTTAATCAAGACATTTCTCTGGGCCTCGATTTCCTTGATTGAACTCAATGGCCTTGAAGTTTCCTAAATCTGCTAGGCTAAGATGGTATGCACATGGACAATACCTCTGATCCTCGTTGAGCCCCCTAGAATCAAAGATCTAGAAGAGACTGACTTTACACGTAATCAGGCCCCACCCTGGTGATTAAGGAGCTGGTCAGGGTCCTGACTTTGCGCCATCTTAATTATAGCTGATACCAGGTAACCTTCTAGCTGTTTGTAAGTGGAAGAGCAACTTCATTACTTGGCTTCTGCCCACCCGGTTCTTACAAGATTCTCAGATCTCAGGAAATTTCACATGTGACTCATTTGAGCTTATGGCCTTCCAGTGTTAACAGGACAGGGGCCTATAGACTCAAAATAGACTTGAAATTTGGAAACGGGAAACACTTCCACGATTCTTAGGTCTCACACGGACCCTAAAATATAGAAGGATCAGAGGCTCTCCAGACCTAAAGAGAAGCTGAGGATGAAGTTCTGACCCAGTTGGCAGAGCTTATGTCTATATCATCCTTAGACTCCAGCAACCTTAGACCCCTACCCTATCCAAGCCTCAGGGTCTCCTACTTTGATCATCATAGGCATAAAAGATTATTAAGAAAAGATAACATAGGCAAAAATAATTAGGAATGAACTGCAAAACTAAATAAATGTTACCTTATTTCTGTGGGACATATTGTTGGTTGGTTGTCGTCTTTCATTCTCAAGGAGGATCAAAATGACATCACTGTGTTGGAATCAAGATACGGTGTGTCCAACTGCGGTTGATCAGACCAATATGAGTTTGGAAGGCTCTACCACAGGTCAGGCACAAATAGTCCTCACAAACATTTGGAGTGGAGATGTCTTTAAATTTGCCCACCTCCCCTTTCTTTTGATCACAGTACCTTCTTTGATTCAGGTCTTATGCCAGAGCCTTCTCTGAAGCAGGCACACTATTCTGAGCAGTCCTGTGGCAGCTTCTCTCATGTCTCACAATAGATTGCAAAGTTCTTCAGAGAGACCTTGAGAGTGTCCTTGTATCACTTCTTCTTACCTCCATGTGAGCTCTTGCCTTGTGTGAATACTTTGGACATATTATATAGGACAGGGCTGTCCAAAATTCGGCCTGGGGCCTGAAGTGAGATTTATGCAGCCGGCCTACAAGCATAGAAATTTACACAAATGCTTTAGCAAACTGAAGCCAAGCTACCACAGAGCTCTCACTAAAATGGCAAATCAAAATATGTTCTATCGTTTCAATAAAAACCTAAGGTTGGACATCCCAGGTATAGGATATGGGAACATCTGAACATGCCTAAATGAAGCCAGCCAGTCATCCTGGATGAGACAGAGTGGCTCTGGGTTCCAGTAACCTTGGACCCCAATATGATGAAAAGTCCCAGAAAGCAGGCCTCATCGTAAGTTCTTTGAGATTTTGATCTCCTCATTAACAGTCTCAAGTCACTTGAAAATACAATGTATACTTTAATGACAACCCAAATTCACACTGACGCAGGCAACGATGATCTGAAAGCAAGGATCTTCTGTGCTGTTACAAGACGAAACTTTGTAGGAGAAATGCCAAACAATCTCAGATGCTCGGCCAGCACTTGGTCACAATCACAACTGTGTAGCATGGGTGTTGTCGGTGGTAGTATTCTGCTTTTCTGACAAAATAGCAAGGCTGAATTTAAGGATTTTCCTTTGACGTGTCTGTTTCAGGTTGGTGCATGCAAAAAAATTACAGGGTAATTTGAGAATATCAACCTTTAACTACCGATGGCCAAAGCATGCTGCCCACGCTCTTAATAGCAAACTGCTTTTGATGTCCTGTATTTGCTTCTTAGGGAGCAGCTAGACGGTGCAGTGGATAGAGCACTGGGCTTGGAGTCAGGAAGGCCTGAATTCAAATCTGCCCTCAGACATTTAGAAGCAGTATGACCCTGAGCAAGTTTCAGTTCAAGTTGCTTCAGTTTCCTCATCTGCAAAGAGCTGGAGAAGGCCATGGCGAAGTGCTCCAGTGTCTTTGCCAAGAAAACCCCAAATGGGGTCACGAAGAGTCAGACACAACTGAACAGCAACAAAATTGGCTTCTTAGAATTTCTAATTTGTCCCCCAATGGTTACTTAAAAATTCTGAGTGATAATTCACAAAATAAGACACCACTTATTTAAATTTGTTTTAAAAAATATGTTGTAATCATTACTGTTACGAATGCAATAACCTTACATTTAAAATTTTTCCCATTTAAGGCAAAGGTTGGTTGATGGTTGCCATCACTGTGCACATGTGACCCTTCTCATCCTATTATATAGATTAATGTCTTCAGTTATATAAAATTGAGATATTTTGTGTATAGACTGGAATATTTAAATTTGGTACTTTTCCTGTTTCTCTATTTTGAGTATCGTAAACTATGGTGCATAAAAGGTATGTTTTCAAAATATGAACATTGTTATAAGTTTGTATCAACAATTGAAATGCAAAATCCACTTGATTTTACTTGCTTCAATTATCATTTTAAAGGATTTATATAACTTAAAAATATTTATATATTTAACATAAGTTTAAAGTATTTATATGTAAATGATTATTTTAATTTCAAGAAAAATAGAATTATTATACCTGAAGTTTCAAAACACAGGGCATTATGAAATGTAAAGCGAATGAATATTCCACTGTTTGGCTTATTTGTGCAATAAATAATATTTCAAAATAATAATTTAAAATTTAGCATATAAAACAACCCAAATTATCTTTAGAATTATCTCTTTCAAGAAACTAAATATCATTATCTGGACCTTCTATGAAGGGTTTTTTTTCGCAAAAAAAAATGCACTGAATAGGAATTCCAATCTACGATACAAATTTTAGTCACCATACTTTATACTTAAATGCACACTGTTGCAAAAACAGAAACATTTTCAATTTTTCTTGGAATGTATGCTATTGGGGAACAATAGTGGGCATGCATTTAGGGTGGTGGCCTGCCACCACTGAGAGTAAACACAAAAGTAGCTATGGCCAAAAAAACTCCCTACAGGGCTTAGGTACACCCGAAAGTGGGGCAAGGTTCTAGCCAGGGCATTGCTGGAGCCTCTGGATGGGAGAGAGATACAGAAAATCTTTGGCCCCATGGCAGCCTAGGCACCAAGTCATCATCTCATTTCCAGGCCTTACTTTTCCCTTCCAGTAACTCCTGCACCTGCACCGAAAAGTTGAAGCCTTCTGCAGGTACCATGCACACCTAAGATTAACTAACTTCCCACCTGGCTACTGACCCATCCTATTCAAAATTTTGTTTACAAGCCTTTTATTCTTTAAATAATATTTTATTCCCCCCCCCAAGTACATGTAAAAACAACTTTTAACATTTTTAAAAAATTCTGAAGTCCAAATTTTCTTCCTTTCTCCCCTTCTCCCTCCCTCATATGGTAAGCAATTTAATATAGGTTACACATGTGCAATTATTGAAAACATTTCTATATTAATCGTTTTGTGGAAGAAAAGAAAAAAGGAAAGAAGGAAGGAAGGAAAAAGAAAGAAAGAAAGGAAAGAAGGAAGGAAGAAAGAAAGAAAAAGAAAGAAAGAAAGAAAGAAAGAAAGAAAGAAAGAAAGAAAGAAAGAAAGAAAGAAAGAAAGAAAAAAGAAAGAAGAAAGAAAGAAAAAAGAAAGAAAGGAAGGAAGGAAGGAAGGAAGGAAGGAAGGAAGGAAGGAAGGAAGGAAGGAAGGAAGGAAGAAAGAAAGAAAGACAGGAAGGAAGGAAGGAGGAAAGAAAGAAAGAGAAAGAAGAAAAGAAAACAAAGAAAAATGATATGCTTCGGTCTGTATTCAGACTCCATCAGTACTTTCTCTAGAGGCAGATAGCATTTTTCATCATGAATGCTTTGGGATTGTCTTGGATCATTGTATTGCTAAGAATTGCTGAATCATTCACAGTTGTTCATTGTACAATATTGCTATTTCTGTGTTAAAATGTTCTCTTGGTTCTGCTCATTGCATCAGTTCGTGTAAATTTTCTCATGTTTTTCTGAAACCATTCTCGTTGTCATTACTTATAGCACAGTAGTATTCCATTACAATCGTATACAGCTTGTTCAGCCATTCCCCAATTGATGGGCATCCCTTCCATTTCCAATTGTTTGCCACCACAAAAAACTCTGCAAGCCTTTTAGAGGACGGATGATACCAAGTCAAACAACATTCCCTCTGGCTTAAAACATTGTCAAGAAATTTGGGGGGCACTTGAAAAGTGCCATATTAGGTACAGAGTAGCAAATGTCTGCCCCCATTGTAGTGAAGAGCATTCCTTGGATTATTTTTGTCTTATTCCTCTTGTGTTTCATATGAAATCGTTGCTAGAGAACACTTCGGCCCCATGTGCTGCAGGGCTCGTCCTTTTGCCGTTGGTATTCAGTCATCATTAAAGATTTCATTATTTTTCATAAATTATCCAGGAACCTCAGCTAGGTCACTTCAAGACAGTTACAGCCTTTATGTGTGAGGCTTCAGTTTATTCTTTCCTGGCTACTTATTTTAAAAGCAAATACAGAAGCATCCATCTCAGCAAACTCATAGGAGTAGCGGCCTGGCATTGGGGAGATAGCACCAGTCATGGAGTGAGGAAGATCCAAGGTCGGGTCTTGCCTCTGACACGCACTGGCTGCTTGATCCTGGGGAGGTCCTTGGACCTCACAGCAGTCCAGGCAACACTCTGAGATTCTTAAGAATGATCGACAGCATCAGCTCGTTCGCTGGGAAACTCTCTCATTCCAACAAAGTCACAGATATGGACGAAAAACACTAATGTACAGGCTGCTCGTCACAGGCCCCTAAATCTAGAATTGGGAGAGGCTTTAGGGGTTCTCTATCCAACCCTTCATCTTATAGACAAGGAAAGTAGACCCAAAAAGATGAAGTGATTTGCCCAAAGCCACGTATGTAGGAAGTAAAAGAAGCAGGACTTGAACCCAGTCCTCCTGATTCTTTCCACTGTCCCAGGCTACCCCAAGAGCAATCAGTAATCTCTCTCTCACACACACAATCTGATCACGCATCTCTCCAAAGACATTCTTTAACCCACTTCTCCCATGCAATTTTTCATTTTTAATGTACTATAGCCTGCCCGCACCTCCATGTGCCTCTCCACTCTTGTACATGCCAAGGCTTCCATCAAAGTCCAAGGCTCTGGAATACATCCCTAGGACATTGCTTGGGCCCCCTAAGGAAAATTCATGGGCAGATTTGTGCACAAGTCACAGCAGATGGGAAGGGATGGGTAGGCTGCAATCTACCCTCACCAGTGATATCACCGACTCATGAAAGCATCTGGGCATCCCCAGGTTCCTTCAAGAGTCACCTCAAGTACATTCTTAATAATAATAACTAATAAAAGGAAAAAATAGTGTTCATATGTCACCTTAACATTTGTGATCTATACATAAATATTATATTATATTTTTAAATTTAATTTTATAACTGTGAAGTAGATTCTATTAATTTCCCCATTGTACATATAAGGAAACTGAGTCCCATACAGGTAAAAAGACTTGCCCGGGATCATATAATGTCTAGCCAGGATGGGGAACCTACAGCCACGAGGCCACATGTGGCCTTCTAGGTCCTTGGGTGCAGCCTTTTGACTGAGTCCAAGTTTTACAGAACAAATCCTTTTATTAAGGGGATTTGTTCTGTGAAGTTTGGAGTCAGTCAAAGGGCCACATTTGAAGACCTAGAGGGCCACATGAGGCCTTGAGGCAGCAGGTTTTCCACCCCTGATTGAACTCAGGCTTTTCTGACTCCCCCTATTCACTACACCACTGAGTTTCCTCCTTCTTTATAAAACTTTTTCTGATCCCCCTAGGGGCTAATGCCCTCCCTCAAAAATTACGTTATATAAATGTTTTATATACCTGTAATTGGCATGTGTCTCTCTACCCCTGGGATATAAATTCCTTGAGGGCAGGGACTGGTTTATGTAGATGGATTAGTTGACTGAACAATTTGCTCTCTCCCCCCTAAGTACCAATCAAAAATCTAGCCTAATTTCTCCATTTTGTACCAAGTTAACAGACATCCTTATTCATCGCAACATAGATGATGCTTTAAATAGTATTCACATGGAAGATCCAAAGATATCTTTCTTCTACTCTCTGACAGACCCTCCTTCTTCCTTAAGTCAACCAGAGGAAGTCATTCTAGGACGAGAAATGTCACTGCATCTTTCCTGTCCTCAGACTGGCTAACTGCTTAATATTCTTCAGAGCCACTCAGAATTGCTTAATTTAGGGAACCCTTTCCTCTAAATGCAGGGTCATGGACTTGCACTAACCTTTCTAATCTAGTTTGAAGATTTATGTTCTCTTATGTTCATTGTTTTCATACACACACACACACACACACACACGCATGCACAAACACATGCACGCACACGTGCACATTATTCAGGGGCTGCTCTGGCAATAGCTACCCCCCCACACACACACACACCTGGAGGTAGTATCAGCAGCACCGGCAACAGTAGTTTTTTTTGGAAGACTGGGGCATTGAGATCAGGGAGATATGGCCACGGATGCACAAACAAATGGCATTTGGCATAATGGCATATGTATCTAAATTGACTCACTGGAATAATTTGGTATACATCATTGAACTTTGTGATAATGTCCAATAAGTCTACATGGAAAACTCTTCAAGATCATGCATTATAAGGTGCTGAGCAAAGTTCTCCCACAACCTAGAAATCTCTCCGGGAATATGATGGGCCCAGGCTGGCTCTCCTTTTGGAGAATAAAATGGAACCCAAAAGCTACCACCCAGGTCCATGCGTGGACACAGCCTCTGAGCCGATGTCACCGAGAGTCGAGAACAAGGTCAGAGGTGCTTCACTTCTCAGTGACTTCACTCTATCTTTCCCCCCATTGTTTAACTGATCGAACCAATGGTCTTTTCCCAGGGCTCAACTCTACTTGAAATCTTTGCAGGTTTTGTCCCTCATGAATGCTCTCTTGTCTCTTTGCTTCAGTGTCCATTTGCCGCCTACATATATGACCTTACCTCAGTCTCCCTTGCTGAAGCATTTACCTCTTTTTGTCAACTAAGTACAGATATTCCCTTTCCCCGAGGTTATACCAGCACTGGGCCTTTTATATTCTCTCTACAGTTTCTTCCTTGGTGATCTCATCAGCTCTGCTAAGAGCAGCCATCATCCCTGGGCAGATGACTCCCAAATCCATTTGTCCATCATTAATATCTCTCCTGAAATCCCATCCCACATTATGAATTGCCTTCTAAATATCTTCATCTCTATGTCTCAAGGGCTCCTCAAATGAATATGTTTGAAATGGAGCTCTTTATATTTTCCCACAAATCCTCCCTCCTGCAAACATCCTTATTGCTAGTGATGGCACCACCAACTTTCCAGTCTCCCAGGTTTCGACCTTGTAGTCAGCATGGCATGGAGATAAGAGCTCTGGAATTGGAGTCAGATGAACTGGGTTTGAACTTTGACTTTGCCACTTTCTACCTATGGGACGCTGGGCAAATCATTGCACCTCCTTAGATGCATCTGTAAAGTGAGGTTGGGCTAGATAATCTCTAAGGTCTCTTTCATCTCTGGATCTACAAGCCTATAACCTTATGACCCTTCTTCCTTAGTTCACACGTCCAAACCGTTGCTTGTCCTCCCTCCACAACATCTACCTCTTTCTCTCTACTTGGTCACCACTCTTGTTCAAACCCTCCTCCTCTCTCTCCTGGACTGTATTCTAGAAGCACCCACTGGATTACCTGGCTCCAAGTGTTAAGTCAGCTCTGGAAAACAAACACACAGTGGCTTATAATCCACTTCCCGAAAGTAGAAAGTCTGAAGGCAAACAAGGATGCTGGGTATGGCTCTAGGGCCATGAGAAGAGGTGACCATTTTATAACTTGACCTTTTTAAAGGAAATTCTTGGGATGATTTTCAAGTGGACCACTGAGCTCCTTACACCCATACTTGGAATCCTCAACTTAATCCTTAACTTAATTAATCCTTAACCTTTAACTTTAGATTTTGTAATTTAGGAGAATTTATTATGCCTAAAGTTGACCAAGGAAAAATTTTACATTTTAATTAACTTAGACTCTTGGAATCTCAAAGATGGCACCTCATTCCAAGAGTTTAAAATGTTTGTTTCTCAGTAAAATAGTCATTGGCTTGATTTGGGCCATAAGTATGATGATAATAATGGCAATAAAAAGTAAGTCCATTTTGTTAACTAATGAAGTAACAAGGATTTTCTCTTCCCTCAGAGAAGGCTTCAGTGTTAATTTCGATAGACTTTTACCCATTTTATTATCATAATTAATAGTAAAATGAGATTATTATATTATTAATCATTCACAATTATTAATCGCTCTCATACTGCGGAATGCAATATTGAACCTCCAAACAGCACAATCCCTGCTCAAATCATGATCATGTCATCCAGATTCATGATTTCTTTGATGAGGCAGGGAGCCGCAAAGTTTCCTCTACCAATGAAGAGACGTGATGTCCCTGCAAGTTACAGTCTTAGAGGATGGCCTGGGCAGAGCGACTCACCATCATTATCACAGCCTCATCGTCGTCGTCAGAATTGTCATCAGCATTATTATCATTGCTGGTACTTATATAGTGCTTTAAGTTTGGCAAAGCCTTTTATATACGTTATTTCATTTGATCTTGAGAACAACTCTATTGAGAGGGTGCTACAGCATCCCCATTTTACAGATGAAGAAACTGCAACCGGAAGGTGTCTGAGATCCCCTTCCTGCTCTATATCTTAAATCCACGGATTTTCAGGTTGCTCCAATGACTAAAGAAAAACATCCGAAAATAAATGAAAAGAGAAAAATCCTAATCTTGAGAGCGTCTTCATTTAGGTTATAGTAAATTTACATGTAATAAGAAACACATTGATTTTTTTTATTTCTTAAACATACACAAGGGAAATGTGTCACTTTTGTAACCTCTAGCTTCTGATTCCCCGCCTTGCACGTGGTTTCTCGGGTATGAAAAAAAGGACGGAGATCAATGGTGTCTGAGAATTTATAGTCACCAAAATGATTAGGTTACAACATCCATTTCTAAACACATGAAATATTTACAGATCACCTGAAAAATAGCTTCTCGATTTCCTCACTGTTACCTGTTGACCTCTGTAGGGGGAAGTAAGTGAATTTTGCCATCGGTATCATTTTTTCATTTTGAAGTTTAATATAGTGCCCCGGGTTCTCCGACACACACAATACCAATTTCCCACTGATGTCTTATATCTTGAGGTGGTTTTTTTTGCCCCTTCTCAGGAAAGTGTGGGGATGAAATAGGAGAGATAACTTCGATCTTGGGAACTAGATGTTATCACACAGTGTTTACACCACAGCCTACAGTGTCCTGACGCATAAGTATGATGAGTAAAAATACAAAGCTTATCAGAGGAGCTTGACAGGAGAGAGGCACTGGGATTCTAAACCAGTCTTGGTCACCTGGGCTGGAGCCTCTGAAAGTGTGTGAGGGCCAGTGCTAGTAAGACCCAGAACCAGCCAGACCAAGAGCCAAGGGAATATCCCCTGGACAAGATCCCTTCAGGGAGGGCACCAAGGACCAGACCAATAGTAACATTTTGGGTCTCAGCCTCAAGGGGCAAGATAGGCTGACTCTAATGGGGTGGGGGGAGGGGAAGGTTTGTTTCTAAGTCATCATCTTCTGGGTGTGTCTCCCTCCCACCATCTTGGATTAGGCTTCAGGATAGGTATGAAGCATGAAGTCACTTTAGCCCCTCGGGGCCCAATAATATTCACAACAATTATGGGCTATCCTGGGCTATTGAGAGCCAATGAAAGTCTGGCTGATACTGATTCGACATAGTTAGGATCCTGGACAGCTGGGGCCCTAATCCAGTGGTTGTTCCCCATTCAGAGAGTGGCAGATTTCTTGTTCCTATTCCTGTTCCCTTCTCCTTGGGATCCTGAGTCAATGTCTATTGAGAAAGGAAGTGAAAATTCTCTCTTCCTCTGATCTCTCCCCATACTCTCATTCCTCTCTACTTATCTCCACATTTCCATGCTCTCTAACCTGCTCTATCCACCCATTCCACCTAGACCTCCAGAACCCCTATTGTATTGGGGGTTTCCCTCTAAGATTCTTTTTATGAGGGGAGGGAGGAAGAGAAGTACTTGATTTTTTTATTTTGAAGTTGGCACGCATCAAAAAATGCGAATAATTCTATGTTCGAAAAAGAATAGAAAAAAGAGGTTTATTATATGTGAAACCATTCAGCTCCTGGTAGTTATAGCTTGAGATTTTGAAAAATACATATGAATAGATAATTTTAATTACATAAATTTAAAAGGGTTTGACAAACAAATCTAGTATACCTAAGATTAAAAGAAAAACAGTTAAATGGAGAAAAAAAGTAAGTTTGTAGTAAGTTTCTCTGTTGAAAGTCTCATTTCCAAGATACACAAGAAACTGATTCAAATTTATAAAAATAAGAGCCATTTCCCTAAATGATAAATGGTTTAGGGATAAGAACTGGCAGATCTCAAGGAAAGAAACTCAGGATGTCTATAGTGATATGAAAAATTACAAATCGCTAACAACTAAAGAAACGCAAATTAAAGCAATTCTAAGGTTTCCCTTCAGGCCTATCAGATCGCCCAAGGTAACAAGAAAATAAAATGACAAATGTTGTCAGAGCTACAGGGAAACAGGGAGGTTGATAAAAAGCTGGTAGAGCTGGGAATTGATCCAGCCAGTTTGGAGAGCAATTTAGAACTCTGCGCAAAAAGTTACCAAACCATGCATGCCCTTTCCAGAGGCGGGGTGCAGCCAGCTCTTACCAGCTCCTAAGGACCACTCCTTAAGTTTCCAGTATGAGAGTTTACACTTCAGAAATCGGTAAACCCAACCAATCAGGGCCCAGCTTATTGTTTTCTTGATTGTTGAGACTTAAGAGTGAGATTTCAAAAATGTTAAAGTTGCAAACTAAAATTTGCAAGCCTGTTAGCTGTCAAACATTTACCAGCACACACCTGCCTTTACCTGCACACCCATACCATTGTTAGCCTTCTACTCCCAAAGAAATAAAAAAGAGAAAAGATCCTATTTGTAAAATCCGTGCACACATGCAAACATATATACTTATTTATTCATAGTAGATGATCTGGGTGATGTCAAAGAACTGAAAACTACAGGGGTACCCATTGTTTGGGAAGTGTGTGAACCAGTTATAACATATGAATGTAAGAGAGTACTACTATGTGTCAGAAATGAAGAAAAAAGACAGTTTCAAAGAGACATTAAAAGACTTGTGCAAACAGATGCAAAGTGAAGTGAGCAGATCCAGAGGAACAATTTATACAATAACATCGATATTGTAAAAAATGGATCATTCCGAAGGAACTCTGATCATCTGAATGATGAACTGTGATTTCAAAGGACTATTGAAGAATGTGATCCACTTATGGATGGAGAGAGAAAGTACTTGTACACAGAATAAGATCCCTTTTAATTCTGATGCCTTCCCTCCATCGATCACCTCTAACCCATGCTTGTACATATTCGTTTGCTTGTGGTCTCCCCCCGCCCCCCCGCCCCGAGATTGTGAGCTCTTTAAGGACCAGGACTGTCTTTTGCCTGTCTTTGTGTCCCTAGCACTTAGCACAGTGCCTGGCACATGATAGATACTGAATAAAGGCTTGTTGACTGACTGGCTAAAGCCTTACTTTTAACGTGGAATCACCCACTAAATAAATGATTTATCATAAACTAACGGCCACACCTAGGGGAGAAAGAAACAGTCCAGCAGCATCAAACTTAGGAATCTGTGAGGTTTATTGAAGCATGTTCTTCCAGTGAAAGTCTTAGGACAATAAAACAAGATGAAATGTGTTGTTGGGTTGTCTTAAGTCTCCACCTACTATCTCAGGCTGCTTAGCCTATGGAGGAAAAGAAGTTGGGGGAAGGGAGAGAAAGGGCTGCAGCTCCTCAAGGGGCCAGGGAGGAAAGGGTGGATGGGAGGGTGGCAAGACCAGAGAAGAAGGAATTCAAGGGGTTATTAGGGCTACACAGAGACCTGCTCTCCCAGGTCAGGTAGTGAGGAGAGAAGAGAGAGGAAAAACTCACCTGCTCCCTTCCCTCTTTTTATATTAAAAGAAATCAAATTTAATTATGAAAGTTTTTCAATTGTATGTATTGTTGACTTATATGAGAGATATTTTGATGTTTCTAGTTTCCAGGTGTTCTGAGGCAGTGATTGGCTGAACGGAATGGTGAAGGTGGGGTCAGAGGCTCAGCTTTTTATCTCTCCTCAAGATGTGTCCTTCCCTTCCCTCCCCCACTCCTTAGCTCCGATTCTGCAACCAAGGTCAGATCAACGCTGCCTTTCTTCCAGGATGGATTCTGTTGATTTACTCTCTACATTCCCATTTGGGTGTTGGCCATTCCAGTACATTAGTAATGTAAGATCTTTAAGTATTACCCCCTAGTTAGCACTGAGTAAGAACTTAGTAAACGCTTATTTATTCATTCACTCATTTCCTAATAGTAAAGCCAAACAGTAAAAGTGAGTGGGAGCCAGGAGAACAAGCAAGGGACCTAAGGAATTGTCCTTGGTTCTAACTATCCTGTCCACCCTAAAGAGCTGCTTTGAAGGTTGCTTCTCTTGGGAGAACAAAGGTATTTATGCCTTAAGGAGTTACATCTTTTCCCCCTGGATTCTACACTTGAAAGCTGACCTAACTGGGAGGAAGGCATGGGGGAGGGAAAGACTATCCCAAGGATTCTAATATTAAGGAGAAAAAGGACTCAGTTCACTCATTTGGCCAGTTACTATTGTATGTATATGGTCTCTAGCAAGTAAAATCGACTCTTCAACATTCATGGGAAGAAGGTTGACACTTGTAGGTACAAAATTGTGCCCTCATATACATTACTCACAGGGGCATAGACCTGCGGTAACCAGATGTTACTGAAGGAATTTCAGCAGTTAGAATTTTGTTGACCCTATAACAATAACCCTTTCTGTGATCATTCATGCAGGGCAGAAGAATGGTAAATGCTCTCCTGAGGCCAAACATCTGGAAACTCTCTGAGGACCTGTCAAGGGAAGGTCCTGACACAATATACCAATTGTGTAAGTCATCCAGTTCCAGAACACGAATAGGATTTTCTCACTGAGAACCATAATCCTACAAAAGGGAGTGACCTACTTATCCATTTACACAGGGCAGCCCAAATGGATGGTGCGTGCCCATTACCCAGACAATAGCGTATAAACTGGGAACAAATGGTACACATGAACTGGGACCAGAATTTAAATAGCGGGACAGAAGCAGGCTGCATTGGGAAATTGTGTCAGAGCTTCAAGGACCCCAAGCTACCTTTTGACCCAAGACGCCACCTTTTTAATACTAGTATTCTCCTGGTGATGCTTTGTGGCTGTAAGATATGGAAGACCACTTAGAACTGTCAGAACTAAAGGGATTAATCCCAATGTTAATAAAGAAGGAGGGAGCTCAGACTGTGGTAGAAGTGCTAGTTTTGAAGTCTAAAGGTCCTGGCACTTTGGAGTGCCAAAACCCTCCCCAAACTCTTAACTTCTTACAATACGCTCCTACTGTTTTGAAAATGACACACCCCAGATTAAATTGGAATATGACTGACTCCCTCTGTGTCCCTGGATTCAAGTTTCTGCCTCTCCCTCCTGGCCTCCCGGCAATGTCTACATTACAGGCTATTTGTGGACCTGTGCCCATGTGTAATGTTAGACGCCTCCCTACTTGTCCATTTCAATATTCCAATAGTGGACTGTGCAGTCACCCCACGTTGCCCTCCCCGCCCATCTGCAGCATCTGGCACACATAAGTAGTTAGAGGGAGATGAGGCATTGTCCAGGCAGGGTAGTCCAATTGGAAAGATGGCCTTTTGAATCTCATTTGACCTTTAGAATTGCATCCCCAAGATCATGAGGTCACGATCATATATAAAACTGAGCGAGGAAAATGGAGAATGAGGTTCTTCACCTTACCCTTAAAAGGGAGTAAAGGAACAGGCCAGGATTATGGCTAGAGTGCATACCCCCACTGAGGGCACTCTGTGTGCTGTCATCAATCAATCAATAACCTTTTCTCAAATATCTATTATGTACTGGGCCCTGTGCTGGTAACTAGGGAAACACAGACAAAAAAGAATCAGTGCCTGCCCTCAGGAGCTTACGTTCTAAAGGAGGACTGGTAGAGGAAACATGTCTACATACAAATATACTCAAAATTACAAATTAACAGGACGGGGCCACTATCAGCCGAGGTTTGATAAAGGTCTCATAAGAAGCATCACTTGAATTAATTCAGCCTCCTGATGGTCAGGCTTCCCTGGCGAGGAGGGCTTGAGTTAAGACCTATAAAAGCCCAGGTAGGTGACGCTCAGGTTGAATTCTCCAGGGCTTAGAACAGCGTCAGCCACACAGCAGGTGCTCAATAAATGCTCATCGATAGACAGATTGAATCTGAAGAAATTGTAATCACGACTCAGGTATACCCGCCCAACTGCTTGCCTCTAACTCCTTGTGGTTGGTTGTGACCTTTGTGCTTGAAAAGGACCAAAATGACATCACTGTGTCAGAGTCAAGGTACAGCGTGTCCGGCTGTGGCTCATCAGACCAACGTGAACTCAGAAGGCTCTACTACAGGTCGGGCATGAATAGTCCGTATGAACATTGGAATGGAGATGTCTCTAAATTCACACATCTCACATTTCTTTTGAGCTCCTGCAATTCTGCTTTGTTCATAGAGCACAGCACCTTCTCTGATGTGGGCATGCCATGCTGGGCGGTCCTGTGCCAGTGTCTCCCATGTCTCACAATTGATCCCAAAGTTCAGACTTCGAGAGTGTCCTTGTATTGCTTCTTCTGACCTACATGCGAGCACTTGCCTTGTGATTTCTCCACAAAATAGTCTTTTAAGCAGACATATGTTTGGCATTCAAACCATGTGCCAGCCCATTGGAGTTGCACTCTCTGCAGAAGAGTTTGAATCCTTGGCCATTCGGCTAGAGAAAGGACCGCAGCATCTGGCATCTTATCCCGCCCGGTGATCTTTAGAATCTTCCTAAAACAATTCAAATCTAAGTGACTCATTTTCCTGGAATGGTCCTGGTATACTGTCACAGTTTCTCAGGCACACAACCATGAGTTCAGCGCAATGGCTCTATAAACCTTCAGTCTGGCAGTCAGTCTAATACCTCTTCTTTCCCACGCTTTCTTTTGGAGCCCCTCAAACACTTAGCTATCTCTGGCGATGCGTGCATCAATTTCATCATCTATGTGTACGCTGCCAAGGTAAGCGAACCTACCACAGCATTCAAAACTTCTCCATTTGCTGTACCGATGGCTCCATATATGGATGGTGTGATGCTGGCTGGTGGAGAACCTCTGTTTTCTTGGTGTTATTTGTTAGGCCAAAATTAGCATAAGAGGCAGAGAATTTATACTTACTCTGTTGCATCTCAGCCTCAGAGGCTGCACTGAATGAGCAATCATCTTCAAGCAAAAAGTCACTCACCAACTCTCCCTCCACTTTAGTCTTGGCTCGTAGCCTTTTCAAGTTAAATAGCTGACCGTCAGTGAAGTACTGGAATATTGAAACGGACAAGTAGGGAGTCTTCTAACATTACACATATTGACTATAATGCTGTTTTTGTCCTCACTGAAGGCATCCAACCACATCATTGAAAACATCACGCTAAAAAGAATGGGGGCAAGCACACTGCCTTGTCTCACTCCATCGGTGACTGGGACAGTGCAAGAACATTGTCCGTTATCAGAACCCAGACAAGCACACTGTCATGAAATTGACACATCATACTGAAAAGCTTCTCCAGGCGACCAAATTTTGACCTGATTTTCCATAAGCCCTCATGACTGACAGTCTCAAAGGCCTTGGTCAGATCAAGAAACATCGTGTACAGATTCCTGGCCTGCTCCTGTGATTGTCGCAGGACGGTCTATTTCCTTTACCTTGAACTGCTGGGGGCTAACCTCCTCACGCCATATAACCCAGAAAATTTCCATTCGCTTTTGTGTGAGCAGAGGACCCCTTCCCCCACCTTGTAAATCTCAGCTAAAATAGAATCTGCACCAGGTGCTTTGCCACACAGGAGGAGCCTGATGGCATTGGATACCTCTACTTCATTTGGCAGTTTGGCTAGAGATGGATTGACTTCAACCTGAGGTATGCGGTCCACGGCCTCAGGATTGGTTAACGATGATCTGTTGAGAATAGCACGGAAGCGTTCAGCCCATCTCTCCGGGACCATGTCCTTATCACTAATCAATGTGCTGAGTATCTGAGGTGCGCCATAGGTCTTTGGCCCATGAACAGCCTTTAGGGCATCATAAAAGTGCTCTGGGTTGTCACTAGGACCGTAAAACCAAATTTCATCAGCCTTCTTACTAAGCCAAGAATCCTGCATCTCTAAGCTGCACTTGCGCTTTACTTTTATGGAGTTAAACGCTGCCTTCTTAGAGATGGGCGAACAATCCTGCTGGTAAACCCTTGGAGTTCTCATTTTTGTTTTGCTTAACAAGCTTCTGAGTTTCCCCATCATTTTCATCAAACCAGTCTTGGTATTTACGAATGTTCTGACCCAGATGAGCAAACACAGTGCTGTACACCGAATCTCAGACAGCTGGCCACTCCTTTTCTGCTCCACCGTTGCCAATCTTGACTTGGCCCAGCCTTCCCTCCAACTTGGCAAGAAACCGTTCACACTCAGAGAAGTGCTCATTGTCATTAAGTCTTCTGGTATTCATCTTGCCTTGGGGATGACTTGGGGACGGCCTGGGATGCAGTGGATGACCTTAGCGTCTTCAATGTCTGACCAAACTCTAAGCACTCCACAGCACTTGTTTCCAGTACCTTCAAGGCCCATTAAAACATATTGTTCGCATCTGCCCATTCCACTGGGGAAGTCTTCACATGCTTGGGGTAGACACCCCCCTAACTCGATGATGGGTTTGAGGCCTCTCAGCTACCCTCAACCCAATTTAGCCCATCTGCTGAAACAATTTACCAGGGTGTGGCTGCTGAGCATACTACAGCTTCCTGGAGCCACAGGGGAGAGTTGGGTGGCAGATAGATATCGAAGGTGGAAAGCTGCCTAGAAAAGGGTTCATCAGGCCTTCATACCAGAGGTACTAGTCTTTGCAGAACGCCCATACACCCCAATACCCATATTCCCCATCTATCAGCCTTGAAGGCAGCGTGAACGTCTGGCTCTCCTGGCTCTGATGTCTGCCCAGGACTCTCACTACAATCCACCTAGGCTCATCACTAGAGAAGAGCTTCCTCCAGAATGTGACACCAAGGGTGTCCCAGGTAGTCCTCAAAATGTTCTCTGCATGGTGACAGTGGCCCCAAGCTCTCAGGTGTCGTGTTTAATATCCAGAAGGTGTCCTTTGGACACAAGCGGTCCATCAATCAACCAGCACCTGCTATGAGCAGACACTTAAAAATACAAAAATTAGAAGGAAAGTTTAAGGTCTTTTTTTTCTTCTTTGAGTAATGGACAAGAGACTGGCAGCTGACTCTAGGTCACTCTTGCGCAACTTCTCTTTGTCTCTCTGTCTTTGTCTCTGTCTATCTATCCGTCTCTCCTCTATCTTCTCTGTCTCTCCTCCTTCCCCCTCCCTTTCTCTCTATCCCTCTACCTGTCTGTCTGTGTCTTCTCCCTCCCCTTTCTCTCTGTCTCTCTCTGTGTGCTCGTCTGTCTCTCTGTCTCTCCTCCTTCCTTCTCCGTTTTTCTGTCTCTATCTGTCTCTGTCTCTATCTCTGTCTGTCTGTGTCTCTCTGTCTGTGTCTCTCTGTCTTTTGCTCACATTCTCTCTCTCTCTCTCTCTCTCTCTCTCTCTCTCTCTCTCACTGAAGGCACTAGCCTGGCCTAGCCCAGGTTGCTATTACTCCCTCTCTGCTGTGGCCTCAGTGGGTCCAAGTCCCCTATGGCTCTCATTCTCTTGCCATCACATGTAGCCTCTAAGCTACAGTGAAGCCTTCCTGCCACTTAAAGCTCACAAGCTCTGGACCTGCATCTGAGCATTTGGTTAAGACACAGTACAAACCACCGTGAGCCTTGTATATCATACACACATGACTGGAATAAATGCTTTGCCTTAATACAAAGCAAAGAGCACTAATTTTGGAGCCAAAGGACCTGGGTTCAAATCCCACTTTGACCACTTACTATCAGACAAGCTATCTCATCAGGGCTTCAGTTTCCACATTTGAAAATGTGGGGGTTGCATCGGGAGGCCCCTTTCCCTCTATTTTACATCTACAAAAGACATTTTAGGAAGTCCAGATATCTGTAGCCTATTTGCCTGTAGTGTGTGTTATTCAAATCATCATCCCTCTATCTTTTAAAGAGATCTGTGTCTCCGTAAGGATGGTTAATTAGGGGTGGGGAGAGGGAGGGTGCTGTCTATTTGAAATCTTCTGTTGTCAATAACTCTATAAATATGGACAGTGAGGATGACGTCTAAGTACAAGATGCTCTCAGAGGATTTTCAGGATTGAGTCTGAACAGAGCCCAGATGCCCAGTTCTCTCTCCTGCACCCCTCACCCCCTGAAAAAGAGACCTCATAGTAGGTTAGTCATTGCCCAGAAGAACGGTTCTCAAAGTGGGTTCCCCTGGGGGTCTCCATACCCTTTTAGGGGTTCTGAGACATCAAAACTCCTTTCATAATAACACTAAGACATAATTTCATTTATAAAACACTCCTCCCTTTTCCACCTTTATATCTGTGTGAACCGGCATTTTCTTCACATACTTCAAACGAAACAAATTTGTCACAAGAAAATAAATGCGGAAGCAGAGAAGATATTCTAGTTCTTTTAATAAGCAGAACATTAGCATTTGCAAGAATATATTAAAAAGGGCACTTAATAGATCTTTGGGGGAAGATAGTTATTTTTCATAAAATTAGTTATTTCTGTTGACATAATGAGTCTCCTATTTTATTTTAAATTAATAAATAAATATTTGCGTAAGTATTAACTTCTAACATAGTAAACATCAATAGATATAATCCACCCTAATAAGAGCTCTTTGGGATCCTCGACAATTTTGAAGAACGTGAAGGCGTTCTGACATGAAGAACAGCCCAAACCACCTTTCCCAATATGGTCCCCCTCTTTTCCTCCACTGCCACACCCCCCAGCCTTCCTCCCAAGGTTCAAAAGGTCACAAGAAATCAAGACCAATTTTCTATAGCAAGCACACTGCCCCCAAAATTTGCTACCCTCTCATCCTGCCTCTAATAATTTGCAGGCAAAGAAAAGACCAAGCACCAAAACAGTACTTTATCGAAGTTTGAACATTTTTCAAAATTAATTTTAATCCCTTTTCATCATGGCCATAGTAAAATCACTGTCAGAAAGATGACCATATCAAATCACTTTGACCATGTGAATGTTTTCTCTACCCATTTGCAAATAGACATGCCCAAGATTGGGGAGATGGCGGGCTTCATGATTCAGGACTATTGGCTGACTTTTCGCAATCCTGGGCTTTTCTAGAACTGTCTAAATTGACGACTTATCTTATTTATTGATTGGTTTATTTATTTATTTGTTCATTCATTCATCCATCTATTTACCCACCTAACAAATAATTAATAATAAATATTTATTACTCTCAGTGACTAATTCTAGATGGATTGTCAATACTACCACCTGGATTACTGCAGTAGGCTGCTGGTTGGTCTCTCTGTCTCAAGTCTCTTACCACTCCACCCAGCTCTCTGAGTGATCTTAAAGCCTCTCCGCCTCCATTTAAGAATCTCTAGTGGATCCATCTCACTTCCAGGAACCATAGAAAGTGCTCTATTTGGTATCTCCAAAGCTCTTCCTGCCTCAACTTCTTCCTACCTGTCCAATCTTCCTTCCTCCACTTCGTTCCTCCCACCACTCACTTAGCCATCCATTGAGAGGCACTGGCTTCTTGCTTCTCCTCACACAAGATGCTCCATCTCTAGGCATTTTCACCGACTGTCCCCCTCCTCTCTGCCTCTCGGCTTTCCCGGTTTCCTTCAAGTCCCAGTTTAAATCCCACCTTCTCTAGGAAAGCCTTTCCTGATACCCCTTGAATTGAATACCTATCCTGTAATGCATCTTTGTACATGGTTGCTGTCATATTGGAATAGGAACTAGTTGGGATTTTTCCTCTTTAGCCTCACCATCTATCATGGTGTCTGGAACATAGTAGGCACTTCAAAAACACTTGTTGACTGACTGTGGACTGAATCAGTTGTGTATCTATGCACAAATACAGTACTCATGTTTGTTATTGCTTATCAAATTCAGAATAGCAAAAAGTAAACTAAAATAAAATAACCTTCCTTCTTCCCAGTTGTTACATTAAAATGTGACTCGAAGTTCCATAAATGTTGTTGTCTTCACCTCCTCACTGATACCTTTGTATGTTGCCCCAGGCTGATGTGTTCTCAGTGGAATTTCTTAGGCAATGGCACTATCTATGAATATATTATTTTGCTGCCCTCCCTCACCTTAGTGTTTTCAGAATTGTGCTGTCTTCAGAATGGACTTTATGACATGGACTTGGTTTGCCACAGCTGCTATGCCCAAGTTCACAGACTAGAAGACCACATAAGAGGAGAGTCATTTTTTCCAGTATGGTTCATAAGCTTACTCTGGTGGCCATTCTTAAGGATTCCAAAAATGTTTTGAGAACTGGCCAGCAATGCTGGAATAGGTGAAAGGCCTCTTGCACTCACTAGGATGTGTTAAGTTCTTGCTGAGTTTGTTACAGAGAGGCAGCTTGGAGTAGCAAACAAAGGGCCTCAGAGCCAGGAAGAGCCAGGTTTTCCTCTAGTCTTTCACACGTATGTCTATGTAAGGCTGAGCAACAGTTCAGATCACCAGGAAACACTTTAATTTGGCAAATTATGGAATAATTGCCATTCTGCTTTAGTAGAGGAGGTTTCTTCACCTAGAATTCCCTGTACTAAACAAATCACAAGCCAAACTCCCCATCTTCCCCCAAAATAGCTTTAAATATGCATTTCTTTTTTTAATTTTATTTTTAATATATAGAATAAAACAAGCATTTCCATAAGATAGTACAATAAAAAGATTATTGTACATAAAACTGCAAATCTAGCATACACAACTTGCTATTCCATTCAAATATACAGCAAAATGATTTTTATTAATTAATTTATTTTATTCTGAACTTAAGAAACAAAATAAGCATTTCCACAACAAAGAGGAATAGAAAAACAGAGGATTGCACCTGAAATTGCAGATCCATAACGTACAAGTCACTATTCTTTTCAAATGTGCAACAAAATGATGGTGTAAATTTCTGTTTTTCTTCCCTGCCCCCACCCAGATGGCTACCATCAGAAATAAATAGGTATGTATATATACATAAATATGGGTGAAGTTATTCTGTACATACTTCTATTTATCAGTTCTTTCTCTGGATGTAGATTGTGTCTTTCTTCATATGTCCTTTCTAGTTGTTGGGGTTTTTTTCCATAACATAGTATAATATCATATTTCTATTTAACAGTTCATTCTCTGGATGCAGATAGTATCTTTCTTCATATGACCTTTATGATGAATTTGGGTATTTATAATAGTCAAAATAGAAAGAATTGCATGGAAATAGAAAGGAACAACCTTTAAGTAAAAAAAAAATCATTTCTTTATAGCTACATTTCATATCAAAACACAGGAAATGTGGGCTGTACTTTCTGGGTTTGTGTCTCTGGTGTATAATTTTCAGCATTGGGCATGTAAAAAGTAAAGCTCCTCCTACAAATTTACACTCCATTTCTCATACCCTTTATTTAGGAGGAGAAAGGGAGTTTAAAGACCACGGGGTCATCTCCCACTGGCCATTTTAACTAGGTAAGGAAAAAGTCTTGTGGCAGAGTGTTTGACAGAGCCAAACACATGTCAAACACACTAATGGGCTATTACCAGCTCCAGTCACAAGTGCAGAGGAACTAGGCTGTTTCCATATTCATTTTTTTGAACCTCACCTCTAAAAATAAAGGGTTTTTTAAAAAAATATGGCTGGCTCACAGGTATGAGACTTTGTAAGCCCACCTAAACAATGGGCATAATAGGCAACCCTGTCCTAGGGCCAGCCCTGGCAAATTGAATGCCATAGGCTTTCAACTATTTCCTCTTGATATGATAAAAACATTTCAAAGAATCAAGATGAGATTTTGCATACACTTTTTTGTATACACGTATTTAAATTCACCATTTTAATAAATATTTTGATGGTTGAAATTTCCTAAGTTTGAATACACAAATATGTTCTTTGTTTTAACTTCTTCCTTCTTTAATTTGGAAGATAATGAAAATACTCATAATGGTAGGTCACACAGCAACCATCCCATTAGAATTTTAATGAAAGCATGGGTCAATTAGAAATCCATCAATAAAAATATTTAAGGTACATAAATTTTCACATAAAAGGGATTTTACATATATTTCAGACATATGCTTATCTACCAATGAAAACTATAATAAAATAAATTATATTTTAGAGAATCAATTCAATTAAATCAAGTATTTATTAAGCATTACAGCTGGATTAGATCGAACAATGACTGTCACGGAGTGGTCACATTATTCAGATTCACGTGGTATATTTCCATTGGGCTGAAACCAAGTGCCATATTTTACATAATTATAACTTCAAAGAGTGCAAATTCGAAACCATGTGACAACTCCACTTCTAACCCTGACACAGAGGCATCTAGGTGGTATAGGAGTTACATTCTTGGACCTAGAGTCAGGAAGACCCATTCAAAGATGGCCTCAGATACTCATGGGTCATGTAACTCTGGGCAAGTCTCTTCACCTCAGTCTGCCTATTTCCTCATCTGGAAAATGGGGTTAATAATAGTTTTGATCTTCCAGGGTTATTGTGAGGATCAAATGAGAAAATATTTGTAAAAGCACTAAGCACAGTGCCTGCCACAAAGTAAGCACTATATAATTGTTATTAATCTTTATTATCGTAATTATTGTTATTGAAAAGCACTTGGCAAACATCAAAGAGCTCTCTAAATGCTGACTGTTGTTGTTAATTGTTCACACTAATCAGGACTCAGTCGTACTATGTGTAAGGTATTGTACAAAATGCTTCCAATATAGAGGTATCAAAATGAAACGGTCCCTTCTGTTCCTCACTTTCACTCAGAAGGGGGAAGAGGACATTCCCCACAGAGGATGATGGGACCTGCTAATCATCCATAGTAAGGTAGCCTCAGAACGGTAAAGCTTTCAAAGAGCTTTCTTCCCATCAGCTTTCTCGAGCTACATACTAAAGGCATTGTCATTTCTATTTTCTTTTGTTTAATTTTTCAATTATTTTATTATTTAATACTTTAGTTTTCAACATTGATTTCCACAAGATTTTGAGTTACAAATTTTCTCCCCATTTCTACCCTCTCCACCCTCCAAGATGGCATATATTCTGATTGCCCCCGTTCCCCAGTCAGCCCTCCCTTCTGTCACCCCACTCCCCCTCCCCCCATCCCTCTTCCTCTTACTTTCTTGTAGGGCAGGATAGATTTCTATGCCCCATTCCCTATATATCTTATTTCTCAGTTGCATGCAAAAACAGCTTGTTTTGAGCATCTGCTTTTAAAACTTTGAGTTCCAAATTCTCTCTCCTCCTCCTTCCCACCCACTCTCCCTAAAAAGGCAAGCAATTCAACATAGGCCACACAAGTATCATTACGGAAAGCACTCCCATATGAGATATTTCACATTGTCTTCCATTTTTTTCATTCCTTTAGTTCTGTTTTATAATATCTTGATTTCTCATCAAGTCACTAGCTTCCACTTGCTCCAATCTAATTTTTAAGGTAGTATTTTCTTCAGTGGTCTTTTGGACCTCCTTTTCCATTTGGCTAATTCTGCCATTCAAGGCATTCTTGTCCTCATTGGCTTTTGGGGGCTCTTTTGACATTTGGGTTAGTCTATTTCGAAGGTGTTATTTTTTTCAGTATTTTGAGGGTCTCCTTTAGCAAGTCATTAACTTGTTTTTCATGGGTTTCTTGCATCACTCTTATTTCTTTTCCCAATTTTTCCTCTACTCCTCTTACTTGTTTTTTCCAAATCCTTTTTGAGCTCTTCCATGGCCTGAGACCAATTCATATTTTTCTTGGAGGCTTTTGATATAGGTTCTTTGACTTTGTTGACTTCTTCTGGCTGTAGGTTTTGATCTTCTTTGTCACCAAAAAAAGATTTTAGGGTCTGAGTCTGAGTCTGCAACCTTTTTTGCTGCCTGGCCATGTTCCCAGCCAACTGCTTGACCTTTGAGCTTTTTGTCAGGGTGTGACTGCTTGTAGAATAGAGAGTGCTTTGTCTCAAGCTTTAGGGGCTGAGCTGCTGTTTTCAGAGCTACTTCTACTCCACTGTCACTGCTCTGCCACAGCAGCACTCCTCCTCCCCCAAGAATGGGGGACCAGATTGCGACCCAAATCGAAGCAGGGCAAAACAGCCTCTGTGGCAACAAAGCTCTCCTTGCACTCCTGCTCTGATCCATCACTTTATTTCTCCCACCATGTGAGCCAGGGACTCAGGAAGCAGCAGACGCTGGAGCTCTGGAAGCACCCGCAGGAGCTTCCTTCTGCTACTGCCGCTGCCACTGCCCATACCACCTCCACAACCCCCAGGGCTTGGGCCAGACTGCTCTCTAACCTGATCCAGCAGTTTTTCCACTAACCTGCTCTGTGATCTTTGGCATTTGCTGGTTGAGAAGTGTGGTAACTGCCACAGCTCAATAATTCATGGCTGTAAGGCCTGCTCCAGTCCACTACCGCTCTGGTCTGTCCTGGCGCAGCCCATGCTAGGCTGAGCTCTACTCCCAGCACCATGTGATAGACCCTTCCCAGAGACCATTCAGGCTCTCCTGGGCTGGAGACTTGCTTCCCTCTGCTATTTTGTGGGTTCCACAGCTCTAAAATTTGTTCAGAGTCATTTTCTACAGGTGTTTAGAGGGATTTAGGGGAGAGCTTAAGCAAGTCCCTGCTTTCCAGCCACCATCTTGGCTCTGCCCCTGTTATTTCCATTTTCAACAGAAGAAAGTGAGGCTATGTGACTTGCCTGAGGGCATGTGTCTGGTAAATGGCAAGGACAGGATTCAAACCCAGGTGTCTCCTGATGTGTAGCCCAGAGCTCTTCCCCACTACCTCAAGCTGCCTTTTGGGGGCCAGACTTAGTACCCTCCAGAAGAAGGAGGCTAAAGAGAATACTCCCAGGCAAGGGAAGGGATGGGATGAAGGCTTCACACAGAAGGGAAAACCAGAGTGGACCTGAAAGAAAACAGCCTATACTGACAGAGAAGGGAGAAGGAACATGGTACCTCGGGAGCAGCAAGTGCACCATTTTGACTGGAATGTGACATGCACTGGGGAGTCCTGGAGAGGTGCAGTGAGATCCAAATTGGAAAAGGCTTAAATGCCAAACAGGAGAGTTGACATTTTAACCTCCAGTGGTAAGGAGCACTTGAAGCTTCTTGAGGAAGGGAGTGCCATGTTCAGATCGGTACTTTAGGAATAGCCATTCAACCACTATGCAGAGGATGTGAGAGGGAAGAGACTAGATATAAATAATCTGGACAGGGACTATTATAAAGTCCTAAGTGAGACATGAGGATAATCTGATGTCACTAGGTTTGGGTATGAATGGAGTTGCAGGGTTAGATGCAAGAAATCATGTGCAGGTAAAACCAACAGCAGGGGCTGCTAGGAGACACCATAGTGCACAGAGTGCCAGACCTGGACGCAAGTAGAGTGAACCCCGTTTGCCTCAGTTTCGTCATCTGTAAAATGAGCTGGAGAAGGAAATGGCCAACTCCTCCAGTATCTTTACCAAGAAAATCCCAAATGGGGGGCACAAATAGTCAACATGATTGAAAAAAAAATTGGCAACTGATCAGATGTGGGATAGGGTTGGGTTGCAGTTGATTCCTAGGTTGTTTTCATCTTAGGTGGCTGGATGGTACCTCAAAAAAAATTAAGGAAGTTATGAGGAAGGTGGGATGACCTCTGATTATACATGTCCACTAAGGCATGGATGACAAACTTTGACAAACTTGTTTCATACTCACATGGAGAACATCCAATGCAAGGGGTTCCCCCATAGATAGTGAGGTCCTCTAGATGCAACATTTTACATTGTGCTGGGGGCCTCAAGCCCCCAAACACTGTAGAACTTCTTAAACAAGGTTCTCTCAAAATAATCTCTCAAAAGAATTCAGCCTCAGGAGCCAAGATGGCAGCTGGAAATCAGGGACTGGCCTAGGGCTCTCCCCCAGGACCCTCCAAACACTGATAAAAATGGCTCTGAACAAATTCTAGAACTGCAGAACCTACAGAACAGCAGAGGGAAGCAGGGCTCCAGCCCAGGACAGCCTGGTGCACGGAGCTGGGAGAGGAGCAGAGCAGAGCCCAGCATGGGCTGCGTCAGGACCAACCAGACTAGAAGCTGGGCAGAACAGCCCCTAGCTCACTGAATCAGTGAGCTATGGCAGTTACCAGACTTCTCAACCCAAAACACCAAAGACAACAGAGAAGGTTAGTAGGAAAAGCTGCGGGGACAGAGTGAAAAGAGTTTGCGGTTTGGCCACCACCCCAGGGGCAGCAGAGGAGGTGCAGCTACAGAACTACTGCTGCAATTGCTTCTGGCCCCAGGCTCACCTGGTGGGAGGAATTAAGTGGCAGATCAGAGCAGGAGTGCAGAGCCTGCTTAGATCTGAGTCCAGTCTGGGTTGGC
>CM053623.1:9496908-9515265 GCA_028646595.1 Phalanger gymnotis | reverse complement strand
TACTCAAATTGTTTCTTTCTGGCTGCTTGCAGTATTTTCTCCTTTACTTGGGAACTCTGTAATTTGGTGACAATATTCCTAGAAGTTTTCTTTTTGGGATCTTTTTCAAGAGGTGATAGGTGGATTCTTTCAATTTCTATTTTACCCTCTGGTTCTAGAATATCAGGGCAGTTTTCCTTTATAATTTCTTGAAAGATGATGTCTTTTTTGAGAATGGCTTTCAGGTAGTCCCATAATTTTTAAATTATATCTCCTGGATCTATTCTCCAGGTCAGTGGTTTTTCCAATGAGATATTTCACATTGTCTTCAATTTTTCATTCCTTTGGTTCTGTTTTATAATATTTTGATTTCTCATGAATTCACTAGCTTCTACTTGCTCCAATCTAATTTTTAAGGTGGTGTTTTCTTCAGAGGACTTTTGGACCTCTTTTTCCATTTGGCTAATTCTGCCTTTTCAGGCATTTTTTTCCTCATTGGCTTTTTGGAGCTCTTTTGCCATTTGGGTTAGTCTATTCTTTAAGGTGTTATTTTCTTCAGTATGTTTTGGGTTTCCTTTAGCAAGTCATTGACTCATTTTTCATGGTTTTCTTGTATCACTCTTATTTCTCTTCCCAATTTTTCCTCTACTTCTCTTACTTGCTTTTCCAAATCCTTTTTGAGTTCTTCCATGGCCTAAGACCATTCCTATTTTTCTTGGAGGCTTGTTGACTTCTTCTGGCTGTATGTTTTGATCTTCTTTGTCACCAAAAAAAATTCTAGAGTCTGAGTCTGAATCTGTATCTGCATCCTTTTTCATTGCCTGGCCACATTCCCAGCCAACTACTTGACCTTTGAGCCTTTCGTCAGGGTATGACTGCTTGTAGAGTAGAGAATACTTTGTCCCAAGCTTTACAGGCTGGGCTGCTGTTTCCAGAGCTACTTCTGCTCCATTGTCACTGCAAACTCTGCCACAGCAGCATTCCTCCTCCCCCAAGAACCACCAATCAGGATTGGGACCCAGATCCAAGCAGGGCAAAGCAAGCCCTGTGCTTCCACTGTGGTAGGCCGCTTGATTCCTCCCACTGTGTGAGACAGGGACTCAGGAAGCAGCTGAAGCTGGAGTTCTGGAAGCAGCCGCAGGAACTTCCTGATGCTGCTGCCACCACTGCCACACTACCTCCTCCACCCCCCCAGGGCTGGGGCTGGACCACTTTCTAACCAGATCTAGCAGTTTTCCCACTAACCTGCTCCATGGTCTTTGGTGTTTGTGGGTTGAGAAGTCTGGTAACTGCCACAGCTCAATGATTCTTGGCCCTGCAGCCCATTCTGGCCCACTTCTGATCTGATCTGTCCTGGTATGGCCCAAGCTGGGCTGTGCTCTGCTCCCAGCACCATGTGATAGACCCTTCCCAGCAACCATCCATGCTGTCCTGGGTTGGAGACCTGCTTCGGTCTGCTATTTTGTGGGTTCCGCAGCTCTACAATATGTTCAGAGCCATTTTTACAAGTGTTTGGAGGGATTTGGGGCAGAGCTTAAGTAAGTACTTGTTTTCCAGCTGCCATCTTAGCTCTGCCCTCCTGTGCTGCTTTTTTCTAAGCTAGTTCTAGGAGTCTATAAGTTTTTAGTTCTTCCAAGGTGGTATGATCTAAGGAGAGGTGTGGTCACTGTTCTCCTGGCCTTTTCTGTAGTCTGTAAGTGACCACAAACACTCTTCTCAGCCCTGTAACTGTGACCAGGGCCCTTCATAGACCCCTGAGGCTGCAAACTCTGGTGTACTAGCACTCTTCCTCCTTACCCTAAGACCTAGCATCATGTATGGGCAATGCAACAGAGTGCTGCCTCCAGTGTTAGCAAAAGTAATCTACTTCTGACCAGTTGTCCAGTCTCCTTATTATCCATGAGCTGGGAGCTCTGGAATTCAGTTGCCCTGAAGGCCTGCTGCTGGCTTACCAGATGTGGCCTGCACTTTCCTCTCATCTCAGTGGGACAGATTTTTCCTGCTGACCTTCTAAGCTGTCTTGTTCTAGAAAATCATCTTATCCCATCCTTTTGTTGGTTCTGCCATTTCAGACCTTGTTTTGAGGCATTATTTAAATTTGTTGAGAGGGGAATTTGGGAAAGCTCAAGAGAGTCCCTCTTTACTCCACTATCTTAGCTCTGCCCCAAACTAGACTCACTCTTGGAGCAGATGTCCATGCCCAACTCAGGACAACTGAATGAGTCTAACCAGGTGGACATGGTTTTCTGAAACTACCTACACGTCAAAGATAGAGAGTCAAGTATATGGGGTGGTGTCCAGTGGTGTCCTACCTGGAGAAAGGAGGATGGGCTGGAACTCTGGGAAAACCTTTCAACCTTGGGATGGTCTAGAATTCTAGGCTGCTGAATCATCAGAATAGAAGAGAACAAACAAAAATCGCAGTTCCTGACTTATGGGAAGACTGTTTTAATGTTCTACCTTTGTTTGTGAGGATCTGGACATTTCAAAATAGTTATCAGAAGCTGCTAACATTAACAATGTGATGCTTTCAAGATGATTTGACTTTATTAGGAGAAAAAAGCAACAAGAAACTGTGGCTGATGTAAAGAGATTCCTATAAAAATAGAAACTGTCTCAACAAAATCAAGTTGTGCTATATCACATGTATTAGAAAGTGCTTGGATCTGGGATTTTTTAAGCCATGCTAACTTTGCCATTTTTAGTTTAATTGTGTGTCCTAGCATTTTCTGTCAGACAGAATGCACAGCCCGATTCTACTCTGTATCTGGATGAGTGCAAACAATATGCCCTCTCTACAAACTTTCTTGACTCCGTTATTCCCTCCACTTGGTTTACATCTGGCACTGAGGAATAGGGATGTCCACAAGGTATGTGTCAGAGGGTGTGTCCAGCCACAATCATCCATTGTTCTCTATCTGAAAAAAAATCAAATGCTTTATTAAACATTTAGCATGGGACATCAATATAACCAGCTAAATTTGCCCAATAACTCTTTACATTTAAACAAATTTTAAAATATAAACTATCATTGAACATTTTCAGTCACTCTCTCTCAGTTCTTGCCAGAATTCTCTGTCTATACATTCTTATTTGGGAAGCTAGGTGGTGCAGTGGTGGACCTGGAGTCAGGAAGTTCTGAATTCAAATTCGGGCTTAGACGTTTGTTAGCTATGTGACCCTGGGCAAGTCACTTAAACTTGCTTGCCTCAGTTTCTTCACCTGCAAAATGATCTAAAGAAGGAAATGGCAAATCACTCTAGTATCTTTGCCATGTAAACCCCAAATGCGGTCACAAAGAGTTGTCCATAATGAAACAACAACAATATTTGCATTTACTTTTCTGTTGATACTATACATGCACATTCTCTTTTGCAAAAGTTTTATGCTCAAGAATGTTCAAAGACTCCCTATTGTCCTCTAGAATAAAATATAAATGCCTCAGCTTGACATTTAAAGCCACTTATAATCTGGCACCAGCCTACCTTTCCAGGCTTATTGCATATTATTTTCTTTCATGTATTGTATGGTCCCATATACTATTCCCCAGACTTAGCACTCTAGCTCACGCCTTTGCAATGCCTGTGGCTCCATTGTTCTCCTTCCTCATCTTTTCCTCCTTTGTTCCTGAGCTTCCTGTAAAGTTTAACCCATGTGGTAGCTCTGAGGAGACTTTCCCAATCCCTTAATTTCTCTGTTCTCCCTCTTCTCAAATTCTCCTGTACATGCTTTCATAGCCTCCTGTCTGTGTTCTCTCCCCAAATTAGATTGGAAGTTTCTTGAGAATAGGAACTATCTTGCTCACCTTAGTTATTGGCACATAACAAGCACTCGATAAATACTTTGTCATTCGTTTGTTCATTCATCTCATGTATACGTGTGATGTCTTGCTTCCCGACTTACATTCCTGAGAATGTAAGGTTCTTGAGGGAAGGGATTTTGTATTTATTTCATCTTTTATCCTCAGTGCCCAGCACAGTACTTGGCATACAATAGCAATTAAATGCTTCTTGGATTTGATTACATTGATGCTATGTGCCCTAGAAAGTCTAGTATGAATTGATAGAATGAAGAGCCACCAAGTACAGGTATTTTTGAAACACCCAGAGAAAAGTCTCATGAAGATGTAGGGTGGAAAAAGAGACGCAGTGATTAGCCAACAAGATAGGAATAAAATGGCAGCTGTATCCAATCTGCCCTTAATGATGACTCTGACAGGTATGATCTGAGATTTTGCTTTGTTTCCCAAGCACCTTACAGCATTATCCACAGCTGTAGTGAGTTTCTCTATCACCTTTTCATGAGTGACTGATGTATCTCCCTCCCACTGAATTGAGAGGAAAGTAGTTACCTGGGAGCGGAGACTAATACACCTTGAGGGACTCTCTTGGGAATAGCAGCCATTTCAAAAAGAGATACTACAAGTTTTTAATGCCTGATTCAAGTTCCTATTATTGGCCTAGCCTGCTTTTACTTGGAATTTACAGTCATCTGGTTTGTTCTGATAAAAGAAGTACAGATGAAAGTTTGTGGACTATGGATTTGAATGGACACTTTGGTCAACAGTCCAATGGGCCTGGATGTAGTTGAATAGGTGATCATCAAACAGTACTATTGTGATAAGAGAGAAAGCAGAGCCAGTAAAATCAAGAGGAGCAGGCAAAGACATAGGAGGAAACCAGCAAAGTAGACTATCCCTAGGGCTGAGGGATCAAGGGAGCGACAGTGTTAGAAGATAGACTGAAGTCTCTGACAAAGATGGGCATTTGGTTTGGGCCACACAGAGAGCAATGAGAATCAGACAATATGTGAATGTAATAAAATATCATTGCACCAGGGAAGGTGGCCTAGCTGTACCAGATCATAAATTGTATTATAAAGCAGCAATCAACAAAACTACTTAGTACTCACTAAGAAATAGAATGGTGGATCAGTTGGGAAGAGGTTGGGTACACAAGACACAGAAGCCAATGACTATAGTAATCTATTGTTTGAGAAGCCCAAAGACTCCAGCTTCTGGGATAAGAGCTTACTATTTGACAAAAACTGCTGGGAAAACTGGAAACTAGTATGGCAGAAACTAGGCATAGACCAACATCTTACATCATATACCAAGATAAAGTGAAAATGGGTACGCAATTTAGACATAAAGGGCAAAACTATACGCAAAATAGGAGAGCAAAGAATACTTTAGCTGTCAGATCCACGGAGAAAGAGAACATTATGAAATGAAAAATAGATAATTTTGATTACATTAAATTAAAAAAGTTTTTGCATTAACAAAGCCAATGTAACCAAGATTAAAAGGGAAGCAGAAAACTGGGAAACAATTTTTATAGCCAGTGTCTCTGATAAAGGCCTCATTTCTAAAATATATAGAGAACTGAGTCAAATCTATAAGGATACAAGTCATTCCCCAATTGATAAATGGTCAAAGGACATGTACATGCAGTTTTCAGATGAAGAAATTAAAGCTATCTATAGTCATATGAAAAAATGCTCTAAATCACTATTGATTAAAGAAATGCAAATTAAAACAACTCTGATGTACCACATCACACTTATCAGATTGGCTAACATGACAAAACAGGAAAATGATAAATGTTGGAGATGTGGGAAAATAGGAACACGAATGATTGTTGGTGGAGTTGTAAACTGATCCAACTGTTCTGGAGAACAGCTTGGAACTATGCCCAAAGGGCTATAAAACTGTGTATCCTTTGATCTGGTAATACCCCTACTAGGTCTGTATCCCAAGGAGATAATAAAAAAGGGAAAAAGACCCATATGTACAAAAGTATTTACAGCAGCTCTTTTTATGGTGGCCAAGAACTGGAAATTAAGGGGATACCCATCAATTGGGGAATGGCTGAACAAGTTGTGGTATATTAATGTAATGGAATACCATAGTGCTATAAGAAATGGTGAGCAGGTGGATGACAGAAAAACAACTGGAAAGACTTGCATGAACTGATGCTGAGTGAAGTGAACAGAAACAAGAGAACATTGTACACAGTAACACCAAACTTGTATGATGACTGACTTTGTTAGACTTAGCTCTTCTGAGCAATGATCCTAGACAATCCCAAAAGACTAATGATGGAAAATGCTATCCATGTCCAGAGAAAGAGCTATGGAGTCTCAATGTAGATCGAAGCAGACTGTTTTGTCCTTTTTTGTTTTTTTCTTTCTCATGGTTTTTCCCTTTTGTTCTGATTCTTCTTTCACAACATGACTAAAGTGAAAACACGTTTAATATGATCAGACATGCCTATACCAGATTGCATGCCATCTTGGGAGAGGGAGTGGTTGGAGGGGGGAAAATTTAGAACTCAAAATCTTATAAAAACAAATGTTGAAAACTAAAAATAAACCACGATTTAAAAAGAAATTTAAAACATAAAATAAAAAAATATCATTGTACCATGAGAAAGGACAAATATGAGGAGTACGAAGAGATTTGGGAAGACTAATATGGAACAATGCATAGTAAAGAAAACAGAACCAAAACAATAATATAGACCCTGACAACTACATAAATAAGAACATAAAATATTGTAATATATCATATGTGCAACAATACCTGAACATAATAAAATAAGAATACAATGGATCAAAGAGAGAGCTGGAAATAAGCAAGGGCTGTTGTTATCAAACAAGTTAATTTTCAGTCATGTCTGACTCTCTATGCCTCCATTTTGGAGCTTTCTTGGCAGAGATACTGGAGTGGTGTGCTATTTCCTTCTCCAGATCATTTTGTAGATGAGGAAACTGAGGCAAACAGGGTTGAGTGATTTGTCCAGGGTCACATGGCTAATAAGTGTCTGAGGCCAGATTTGAACTCATGAAGATGAATCTTCCTGACTTCAGGCCCAGCACTTTATCCAATGTGCCACCAAATATAGGTATCCAATTAGATGAGACTAAGAAGCTAGGTAGAATACCAGGAAATTTCCTGTGGCATACTAATGGTTTAAAAGGAATCTCTTTCTCTCTCTCTCTCTCTCTCTCTCTCTCTCTCTCTCTCTTTCTGTCTCTCTCTCTCTGTCTCTCCCTGTCTCTCTCACTGTTTCTGTCTCTCTGTGTCTATCTCCATCTCTTTCTCCATATACACACGTGTGTATCTATGTATAGCTGTGTCTCATTTGGTTCTAACAACAACCTTATAAGGAAAATATTATTATCCTCATTTTATAGAAGAAGAAACTGCAGCTCAGAATTGTGAAGTGAGTTGTTTACTGTTCCATAGCAAGTCATTTCCAAAGGTGGGATTTAAACTTCAGTCTTACATGACTCACAGTAGTTGTACTTTGTCACTAGAACATGTTTCTTCTCTGAATGTTTGTTCATGTGGTTGGTGAAACATTGTTCTAAAATATGATGTTTAAAATCTTTAAACAAACATGGCTTCTAAAAATGAAAATCTTTCAGTAAGTATGGTTGGCCTTTATTTTTAACGTGAGTCTTCTGGTGACGCTATGTGACTGTTCAGCATGCCTTCAGAAGAATAAAAACAAATGTGACCCTGAGGACAATGGGGAGATACGTGTTCAACTCCCCATTTATTAAGGACCTACTACATGATTGGAGCTGTCTTATGTGCTAGGGAGAAATAAGGACAACAATTAAACAGCCCTTGCCTTCAAGGCCCTTGCATTCACCTGAGGAGGAACAATGTATACACAAGTAACTGAATACAAAGAAATTTCAAGAGGAGATCAGAACTGGGGGGTGAAGAAGGGCTTCCTGCATTGGATGGCTGTGCCAGCACTATGCATTGAAGGAAGCTGGGGCTTTTATAATTCAAAGATGAAGAAGAAGAGCATTCTAGACATGGAGGGCTGTTCATGAAAAGGCATGGATGAGATCAAGGAATGCATGTGGACATTAGATAGTTGGATGTAAGGAGGATACAGCATATCAGCAATGAAGACTTGTATGTGAGAAATTATATGAAGGACAGTATCCATGAAACGTGTGATGAGCAAAGCTGCTGGGCTGGTTATGTAGCGAGGGTGAGGGATAATGGTTAGTTCAAAGACTGCACTGCTCCTCATGGAGTATCAGAATACCTAGAAGAGGGGCTCCAGCTCTTTGAGTGGCTTCTCTATTGAGGATTGGTAAGGGTGGGATATGGACAAGAATCACACAGGATGAAAAGGTGTGGATGGGCTGCGATCTGCACAGGGAGGAGGCAGTGTCCACATGGATAAGATCATGGGTACATGAAAGGGAAGGGAGAGAATGGGAGGAAGGGCAAGGCAAGGGGTGGGAAGGTAAGCCAAGGGAAAGAAAGGGAATAGCAGGAAAAACCTTTATGATTTTTATCAACTTTGCATTTATTAATAATCCTGAAAAGAAAAAGTCACAACAACTTCTAATTACTTGAGGTAACAGAGAACAGAATCAATGTTACTAAATGAAATCCAGATTTTTCTCCCCAATTCATTAATTAACTAATCACTGAAGTGCCTTGGATGAGAGCTGTCCACAAAGAACAGACCTGAATGAATCATTTACATATTTTCTTTTACCTTCCCAGCCACCCGCCAGCAGTCACCAATGAGAAGCAAAGGAGCAGAAAAGTTAGGAAGAGGGAAAAGAATCAGGGGTCCCCTAAATGCCTACAGATGGCATTATTGGTCCCCAAATAAATATTCCTCTTAAAGATTTTTAACTGAAGGCTGCATTTTCCCCAGCAAGACTGTCAGAATCCTCATGAAAATGAACCTTACTTCCCAAAGTACCTTGAAGACTCATGGTTTGAAAACAGTGTTTGCTTATCTGTTGTAATTTTTATTCAACATAATTCAAGAAGCTAGTCATTTATTGAGTGACTGTTATTATTAGGCATTGATTCAAGTGATATGGTTACAAAGAGAGAACTTGAGCATAGTATTCCATGTATATCCTAAATTTTAGGGAAGACATCGAACCATGTCTAGAAGAGGCAACCAGGCATGTAAGAGTCCTGGAGAAAACATTATCTCAGGATCAGTAGAATGGGGAAGAGGGGAGAGTGCAACGGGGCACACTGGAAAACCCTAGTTTGAAATCTTTTGCTATTTGCATGACCTCAGGCCTCTTTTGTTTCCAGCTTCCTCATCTACATATGGGAAGGCTGAATTAGATGATTTCTGATGTCCCTTCTCAGCTTGACATCTATGATCCTATGAACCAAGTTTGCCCAACAGAAGAAAAGCTGTGGAGCAGTCATGTTGGTTGTCTTCAAGTATTTGGAGGACTGTCATATGAAATAAGCACTGGACTTGTCCTCTTGGCTCTAGAGACCTGGGAGCAATGGCAGAAGTTAGGAAGAAACTGATTTTGGTTTGAAGTCAAGAATCTGCTTTGCCATGAGAGTTGCCCCACAGGGGAATGGGTTGGTGGTTTGACAGCAGAAGCAAGGTGGCCAGTTTGGGTGCATGGCATGATTGGAGAAATTTCTACTCTGTTATAAGTGGGATTGGATGGCCATTGTGCTCTCTTTCCACTCTTAAATTCTATAATTATTAATTATGCCAAGGCTTCTAATTACCAAAGTAGAGCCTAGAAGTAACCCTTGGAGGGTCTCAACTTGGCCTAGGGTATATTTCACTCATCCTCCTGCCCACCCAGAGAGATTTTATATGGGGAAAATAAAGCCAAAATGGACATCAGAGAAAAGACATAAGAAAAGAGCAGCACACAGTGGGTGGAAGAAGGGTGGGGCTTTATCTCAGCATGGTGGTGGCTCCTTTGGACCCGTTTTAAGTATGGACTCATGGAATGTTAGAGTGGGAAGGAACTCCTTTGAAATAATCTCATCCAACCCTCTTATTTGATGATGAGGAAATGAGGTTTGGAGAAGGAATGTGACCCTTCCCAGATCACACAGTAAATGATGGAATCAAGGCTCAGGTGCAGGTCTGACTACAAATTGAGTCATCTTTCCCCTACACCAGTCGGCCTCTTGGGAAAGCCAGTTATTCACTCTTGTTTGTTTTTCATTTCAATAGCACTGGGTGACAGATATCACGAGGCTCCAGTGCCTAGAGTCACCTTAAGACTCACCTTCTCCTCTCACCACCCTCTCTCTTGTCCTTTAACAAATGAGCCGTAGGGCAGTTTGCTCAAGACTCAAAGGTCATAGATTTAGAGATGGAAAAGAAATTCAAGGTCATTGACTCCAACCCCCTCACTTTATCAATGAGGAACTGAGGCAAAGAAAATTTAAATGACTTGCCATGGTTACGCAGCCACTAATTAAGTGTCTGGAACAGGATTTGAACCTGGGCCTTTCCTTAATTCAAATCCAGAAAATCCAGTTCAAAACTAGAAATCTGTTTACTATTTCAGAGGTCTCAAACACAGAGCCCTGTGCCCAGGTTAAAGTATAATTGAGAAATATTTAACAAAATATGTAAAATACAATAAAACTACAATAAAACAAATGACCTTACATTTTATAGCTGTCAATATGTAGCTCATAGGGATGCTTATGTATGGATTAGTGGTTTCCATTTCTATTTGAGTTTGACACCACTGCACTACCCTACCGACCCCTAGATGCCTCAATTCACAGCTTGAGTTGACCCTCTTTTGCCCCAGGGAACATTTAACTTAAATGTCGCTTCCATCTCACTGTGCTTTTCTTATTGGTCCAAACCTGTGAGTTTGGAACTGTGACTTTGAAATCACAAATTTCTCACAAGAGAAAAAAAATTCACCTACTTTCTTTCCTCATTAGGATGAGCAGGGTGCTCAGAAAGCGTGCTGGGCTGGGGCTTAGTTTTACGACTGAGTAGTTTGCAATGGAAACAAGCTGTGGAAGTTTCTTTCTGAGCTTCCTAGGTTTCCTCATCTGTAAAATAAGCGGCAGGGTGGGGTGGATAGGAGACTCAATATGCTCTCTAGTGCTTCCCAGCTCTGACATCTGTAACCAGTGGTATCTTTCAGAGAGCACGTACTGCTCAGCAAGTCTTTTAAGTGGCTTGGCCCAAATCTGGTGAAGGGATCGAAGGGCACATCCACCAATCATTTTGTCTTTCTGAGGGTCTGATGCAGACCAGATCCTAGTGACCCATATGAATACAGGGGCACACACATTAAGGCAGAACACTTCTTCCCAAGGCACAGATGAGTCAGCAAACACCTCCAGGGATTTATGAGGGGCCAGAATGCAGTGGTAGCCCAGGTAGCCACACAGGCTGTTTCCTAAGGGTGTATTTTAACCTTGTGAACATCATTCCTGCTGTGTAACAGGATGACAAATGACCCTCAATGAACCACAGCACATAAAAAGGAAGAATAATGTCTCATCACCTTGGGAGAATTTGAAAGGTTCATCAGCTGCCTGCCAGGGCTCAGATTATGCTGCCAATAGGGTTCCCATCTGGAGATGGGTTTCACTGGGGTGTTTTCCTTTAGAATAGAATGGAAATTGAATGATGATCCTAGAGAATGATCTGTGGGGGTGTCAGTAGTCATGATGAGAGGAGCTACAACTGGACCAGGTGTTTAAAGAGACTCCCAGTCTGCCCACTTTGTGCCCTCATTTACAGTTCTTGGTACCATGTAAATAACCATTGGTGTGGGGGCTCTCAAAAGAAGAAAATACAAACAGATCAGGCAATATTCACATGCCTTTTAGCATCTGCCCCCGAGTGGTCAGACATGGCTGAAGGATGCCATTGGGGAGCCCGGAATTTCTGGATTTCTCAGCCTGGAATTGCATTAAAATCTCACCCTAAAGGATCAGTAGGTGTTCTAATAACTCATCGGCGAAGCACCTTGCACAGGCGAAACTCTCCAGTGTGTGATCCCAACAACGGAGTCACCACTTACGTGCACAAGCTTCGTGGGGGAATTAGTCCACAGGCAGACCCACAGGAAGCTAAACCACAGTGGCTATTGAGGCTTGGGACTTCGGGGCAGGGTGAAACTTCTTTTTAAAAATTCAACAATTTTCAGAGAAGACTTGAATGAACCCGGGAGCAGCCAAATCGCTGGAATGACTGACGAACACTTTGACGTGCCACATCTCCTTATGGGGGAGCGGGAGAGGAGGAAAGTGAATGTTTATAGAATCCAGATCACAAGGAAGATTTTGGAGTTCAAAGTTAATGAGCCTCTAATTTTAGGGGGGGAAAGTCTTTGGAAGATTTTGGTTTCTATGAGCTAGTTACAGAGTGGTCAGAGGCAGTCTGCCTAGAGAGAACAGTGAAGGACAAAGGACCTTGGGAGAAGACCTAGCACTTCTTTATATAGAATGTTAAGCTTGCAGAGCATTTCATGCATAGTATCTCATTTGGATTTGAACTCAGGCCCTCCTGACTCCAGGGCCGGTGCTCTACTCACTGCGCCACCTAGCTGCTCCTATTTGACCCTCATAACAGCACTGTGAGTTAGATGCAATTATCATCTTCACTTGACAGAAGAGGAAACTGAGTTAGAAGGTGGTCAGGTGACTTACTTAAGGTCATCCGGGTTGTAAGGGACTGACTGGGGTTCGTGCTCTAGATCCTGAGTCAGAAGCCTTGGATTCCAATCTAAACCGCGTCTTTCAGCACTCCCGTGACCTTGAGCGCATCCGCATTTTGGAGTTTCAGTTTTTCTCATTTGTTAAAATAGGAATCACAATACTCACGCAGTGTGTCCCCCAGGGACTTTCAGAAGATTGTGTGATTTAAAAAAATGATATGGCATCATCTGCAAAATGGGGATAACTGGACTTGCATCACCAATTTCCCATTGCTACTGTGAGGATGGTTGAGAGCCCCACAGAAATGTCGATTATCACTTAACATAGAAAGCTCTTTGCAGTTCTATATCATGTTAGAAATGCCAGCCCTTACTACATTGCTGTCTCTGTCTTTCTCTGTCTCTGTCTCTCTCTCTCTGTCTCTCTGTCTCTGTCTCTCTCTCTCTCTGTCCCCCCCCCCCAGATCTGAGTGGTGTTTAATGAGTAACAACTCCAAAGGGCTTTTAGAAAGCCCTTAGAGAAAAGATTTGATGGCACATTCACTCTCTAGTCTATGTGCATGTGACAAGACCTTAGGCTTTTCTGGGAATGCTGCCCCTGGCCCAGTACTCCGGACTAGAACATGAAACTGGGGGTCTTTTCAAAGTGTCTCTTATTTTGTCTCTTCTGCATCATCTGGCCAGGCTGATCACCCCTCCTCCTAGATACCTTCTCCCAGCTATTGACTTCACAAGCATCACACTTTCTGGGTTTTCCTCTTACCTCTCCAGGCAATCAATCAAGAATCAATCACAAAGCATTTATTAGGCACTCGCTATATTCCAGGCACTGGGCTAAGCACTGGAGACACAAAGAAAAGCAAAGACAATTCTTGCCTTTGAGGAGCACACATTTTAATGGGAAACACTGTGTAAGAGTAGGAAGGTACATGCAGGTGATAACAAAAGCAGAGAAGAAGCCTTCAGCAGCTCTCTGACTGCTCCTCTGTGCCACACATATCTCTCCATCTGCTCCCAGTCTTCTTGGACTCAAGCTTCTCAGTCACCAGTTGGGTAGAGATTTGGGTATCCTCACCATGAGTCTCAAGGAGCCAGTTAGACATTGGGTGCTAATCTGAATAGGCAGAGGGAGTTTCCTTCCTGGTAGTTCCGACACCATTATGAAATCCCAAGTCTGGTCTAAAAGCCAAACTATCAAGTGACATGTATCGAAAATCCTTAGAAAGAGCCTGAGATTAGAGTCATAGGACCTGATGTCAAATGTCACCTCTGCCACTTTGGGGAGGTCATTGACCTACTTTAAGTATAGATTTTCTCATTTGAAATATAATGTAGTATGCAGGACACTAGACCTGGAGGTAGGAAGAGCTGGATTCAAATCCTGTTTCGGATGCTTACCACCTCTGTGCCTGTGAGCAAATCCCTCCCCTTCTCTGAAACTCTTCTGTAAAATCAGGAGGTTGGAATTGACAGCCTCTTGGATCCTTCCCAGTTCTATATCAAGGAGCCTATCTATAATCATCAAAAGGGCAATCCATATTTGTATCTGAGCAGGCAGAAATGCCAGCCTGGACACATGCTCATGCACACATGCATACAACATGCACACACGCACACAGATCCTGCTCCTCTTGACATTCATCCCCTTGCATTTATAACACATTCTGCCCTCCCTCTCGCACGACATTGCTAACGAAAGGACACAGCTGTCAGCTCTGTGGTGGGATGGCTGACAGTAGTCCCTGGACTCTGGGAATGATTGGCTGAGATTCTGCCATGCTCTGGAAGGGAAAGATCACAGCGTCTGCATCTGCAAGGGAGAAATCTTCAAAGATGGGGCTGGTGAGAAATCAGCATTTTAGCTTAAAAAAACCACAAAGACAACTTTCTCTTTCTCTGTCACTGCAGAGATGGGTGGATATAGAGTCAATTTATGGAGCTCCCATTGTAGCTGACTTCTGAAAGAATAGTCTAACTCTTATGTCTTTTCAGATGCATAAAAAGTAGACAGATGTCTGCAGTCTGTGATCCTGAAGATTGAAACCCAAAGCAAAGCTCTGCACTTGGGGCAGGGAAGGTGAGGCAGATCTGATCTCTTGGAGGAGCCAATGGCTCCAGAGACTCCTGTTTCATTTCTAATACATTTGTAAAAAGAGGTGGTTGGTTGAGATGGCCTCTGAGGTTCCGTCCCTCTCTAGATATATGATAATATATATCTTGGGATTCTACTTTCATTATTTTTCTGGAGAGAGTTATTAAGAGGGCAGATCAGCTATTCAATCCTGCAAATTCTCAGGAGGGGCCAGTGGGGTCATTTGGGAGTGAGCCAAAAACTCTTCGATACACTGAGGCAGCATTTAACCAGGGCATTGTAAAGGAGAGGCATGATAGTTGGCCATAAACTGGGCACTCTACTCAGGCCACACAGTCCCTAGGAAGGCAGAGAGGGAAATAGGATAGGATAGGACTGGATAGGTGAGAAAAGGACGGGACAGGATAGGGTCAATGCAGAGACAGGGGCTTTCTTGGCAGAGATACTGGAGTGGTCAGTCATGTCCTTCTCCAGCTCATTTTGCAGATGTGGAAACTGAGGCAAACAGGGTTAAGTGACTTGCCTGGGGTCACACGGCTAGTATCTGAGGCTGAATCTGACCTCGGGGCTTCTTGATCTCTGGCCTGTTGCTCTATCCACTACACCACCCAGCTGCCCTGATAACAGTAATAGCTAAGATTTACATAGCGCTTACTATGTGCTAGGTGCTATGCTAAGGACTTTACAATTATTATTATTAATTATTATATTATTAATTATTATCTTGTTTAATCCTCACAATAGGGATGCTATTCTTATCATCTCCATTTTACAGATAAGGTAACTGAGGCAAACTGAAGTTAGGTTGACTTGCTCAGGGTCACACAGCTAGTACTTATCAGAGGCCAGATAAGAACTTGAGTAAGACCAGATTTGAACTCAGGAAGAAGAGAGGGAGGGGCAAGAAAAAAGAAGAAAGGAAAGGAGGAGAAAATGAGAGAAAGAGAGGAAGGCGAAAGGTATAGTGAAGAGGAGAGGAGGAGAAAAGAAAAGGGGGAGGAGGAAAAAGAGGGAAGAGAGAAGAGAGAATAGGAAGGTCTAAAAACAGAGAGGGAGAGAGGGAAAAAGGAAGACAAGAGGGAGGGAGAAAAGAGAAAAAAGAGGGAGGAGAGAAAAGGCTTGAGGACCAAAGTAAGGGAGGAGAAATGAAAAGAGAGGGAAAGAGGAGAGAAGAAGATAGAACATAAAGTACAGAGAAGAGGGGAGATGGAGAACATAGTACAAGAGGAAAAAGGAGGGAGGGAAATGAGAGAGAGTAGGAAAGAAAAGAGGAAGGGGTACCGAAGGAGGGACAGGAGAAGAAAAATAGGAAGGAGAAAAAAATAGAGATGAGGGCATAGAAGTAAAGAAGAAAGTGTGAGGGAGGAGAAAATAAGAGAGGGAGGTAGGGAAGAGGAGAGAGAAGGAAGGGCCACCAGGTGAAATAATGCATCTGGGGTAGGTCTGGTACCTTAGAGGCTTCCTCATATGACTCCATTTATGTTGTGCTGCTACCTGGGAATGTCTCACGTGCTGGGTCACACTGCCACACTGCCTATGGTCGTGGGCATAGAGAACACTGAAGGATGTGTTCTTTTTCCTCTTCTCTCCATTGTGGCTGGGACAGAAGGTAGCGGTCGGGGCCCATCTCTTATGGTGGCTCCACAGATCCAGCTTCCCCTTGTTGGGTTCAGCGGGTCTCAGGGCGATGTGAAGTGGCACCTGGACCAGCTGACGCCTTGACGGCATTGACCACAGCCAGTTGTAGTCTTCAGCGGGCCAGCTCCCACAGGATGCATTCAGGCGTGGAGAGAAGCCTCATTCTCAAATAAGACCCATTCTCCTCTTGGGGCCAATGACTGAGATTCCCCCAATAAGCAGACAGAATAGGAAGAAGTCTGAGGATCTCCGGTCATCTCTTGGTTTTGCCATTTCTGTTAGATTGGGCTAGGCTTTTCATCTTCCTGTGACTCAGTTTCCTCATGAGGGGGTTAGACTAGGTGTTGTCTCAGGTCCTTTCCATAAGGAAATCTCTGTGTTTGGGGCTCTACTTGCATGTGAATAACCCTGGGAGCGTAACACTTTTAGCCATTAACTCTTATTGAAAGTTACAATGTGCAATGTGCAAAATATCTTACAAACACGATCTCATTGGTCCCTACCCAACATCCCTTTGGGGAAGGTTCAAAAGGTAGTACTAGCTCCGTTATACACGTGGGGAAGCACGTGAAGTGGCTCCCTCAAGCACTTGCTTGAATGTCAGCAGCAGAATCAGAACCCAGGAATTCTTGACAAATCCAGCCCCCTTTCCACTGGCACTGCTCCCTCCCTTTCAACCTCCCGTGAATGAAGGCTCTAAATGCATATTGTAACGGGGGAGGGGAGGGAGATAGCCAAGGGTAGAAGACAAGACAAGCAAGAAAAACTCTCCACTTTACAATTTTTCTTAGAGCCTTAGACTTGGGGAAGAAAGAGAGAAATGGGTGAATGACAAGCTCCAGGGAGGGGAAGATCAAACTATCCAGGAACTTTCATCGCTGGACACTGATGGAGAGAAAAGTGGTTCCGAGCGAGATCAGCAGCCTCTGCTCACAAGCCATGTCATTAGATAATGGGGGTCCACTAAAACCCTCAGATCTTTTCCACCCCCATCTTGTACTTGTGATCATTGAGTTATTTAACTTAAATGCAAGACTTTATAGTTATTCCTCTTAAAATGTACCTTATCAACGAGAAGCAATAAATGAATGAATAAGTAAAATGCACCTTATTAAAAAATTTCTTAACCAAATCTAGAGGTAGCAAGACCAAATGGGTTCAGACCCTGCTTCTGATACATACTGGCTGTATGACTCTGGGTCAGTCTCTTAATCTCTCTTGGATTTGGATTTCTCATCTGTGAAAGGAAGACGATATTAGATGGAGCCGGTACCTTCCGAGGTTGTGATGAGGCTCAAAGGTGACAATGGATGTGAAACATTGGTGATAATCAAATGTGACTTTGAAAAAAATCACTAAACATTTATTAGACACCTACTATGTGCCAGGGACTGTGCCAGGCACTGGGGTTTAGTTCTGAAAAGGACCGCTGAAACAACATTCTGCAAATTGAAACCTCTCTTCCCATTTCCTTCCATTGTATTAGATGAGATGCATTCTGAGGTTGGTCATTTTTCAACATAGTCATTGTTTATTTTTTTTAACTCTTATGGAGAAATGTGGCATGAGAGGAAAGGGGGAAGGTAGTTGTTAGATGGCAACATAGCAGACTTGTCTCTCCCCTTAAAAATGAGAGAGAGGGTGGCTGTACAGGGCACACTGCCATGTTACCAGGAGAGGTGTGTTCAGTGTCTGGGAAACCTGACAGGAAAAAGGTTGCATAGCTCATGCCACTTATTGCATGTGTCAAATTAAGCTCTACAGCTGATTTCTCTGGGCCATTTTCCTTCTCTGTAAAATGGAATTAGGTTAGCCTTCAAGGTTCCTTCCAATGCCAAGTCTATGAAAGTTCTCCAAAGGTTCCTCCTGTCTCATCCAATATGGTTTAGAACTCACTAGGAAGATTGTCTTGATTTTGGTATGAGATATGATAGGTCATGAGTCCTTCTTTTGGAGGAGCCAGGACCAGAAGAAACCAAGAATCCCAACAGGTTCTTAATCCTATGTCCCTGAGACAACAGGTCCAGCACCAGTGAATACTCCCCTCATCCCCTCATGCCTTTAGGGGCCACCACATTAGAACAAAGCTCAGGACCCTGGCTTCAAGGATCCACTACTCTTTCTTGAAAGGGATAATGGATTGATGATCACATGCAGTTGGTTTGTGGAATTATCGGAAACAGGCA
>CM053623.1:9460867-9496408 GCA_028646595.1 Phalanger gymnotis | reverse complement strand
TTGGAGGGGAGCTCACGCCAGTTACTGCTTTCCAGTTGCCATCTTGGCTCCGCCCCCTGTTTATAATTAATTAAACTTCCCATTTATTACTCTTGAAATTTTTACTCTTAATCCGCTTAATCCTCTTGTGTCCTCGGTTTATCACTGCAGTGTTTTCACTGTTAAGAGTTATCTCTCATTCTCCACCTCAATGCATCAATAGATCCGAAGGTCATACACTCAGAGCTGTAAAGGACCCAAGTAGTCATCTAGTTCAACGATCTTAGTTTTAGAGAAAGGGAAACTGAGGCCCAGAGCGTCGCTAAGATTTGTTAAGGCTCTGTGATGTTTTCAGTGTGCATATTTAGTTTTCTGGTGCAGATCACAGATCCCCTATGCTCTTCTTACCCTGGGGGATTCTTGGCCATGTCTTTCTGCAGATCTTCCATAGGGGATCCATTCCATGCTCTGGAGGTCCTCCTCCGCTTTTTTTCTTTAAACATTTCATGGATAATGACCCTCTTACTCAAGCATATGTACACTGAATGAGCCATTCTCAAATATTTAGAACTGGTTGTAAAAGATAGTTTATCTAATGTGATTCATAACATGATTATTAATAGATTATTTATTAACTAGTATTTCCCTCTTTTTGTGATCTCAATTAGAAAGACATTTAACTCAGGGTAATGAGAATAGAAAGATAAGAAATGCTGTACTCCATGCCCTCAAGGAGCTTACATTCTCCTGTAGGGGCTATTCCCTGTACATGGCAAAATAAGAGACCAGTCAAAAGGCTCAAGGAAATCTGAGGAGGAAGAGACAGTCTTACTCAGTGAATGACCCATTAATAATGCCATTATAAAAATAATAACTTTGGAGAAATATGAAAGGTGAAATTAATTTTAGTATTTTCTTGTCAGGCATTCTTGAAGAGTAGTGTGCTTGAAAGAAAGTGAATGAGATAAAATCATCTTAAATGCTTTAAAAGGGCAATGGGGAACAGAAACAGGCATATATATGTGTGTGTGTGTATGCATACACACATATTATCAGTGACAAAATATGTGCAAAAAGTGGCATCAAAAGTGTTATCTGAGACACGTGGGACCAGAAAAGGCAGTAGGAGGGTCAAGTTGCTAAAGCAAGGCATGACAGATGGACAGTCCTCATATGGCATTGGTAGCCATGTAATATTAAGAGGCAGTTGGATGGTGTAGTAGATAGAGCACCAGGTCTGGAGTCAGGAAGACCCATCTTCTTGAGTTCAAATCTGCCCTTAGACACTTACTGCCTCTGTTACCCTGGGCAAGTCACTTCACGCTATTTGCCTCAGTTTCCTCATTTGTAAAATGAGCTGGAAATATTTTTAAAAAATGAGCTGGAGGAGAAAATGACAAACCACTCCAGTATCTCTGCAAAGAAAACCTTAAATGGGGTCACAAAGAGTTGGGTACAACTGAAAAAGTGACTGAACAAAAACAACAATGTCGAGAGGTCTAGGGGGAAGCACCTGGCATGTGGAGTGGACTTCCTGTGGAGAATTTATGAAAGTACTTGGATAAGGTTCATACAGGATGACAATGAGAAGATGCTCATGAACTGCGATGTACTCCAGCAAAGGGAGCACCCCAGATATCCTCAGTCACCTCTTTGCTTTTAGTTTCTTCTTGACTAGCTTTGTGAATGTCTAAGACTCAGATGATTTGGCCAATATTCCTTCAGTTCCATGAATGGACCAGATGTCCATGTTATCAGATGCTACTCTAAGCCGTCAATAAAGAGTGGTATCTTTTCTAAGGTGATGTGAGTTGTAGGCAAAACAAAGGGATTCCCCAGCTGCCCAGCCCCAGATGCGGTAGCTGGTCTTGATAAGCTAGGTAATAATACTAATGCTGTTTTGATAGAGGAAACCACAAGTATTGCAAATAGCAACCTCCCATACAGGTGTGTAATAAGCCAGTATAATTAAGCCCAAGATCCATAATGGTTTGTTGTTGGATACGCATTTACAACAGCTGACTAGGTTCTTAATGTGTGGCTCAGGAGTTGGATAATTTTCTTCTGTCTCTACTCCTGGAGCAAAATATTCCTCATGGACCCATCGCCCAAACCACACTCTCCCTTTCATGCAAGAGATTCCCATTGCAGCCAGTAATTTAGCATACGTGCTGGATCAGCATTACCGAAAGATGATTAAAAAAAGTACATGTGTTCCCAAACAAGTCATTTTCCTTTTTAACTTAAATAATTTTCAGACCTTCCCCCAGAGGAAAGTTATGAAAATGGAAGGCTTGCGAGGGTATTTCCATGTTAGGGAGATGACATCTATCATCAGCGCACTTAATCCTGGTTATGCATAAAATATGGTCCCTGGCTAAGCTCTATATATCACATACAGTTCTTTGCATATTGCAAATGGGAGTTCTTTAGAGGACATAAAACAAGCAGAAAACCTAGGGATATGTTTTGGAAGATGAGCATCAATACAGGTAGCGACAAGAAAGCCAGGGTCACGTTCTCCAGAGGCCATTTTTGTTTTCAAATTTTCTTATCACTCCTTAATATTTTTCCCTTTACATCATTTTTTTACCAAATAGTATTTTTGAAAAAAAAATATTTTTAACTGTTCAACCTTCCCCACTGAAGATTCTGAGTTGGACAAATCTGATTATTTCATGAATTCATTGACAGCCATGTGTGAATTTCCTCATTTTAGAATTTTTCCACTCCCTTCCCCACATATTCTAAAAATTTTGCCTTGTCAATTATTCTAAGTAACCCATGTAATCTGTGCAGCAGCCACAGATAGGTCATAGAATGTGTGGCATCTCTTACCAAGAATGCCAGAAGCTGTTTATGACTCATCATCCATGTTTGACTTGTGGTTTTTACAATAGGAAGAGATCCATAATGTAAATTTGCATTTTAAAAAGGAGGCAATGAATAAGAGAAACATTGTATCCCACTGAGTGACGTCCCTGGCCCTGTGGTGGGCCCATTTGGGCCCATGGTGGCCCAGGGAAACATTGTATCCCACTGAGTGCTGTCCCTGGATGGAGTAGGATCAAGCTTGGGTGGTATTTTCACTTAAAGAATTGTGAGTCCTGCTTTACCTTGGAGGTGTACCTAGAATGCTTTTGTTCAATCATATTCAACTCTTCATGTCCCATAGACCATGCTGTCCATGGGGCTTTCTTGGCAAAGATACTGCCGTGGTCTGTCATTTCCTTTTCTGGTGGATTAAAGGAAACAGAGGTTAAGCCCAGAGTTACATAGCTAGTGAATGTCTAAGGCTGGATTTGAACTCAGGTCTTCCTGACTCCAGGCTCAATGCTCTATCCACCGAGCTGCCTCAGGTAGTATGTGCAACCTGTTAAATATTACTTTCTATTTATCCAGTATGTGCTTGCTTTGTATATGCTTGTTTGCATGCTGTCTCCCTCATTGGATTGTAAGCTTTTTGAGGGCAGAGACTGTCTTTTGCCGCTCTTTGTATCCCTAACACTTGATATGGTGCATGGCATATGGTAGACGATAAATATTTACTGGTTGATTGATTGATTCAGCGGTGTCCTACATAAAGCAATTTGGAGAACCTAAAGAAAATGTGACGGGAAATCCCACTTCCCCCACTGCTTTCACCCCCAGAAGGTCAACGCCTTTTGCTTCAATCTGATGTGGTCATTCAATAAGCTTTTAGTGAACTTTGCCTAGATTTCATTGACTTGGGATAAGTTAACTGTGGTCAAATGAAAGATAGAGTAGACAGTGGACTGAATGCGGGGGCAGAATGGACCTGGATTTGAATTCTGCCTCCAATACCTTTTAGTTTTGAGACTGTACTTGAGTTAATGGTGCTAACCCTCAAGGTGCTTACTTTGCTGAGATGTAATGAGGATTAAACAAGACACATAAAGGATTTTGGAAAACCTAAAGAGCTATAGCAACGCCTATTACTAGTGATGTAAATAAGCACTATTCTAATGGACCATATCATTAGGGTTTAGAATTCATTTAGGCTTTAGAAGTAACTCTCTCTTTTTGGTTCTGATTTCATAAAAAGAAATTCAACCATTTGGTCCAAAGCCATTTTATCACCTTGTAGGACAGTACATACACAGCCTACAGAGTTCTTAAAACTAAATATATAAAATGTTTGGAATCATTAGCACCTTCTTTTCCAAATCAATAAACCAAGATCTGTACATGTAAGTTTCACGGTGTCTCTAATTACTGGAGCTTTATTTTCATGAGCTTGGAGCGTGGACACAACTGAATCCAGTTCCTGATTATTGAAATAGAGCGGTGTTTCTGTGTGGAGTGAAGACCAATCTATCGATCAACGAGCATTTGTGAAATGCCTACTATGTTCCACACAACGTTGCAGGCGCTGGATGAAATGAGGGTGGTGTGTTCTAAAGCCAGGGCACTGGATCAATACAAAAGGCATCCGTAATTCCAGAGGACCATGATGGAGCTTGCTCTCCATTACAAAGACCTGATGGATTTTGGATGTAGAATAGGACTTAGTGATTTCGTAACTTCTCAGCATCCCAGACAATGCTAACGCTTTAAGTCAGAGAACAGATCTGAAGTGAAAGAGGGCATTTTCTTACTGGAAATTCTCTTTCCCGATGAAACCACATATCTTAGTCATCCTCGTTCACAGCAGGAATATACATGCATATAGATAGATATAGATATAGATATTTTCTCTATGTACATATATATGTATGCGTGCATATGTGTATACATATACCTATAGTATATTGTTGTTAAGTCATTTTTCAGTCATTTTGGACTCTTTGCAACCCCATTTGGGGTTTTCTTGGCAGGGACCCTGGAGTGGTTTGCCATTTCCTTCTCCAGCTTGTTTTATAGATGAGGAAACTGAGGCAAACAGGGTCAAGTGACTTGCCCAGGGTGACACAGCTAGAGAGTGTCTGTGGCTGAATTTGAACTCAAGAAGATGAGTCTTCCTGACTCCAGGCACAGCGTTCTATCCACTGGGGTGCCTAGCTGCCTTAAGAGTTTATTGTAACTTCTTGGGAGTTCCTCGAGGGCAAGGACTGTCTTTTGCCTCCCTTTGTATTCCCAGTCTTTAGGCCAGTACCTGGCACACAGTACATACTTTACAAGTGTTGAATGATTAAAGATTGCTGGCTGGTACTAGGCCTGTGCAGCCTAATCACCCTGGGAAGTTGTCACACAGCAGCCTAGAGATGGCCTGTGTGTCTGTTATCCAAAGCCCAGCTTTTGTCACTTGGCTCTAACTCAGCTTCTCACTAGAGGGCCGGCACTGGTCATGGGATGTTTGTGACCTCAGTTAGACAGATTTTCTCCTAAGGTCTGGGATGACTGCTCGCTGTGTGCAGGAAAGAAGGACCCAAACTGACAAAAATAGCTGCTAGAATGGGAGTTCCCTGCAGGCAGGGACTGCGTCTGATTCATCTACATATTGTCTAGCGCAGGGCTTTGCATGTAGTAAATGCTGAACTTGCTAATGCTGGCTTGGAGTCAGGACAATCTGGGTCCAAATTCTGGGGCTTTGTCTCTAGCACTTAGAGCTGGTGGACCATGAACAAATCATTGCATCTTTCTGATAGAGGCAGATGGGTGGTGCAGTGGCTAGATCGTTGTACCTAGAGTCAGTAAGAGTCGAGTTCAAATGCAACCTCAGACCTTGGGCAAGTCACTTACGCTCTGTTTGCTTCGATAACAATGGCCTTACTTCCCAGGGTTGTTGCAATGAACCAATAAGATAATAACTATAAAAAGCACTTAGTACATTACCTGGCACAGAGTAAATGCTTTATAAATGCTTGTTTCCCTTCCCATCTCTGAACCTCAGTTTCTTTATCTGTCATGAGAATAATATCTCTAGTACCACCTCACAGAGTTGTTATGACAATACAGTAAAAATGATACATATCAAGCACTTTGCACAACTCTAACTAGGGTGGGGTCAGTGGGCATCTACCAGAGTATTCCGTTTAGGAGTGGTTAGCATTTAAACATAGTTTGGTTTTGGTTTTGGTTTTGGTGCTGCGGTGGACTCCTGCCCTGCCCTGGTCCCTCTCAGGTGTTGGCCTCATTCCCAAACTGCAGAGTCTTTTCCTTATGGCTCTGGCACTTTAGAAACCTGAAAATGTGCTCAAGATGCCAGCTGTTATTTATTCTCGTTCCTCTTCCTACTCTTATTCCTCCTGTTATAGTAATGAAGCAGATGGAGCGCCGGACCTGGAAGACCTGAGTTCAAATCCTGCCTTAGACACTTACTGGGTGAGTAACCCTGGGTTACTCACATGACTTCTCAAAGCCTCAGCCTCTTCATTTTTAACATGGGAATAGTCAGGGGAATGTTGGGAGAATCCAATGAATCCAAAGAAATCCCCAAACTATTCAAATTGCACTAAGGAGTTCTGGAGACACCTCACAGTGATTGGAGCTCTCTGCTCACTTTGGAGTGCCACGCTATGGCTAGCCATCATCGTCATCAACGTCCAGCCCATGAAAACGGCAGCAGATGCAGGTCACCAGAACAGAGGGTTAAAGCTGCCATCTCCAGCTCAGGTTCGTGTGACAGTTTCACAACTTAGCGCAAACATAGATTTTGTGACTTGATACTCAGTTAAACAGCCTTTGAAAAGGGCCAATTCCTTTGTAGAGCAATGAACCCCAGGCTGCTTTTGTTTATTGCATTTTAAAGCAGAGCTGAAGGTCATCCACAAGTGCTCGCTAGGTTAGAAGTTCTGCAGGCTGGCCAGGTGACCCTTGGCTGTGGGTTGGTGGCATTGGGTGGGCATGATGGTGGTGGGCATCTCTCAGATTGATTGCCACTTGCCTGGGTCCTTTCTCTTCCCTGACCACCTGTGTGGCCATCCTTGCAAGCCACAGGTGGGCGTCCAGCATTAGGGGGGCCTCCGGCCCCCTCGCACAGCCCTGGTCCCAGTCACTGCAGGGTGTGCTGACTTGGAAGCGGGCATCTGACTCAGTTCCCTCACCGAGAGCATCTGACAAAAGTGATCCCAGGCTAAAATTGCCTCGTGCGGATCCTCACCTATCTTCCACTGCGACTTGCGGCCAAGATTGAAGCAAACTGCACCAATTTAGTGCTCCCGACGGCCTCCTAATGGACACTTTGCAGTGCACTCTCCCTTCATTACCGCACAGGTCAGGGCTGTTAGCGGGGGATCTTGCCACTTTTGACAGATAGTCACTAGGAAGATGAATGGCACTGGCCGCATGACCACTTAGCCGGCGCTTTCCCTCTCCAGCACCTTTGAAACACTCATCTCTCGCTCTCTTTTAATAAAAGACCACACTCCGCTGTTTAACTCTTTATTAACTAGGGGAATCAATAGAAATCAGGCCAGGGCAACCTCGTGATTCCTCTCCCACACAGCTCAGCTGTTCCTGAGGAGTTAGATGTTAGGGAAGGGTCTCTCTCCAGGTCCTAAGTCCTGCCTCTGACCCAAGCTGGCTCTGTGACCCTGGCCAAGACACTTAAACTCAGAGCCCCAGATGACTCTGGTAAATGAGGAATTACAGGGCATGTGTCAGTCAGCAACAGTGGAGGGAGTTTCCTCACTGGTTGTTCTCTATACCAATGGTCCAAAAAAATATGGGACAAATCTGTAATCCAACTGAGTGTGTCAGTGTTTGGAATACTGGGCCTAGAATCGATTCAGATCCAGCCTCAGATTCTTCCTAGTTGCATGTCACTTCCTGGGCAAGTCACTTAGCCTCTGTTTGCCTCAGTTTCCTTGCCTGTAAATTGGGATAACAACAGCACCTTCTCCCATGCTGTTGTGAGAAGCAAATGAGATAGTCATTGTAAAGCATTTAGCCCAGTGCCTGGCACGTAGTAGGAGCTATATAAATGCTTATTCCCTTCCCCCCTTCCATGAGACCCTGTCAATGTAGGCCGTTCCAGATGTAAGGGTGGCTAGGTGGTGCAGCAGATTGGGTGCTGGGCCAGGAGTCAGGAAGACTCATTTTCCTAAGTTCATATCTGACCTTGGACATTTACTAATTGTCTGACCCTGGGCAAGTCACTTCACCCTGTCTGCCTCGGTTTCCTTATCTGTAAAAAGAGTTGGAGAAGGAAATGGCAAACCCTTCATTATCTCTGTCAAGAAAACCCCAAATAGGGTCATGAAGAGTCAGGCACGACTGAAACAACTGAACAGCTCTTAATGTGGAACTTCTCTCTACCAACACAGACCAACCAGACATATGACTTAGCAGAAAAAAAAAAACCCAAGCAAGTTGCCTGAGAGGTTAAGGGTCTGGCCTGGGGTCATATAGCCAAGATATATGAGAGTCTGGATTTGAACCCAAGGCTTCTCTATCCCAAGACTAGTACTCTAGTCATTCCTGGCTCTACTGTCTTTTACTTATATGTAGGGAAGATGCTGATGGAGTTCAAAAGCCACCTCTGTCAAGAAGCCTTCCTTGATTTCTACCCTCTTGTTCCTGAGTTGCTTGAAGGTGATTTCTCTTTCCACCCTCTTTGTCTCTCTCTCCCATCTCTCCCCTCCCCTTTCCTCTCTTCTCCTCTCCTTTCCTATCCTCTCCTTTCCTCTCTCTTCTTTGAAATCTTGCATCACTTTATACCTTTTTGCTGCACATACGATGCTGAATACCAGTTATGGGTCCATCTGTGTTGTTGCCTTAGAACAGAACAGGCTCATTGATGGGAGACAGAATGTACCTTGTTCATCTTCACATTTTCTCCAGAACCTAGACCCCTGCCTCGCCGAGGGTGACGTGTAGAGATGACCTCATAAATTTTAGTAGAGTAGAATTGAGAGTTTTCTTTTCCTAATCTTTATGGGCCTCGGTTTTCCCTTTTGTAAAAGAAGGGCCTTAGATGTGATGATTGTAAAGATCCTTTCATTGAGTCTAACAATTTAACAAACACTCCTTATGAAACATACCACACCAAGGAAATTCTAGGGTGTCAAAGTCTTCATGATTCTTTATTTGGACAAATTCCTACAATGACAGGGATGTAGCTCTGATGAGCTTTGCCGGGCATTAGTCCAATTCAGGCTAGCTTCTGGGATTAGATGAATCATTAAGCACATAGTCAGGCACTTACCACTAAAATAAAATTACCTCCATACATGGCTGTTTAGGACTAATGGATTATAGAGGGAGTATTTGACACTCTACGCCATGGAGTGAAGCCCGGTTTTTCTTTTGCCCCTCTGGCAAGGAGGTTGTTGACCACAAGGCTTGTGCTGGTTTTTTTTTTACCCCTTCATACTGAAATCTCAAAAACATCGTTATTCCCACAGAGTTATTTTGATGGCTTCACCTTCCTGCCTGGGTATGTTGATGCCATGGTAAATAATTACACTTCACAGGTGAGAGCTCCATGGATGAAAAAGGTAGGAATTTTAGTCCTGCTTTAGAGAGGGGTTTCTCCCAGCTCTGCTCCTTACTAGCTGTGTGACTTTGGGAGACTCTGGCCCTCAGTATCTTCATCTGCCAAATGAGGAGGTTGGATTAGACAGATGACCTTTGCCCTTCCAGGTCTCCAATCTAACTAAAACCTGAATGTCGGCCCCTTGAGAGGACAAACAGTAGGGGTTTAATAAGTGCTTTTTAAAAAATGAACTAAATGAGAAGTCAATTTCCAGTCACTCTACCTGGAAGTGAGTACCATGGATGTCCACATAGTGGATGAAGCTTAGATGGTCGTTGGTTTCAAGAATCAAACTTTCCTTAAGCATAGGAGCAAAGGGCTAGAGCTGGAAGGAATGAACCCGGCCACCTCTATTTTTCACATTAAGAAACTGAAGTCTGAGAAGGTTTTGTGGCTTCATTTAGTTATTTAGTATAGAGGAACAGGACTTAAACCTGTCCTCTGATTTCAGAGTTGTCCCTTTTCCTATTGTATGTTGTTTTTTTTAAAATTTCTATAACACTCAATTCCAGGTGATGCATTTTACATTTCACCAGTTAATTGATGGGCCTCAGAGTCATCTAGTCCAACCCATTCATTTAACAAATGGGGAAACTGAGGCCCAAGGATGTAGACTTTTTCAGAGGTAAGGCAAGTGGTAGCATAACCAAGCTTAACTTGTAAAAGTACTCAAGTAATACTTGAAGTGCTTCTAAAATCTTTACCTTTTCTGAAGCACAGAGTTAGAAGGCCATCTGCTTTTCGGTCCACCCCTGGATGCTGTCCTTCCCCAACCGCCTCTGGGAACCCCTCAAGGCTCAGTTCAGGTGTCACCCCCAGAAGAGGTTGCTGGGACTTCTCCCTGACTCCCCCTCCACACTGTTAGTTCTCCTCCCCTCCTCCAGAATGAAGAGCCTTGAGGGCAGGCACAGTTTTGTTTTTGTCTTTGCTATCTCCCTGGCACCTAGCATATGGATAATGAATGCTTTTGGAATTGTTTAATTGCACTCCCAACCTTATCTTTTCAGTTTGTGATATGTGGAGATTTCACCAGTAAGGAGTGGGCTCCTTCAAGTGGGAAGGCTTTTTCTTTGCCAATTTTCTAGGCAGTAATTTAAAAAGTTTCCTTCCACCTTGCTCAAAGTGCCTTACAGAGAGCTAGTAGTGACCACAATAAACATAGGTCACATTTTTATAGTGCTTTGGAAGGGTATAAAGCACTTTATAGGTCTCATTTTATCCTCAAAACAGCTCTAGGAGGCAGATGTTATTGTTACTCTGCTTTCTGAAGGCTCCAGATTTGGGGAGAGGGTCATTTGCTACCTATGTCCTGTATCATGTGAATTCGTCTGCCCGTGTTATCGCTCTTAGCAGTGCCTAGGAGAAGGGTGTTGCATAATACAGAGATGGTGGCCCAGAAGGCAGGAAGACAGTGGCTTCAGGCCCTGCCTCTGACATCTGAAGGACATGTGGCTCTGGCCCAGTTCCTCAACCTCTCAGGCTTCTAGGTCAGACTCAAAGTTTCAGAGAATGTGCCTGCCTTGGTTGGAGGAAAGAGTTTCCTGGGAGCTCCTTATACCAATGAAACCATAGATGCAGTCCCTCTCTCTGGGTCTAGATGTAAACACACGCACAATTAAACAATCAGCATAGTCTAGAATTCAGTTCAGTTTAGCCAGAATGTATTAAGTGCCTACTCTGTGCCAGTTCTTCTGAGTGCTGGGGATCTAGACAGAAATGACTCAGTGCCTTTCCTGGAGGAGCTGACCTTCTACTGGTGAGTACAACACAGGCATTCATAAACAATCATCCAAAGCAGTATGTAGTGGCTGGGAGGGTGCTCCTAAGGGCCCTGTGGAGGAGCTGACACCGAGTTGGGCCTTGAAGGAAGGAAGCTAAGGATTTTCTTGTTCTCCAACAAGGCTGTCACTGGTTCCAGCCAAGCCACCATATTTGTAATCTCCCATTCTTACCTTGTTCACTTTCACCTCTTTATCCTTGCCATGGCCCCGGCCCCATCCATCCCCCATCCCCGCACCTTTCCCCGTCCCCACTTGAGATACCCCTGAGCATTAATCCTATGCCACTTAAATGTCATCTTATTCCTTTGCATTTGTTTGCTCTAGTCCTGGCTTGGGCATAAGCATGGCAGAGAAATAAAGACAAGCCTTAGATTTGGAACCAGAAAGACCCAGGTTCAAATCTTAGCCTTGAAACTTCCTGGACATATGATCCTTAGTTCCAACTAATGGTCTTCGGGTGTCAGGATTGAGGCAAAGAAGGGATTGTTATGTATAGTAGGATAGCCAGTTGAGAGCTATAAGGGACCTTGGGGGTCAGCAAAGATAGGGAAATTGAGGCTGAGGGAGGGCCAGTGGTATGCTCAGGGTCTCATAGCTGAGTATATTGTGAGTTAGAGCTCATCATTAACAGGCAGAATCAAGCTGTCTCTTCTGTGAAGGAGCCAGAGCAATGGCGCGTGTATTGTGAACTGCACGGACAACCCTAGGTCCTAAGATTTCTTAATTCTGATGTTTGCAGGAGCACAGATATTTATAGACCATTCATCAAGGGGAAGGTTGACTGACTCTCCTTCTGAAATGACCCAAGGAGTGACTGTGGGAATGGATGCAGTATAATTCCACATGATATAAGTTTGCGAGGAACCAGTCATCCCATAGACTCATCATTTCATAGCCCTAAAGGATGTCGCAGTGGGGATCATGTTCCACAGCGTCATGGCTTGTGGGGATAAAGCATTAGGGTTTGACCAGTTGCAACAGGGAAATTGGGTGGCTCCAATTAGGGCTGGAACAATTGAGTTGTACAAACACAGATAGAAACAATCCCAGGGATGCCGGGTAGGACAGAGCCCATCAACACCCAAAAAAATCCCAAGTGAAGAAAGGGGTAGTGCTTGAGAGCCCATCCTATTAGCCTACAAGGCTACAAATGTACCTAGAAATGTGTGACTGTGGAGTCATACAACCTCATTATTCCACATTTGACTTGAATCTCTATCCTAGCCCGACTGGGAACGTCTAAGAACATTTAAACTCAGGCTGGCAGACAAAACAAAGGACATGCATTTAAAAAGTAAAATATTTGATTAAAATTAGGAGAATTTGTTCACTGTGTTCGGACATCTTCAGTTGTGTCTGACTCTCTGTGTCCCCATTTGGGGTTTTCTTGGCAAAGATGATGAAGTGGTTTGCAGTTTTCTTCTCCAGCTTGTTTGAAAGATGAAGAAACTGAGGCAAACAGGATTAAGTGACTTGCCCAGGCTCACCCGAGTAGTAAGTGTCTGAGCCTGGATGAACTCAGGTCCTGCAGACTCCAGGTCCAGCATTCTTTCCATTGTGCCATCTAGTTACCCAAGGAGAATTTATTTAATGAATAAACAAAATGGTGCATCCATATGCATCGTTTTTGTCCAGTTGCTGTTAACTCTTACAATGTTTATAAAGTAGGTTGCTAAATGTATGTATCTTCTACAAGAACACAGGCTTAAATGAGTTAGAAGAATCTGGGAGGCTGGGACTGAACTTCCCTGAGACGAGTTTTTAACTAAGAAGGAATGTTAGCGGCCAAGGAGTCTGGTCTACACGTTGTCTGGATGAGGACAATGAGACCCGGGGTGATTAAATTACGCTCCAGCTACAGAGTACCTGGGGCAGCAATGGGACTCAGACCCTCTGACTCCCAAGGGAGTACACTTTCCACTCTGCCACTGAGGAAATCTTGGGGTCGAGACTCTTAAATGCCTCCCCAAGCCCTTCCCTTCTCTGGGCCCCCTCTGCCCAAGGAGCAAGACACAAGGGAATACTCCATAAGCCACCTCCATGGCACTGAGTCATGTCGAAGGGCCAGTTTCTTAGGCTTACATAAGTTTGTTTCTGTGAAACCCTTTACCAAGCTGTTTAATCCACTCCTTTCATGCAAGCGGATTTTTCTTTTGTTCCAGAGCAGATCGGGCTCACTCAGCTGGCCCTGGAACAGCAGAACCAGTTTATCAGGAAGCCCTCTCCTGATGCAGCACAAACTTTTCTGTCGTCCATCTCACGGTGGAAATTAGCCTGGCACTCAACGTTTTGGGAAATGGAGAAACAACACCGACATGGGAAAAACACAACCAAACCAAACCAAACCAAACCAATTTCAAACCATAAAGCCTCTTGGATATTTGGAATTTATTTTACCCCTCAATACCCATATACACTTACTGGTCGTCCCAGCTAGACACCACCCCCCTTTTCATGCAGTGTATAGGCTTGCAGGGAGAACAAAGACAGCTATAAATATTCCAAGAAGCCAATAAAAAAACTCTCCACACACCAAAAAGAAAAAAAAAACCACCCTAGGAGTGGTTAGTTCTCCAGTGTAATGGGCCCCCATAAAAGCTTTTATTGTTAAGGGAGTTACTTTACTAAGAGCTGTATGAAGAAAGCTGAATGAATGTGAAAAATTGCATGCAATAACCTGAACTAAAAGATGCTTATCAACCTCTGAGTCCTGTATTTCGGAGCAGCCAGGAGCTGCTATTAGAAGCTGGCCATTGTAAAGGGAGAAAGAGCCTGTTTTAGCCCAGTGAACTTCTTCTGGGTAAACAGAAAGTCAATATATGCTTCTCCTCTTAGCTGGCCAGTTTACTGGGATAATTATTTTAAAGATGGAATCCGATCCAAAGCTCTGTCCCTAAGTACAAACCCACAAACTTTTCTGGTGTGGGAGTTTCTCACATGGGCAACAGGAAAGGTCCATACTTCTAGCTTTAAGTCATTACTTCATTTCTCCATTGCTGCCCCCCGCCACTTCCTTAGCTCTCCCACCCAGGTTCCCCACCCTCCTCAGCATACATCCACGCACACTTATTCCCTAACTATCTGTTGGTTTTGTCCTTGGCCATTGGACAGGAAATGGCCCATCTGTACCTCTATCATTCAAAAGCCAGCCAACATGAAGGGAAAGTAGGACCTAGGAAGGGGACTTCTGTTCCATGGGCACCATTGTTCTCTCCAGCCATTTGTCTCGTTCTGATAGTCTGTTTTCAGGCATGAAGACCCTGGTGCTGCTGTTGTCAACTACCTCTGACAGGGATTTTGTGAGTGACCTATGGAGGATATAGGTAGACCTACAATCTGTAGATGGCTTTAGAAAGGGATTGTGTCAAGTGGGTAGGGATCTGGAAAATTTCTGAAATTTCACTTAACTCTTTTAAGAGATTCTGGAGGAGGGTGTCTTAGATTTATTTGGAACTTTCTGTCAAAGTTTAATAGGGCATGTCCTTAAGCAAAGACATGTAAAAACAGCCTGATCCTTTCTGTGGAAGGTGCAAATAAAATGGAGAGCAAACTAGCTGTTAGATATTCACCCATCCATCTATCCATCCACCCATCCATTCATTCAACAGAGATTTATGAAGGACGTACTTTCTGCCAGGGCCCTGGGCTAGATGCTGGTAATGCAAAGAAACGATTCCTGCCCTCAAGAAGCTTGAATTCTGTTAGGGGGAAATAACATATAAAGTAGATAAATATGAACTATGTTCACTATAAACACAAAATAATTTGATGGGGAGTGTATAAAAATAAGAGGTGGAAGGGAATCAGCAGAGACACAGTGGACAACAACTGTAGCAAAAATATGTTAAAAGGAAAATATAGAAAATTTCCATGATGATGGCGGATGAGTCTCTGAGACAAGGCTGGAGAGGGGGGTCAGGGAGGATCTCTGGATTTGTAGGCTCCTGGATCAACAGCTGGCACGGGCCATTGAGGGCACATAGACCAGATGAGGAAACTGAGGCGCAGGGGTGTCAAATGACTCACCAAGGGTCACACAAGTAGGAATTGTCATAGCTGGGATTTGAACCCAGGACCTCTGACTTCAAACCAAGTGTTCTTTCCATTGGATCATGGAGCCAATTGGAAGAATGGACTGATACGGTCAGATGTTAATGGTAGCCATCTCTAAAGCAAGGCCGGGACTGGGGGGAAGAAGAAAAAAAGGGCAAAAATAAATTTACATAATAATTTTATTATGTATTTAAAAAGAATCATAAGTTGTACATAATAAACTTGCAGTTTCATGTGCAATCATCTGTTTTTATTATACTATGTTATAGAAATGCTTGTTTTATTCCATAAATCAAAAATAAAACTTTTTTAAAGAAAAAGCTAATTACAATTCACTGTGTGGGCTGTAGGGGAAGAGACTGCAGTCTCTGAGGATACCCCATTTGTGTATGCCCCATATTAGGAGGGGGATACTGAGGCTTCTATGACTCTCTGATGGCACATGGTCACTCTTGGGAAGAATGAGAAGAAATCCTGAAACCTGCAAGATTTGCCAATGCAAGGCTGAGCTGCTACTAGCCCTCAGGATGTGCTTTAAGGAATAACCCACCTCCTGGAGGGGAGCAGGGACACAGGGTGAGACAGACTGATGTGCTTTGTTGTAGTCTAAAAAGGAGAAGAGTCAGAGAACTCCATTGGCTAATTAGCTAATCAGCCTGAAATCTTGTAAAGATGTGACCACTTTGGCACAGTGTTGGCACACAGTAGGTGCTCAATCAATGTTGATTGATTGACTGATGGAGAGAGCACTCTGGCCTGACAGGGCCCACTGTTCAGAGCTTAAGGTTGCACCAGCAAAATGGCAAATTAATAAAGGTCTGCTATTTATTTCCCCATTAAGTATGCTTGGTTTTAAATGAGAATGATAGATAATGAGGCTGTAGGAAAGTAAGTTTTGAAATGGCTACAGGCAACTCCAGAGCCATGCGCTTCCTCTCATCCCCAGGATCCCCCAAAGTCAACTGGCAGGTGAGAGTCAGCAAGCATTTGATAAGTGCCTGCTGTATGCCAGCAACTAACTGAAAAGCAAAAGACAACCCTTGCTCTCAAGGAGCTTACAGTCTAATGGGAAGGCCGGGAGTGAGGGGGGACAACATACAAACAACTATGTACATACAAAGTATTGACAAGGTAAATTAGAGATAATGAACAGAGGGAAGACACCAGTAATAGGGGATGGAGGATACCTCTAGCTTGGACACAGTTGGGCTAGTCCTGGGAGAAGGAAAAAATCTGTGGACAGCTAGGTGGCGCAGTGGATAGCACATGGGACATAAAATTAGGAAGAATTGAATTCAAATTCAGCTTCTGACAGGCACTAGCTGTATGACCAAGGGCAAGTCACTTAACCCCATTTCCTCAGTTTCTTCATCTGTAAAATGAGCTGGAGAAGGAAATGGCAAACCATTTCAGGATCTTTACCAAGAAAACCTCAAATGGGGTCACAGAGAGTTGGATATGACTGAAAAACAAAAGAAAAGTTTGTTCCACTTCCCTTTGGTAGGTTCTTCTCTTTCTCCTATCCATGAAAGTTTTCTATGAGCTGATCCCCTGACCCCTTTGCTTTGCACATGACATACTTTAAACAGACCTGGCCTTGGAGTCTTGGGCTCGAACTGACCTATCAATGATGCCACTCTGGGCGATTCAATTGACTTCTATGAACCTCAGTTTTCTTCATCTCTAAAATGGAAGCTATCCTAGTTATGTTACTTACCTCCTAGGCTTGTTATTATGAAAGTGTTCTATTAATAGGAGGCATTCTTGTTTCTCCTTCCCACTTGATGAAAGGATTTTAACATAAATACTTGTGGTAAGGCATAAATCATAGGGGCATATATTTTATGGTCAACCAGTCCAAGTCCTCTATTTTATGGATGCAGAAACTGAGGCCTTGAGATTCTCAGGTTTACGCAGGGAGCAACCAGGATTTGAATGTGGACCTCGAGACTCAGATTCCCTCACTGTTTCTGCTATACCATGTTAGTTACCCAATCCAATCTGACCAGAGGCAGGAATCCTCTCTACAGCATCCCCAGCAGGTAGTTCCCCAGGCTCTGCTTGTATACCTCCAGTGAAGGGGAGGGGGTGGAGAGGGAATAAACATTTTATTTAGTACTTACTGTAAGTCAAAAACAGAGCTAAGCATTTTACAAATATTAGCTTTTGATCTGCCCAATAATCCTGGGAGATAGATACTATTTTACATTTTATAGTTGAGGAAACTGAAGCAAACAGAATTAAGTGACTTGCCCAGGGTCACACAGTTAATACGGTCTGAGGCTGGATTTGAACTCAGATCTTCCTAACTCCAGGATCAGTGTTCTATCTACTGCACTACCTCACTGCCATTGGAAGGGAACCTTCTACCTCCTGAAGCAGTCTATTCCAGGGCCCTGACCTTCAAGATAAGGAACGGGGAAAAATGATGTCTCCCATGAACAGAAGCAATAGGGAAACACCAGGAATAAAAGAAACTATTGGAATAAATGAAAATTCATTTGAAGCTAATCTAATTAGTATAAGAAAATCCATATACTGGATCATAGATTTTGAGCTACAAGGGACCTTCCGACCTCTTCATTTTTCAGCTGAGAAAACTAAGGCACAGAGAGTTTAAGTGACTTACCCAAGGTCACGTAGATAGTAAATGTCCAAGGCAGAATTTAAATTCAGGTCTTCCTGCTTCCCCCTCTAGTGCTCTGTCCTCTAGACCACACTCCCTCTATTTCAGATAATCTTACCCTTTGGTCATCCAGTCAGTCAACAAGCATTTATTAAATCCCTATTATGTGCCAGGCACAGACATTCCTCTCAAGGAGCTCACAGTCTAATGGGGGAGACAATGTGGACAAACAAAATATGTGGAAGATAAAGTGTAGAGAATTTCAGAGGGAAGATGTTGGTGTTATGGAAGACTGGAAAAGGCTTCTTGTAGCAGGTGAGATTTTAGCTGGGACTTGAAGGAAGCCAAGGAAGACTGCAGGATGAGATGAGAGAGAGAGAGAATTCCAGGCGTGGAGGGTGGCCAGAGAAAGTGCAGGGAGCCAAGAGACGGAGTGTTGTGGGGAAAGGATGGCAAGGAGTCCAGTGTCTCTGGATCACAGAGTATGTTATGGGGGGAGGGAGGAGGAAGATGTCAAATTTGGAAGATAGGAGGAGACCGGGTTACAAAGGGCTTTGGACACCAAACAAACGATTTTATGTTTGATCCCAGAGGTGATAGGGAGCGACCATAGGGTTATCGAATGGGAGGGTAACGTGGTCAGACTTGAGATCAGTTGGACAGCTGAATGGAGAAAAGATTGGAGAATAGGGAGGGTGGGCCAACCAGTAGGCATTGCAACAACCCAGGCATGAGGGGATGAGAACTGGTGCCCATGTAGTGGCAGCGCCTGAGGAGAGAAGGGGAATACATATGTACATACATACATGTATATATGTATGTATATGTATGCATATATACATGCATGTATATGTATGTGTGTATATATGTATATACATATCTGATGTTTCAAAGATAAAATTGACTAGACTTGGCAGTACATTAGACATGGGGGTAAGAGAGAGGAAGGAATTGAGGCTGACACCTAGGTTGCTAGCCTCCAGAGAAGGATGGCACCACTGACAATAACAGAAAAATTGAGAAGAGAATAGGGCATAGGGGTGGGGGAAGGAAGAGCCTACGTTCCATTTTGGACATGACATGCTGAGTTTAAGGTATCTACAAAACATCTCATTCAAGATGTCAAATCGGCAGGTGGCAGATGTGAGACTGGAGATCAGGAGAGAGGTTGGATATGGTTGGATGTGTATTCCTGCTAATCATCTGGAAAACAAAAGCTCATTGAATCCATGGAAGTTAGGGAGCTCAGCAGGTGAAATAGTATAGCAGCAGAGGAGAAGGGGGCCCACAATGGAGCCTTGGGGGTTACCAGGGCTGAGCGGGGATGACCTGGATGAAGATTCAGAAAGGGAGACTGAGGAGGAGAACTCAGCTTGGCAGGAGGAAAACCAGGAAAGAGCAGCGTCCCCCGAACTAGAGAGAAGAGAGTACTGAGAAGATGGAGATCAACAGTGTCAAAAGGCTGAAGAGGGGTCAGAAAGAATGAGGATCGAGGAAAAGGCCAAGAGACTGGGACTTTTAAAAATATTTCTTGGATTTCAATACAATCGATTTCCTTTGTAATCTCACCCACTTAAGACAGGATTCTGAGAAAGGGTCTCTGTTTACCAGAGGGGTCTTTGACAGAAAATTGGAAGGAACCTTTGTTCTAAGTTAGATAATGAACTACAGCGTCCAAACTCAGGTGAGATTTTGCCCCTGAGAATAAGACTCAGGCCACGAGAGGAGTAAATCTTGGGCCTGCCTGCCAGTACAGAGCTCATGGCCCAAAGTAACTTCCTAGATGACCCCTCTTGGAGTCTTCGTGGTTTAACAGGACTTAATAAGTTGTAAACCAAAATGAAAGTGTCTCAGTGTCCTAAAAGCATGGCTGTGGTATGTACTGGAGCCTCCAGCTTGTGTGTATGACCGGATGTTGGAAAGAGAGATGTTTGGCACAGGTGTGGTCACTAGAGGCAGCAGCCCTGCCCCATCAGCCATGGCAGAAAGGGCAATGTTTTGTAGTGCAACTAAAGCAGGCTGTGAAAGATGTGCCTAGAGGACAGAAATGATCTCTGAGGGGGGCCACAATGGTTGGGGGTTAAGCACAAAGGTGGAAGAAACATGTTGGCCTAGGCCAATGGCAGGAGGGACATGTTGACATGCCCCTCCCCTAGCAGAGGGCAGGTAGTGATAGGATACCAACCAGGGTGCTGCAGCTCTGTTAGTCACTGGCCACAACAGGCTCTAGCTCCTTATCACCTGTTCTGGGAGGTGGAGCCAGTATAAGATAGTGTCTGAGGGCTGTGAAACCCCATAGATCTACACACAAGTCAGCTTAATTCTAGAGATGCCAGAAGGAATATGCAGATCACAGGTGCATTTACTCCACAACCAACCATGACAAGGACACAGATGAAAACTCTTGCCCTCATAGAGGTCTTGAATTTCTATTCCTCTTACGCCGCAGGAGTGAGTTGTTATAACTTGTACTTTGTAACCTATGCGGTACTCCTATATGTTGGAGTGGTTACTAGCTCTCTGTATTTGGGCAAACGATTCGCCTGGGTAGGGGACTGGTTTTTTCTAACCTATCTAGGGGCAGTGGGAGAAAACCAGGGACATGACCCAGGCCCCTCAAGCCACAAAAGGAACCAGCGGGTGATGACATTTGACTGAGGGCCTTGCCTTAGACTATCTATCTGAGGTTTTCCTTCTCATTGTCTTATTATAGAGGGTAATACCTAACCATGGAGGCAGTCCCTGGCAAAAAGGTTCTTATTATGGAATTTCACACATTTATTGAATAGGTTGGGGAGAGATTATCTGGACCTCCTCTAGCTCCTGAAATTATATTTTCTCTTTTTGTTTCCGAACCAGTCTAATGATTCCTTCTCCAAGCCAAGGACCTCAACAAAGCAACACTCTTAAGGGATAAAAGGAATCCTGCCCCTCTTTCTCCTAGATAAATTTTCTTTTCCACCCTTTGCTGTAGAATGACCAAAGAATCCCAGAATGAAACAAAGGAGGCAGTGAGGGAGTAATTATGCTGGAGGACTCAAACTTTAGAGGGTCCTACCCAACACTGAAAGAAAGCATTTACTTCAAACATGCACGCAGACGTAATTGAGCAGGGTGCCTTTCTCATGTTGGTCTACATAGGGTCACTTGCGGAGTAACAATGGAATATTTTGTTCATAATGAGACCTTAGCGAGTTGGGTTGCAGCAAATCTTTTCATCTTCTAATTATGGTGTTTAGAAGACAATGGAGACGGCTTAAACTAATAAGAATGCTGCTAAAACTGGTAAGATTGCCGCCGGTGTTACAAAGAGTACTGTTGGCTCGCCTGTGTACAGTGTACATTTAACCTGTCACCCGACGCAGAGTGGTTTACAGGTACTATGTAAAGGGATGCATTGAGGAGCTTTCCCGTGAATGATGCCAGGCTTGGCATTAGGGGCATTCAGAGGGAGCTGCTGAACTTATAATACGAGTTTAATAGAAATTAATGCCCTCCCCCTCCTGTTCCCCATTGAAATCCCCCACACGGAAGTTTTCCTCTGTGAACCTCCCTGCCATTCTGATGCAAAGTTCCAGGTTCCTGGAACAGCCTGTGATTCAGCCCTACGTTCCTGTTGCTGTGGCCACGTCCAATTCAGCTGAAAAAGAGAAGCACAGTGTGTGCCCTTCCTGGTCTTTGGACCCTTCCTGGGGGCAGCTTGTTAAAAGCCGGGCTACGGGCACTCAACTCATTCCCCGGCTATTCTGTTCTGAGCTATATTAGCTGTGTTAAAACCCTGAAGTCAGGTGAAATGGGTTTAAAAATATCTCTTCCAAAGTTTGAAATTAGCAGGTACAAGTACCTTCAGGCATCAGAATAAGATTCCTCCTTCTCTGGCGCAGATACAGTCAGACAGAGGCTATGGACCTTTTATTTTTTTTATATTATGATAATAACAACCAGCATTGATGTAGTTCTTTGAGGTCTGTAAAGTACTTTACGTGTGTTATATCATTCAGTCCTCACACAACCTTGGGAAATAGGGGCTGCTATTACCCCCATTTTGTAAATAAGGAAATTGAGGCACATCAAGATTAAGTCATTGACAATTCCAAAAGACTCACCATGGAAAATGCCGTCCACATCCAGAGAAAGAACTACGGAGTCTGAATGCAGAGCGAAGCAGACTATCTCTTCTCTTTTTTGTTTGTTCATTTCTTCTTTCTCATGGTTCCTCCTATTGCTTCTAACTCTTCTTTACAACATGACTAACGTGAAAATATGTTTAATATAAATGTATATGTAGAGCCTGTGTTCCGTATTGGGGTGGGTAGGGGGAGGGAGGGGGAGAAAATTTGGAAGTCCAAATCTTATGGAAGTGAATGCTAAAAACTAAAAATAAATTAATTAATTAGAAAAAAGATTAAGTCATTGGCCCAGAGTCACACAGCTAGTAAGTGTCTAAGGAAGGATTTGAACTCAGGTCTTCCTAGTTTTCAATCTAACACTCTATTCATGGTGCCACTTTTTTTTTAAGGTGGAGTAGAAATGGTGCCATTGATTTGAGGACAACTGATCTGGGGTTTCCAGAGTTGGCGTAACCCAGATATGACATCACTTAAAAGGAGAGTTGTACAAGAATCCCAGGACTCCCCCAGTGTCTTTCCCCTGACCCTTGCGTAAAGGTTTTGAAATAATTTCTTTATCAAGTGTTTCAAGAAGACCTAATGCCCTAACAGCTAATATTGAACTACTGGTTGTATAACCCTGGGTGAGTCAACCTTTCTGAGCCTCAGTTTCTTCATCTGTAAAGTGTGAATAATGATAGCACCTCCCCCAAAGGGCTGTTGTGAGAAACAAATAAAATTATGTGAAGAACAAATATAATTCCACATATTGAAAACCTGAAAAACTCTGATTATTATTGCACCAGTAAAGAGCAGTGTAGCATGGTGGCTAGAGAGATGTCATTATAGTTACGCTGACCTGGGTACAAGTGCCATGTCTGACATGGACTAGCTGACCCTCGGTAAGTTGCTTACTCTCACTACCCTAGGCAGGCTCTGAAGACCCTCTGCTGCAGAGAAGGTGCTTTTCTTAATGTTTCCTCACTGGGAGTTCCCTAAACTAATGAAATCTCAGGTCATCTATCTATCTATCTATCTATCTATCTATCTATCTATCTATCTATCTATCTAATCTCTGCTATTACTACTACTCTCTATAATTTATATATGTATATATGCATGTATATAAATATGTGCATATATGTATACACACATATGTAAAATATATCCCCAAAGTCTTAGTGAAGTTTTAAGCTATTAAAACTTAAAACTACACTAAGACTTTCAGGACACACTCGCTCTCTCTCTCTCTCTCTCTCTCTCTCTCTCTCTCTCTCTCTCTCCCTCTCTCCCTTCTCTTTGTCCCCATACGTGTAGGCATATATATACATATATATCCACAAATGTGATCTCATATATATTATATGTGTGTGCTTATTTAAAAATAAGTTCTAATTTGACGCCTTCAGCAGCCCTGTGAAATGGAGCTACAGTTATTATCATTCCCATTTTTCAGGTGAAGCCATTGAGGCAATGTAATGGCTTGCTCATGGTTAACAGCTAAGAAATGCCAGAGCTGGAATTCAGATCCAGGTATTGCCTGGCTCTAGCATCAATGCCCTTTACACTTCACCATGCTATAAGGCATGCATGAGTAGCTACAACTTTGTATAATTCATGTTCCCAGCCCTCTAGGGGCTTAGATTCTAGCAAGGTGGAGAAGCTGAGCTCTTGTCTTTAAAAAGAAAGAAAAGTCTATAAAGTAAAAGAAAATTCTGAATTTTCTTTTTCTAGATTAACTCTAGTCTGGCTCTCTGTTCATATGTTTCTGGTTGACTTGATTAAGAGTCAGAAACATGAATGTCAGGACAGATGGGTCCTGAGGTTGACAGAATTGGCAGGGGGTGGGGTGGGTGGGGGAGCCAGAGAGAGACAGACAGAGAATAACACACACACACACACACACACACACACACACACACACACACACACAGAGAGAGAGAGAGAGAGAGAGAGAGAGAGACAGAGAGACAGAGAGACAGAGAGAGAAAGACAGAGACAGAGAGACAGACACACAGAGACGGAAAGACACACAGAGAGAATTATTATATTTCCCCAAAGGCAGCAACCAACACTTGGGCATAGGTCCTAACCTAATGCATCACAGCCTTTAGCATAGTGCCTGGGACACAACAGATGCTTAATAAATGTTTATGGTGTTAAACGATGTTGCATAATATATTGTATGGTATGGTATAGTACTGTTTGTGTTGGAATTCCACATGGTTCTAAATATTCCCACCAGTGGAAGTGCATACCCCGGGGGCACAATAAAATTGACATTTATGCCCTCTTAATGTTTCCAGGGCACTTGACATAATGATGTTTATTTGAGCCTATGGGATGGGTACTAAAAGCATTTTCTATTATCTCCATTTTCCAGATGAGGAAACTGAGGCTCAAAAAACATAAATGTCTTGCACAAGCCAGAGAGGTCAGAGGTGGGGTTTGAACCTATCTTCTGGACTCCAAGTCCAGCCCTCTAGAGACTAAATGAGGATATTTGACAAGTGAACCTAGATGAACCATTGTCCAGACCAGTGGTATTAAGCTCATAGAAATGGATCCCTATGGCCCACACATTGATTTAGAAAATCACAAAATAGCATTATCTGTTTATATTGTATTTTTGGTTATTTTCTTAAACATTTTCCCAGTTACTTTTGAGTCTGGGGGACCTGCACCTGCGGCAGTGAGTGTGTCCAATTCTGGTCCCCATCCTCCTTACCATGACTGATTTGACTGGCCTGAGGCCTCTCTGGCCATTGGCTCCAGAGAAGACAGACAGTCCCAGGGTCTCAGAACCTCAAAGCTGGAAAAGACCAGGGAGGTCATGTAACCAAGTCCCAGGTGCAGAGAATTTCCCCTCTGGCCTCCCCAACAAATTCTCATCCAATCTTTGTTTGAAAAACAGCAAGGTGGGGGTGGTGGTGGTGGTCAGCATTCCACCTTCAAATGCTTTCTTCATTAGAGACTTTTCCCTAAAATCAAGTTCCACTCTCCCTTTCTGCCTCTTCTCCTCATCACTCCTAATTCTCTCCCCTGAGGCCAAGGAGCACAAATCTCATTCTTCTTCCCCAGCTCAGTCCTCCCTGCCCTTGAAAAGAGCTCTTATATAGCGCCCCCCCTTCTGCCTCAGTGTTTTCTTCTCCAGGTGAAACATGCATTAGCCCACATTAAAAAGTGAGCATGGTGTCTGGAACACACTAGGTGTTTAATAAATGCTTGCTAATTGATCGAGTAGCACAGACTCGGGGCCCTTTGGCATCTTGGTTTCCCTCCTCTGGACGCCCTCCAGTTTATCCATGTCCTCCCTAAAAATACTTTGCCATAGCTGAACACAATCCTCCCTGGGACTCCTTAGAGATCATTGGGTCCAACCCCCTCATTTGACTGATAGGCTAATGATGGCAATTTCCAGGAGATGACTGGATATAAACGGATTTAAGGTGATGCTTCAAATACCTTCGAAAAACCCAAGATCAAAAAACTTCCATGCAGACAAACCTTTGTATCCTCAAACCTCTGTCCTGGGGCTTTGCCAAAAAAAGAAAATAGCTAATTGGCACGGGCAATGCTTGCCAATCAGGCTGAGAGGATTTGCAGGGAGGGTGGAAATTGCCTGGGGCTGTAAAAACTTCCCGAGCATCCGGCAGAAGGGGTTGGGGGAGCTTTGGAAGGGACTGCAGATGAAGAAGGCCAGTCTCTTTGTCGCTTTAGAGCCCACGGTAAGCCCCATGAAACCTCAGATGGATTCTGTACCTTTGGGCCCTCGAGGGTGCTCATTGCCAGACCCCGTGAAGTGGGGACAGCTGGAAATCAGACCCCAGGTCTGCCCTGTGCTAAAGGATGAAGGATGAGGAACCTGTCGTAGAAATGGGGGAGAGAGGAGCGACTCCCAACAAACCCAACCTGCCAGACAATAGCCTCCGACCTTTGCCTCCAGTGAAACTCAACCCCAAAATTGGCTGCTTTGAAGCCACAGAGGAATTTATGTCTTGGACTCAGGGTCAAGTGGCAGGTCAGCCTCAACCTCTGGAGGGGCATTTCTCTACTTTCCTCAACTATTACTTTTCTTTGTACATCAACAGACAGAGGAGCGCACTTAATCCAGAGGATCCCAACCCCGGGACTCTGTGGGGACCAGGGGTTGGCTTCCTGCTTCCTCCTCTCTCTGCAGAGAAAAGAAGGGACAGGCTGAGCCATTAATGAGAATGATAATTATCTGATAAAAGGAAAAAGCAGAATGGGAGGTGAGATTGAAATCCAATGAGCACTTATTCTTCAGAGCAATAACACTCACAGCTAACATATATGGTACTTTAAGGTTTATAAAACACTTTACATATATTATGTTAAGCACTTACTATGTGTCAGTCACTATGATAATAACTGGACATACAAAGACAAAAGAGAAACTGTCCTGCCCTCAAGAATGAATGAATCAATGCATGAGTGAATGGAGGAAAAGCATTAATTAAGCACTTACTATATGCAAAGCGCTGAGTTAAGCCCTGGAGATAGAAATAGGAAAGTCAGATGGCCCACACTGGTGTGAAGCCCACTCATTTGCCAATGGGGGAGACAACACATGAGAGGTTTCAGCTCTGAGTTGGATAGAAATGTCTCAGGTCCTTAGGAGGCAGTAGCAGCAAAGTGGATGGCAAGGCTTCTTTAATTTCATTTCCACCATGTTGAACCATCTCACCAGTCCTAGGAGTTTGGTGGCCAGAATTTTCTATCTTGGGTCTTCAGTAGATTTGTTTATGGCCCATGCGGGAGAAGCGCCAGATAGCATCTCAGTAAGGTGGCTTCTCAGGGTGATGGCTGAGAGCCCTGGGCTGGGAGCATTGCAATTCCCAGGGCTCTTGGGCTCAGGGTCATGGGCTGCCTACATCTGGATCTGAGGAGGAATGGTGGCCAAAGGAATGACAGGTGTTTGACCCACATGCCATTCTCCCCCACCTCCTCCCCCGTTTTCTATGGAGCTTTGGTGCCCAGGGCTTACATTATGAATGGAGAAAGAGCTGATAGTGACAATTTGATTGGAGGATCTGACTTTGAATTTTAACTGTGCTATTTACATGGTCATCTATTTTATTTTGGACAAGTCATTGAAGTTTTCTAAGGAGAGGAGCCTAATACAGGGTAGAAGGCAGAAAAACAAACAAATAGAGAACAATGGTGATGATGATAATGGTGATGGTGATGATAAAGGGCATTTCTAGGTCATTTTCTTTTTGGTCCAGACCTGTGATTTTATCAGTAATTCCCTCTTTTATGGCAAATTAGCAACTGTCTACAACTGGAGGAAGCTGATATAGATAGATAATAGATAGAGCTCTGGGTCTGGAGTCAGGAAGAAATGAGTTCAAATCTAGCTTCAGACACTTCTTAGTCATATGACCCTTCATAAGCCATTTAACCTGATTGCTTGACAAAATAGATCCATTGGAGAAGGAAATGGCAAATCACTCCAGTATCTTTGCCAAGAAAATCCGCTATGGGGTCATGAAGGGTTGGGCATGATTTCAGCAACAACAAGCAACTGTCTTGCAACATGTTGTCACAGAGACACTTAGAGCACTGAGAGATTAAATGACACATCCAGCAAGTGTGGGGCAGGAACAAAACTTGAACCCAGGTCTTCCTGACACTGACTCAACCCATTAACCCATTACCCTCAACAGCCCTTCCCCGCTATCTTTATGGTTCAAAAAGTGCTTTCGAGACTTAGATGAACTGATGCTGAGTGAGGAGAGCAGAACCAGGAAAACATTGTACACAGTAACAGCCACAGTGTTCGATGACTGACTGACAGACTTTGCTCTTCTGAGTAATGCAACAATGGCAAATGTCGTCCACATCCAGACAAAGAGCTATGGAGTCTGAATGTAGATTGAATCATGCTATTTTCCCTTTTGTTTGTTTTTCTTTCTCATGGTTTTTCCCTTCTGTTCTGATTCTTCTTTCACAACATGACTAATGGGGAAATATATTCAATATGATCATACATGTATAGCCTATATCAGATTGCATGTCACCTTGGGGAGGGGGGATTAGAGGGAGGGAGAAAACGTAGAACTCAAAATCTTATAAAAGCAAATGTTGAAAACTAAAAGTAAATAAATATTTTTCAAGAAGGTGCTTTTGATAGATCTTCTCATTTGAGCACTACAACAATAGTGCCAAGAGGTAGGTGCCACAAGTCTTATTACTTCCATTTGGCAGATGAGTAAACAGGTTTAGGCAAGTTAAGCGATTTGCCCTTGGTGATACAGCTTGTAACTGTCGGTAGCAATATTTAAAAAAGAGAAAATGTGGTGGTCCTTACAATTTCCTAACCAACCTCCTCACTTATTCAGGCTTTTCAAATGCCACCCCTCCCCCCAAGATCACCACAATTCCCTCCTTTGCACAGTTCTGTTTTTGTGTACCCCAAACAAAATGGAAGTGATTCACCTGAGGCCGGATATTTTTGAGCTAGTGACAGGAGCTTTATTGGTACATGAAGCTCTGGAGGGCTGACATATAGTACCCTGAGGTACATTTATACAACCCCCAAAAAGAGGTATTGGAGAAAAGGAACAACTCGGGTGGGGCAGGGAACAGATTAAAATTTGAAGAAACCTGGCAGGGCCCCGTGCTTATCTTTGGGAAGAGAGAAGGAAATGATGCCTAAAGCAAAGAGATCATTTTTGTGGAGATAAATGATAGGGAGGGATGAGGACTTTGGAGAATAAGTCTCCAGGGAAGAATTTCCTATTCGAAGGCGAAAGTTTGGGAAATGTTAAGATTGTCTCTAAGAGGAGTGGGAGTGTCTGGGGAATTGGCTCAATTTAAGAAATGTAACTTTTGATACAACTTGACCTTGGCCACATACTTGCCCCTGCCAGATCTCTGTTTTGTCTGTACAATGATGGGTTTGGAACAGATGACTCTGAGGTCTCTTGTGAGCTGATGTTTAGACACCCATCTTAATACCCATCGTCTATCCCACCTAAAGCTGATGGCCTCTCTGGGGGGTTGAGGAAAGATTCGGACATCAGCATCACAGGTTTGACTACTGCCTAGTGAGTCCACAGAGGACTCTGAGACCAGGGCACGTGATGGAGGCATTTCTGAAAATGCTTAACGCCTCTACGGAGCTGGTCAAGGTGAACCTAAGACTTGGCTAGATCTCCAGGAGATGAATAAGTAGTAAGTGGAATTTAACCTTATTCTAAAAACTTTTCTACACACACATACACACACACACACACGCACAGATTTAGATTAGGAAGGGACCTCAGCGGCCACTGAGTCCTCCCTCTCATTGAAAAGAGGAGGAAATAGGCCTCAAGGAGCAGTGACTTACTCATGGTCACACAGCTAACAAAGGTCAGAGGTAACATTTGAATCCAGGTCTCCTGATTCCAGGTCTAGGGCTCAGTAGCATCTGTGAGTTTGCTCAGTGAAATCTTCTGTACCTCATCTTCTCTGATGGAAGGACCTCTTAGCACCCTAGGTATAATGTCTGAAAGAGCCTTAGCAGACATCTAACACAGCTCCCTTATTTTAGAGATGAGGGGGAGAGGGAAGAGAATAAGCATGAGTGTGTGTGTGTGTGTGTGTGTGTGTGTGTGTGTGTGTGTCTACTATGGGTCAGCCCAATGCTAATTTAGCACTTTCCAAATACTATTTCATTTGATCCTTACAATAGCCCTGGGAAGGGGTGCTGCTATATAGCTCCCATCTTACAGATGAGGAAACTGAGGCAAATGGAGCTTAAGTTACTTGCCTAGGGTCACATAACTATAAAGTTTCTGAGGTCAAATTGGAACTCAGGATTTCCTGACTCTATGCCCAGCACTCTATCTACTGTGCCATCCAACTGACACAGGAATGAAGTAACTGATGAAGAAACTGAGAATGAAATAGTGACTCACACAGCTAAAAAGAGTCTGAGATGGGATTTGAACCTGGGTCTTTCTAGAATTAAGTGCAGAGATGATGAGCCTTAGATAGAAGGGGTTTATTTCATGCCCAGAATGTAGCAGGAACAAACATTAATTAAGCACATGCCTTGTAGCAAGGACTGTCCTAGGTGCCAGGTGTGCCAAAAAGGAATTCTGCTGAGTTTGGGGACAGGGTGAGATGGCCACAACATGCATACGGGTAAATAAGTACAAAATATTTACAGAGTTGGTTGCTAAATGCCAACCTATTTATCTCTGGCAGTAGAACAGAATTTCCTTAAGGGTGAGATCTGTTTTTTGCCTTTCTTTGTATCCCAATGCCTAGCAATGTCAAGTTGACAACAAGCATTTACTGCATAAGAGGCACTCCACTAAGATCTGAGGATACAAAGAGAGGCAAAAGAAAAAAACAATAGTTCCTTCCCTGCAGGCATTCACAGTGTAATGAGGAAAACTGCATATAAAACATTGTCAGAACAAGATAGATACAATGTAAGTGGGAGGTGTTTGTATTTTATTTTAGTAAATAATAGTAACTGTTTCTCTTTTGGCCAGGAATCCTTAATGTCTTCCCCTCCCAGTTTGATTTTTTTGAGTTTGATTAAAGGGGCCATCCCTCTGAAAGAGGCCTATTCACTGAATGGGCGTTACCTCACTCAAAGTGAAAACCTGAAAAGACTTCAGCCCCAAAGGGCATCCTGGGCCATCTCCAGTCCTCCTGGTGAATATCAAGCTGGTGACCTTGCACAGCCCTCCCTTACTCAAATCAAAGTCAACTGTAAGTCATGTCATCATTTCCCTGATGCCATGGTCCTCTTTGAGAACGAAGGACAAACACACAAGTGGCAATAGGGAGCCATTGAGGGCTCCTGAGTAAGCTAAGAATGCGGTAGAATATGTCTTGAAATATCAGTTTGGCAGCTGTATAAGGTTGGATTTTTCTTGTCTTCTAAACTGCTACTTAAGGTAACTTTCCTAATTCGTGTCTATATCCCCCAACCCTCCAGGAAGGTAGGGCACAGAATTTTATCCACATTTTGTAGACAATGAAATCGAGGCTCAGAAAGATGCCCAGGATTACAGTGTCTGAGCCAGACCTCGAAACCCATCTCCCAAGACTCCAAGTGCTTCCCTCTTGTTCCAGTGACTAGCAAGTTTAAACCCATCCAGAGGCTGATTGGTAGGTCTTTATAACTTCATTTCTGATGGGGCCCAGTAATCGTGAGAAATGACCTTCAATTGCTTGCTTTCTCTCAGAGCTCCCAAGCCACTCTTGCCGCCGTTGCCGCAGTGCTGGAGGGCCCTGGCGTACCACATGTCAAGGACCGCCGGGTCAGCATGACTGAAATAGCGATGTGCAAAAAGAACACTTGATACTGTATATAAATTGAATGATCAGCTGGGTGATTTTAGAACTACCTGGGTGGAATTTATGTGTCCTCTGGGTGAGATGATGGTTCTAGGCCAGGGGGAGTACGTCTGCTAGGCGGTGGAGTAATCAGCAGGCTGGGGGAAAGGAGCAGGGCGGTGGGGGGTGGGGAAGGAGCTTGACCTTGGCCTTTCTCCACCCCCTCTTCTGCTCTTCGGTCTCTTTCCTCTTAGGGAAGCTAGGATGCAGTCTCTGCCTCCAGTGCCTGTGGGCTTGGGAGGCAGCTTGGGAGCTGCCTTTGTCTCCCCGCAAGGGCTACTTGACATGCTGGTCCCTAAATATGGAGAGACCTACAGTCTGGTCTTACCCCAGAGCATGGAAACCAGCACAGAGCGGTCATTGCAAAGAAGAACCCGGATGTGCCCTGTGGTCACTTACTGGGTGGATACACATTTTACCCACTCGAACTTGAGCTGAGTCCTTGGGTCCTGGGTTTTCCTGGAGACAAAAAAGAGCATAAACTAGTCACAACAGCGATAATAAAGCTGGCCTTTTAAGGTTCACAAAGTGCCTTCTATTCCCTCTCTCCTCTGGTCCTTATCTGGGGGCAGAGCTCAGTGTCTTCCCCATACCTAAATCTCCAGTGGAAAACTGAATCCGAGACCCCTTCTGGTCCTGTTTGCTCTTGGCTGTTGTCGCTTGGCTTCTTCATCAAGAAGGAATAACATGGCTCCTTTCCCCATAGCTGGTGTTTGGGGTCACCATTATTTTTCTCCTTAGATAATAAGAATTAAAGGATGATTAGAGAGAATTATGGCAATGTCGAATAAAAGGCATAGGAGCATTAGGTAGACAGGACCCCCAATGCCAGCGAGGACAACCTCCTTACTTTATGGGGAAAGAAACTGAGGCCAGAGAGGTTAAGGTCACACATATATGAAGGGGCAGACATGAGATTTGATATTTCTAGCATTTAATTAATATTGACTAATAATAACTGACATTTTAAGGCTTTAAAGTCTGTCAGGTTCTTGACATATACCATCTATGAGGTAAATTCTACAGGTACATACAATCTGCAGTAGCCCCCTATGTCCTATAGGACTAACTATGAATTTCCCAGCTTAGCATTCAAAGACATTGCCAAACAGCTCCAGCTTTTCTTCCTAGCCTCGGTGCACAGTATGAGGCTTTGAGGTTTGCAGAACACTTTATTCAAATTAGCGTTTTTGGTTCTGCCTTTCACAGTTTTATCTTCCAGCCTACTTGCTAGTGTCTAATTGGCATTCTGAACTCTGGCCTTCAAGGCTTTGTACCTATTCTCTTCCTGTTGGCATCATAGGATTCCTAGCTTAGCCTCCTTTAAGGCTCACCTGTTACCGTAGATCTTTCCTGCTCTCTCCTTAGTATTCTCACACAGTATTTGACACATAGTAGGCACTTAATAAATCCTAGTTGATGTGTTGGGGCAGCTAGGTGGTGCAGTGGATAGAGTACCAAGCCTGGAGTCAGGAAGACTCATCTGCCTGAGTTCCAATCTGGCCCTGGACAAATTACTTAACCTGGTTTGCCTCAGTTTCCTCATCTGTAAAATGAGCCGGAGAAGGAAATGGCAAACTATTCCACTATCTCTACCACGAAAACCCCAAATGGGATCACCAGGAGTTGAACCAGTAGCTTCTCCTACCTCCAATGAAAGCTTCTGGAGAACAGGAGCCATTTCCCTTTTTGTGTATGTGTTTACATCCACAGTGCCTGTTCTGGCCTGAAACCGCTTTTTGGGCTGGATTTGTAATTTCATCTATATTTGGACCTCCCTCTACCAATACAGATTGAAATGTACATTGAAGGGTTTTGTGAGGCCATGGAGGGACCTCACTAGTGCCACACAGCCAGTTTGTGCCAAGGCAGGACTTGAGCCCAGGTCTTCTAGACTCCAAGGCCAATCCTTTGGGCACTACAGCCACCCAGTGTCTCACTTCAAAGAGTTTCTTAAAGGGTGGCCACTACTTATATCTTGTATCTAGTTGTTTGGTTTTTTTAAATCTATTTAACTGGCATTAGAATGGAATTTTCTTAAAAGTGAGATCTGTTTTTTGCCTTTCTTTGTATCCCAATGCTTGGCAATATGCCTGGTGCAGAGTAAGTGCTTAATAAATGCTAAATAAATCCCTTCTCTTGCAATTTCCTGGCTGACCAGGTCACCTCAGAGGCTTCAAGGTTTGCCAGCCACTTTACACATTAGCATTTTTGCCCTTTGACATCACTGCCTTTCACACACTTTATCTTCCTATTAGAAGATTGTTTTCTCTCTCCTATTAGGAACACTCCAGTGACTCCCCTTACATTTCGTGGGTTAGTGATGCATGCCTGTGTTTGGTATGTAATACTTTCCCAATCTGCCCCCATCTTGCCTTTCTCCTTTGCTCACCCATCACTCCCGTTCACTCACTCCACCATCCAGCCACACTGGTGTACTTCCTCCCCAGGAGCCTTTATCTCCAGCCTCTCTGCCTCGGCAGGTGCTGTCCCTTCCCCTGAAATAGTCCCCTTCTTTGTCACCAGCTCTTGGAATCCTTGGTTTTCCTCAAGACCCAGCTGAACATCACTTCCTATACAGAGGTTTTGGGAATCCTTGCAGTACACCTCTCCCCAAACTGTCTTGTATTTGTTTGGATCTAGCATGAACTTGGCTGACTGAATGAGGCATTTGGTACATTGGACAGAGCACTCTCTCCAGCCTGAGACCTCAGTCAGTCATTTAGTCAGCCAACAAACATTCATATCTTCAAATCTTGCCTTTGCTGCTTACTATCTGGGTGACTTTAGGCAAGTCACTTCATTTCCCTGGGCATCACTTTCCTCATCTGTGGGATGGGACTGCACGGCTGCTAAATGACCCTACTAGCAACAGTAAATGTATGTGTTGTCTCTCCCATTAGAAGGGAAGCTTCTTGAGAACAGGGGCTGTTTGGCTGTTGTCTTTATATTCTCACCACTGAACACAGTGCCTAGTACTTAGTAGGTACTAAAAAAAAGATCATTGAATTGAAATGAATTGAGTAGAATTCTCTCCTTGGAAAAAGGAGCTGCGCTACACATTAAGGAGAGAAGCCCCCTAACTGCCCCCAAAAGATAAAAGCAGGGTCTCTAAAGGGTCCCATTTAGTTTCAGAAAGTCAGGCTGTGCAGGTGAACTGACTGATGTCACAAGCAGCAAGTAGGGAAAAGGGCCCAGGGGATAAATCTCTAAAGAGCTAGGATTTGTGAGTCTCCCAATTTGCACATGTAAGTGGGCCTTTGCTCCTTCTTCCAGAGCAAGTAGTTAGGCTCCTAATTACTTGATTTGCATGTGCTGAAAATGCTTCATTATATTACCCAGTTTAATTCAGGGAGAAGCTACTGAGCCATGGAAACCAGGCTGTTTATCTCACCAGGGGAGATGCCCATCTAGAATCTTCCAGGGGTGAAGGTGTGAAGGCAGGGGGTTAGAAAGTCAGATTGTAGATCTCTAGGACCCAAGATGAACTCTAATTTAGGAACCACTTGGAGAGCATTTGTCAAGTAGGGAAATTAAAGCCTCCTGGAGCCACCTAATGGTTGGCATCAGAGGTCATCCAGAAGAAGTCCTGCGGCCATCTTTCCTTCTGTAATTTAAGCCCAAATCAGAAGTGGTCAATGCTCACCAGCCACATTTAAGAAAGACAATATACTTTCAAGGATAAACAGGACTAGAGGAAAATTTTCATTCAGTAAGTATGCCAGTAGCAAGATTTTGGTCCAGACTTGTGATTCCTCTGGCTTTGAAAGCTCCCTCTGCCTGGGTAGACTGGCAACCCTCTAGGAACTTAGGGTCTTAGTGACTGAGTGATGCAGGTGGTCTGTGCTGGAGTCCGAGGAGCTCAGTTAGTCAACAAACATTTATTAAGTTTTGGGTTCAATTCGCAACAAAAGATGGCTGATTGGTTGATTAGAGAGTGGGGGGTGGGGCATTGAGAAGTTGAGAGACTTGTCCCACAACATAAACTTAACATGTTGTTTCCACAATCTGGCTAGCAGCTTCTGTGGGAGTGTAAGATCCACCCACAGCCAGCACCCAGAAAGCTGCCAACAGCACAGGTTCTTTTGATCTGCTTAACTAAGGAAAGCAAGGTGAAGGGGTTGACAACCTTACTTTCATTCAGCATACAAATATCATTCACTTAGTTCAGAGGAAAAAGCCAGCACC
>CM053623.1:9437123-9460367 GCA_028646595.1 Phalanger gymnotis | reverse complement strand
AACATGGCTCTGGAGTTAGCACCTCTCCTTAGCCAGCCCCACCTTGGGCCCTACCCCAGTCACCAATCCACACCCACATAGGTTCCACACCTAATAGGGGTTTGGGCCTGGGGCTTAGCACCTAGTAAGGCTCAATGAAATACACGGAATTACTCAAAGCAAACAAAAGCCAAACTCTTCAAGGGCACTTGTTGAACTAAGTGCTAAGGAGCCCGTTTTGCTTACCAACACACATGTCAAAGAGAATAAGCTTACTGAGAAAAGGGACTGTTTCTTTCTCTTTTCCTTCCTTCCTTCCTTCCTTCCTTCCTTCCTTCCTTCCTTCCTTCCTTCCTTCCTTCCTTCCTTCCTTCCTTCCTTCCTTCCTTCCCTTCTCTCTCCCTCTGTCTCTCTCTCTCTGTCTCTTTCTCTCTCTCTCCCTCCCCCTTTCTCTTTCCTTCTCTTTGAGTAGCACTATGGAGTAACGGACAGAAAGCTGCCTTGAAGCTAACAAGTCCTAGGTTCAGGTTTTGCCTCTGAAACATACCAACTATCTGATCATGAGCCAGTCACTCAGCCCTTCAGCAGTCTAGACTGTTGTGGGAACAATTCTGTGAAGTTTGGATTCAGTCAAAGGGCCAAACTTGAGGATCTAGAGGGCCAAATGTGACCTTGAGCTTGCAGGTTCCCCACCCCTGTCTAGACCTCTTTTTAAGACAGCAAATTGTAGAGAAAGTGCCAAATGGAGGTGGGAAGGGAGTATTCTTATTTCCCCATATTGGAGAAATCCCAGATACTTCCTATCCCTATTCCTACATATAGAGGAATCAGTGTGGTGCAGAGAAAGGAGAATTGGTTTAGGAGCCAGGGTGTGACTCTGAGGCTGAGTCCCAGAGAAGGTGCCAGTCTGCACTTCTAGGGGCAGTTCCCTCTATCACTAAAGTCACAGTCCAGTGCCTTTAGCCCCTTTCTGGTGCTTGGCACTTAAGGAATGCTGACTGATTGACTCAGAACTTGAACCCAGGTCTTTCTGCCTCCAAGGCTCTGTCTCTACTCCCCTGACTCTCCTAATAACAAGATGAAGAACACCAAAAAAGCACAAATAGTTTTCCCATCCCTATGAAAATCAGGAAGCCTGGGCTCTGGCAGAGTGTCTTTTGCCAGAGAAAACAGATTTTCTCCATATCCCAGCAAACGCACAGCCCCTGGAAGCTGGGAGAAACCTAATGAATACTTGTTGAATGAATGGCTTTTATTACCTGCATCCAGACAAAAACAGGCACTTTCCAGATATTACTGCGAAGTCAAATCCTGACCACTGGATTTCTGGGAATCCAATTCAATTGAATTCAGTTCCACTTGAGAGGTAGCATCCAATGGAAAGACTACTAGATTCAGAATCCAAGGACACCAGTTCACATCACCTTCCTTAAGTCACCTTCACTTCTCTAGCCTTCTTTCTTCATCTGTGAAATGAGGAGGGTGGAAAAGATTCCTTCTCACTCTAAAGGTATGATTGGATCAGCTCTGTCCCAGGCACTGCATGGGGGTAGGCACACCCACAGTACAATATACAGATCTGACACGAGATGGGATGGATGGGGAAAGGAGAGGCACAAAAGAAGTACTCTGGGGAGATGTCAGGATGGAGAACCCCAGCTGGAGAGAGGGGATGGGCTTGATCATATCAGACACCTATAGGTTTCCAACATCCTTTGCTCAAAATATCTCATTTAATCCTGGAAACAGTCCTGGGAGGTAGGGATGACTATTCCCATTTTGCAGATAAGGAAAATGAGGCTCCAAGCACAGCAGCCACTGATGGGTAGCATGGCAGATTACTGGCCCCAGAAGCTTGTGCCCTTTCTCCTTTCTCTCAGGCCAAGTCAGGAACGTATCCTACTGTGAATTCCCCAAAAGAAGAGAAATCCTGAGTGACCACTGATTTCTACAGTGTAGTAAAATGTAAGGTATAGGTCAAGCACCCAGCAGCAGGAGAAAGACACCCGAAGGTGGGGGACTTGGGTTTGAATCCAGATGCTGCAGCTCAGGAGCTGTTGATCTGGGAGTGCTCTGTTTTTGGTCACCTCACTTAAAAACCAGGGCGTGTATGGGGGTGGGGGTGGACTGGCTGAATTCTTGGGTCCCTTCTAGCTGTAAATCAATGACCCCAAGACCTCAAGAGCTGGGTTGGCAGCAGATTTTCTTGTGTCTTTCCCTGCAAATCCCAGCCCAGGCAAACAGACAACTCTCATGCCCTGCCAACACCTTCTTTCCTCCTCCCCCTCCCTCCCAGGCTTCCTCTTGCCTTTCTTGGAGGATTTTAACTTTTCCCAGGTCCATTAGGCCTCGAAGGCTAATCTGGCGGGCCAATTGCTCCTGCGGTGAGATCATTAAGGGAATGATTTTAAGATCAAACACCCTGCGGTGACAATGGAGCCCCAGGAAGGTGAAGGCTTCAAAGGCCCCCTCCCCCTTAACCAGCAGTGCTCCCCCGGCCATTGAGCCCTGTGCTGGCAGAAGGGGCCCACCCGACCAAGCCCCTGCGGCTCTGGGCTGTAGTGGTGACAGAGTCTCAGGCCCTCCCCCTCTTAATGGGCCTTGGAAACAAAACACCCAGACTTGGGGCCAAGATCTTACTTGGGGGCAGCTTAGAGACACAACCTACTGAAGGGGAAAACTGCCTGAATAACTAGACCTGTCAGCAACCCTGGGGGGGAATGGGAAAAATATGCCCAGCCCATGCCCTCCTGAAGTGCACAACCCAGACAAAAGTGCCTGCAGGTAGCAGGGCCAGAAGGATTCCCCTCCTCTCCCTCTTCTTCTTCCCTCCTTTTCTCTCCTCTCCTCAGCTCCTGCCCCATTCCTCCTTCTCCTCCCTTCCCCCTCCCTGCAGACCCCAAGCTCCTGCCCCATTCCTCCTGCTCCTTCCCCTCCACCTTCTCACTTATCCTCCCCACTCCTCTTATTCATCCTCCTCTTTTCCAATCTGTTCCCTACCCACTTCCTCTCTTCTTCTTTCTTTCATCCCTTCCTTCTCTTCAGAGCAACAGTCATTCTTTTCTCCCAGGGTTCCTTTCCTTTTACTCTGTCTCCAACCTCCTTCCTCTCCCCTTTCCCCTTCTCCCCTTTCCCTTCCCCTTCTGTCCTCCCTCTCCCTCTCCTCCTTTCCATTTTCCTTTTAATCCCATGTTTCAGTCCCCCCTACTATTCTCCCCCTCCCATCACCCTCAGCCTTCCTCCTCCCTCCACTCTCACCTCCTCCTCTCTCTAATCTTGGTCCTGCCCTCTTCCCATCTTCTCCTTCTTATTCTCCAGTCTCTGACCCTCAGCCCCACCCCATCCTTAACTCCTTTCCTTCTCCTTTTTTCCCCATTCAATCTTCCTCTGCAAGCATGCTGATACAGTGGAGAGAACATTGGCTCTGTGGTGACAGGACCCGAAGTCAAATCCCACTTCTGATGCTTATTACCTCTGTGGCCTTAGGTAGGTAATTTTCCTCCCCTGGGCCTCAGTTCCTAAAGCTGTGAAAGGAGAAGGCTGAACTACATGACCTGTAGACACTCTCTGGCTCTGGGTTTATGAATCTAGAATTTATGGTGTCTTCTTCCCTCCTCCTGCCCTGTGTTTGTCTACCCTTCTCCCATTCCCCTTCCTTCCCTGTTTTTCTCTTTAACTCTGGGTCTGGATGGACAAGGAGGATCAGGGCCCTCATTTGACTGGCTCCCTAGCACCCCTATTCCTTGCTCCTTTGATCTCTCCCTTACTGAGCAGCTGGAACCATGCCCAGGTGGGGCAGCTAGGCTAGGTGGGTCCAGGTGAGGCTGCACCTGCTGTTTGCAAGCACAGAGGCAGTGCCGGGCACACCTTTGGTTTAGGCACAGATTAGAGGGGGAAAATCCAGTCACAACTAGCAGGTGGGCTCCCAATTCAGGCAGAAAAAGCTGCTGCCATTAGTGAAACATTCAAGCCCCTGGGCTTATTGCTGGAGCTGGCTTTTACAACTCTGGAAGAAGGAGAAGAGGCAGCTGAGGAAGCAGGAGGAGGAGGGAATGATCTTCCCATTTCCTTAAAGCAAGAATACCTGGGACCTCTGGGGGAACCTGGCAGCTTGGGGATACTGATGACGATGATGCTGCTGACAACAACAGGTACATAGGTTGTATACGCACACTACTACCAGAAGAGTATTGACGAAAGCATGAGTCTGTGTCAGGGAGAAGCTTGAAGTCACTAAAGGAACTTTGCCCTTCTGTGTTACTTGACCTTCATTTTATGCCGGGTCCAACTCATTGTCTCTCTTAGCCTGGCTCAGAGGTCTTTAACCTGGGGTCAGATTTCAGGGGGTCTATGAATTTGCATGAGGAGCAATTACATCTTTCTGTATAATTGACTTCCTTTGAAATCCTACGTATTTTTTAACATTATTCTGAGAAGGCGTCCATAGGCTTCCCTGGAATGCCAAGAGGAAGGGGCCATGGAGGCAAAGTGTACTTCCAGGGCGAGGAGGGCTGCTGTGTCATGACTGGGAAAGTCTGGAGAGTCAGACCGAAGTGGCTAAACAGAAGGTGGTCAGGTGGAAGACCCCTGCCCGGCACAGTCCGTCCGAGATAGGTCATAGACTAGGAGACTAAATGGACCTTATGGCCGTCTAGTCCACCCCACCCTCCTTTCTTGCTTGCGAAGAAACCGAGTCCAGAAAGTTAACTTGGTCAAAATCATGATGTTAAGAAGTGGCAAATCTTTGATTTGAACCTCAGATTTCCAAACGAACACATTTTCTGCTCTATCACACCGACATCAAAGAATAGAACACAGACTCCTGGACAGGAGAATTGGTCTTCTTTTTTGTCTTTCCAACCTGAGATCTTGGAGCATATTTAGCTCTTAGTGAATACTTATTAATTGATTGAATGACTGACATGTTCCAATAGAGTCGCTCTCCGGCTTGCTCTTCCAACTGCCTGATCATCATTCTCGCTTTAAGGAAATATCAGAAGGACTAAATCCCAACAGTCCCATCTTTGACTCTGACTCCCTTGATTGAAACATGGCATGCAGGTATGGTTCCTAATGATGATTGCCTACATTTCTATAGCACCCGAAGGTGTGCAAAGACCTTTCCTCGTGGTAACCCTGGAAGGTATGAAGGTCCGAGGACCGTCAGGAGCCTGGAGCTTTGTAAATGTTGTTGTTCACCCTTCATTTTTAAAGAGGACCAAGGACATCATGATGCTGGGTAAAACAGTGGATCGTAAGTGACGACTTGTGTGTGAATTGGATTTAAGCGAGGCAGAGCTTGTTGCACAAAGTCATGAGCCTCTCTCTCTATTCTTGAGCCGTCGAAGTCCAGTGGCAGAACAAAGTCAAGATGACTGGTGATGGCCTTGGATGCAGTGGGCGACCTTGATGTCTCTCATATCTGATCAAGCTCTCATCCTCCACGGGCCTTGCTTTAGCCCCCTTCATGGCAACACGCCTCACCAGGTGCTGAAAAAACTCACCCTCGTATTGGGACTTTTAGGTTTATAAAACATTCGCAATATGAGGGTGAATTCCTCCAGTGCCTAGTGGGGTGCGTGGCATATTGATGGGCTCACAAAGGCTGAAGTGGGATGGTTGTACATGATAGCCCAGGAGAAATTCCACAGCATAGTAGATAGTGTGCTGGCCACAGACTCAAGAAAAATTGGGTTCAAGCCTCCCGTCTAGCACATGCTTGCCCTGTAAGCAAGTCACTTAAGTGCTCAGTGCTCCCACAGAAGTGTCTAGGAAGTTAAATTGTGCTCTTTTGTATTTCTAGAGGGAATTCTTATACCAGGAGTAAAGAATCCCATTGAGACATCAGGTTGGGCCCAGCAAATGAGAGAGAGAGAGAGACAGAGACAGAGACAGAGAGAGACAGAGAGAGAAGGACGCCTGGCCTGGAACTAGAGTCAGGAAGACTTCCTTATCCCCATTCAAGTCCCTCCTTTGAACCTTCCTTGATGCATGAACCAACCTGGGCCAATCATTTAACACCTCTAATCATCAGGTAATTCCCAAAGATATGTCCTAAATTGTATATGCATGGTTTTGTAAGCTGCCTAATGCACCTAATCCATTAGATGTGAGCTCCTTGAGGGCAGGGACTTCTGTTAGCCTCTTTTTATATCCCTAGCAGAGTCATTGACACACAGTAGATGTTTAATACCTGTTTATTGATTGATTACCTTGGTGGAGGGATTTGACGCACGTGGAGAAGATATCATGATATACAATCATTCATTTTTATGCAAAACAAAAGAGACATTAGTAGGAGATGGGACATGGGTTTAATTATCTTTAAACAAAGATAGACTCATCCATTTGGAACTGGCATGGATCTTAGCAACTTCCAACTCCCTCATTTCACAACTGAGGAAACTGAGGCACAGAGAGCCCTCTGTGATTTGTCTGGCATGACACAGATCATAAGTGGCAGAACTGGGAGTTGAACCCCCAAATCCATAGTCCTACTGAGCAGCTTAGTTCAAGCAGACATTTTCTTGGTGCACATCAGCCCCTCTCCCTCCCTGGCCCCCAGTCCTCACCCCCACTGCTAACCCAGCCAAATCCTTATCCAGGTGTGTGGCAGTCTCACAAACTCATCATGGGCTACAGAACCTGAGCTGAGTTGAAGTTGGACTTTCCCCCGAGTTCTCATGCCGGGCAGGTCGCTATTCCACTCAAAAGCCACTGCTTTAGGGAAAGATAAAATATGCGGGCTCAGCCCATATTTCTGCTGAAGTACTACAGGTTTACGAGAGTGCTAAGATGCTCCAGCAAACCTGGAAATTAATGTCCCCACTGCTGGGCTGGGTTTTTTATCACTCTTATATTCGGAAAACATATGATCTTTATTTGGCACTTTGGGGTAAGTAGGTTTGTTTTTCAAAATTGGAATTTGTGTCAAGCCCTCCGCCAATCAGCGGTCCATTCTTCCCTGGCACCTTTCAGAGATAAGCCCCTGTAAACCCTTCAGGAATATCAGATGAACATTAATGCCTAGGGGATTAGCAAACAGACAACAGCGGGCCAAAGAACAGACTAAGGGAGGAGTCAGCTGGAGTAGCACAGATCCATTTCCCACAGGGTTCAAGGTGCAGAGTTTGAAGGGTGAGGGGCTCCCCTAAGGCCTTTGGCATCCCTAAAGAGCCCAAGAGCTAGGCAGGACCTCAAAAAGTGGGCACAGGGGCTAAGATGCAGCAAAGTAATTTGGGGTGCTCCTTTCTAATGGAGGGCTTGACCCAAGGTTCATTTACCTATCCTAAGAAAAGGGCTTTTTCCACCTATTTTCCTACTTAGCAAATTCTTACCTCCCCCAAGTGGGCACCGTATACAGTTGTTTAGAGAATGTTTGAATAGTGTTGTGGACTGTAAAAATGCACAGAAACCCAGAGAAGCCTCATGGGATGACACCAAAAGAAACTGCTTTAGAGTCAGGGGACATGGCTTCCAATCCCACCCCTGTCATTTCCTACCTGTGAGACCTTGGGTAAGTGACTACACACTGAGACTCTCTAGGAAAACGAATCCCTTGACTAAAGTCTTCTCATCTGAAAATGAGGGGGCCAGGGGGATCTAAAGCCCTTTCCAGCTCTAGGGCCAGGGACCTATCCCTGTACTTACTGTAAATCCACCCATGGGTTGGCTGGCCTCTTACCTGTGTTAAGATAGTAGAAGGTAAGCTCCTTGAAGACAGGGACTGTCTTGTTTTTGTCATGGGAGTCCCAGAGCCTAATACTATGACTGGCACATAGTAGTCCCTTAGTAAACACTTACTGAATAATACTCTTGCAGGCCCGTATTAATACAGACATCACATGCTGCCCACATGGAGCCTTTTTTATTTGTAGATGAGCCCAAACGCTCATCATATGAACTCAGTGATAAACAATTGGGTGGGTGGGGACAGAGAGGGGCCAAAATGGAGGACATGCCACACTCAGGTCCTGAGGGACTTCCCTTCATCTGTATAACTTAGAAGATGCCTGAGGCATATGAAGAGATTAATGCAGCATCCATAAGATGGCTGCATGTAATTTATTTACATATAAAAATTTACAGATGTATTGCTTATCAGGCCTCTCAGAAAGTTACTTTGCCCTGATTTAGAATGATGGCAGGGAAGACATCTTACCTCCACCTCACTTGCTACTTCTCAGAGCCTCATTTGCCACAGAATCTAAATCTTCCCCAGCAGACTCTTCATGCTTTTAGATTCTCAGTATCCAAGGAACTTTCTCGTCTTTGGTTTTAAGGCTGAAAAGGCATCAAGGATTCTAATTGGAGTTTAAGGATAGCATAGTGAGTAGGGCCCTGGCCTTGGCATTGGGAAGACTTGGCTTCAAATCCTGACTCGGACACTTACTAGCTTTGTGGGCAAGTCACTTAACCCCTGTCTGCTCAGTTTTCCCATCTATAAAACAAAGCTAAAAATAGCAGCTAACTCTCTGGGTTGCTACAAAAATAAAATGAGATAATACTTGTATTTTGAAACCTGAAAGTGCTACATAAACACTATGTTATTATCATTGTTAATAGTCTGTTAATGATGATATCTGGAAAATGATGCTTGTTGGGGCAACATGAGGTGGGTTCTGTCTGTGTTCTCCTGGGAAGTTCCAATCAATTTCGTGTTCCTTTTATGTCCAAGAGTTAAAAAGATCGTACAGTATATTTGTACAGATGATCAGCACCACCAATTAGGATTTTGACATAAAAATTAATGACATAATTATGCATTGCTATAAAACACCTACATTGGGAGTGTAGAGAAGAGAGATTACCCATCTATCACAACTGGAAATATGGCATTTGCCAAGTTTTACATCCTGCGAAATTTCATGTGGAAGAAGAATTAAAAGTCAGAGATTTAGAGTTTTTTGATGAAGTCACAGGTTCAGTCCTTTTTAGGATTATAGATTTAACAATTGAATGGAGCTCATCCACTTCAACATCCTTATTTTGTAATTGAGGAAACTGAGACCCAGAGAAAGGGAGTGACGGGCCTAGGGCTGCACAACTGGCCAGTAGAAGAGCTGGGGTTTGAACTCAGGTCTTCTGAATCCAAAACTAGTCCTGCAAGAAGAATAGAGAGTCTTAGTGAAGTTTTAAAGAGTTGGAAAGGATCTCAAAGGCAGACTAGTCCATTCCTTTCCTTTGACATATGAGGAAACCGAGGCCCAGAGGTGTTAAGTTCACACAGTTAGTATCCAACCCACCTCTAACCCCAGAGCTAGAGTTCTTCCCACCGTTTGTTTTCATTGGCTACATGATCATCCTAGTATTCTCCTGAGTAACACATTGGCTTGTTTGGAAGATAGCAAGGCCAAGTGGAGAGAAAGGGAGTTAAGGGATTGAGATTGGGTTGGGTATGGTTGCTCTGGAAGCTGGGAAAAGTCATTGACTCATAGGAGCATAGATTTCAAGCTAGAAGGGACAGCAGAGGCCATGAAGTCAAATTCCTTGATACAGATAGTATCTCTGAGGCTCAGAGAGTGTAAGAAACTTCCCCAGGGTGACCCACTTAGTGAGTAATTAACAGGTCTTATTGACTCTAAGCCTAGGATCCTACTCATGCCAAGTTTCTTCATTTCTAAATTTTACTTTGCTTTTATGTGAAGTGGGTGCACTGATTTCTTCAGTTGCTTACTCTTTGACTAACTGTATAAGTCAGTCAGTTATCATTTATTAAGTACTTTCTGTGTGCCAGGCATTGAAAACTCAGAAGCCAAAAAAGCTTCAAGCTTCTGAACCTTCAACATCAATTTCCCAGTATCTAGGGCCTAGAACTTTACTCCCAAAGGAGTTCTCCTGATGCTTACTCCGAGCTGATTTTCTCTTGTTGAGACACAATTGTCTCCAGCACAGTTCTGTGGTTTCCTGCCCCATGCCTGCTTAGCAGCAAATTTCAAAGAGAAATTGCTGGCAGTAGATCCAGTGATTGCAGCTAGGGGTGACAGCTGAGAGCCCTGAAAAGAGGAGAAAAACCAACTCAAGACCTAAGAGTGAGCCATGAGGGTTGGGGAAACACCCTTGCACACCCCCAGGAACCATCCGCTTAACAACAGCGTGAGGAAACGGTGTCAAAGGAGCTACAACGTCTACTGTGATTTATGGAACAAGGCACGCTTGTCCTAAGAACCCAGAGAGGCAGCAGACAATGAAAATGCTGTTACCACTTTTGGCAGATGAGATTGAGGCTCTAAGACAGGGACTTTAAGTCCAAGGGGATCTGTGAACATAGATGGGAAAATATAGATCTTTATCTTCACCTAGCATTTCTTTTGATTGTGAATGTAGGCAATAAAGTATTCTTCTGAAAAGGGGTCCATAGGCTTCACCACATTGCCAAAAGGACCTATGACACCAAGAAGAAGAACCCCAATGAGGGGTAAATGATTTGCCTGGGGTTACCCAGGTAGTAAGTATCTGAGGTAGGAGCAATGCTTTTTCCAATGCAGCCTGGTCCAAACTCACATTAGCAGCTTCCTGCCCGGTATCTCCACCTGGATGTCCCATATGCAATGCAAATTCAACATGGTGGAAATGAAGCTGATTGCCTTTCTCCCTGGCCGCATCCCTCCTCCAAACTCCCCTGTTTCTGGTGAGGGTGCCCTCATTCTTCCAGGCTTTTGGCTTTGCCACTTGGGAGTGTTCCTAGACTCTTTCCTTTACCAAATTCTGAATATCCAGGAAACTGTTAAAACCTGTGAATTTTACCTGCGGTAAGAGGAGAAAAAAGAAGAAAAAGAAATAGTTAAATGATAACTTTATTATATATTTAAAAGGAATAGTAAATTGTATATACTAGATTTGCAGTTTTATGTATAATTGAGTTTTTATTCTACTGTTATGGAAATGCTGGTTTTATTTCCTAAATTAAAAATAAAATAAATGAATTTTTTTCAAAAAGAGCATCCTTTCCTCCAGGATGTTTTTGTTGTCATCATTATCTCTGGTTTCCTTGTGTGTGCTGTCCCCTTGCCTAAGATAAAGTTCAGCACAAAAAGTAGGTGAGATGTCTAGGTACGGTGTTTAGTTAGCATTTGAAGGCTAACTTCAAAGTAGCAGGCAAGGATAAGTCATTGAGATCGGGTCAATCCAAAATGATGGTGTCTGGGGGCTGGCGGTTTACCAGGGTTGCATGGGATCTACTCTAAGTTAAACTATTACTTGGCAATAAAGTCAAAGTGAGTGGTCCAGGAATAGAAAAGTTCCATAAAGGCACAGAATTGACAAGACCTCCAAGCTGGAAGAGACTTCATAATCCAATAGTCCAATGAATATCCAAACAAGAAACCACTCTCTAATGATATCACCAACAGGCAAGTAGTCATATACCATTGCATGAAGATTCCAAGGGAAGGGAAGCGACCAGGGTGGCCTGTTCTACTCCGGGACTGCTCTACCCGTAACCATGTTTTCCTTAGCATCAAGCCCCAGTGTGACCCTGTACGACATCTGCCCCTAGGGATTTCTGCCTGCTGCAAGCTGCAACTCTGCCTGGTCCACTTTGGGCAAATACTTTTAGAGAAATGTAAGGATCAGGGATAAAGATCACCTGTTAGCTGACATTCCTGGCTCAGTTCTATAAACCAGTCTACATTAAAAGTATCAAGCCAACAGCCATTTTGACACCAGCTTTAATTAATTCAGGAACAAGAGTTCATTTGCCTATTCTCACACTGTAATCAGGGGAAAAGGAAGGGAAAGGGAAATAAAACCTTCCTATAGGCCTCTGTGCAGCTGGGCATATTAATTGAATAACAACAGGGTCTATTGGGATTTCTTTGTCCAAGTTAATGAATTATGCAGCTCTTGGGCAGAGAATTCCACCAGAGCCACTGAGGATGGCAATCTGTCCTCTACATTCTCAGCTCACTCTTCTCCAGCTGCTAGAGACTCCCTGAACCAGAGCAGTTTGCTTTCTTTTCTTTTCCTCCAGAAGTTCAGATCCTGCCCCCCCCCCCCCCCCCCAGGCCCCTGTGGCATCCCAGGCCCAGGTTCTGTAGCCTCCTGTAAAGGACCACACACAGACTAAAATCCCCTTCAGCAGCCTTCTGGGTGAGGCTGCCAGAGCTGCCCTGGAGGCACTGTGGGAGGGTGCTTCACCTCTGTCCATACACTCATTGCATCCTCAAGGAAGAGATGGGCCAGCAGTCCTCTGTCCTGATGGGACCCCATTTCCATTCCTATTTTCTGTCCTGGAGGCCATAGTTTGCTGAGTGGGAAGGTACCCAGGATGGTGAGCAGCCTGAAATTGTATAAAATGAAAATCTTTTGAAGGAACTTGGGAGGCTCAGCCCCAAGAAGAGAATACTTGTGGGAGAGGGGGAGGGGAAGTGGAGAATAATATTAGCTGTCATAGTATGGGGAGGGGCTGCTATGGAGAAGGGGGATTAGGTTTGTTCTGCCTGGCCCCAGAGGTCAGGGCTAAGAGCACCAGGTGGGACTTGTGGACAGACAGATTTCCATCTAATTTAAAGAAAAACTTTCATCATAATTAGAGCTGTTTCCAAATGGGATGGACTTCACCAGCACCAGGAAGTGGGTTCGCAGAATCTCAGGGGACCTCAGAGGCTTTCTAGGTCAACCTGTACTTGAATAGAAATCCTATCTAAACCATACCCAGTGAGAAGTCATCTGGCATTAACTCTGAAGCCGTCCAGTGGAGGGGGGCCATCACCTACCAGGACTTTTTAGAGAGATCTCCTTGTTAGAAATTGCAAAGTCAGTTCATAATAACCTGGAAAGACCTACAAGATATGATACTGAGGGAGTGGAGTAAAACCAGGAGAACACTGTACACAACCACAGACATATTGATTCTGTGATGACTAACTTTGATAGACTTGGCTCTTCTCAGCAATGCAAGGCTCAAAGACAGCTCCAAAGGACTCATGAGAGAGAGAGCTATCAACATCCAGAGAGAGAACTATTGAGTCTGAATGCAGATCGAGGCAAACTATTTGCTCTCTTCTCTCTCTCTCTCTCTGGTTTTGTTTCTTCTTTCTCATGATTCATTCCATTGGTCATAATTCTTCTTTACAACTTGACTATTGTGTAAATAAGTTTAATACGAAGGTACATTAGAAGATATATCCTGCCATCTTGGGGGGAGTGGGGAGGGGAGGGAGGGGAAGAAAATCTGGAACTCAAAAACATGCGGAACTGAGTATTGTAAACTAAAAATAAAAAATCTTAATTAAAAAAAAAGAATTGCAAAGTCAGGCCTAAATCAGCCTCTTTGCAATACTCTCATTGTGCCCTTGGGGGCTAAGCTGATCAAGTCTCAACCTTCTTCCTTGAGGCAGCCCTTCAGATACTGGCTAACAGGTGCCATATTCACTCCAGGCCATGCTAGCCACCCCAGCTGCTTCACTCTGGCCTCTTATGGCCTGATTCTGAGACCTTTCTCCACCTTGGCTACCTTGCTCTGCCATGTGCTTACTGTGCTGAAGCCCTGTCTGACTGAACCCAGTATTCCAGATGTTCCCTGACCAGGGCAGATGCATTTACCCCAAATGAATGTCTCTTAATGCAGCCTAATACTGCATTTGTTTTTTTGCCTGCCACAACACACTCTTGTTGAACTTGCAGTGCTTAAAACCATCAAGAGCTTTTGCAGATAAACTGGCTAATCATATCTTTGCTGTTGATTTTTTGGCCCCGAGAAATGATTTTACATTAGCTAAAGTGAATCTGTGATTGCCATACTATAACTGTGACTTCTAGTGATATGGATAAGAGCTATAGTGCCTACCCAGCCCAGGAGATTCTTGCCCATATCCTCCCATAAATCCTACTCAGAGAAATGGATATCCATCCCATGGTTGGGAAGGATTTTCTCTAGTTCTTTTGACAGAGTGCTTTCCAACAAATCACAACCTTGCTATATGACTGACCCATCTTTTTCTTTGGTCATGCATCAGTAAGGGAATATCTTTTGCCCTGCTTCTCCTATGGAATCGTTTCTTTTTGATGTGTTTCAGCCTCTTCATACTCACCATGTACCTCTCTATTGCTCTTTGAAAGACCCTCAATTTGAATTCTTTGGATACTGTGTTATTCTACGACTGACAGCCATGTAGCATCACTGGAGAGACAGGGCTATTAAAAATATGGATTTCTATCTTATTAGATCCAACCCAATGTCAAAACTGTTAAGACCCCCAGATTCTTATTAGCTGTGTGTCCTTGGAAAAGTCACTTAACCTCTATTTGCCTCAGTCATCTCAACTGCAAAATGGGTGTAAAATAGCATCTACTTCCCGGGATTGTTGTGAGGATTAAATGAGATAATGTTTGCAAAGTGCTTTGCATTCCTTAAACACCATATCAATGCTGGCTGTTGTTATTATTATTATCATCATCAGTAGTAGCAGCAGTCCTAGTAGTAGAAGCAGCAGTAGCAGCAGTTGTAGTAGTAGTCATCGTTGTAGTAGTCGTCACCACAATGGCTTTCTTGGCTGCGAGCTGTTGATTTGGCTAGTCCAGATGGCTTTGTGGACAGAGTCCTCTAGAATTTAGAGTTTTCTTCTAGTTTTCCTTTTGCCAGTAACTGATTCTGTGCCTTTGGGCAAATCGTTTGACCCTTCTGGGCCTCAGTTTCTTTATTTATCAAATGAAAGGTTTGGGCTAGCCATTCTTTCTGGTGCTTTCCATCCCTAAGTTCTCTGAGACTCTCCAATTCTTTTCTACGACATAGTTGGTCAGATTCACTGAGAATGGCCTCCTCTGAGCTCTCTCTTGTTGGATTGAGCCTGGGTACCACTGAATTTAATCACTTAATTACATGCTGCTCCATATTGTTTGCTAATGTTTTCATGCCTGTTAGTTTTTTTTTTTCCATATAGAAGTTCCACGAAGGTGGAACTATGTTGAAGTCTTCCTCTGCATTTCCCACAGTGTGTAATAGGTTTAGAGCAACAGTAGGTCATCAATAAATGCCTGTTGATTGATCACATGTTCCGTGGTAATGCCTGATGCACCATATTTGGTGTGTTGCACAGAATCTTTTAGTTAGCAAAGGTTGAGAGATCTGCATAGAACCATTGGTTAAGCAACAAGTATATAGTGAATACTTACTAGATACTAGGCATTGTGTTAGATACTGAAGATATAAGCACAAAGAATGAAACAATCTCCATTCCTAAGCAAGACAACACAGAAAGAGAGGCAATGCAGGCAAACATAAATATATACAACATCATCTTAAAGTGAATGAGGTGCTTGAGAGGAAGAGTCCTAAGGCTTAGGGATACCAGGAAAGACTTGATACAGAAGATGATGCCTAAGCTGCATCTTGAATGAAGAGAGGGCCTCTAGGAGGTGGAGGGAAGGAGGGAGTGCATTCATGCAAAGGGGATGACCAGTGTAAAGGCACAGGGATGAGAGATGGAGTGTCACGTGTGAGGAACACAGAGAAGATCTGTGAGCTTGATTTTAGAGTGTGGGAGGGGAAGTAATGTCCAGTGAGACTGGGAAGATAGATTGGGGCGAGGTTGAATGGAGCTTTAAACGCTAAAAACAGGAGTTTGCGTTTTATCATGAAGTCAATCAGGAATCACTGGAGTTGGTTGAATGGGGGAGTCACATGGTCAGACCCATGTTTAAAAAAATCACTTTGGCAGTACTGTGGAGGATGGGCTGGAGTGGAAAGAGACCCGAGGCAGGGAGACCAATGAGATGGATGGCTCAGTGATCTGGGAGAGAGGCGATAAGTGACCGGACTAAGGTGGATCTATGTGAGGGGAAGGAAGTATTTGGGTGTGAGGGATGTTGAGAAGGTAGAAATGGCAAGATAGGATATTTGGCTGCGTGGGGTGAGGGTGAGTGAGGATTTGAAAATAATTCCCAGGTCACAATACTGGAAGACTGGAAGGATTGTAGTACCTCTGACAGAAACAGGGAAGTTTGGAAGAGGGTGAGTTTGGGGGAAAAATATGAGTAAAGTTCGGGCCATGTTGAGTTTGTGATGTCCCTGGAACATCCAGTTTGAAATGTTCAACAGGCAATTGGTGGCATGTGTTAAGCTGAGAGAAAGGGAGAACTTGGGCAGCTACCATAAAGACAGCAATAAAATCACTCTCAAATTGAAGACGCTGAAATAATTTTGAGTCAGAGAATTGTAGAATCCCAGAGCTGAGGGGGGAAGAGGAGGATTTAGTCCAACTCCTTAATTTAGCACAGGGGGAAAAGACTTGCCCAAGGTGACAAAACTGGAAAGAGACAAAGCCATGGGCAAAATCCAGGCCACTTTTTTCCAAGTCCAATGTCTTGACTACATGAACTTAGAGAGGACATAAATTTTTCTTAGCACATAAATGATTTCTTAAAATCATTTAATTCTCATCCATTTCTCCATCCATCCATCCATCCATCCATCCATCCATCCATCCATCCATCCATCCATCCATTATACAAGCCTTTATTAAGCATCTACTGTATGCCTGGGCTAAATGCTGGAGGAACAAAGACAAAAGGGAAGCACTGCTTGCCCTCAGGGTGCTTATATTCTACTGCTGAGGAAGAAACAACAAGATAAAAGTCAAATCAATACAAAATAAAGTAAACACAAAATAATGTGGATGGTGTAAGGAAAGGAAAGCATTCTCTCTGAAGCAAAAACAGCTCTGAAAATTTAGTTCCCTTGACCAACCCTATCAGAACTTCCCCCACCCCAGCAACAAAGAGAAATTTTTAAAGTTCCCCCAAGCAAAATTGGTGGTTTAGGGGTTCGAAAGGCATTTTCTGAATGCTTGGTTATCTCAAAAGTTAATTTTGCTCAAATAACCAATGAACACTTTCACATGACTTGAATTCTACTTGTGGTCAGCCTGCTATGAGTTTGTTGGAGTTAGAGACTGTGAATAACCTCTGGCAATGAAGGGAAGAACCCCAGGATGGAATGTATGGATTTTGTTCTTTTTAGCCTAATGAACACTACTGAAGACGATCACTTGTATCACTTGAGGTTGTACAATAGTGCTGCATAATATTACTTCAATCCATTTCAAGATGAGCCCAAATTGTCATTTTTTTTTGTTGGGGTAACGATCAAGTATCGATATTTCTGCAGGCCATTCAAGTGGCCACAACCTCCTTGCAGGCGGCCTCATCAATATCTCCTGAGGTTCACGTTAGGGATTTGGAAATCAATGTCGTTTTCCTGTTACTCTTTTATGATGAAATCAATTGAAGTTATTTACTCATAGCAGAAACTATGGGAGTTCGCCAGCCCTCCGGCTCTGGGAATTACTTTCCCACTAAGTCTGCCCTGTAATGAGAAGGTACAGGTTCCTTTCAGGGGTTGACTCCAACCTGCTCATGTATAGCTGCAATTTGAGATGCAGAAAGTGTTTATTATTAAAAGCTGACAGTGTTTCATGCCAAAAGGGCATCTCTATCATTTGGCATTGCATTAACATTGACAAAGGGGGGGCCCCCCCTCTCACCGCCAGTCCTTCTGGGATTGGTCAACCACCAAGGAAGCTAAGCCCAGCTCTCTCCAATGGGAGTTCTGGAGATGGCGCTCCTTGTGGGTCTTGCTTAGGCCAACACCCCCCAGTGGAGACAATGAAAGTGTCAACAGCGCTGAATGGCCAGACCATATTTGTTGACGTCTCTAGTCTCTTTGGCCCTCGGGAGATGACCTACAGTGTTTGAATGTGAGGATAAATAGTAGCTTGTATAACATGGGCAACACTTAATTTGCTTTCATGCAAAATGGTAAGAGGGTAAAGTCAAATACAGGCAGCAGGAGAGCAGGGTGGGGAGGGAGCAGTGTGCAAGGCAGATGGCTCAGGATACTAGAAGAATGGCATTCTTTTCCTATAATCCCCACCTGAAGTACACGATCAGCAGATGATAGAACGGCTAGCATGTTTTTCCATCACCTGGTTGCATTGAACTTTACTGGACCCTTGAGGATTATACTGACCATACTGAAGATTATATTAGACCATAGGATTATTGCTTTAAGAGACCAACCAGTCTAAATCCCTCATTTTACAGATGAAGAAATAGCATCATGAATTGAATATACTCGTAGATCACAGACAAGGGAAGTGATAGGATTACATATTTAGAGCTGGAAGAGACCGTCATGGACTATCGAGTCCAACCCTCTCATTGTACGGTTGAAGAAACCGAGGCTAAAAGGGGTTCAGTGACTTGTTGAAGATTACACAGATAGCAAATTGCAGTCAGGATTTGAACTTTCTACTCTGACTCTAAATATATTGTTCTTTTTGCTGCATCGCTTTGCCTTGCCCATGAGTCAAAGCATACTCTTACCGTCCAAGCTCTGTTATCTGAGCTACTTTGGGCACAAATGGGAAACCCAGTACATATAGAGAACTTTTCCTTGACTCTGTTGTTTTTGTTTTCTTTCTTGATACTTCCCATATCTCTGGAGCCATAAGCTGGAGAAGCTGGGGGTTAGGGGGATGTTGGGCTAGAAGGCTAAGATGGAACTTGTCTGGGATGCTGGTGAGCAGGCCATTAGGTGGCTACTTACTTAATTTGCTATTTTGTTTTCAATAAACAAATATGAATTCTCTCTTCTCCTACCTCCTCCTATTGAGGAAAAAACTCAAACCTTTAAACTAGAACATTTAAAATATTCCAGATGAGTAAATGCTTATATTTAAAGAAAGATTCAAGTAGTAACATATATGTGTATATTACTAGACATATATCACCTTTGGATTCATCTTAGAAGCTACTAGGTGGCTCTCTTCCTGTTTTAGCTCATCGTTCTTGTTAACCAAGTGATAGACTCCTCAGTTTGTCCCTACTTCTAAAGGACACCTGCTAAGGAAGGCTCTGTCATTGTCAGCACCCTGAGAAGAAGTCTCATTTGTTCCACAAAGGTACAGGACCGCCTCTCTCCTCTGATGCTTTCCATTTCTTTTCTTCTTCCTCCTTATTTATCTCCTTTCTAGACAAGAAATGTGATAAAAGGGAAGGTAAAAAGGAAGGGGGAGCAGGAAAGAGGAGAGGGATGTGAAAGAGAAGAGGGAAGGAAAAAGATGGGAGGAAAAGAGAGTAAAGAAGAGAAGTGGGGGGATAGCAAGGTAAAGATGATACTCAATATGTGATTTAGTCATGTTACATTTTAAAATGGTGAACATAATCACAGAAATTAGAAATAAAGACCAGACAGGAGTAGCTACAAAAACATGGCTGGTGGGGTGGGGGAGGGACAGTAGATGCAAATGTGTTCTCTTAGTCTGTGCAATATTCAGGCATCAGTAGGAGTGATCAGGGAGGGAGAAGACCATGTGGTCCTGAGAACAACCAAAGTTGCTTCTGCCAGTTGTGGTCAGTACAACCTCAATACCCACTCCCTGGGCATCCCCTTGTACATCCTGTAGGGGCAGCAGGCACCAGACCTGTAAGCCTTAGGGGAGGCCATAGGAAGAACACTGGACTTGGACTCTGAATCCAGAAATCTAGGGCCATATCCTGACTTTTCTGCAAAGAGCTGCTATGAGTAAGGGAAGGAAGTCTGCTTCTAGTTTTGATCCTGAGTTCCCTCAACAATAAAATGGGCAGTATATCCACTTCTCCACTGCCATGGTTTCAGTGAGGCTCCAATTAAATGGAGTGTGTGGGGCCACCCCACTCTGGCCTCAGGCTCTAAGGACTGGCCCCACATTGGTTCCCCTCCCTCCTCCCAAGACAGGTGCAAACCTTAGAGTATGATCCCAAAGTGAGCCAACTACTGTTGCTATTATTCACAGAATTATAGATTTTGAGCAGGAAGGAACCTCATAGATGCTCTCATCTAGTGCCCTCATCTTACGGAGAAGGAAACAGGCTAACCAGGGTTCCCAGAATTGCAGAATTTCCAAGTTAGAAAAGACTCCAATAGCCGTCTTATGCAACCTAGTTCTGAAGAAGAAGACTTTCTGTGGCATACCTTATGAATAATCACTCATCTTTTCTGGAAGACTCCAATGAGGGGGCAGCCACCCCCTCCAGAGGCAGCCTGGTCTAGTTTGGCATAGCTCCAATCATTAGGTCTCTTGCAGGTACCTCCTCTACCTTGTGAGTGCAGCTGGAGAGAAGTCGTGGAATCCTGCATTTAGAGCTGGAAGGGGCCTGGTGATCATCTGCACAGATCACCCCCTCCCTTTTACAGGCAAAAAAACTGAATCCTAAGTACTCCAGCCAATGTCATCTGGCTCCTAATTCAGCACTCTTTCCATGGTACCCCATGGCATCCCATTATTACCCTGGTGATTAGTAGAGTCTCAGGTCAGACCAAGGAAAGCCATTCACACTTGCTCAGGGTTACACTATGTATCTGGGTCACAAGATCATAGCTTAGGAGACCTAGATGGGGCTTCAAGCAGCACCTTGGAGCCTCTGAAGCCTGGCGAAGGCCAAAGGCCTGACCGATGTGTAGATCTTCATGCTGAATGGCAGGAGAGGATACAGAGAAAGGGACACATGCTGCTGCTCTGTGCTTGTTGTAAGAATGCAAGCTCCTCCAGGGCAGGGGCTGGTTTATTGTTGATGCTGGAAGTCTGCTGACTAGCACACTGCATGGCACATTGGGCTTTTACTTTGTCTAGTCCTGTGATTTCATCAGTGGAGGTAGAAAGTCTAGGGGAGGGAATCCCCTTTCCCAACACAGATCCGCACACTACAGTCTTAGATCACCTGGGACACAGAGAGAAGAAGGGGTTTAGTTAGCCAGGATCATACAACCAGTTTGTGTCAAAGATTGGACTCTAACTAGGTGTTCTTGGGTCCAAAGTTAGTTTCCTATCCATTATGTTAGGCTGACTCTTGACTAGGTCTTGCAAGTACTTAGTTACTACTTGTTAATAAATGAATGATGAAAATCCAGTACATTGGGGAAAGGGAAACAGAGAAGGAAATTCAAGTTTATAGCATTGACAGCAAAGTTGGCTCCTGTGTAATTAATCCCCACATCTAAGCTCTGAGGGCAGGGTCAAGCACAAGCTTTGCTGAAGTGATCTTGGCTTTCCAGGAGGAGTGTTTGAAGGTCATCATGCATAGGAAGAAACTTTGGGACATCAAGGGTCAGTCCTTTCCTCCTCCCACAAAGGTGACTCTGGAACCAGGACTTCTCCCTCAACCCAACGCTTTGGGATAATTAGAATGATGAGGCAGCCTGGCCTGATGCCCTCCCTTCTCTGAAGGGAGGACCAAGCTCCCCTGCTTAGGATTTACCAGTCCTTCCCAGCAGCCACTAACACTGATGGGTCACTAGGGCTCAATAACCATGACCTGCTTCTAGGGTAAAGATTCCAAAGCATTTTATTGATCTCATAAGGGATCCTGTGGAGCCCTGCCAGGCCTATTTAATGCTAAGAGGCTCATGGCAAACAACCTGTCAACATTCAAATAATCCCTTATTTCTGAGTCAAGGGCTCAGGCAAACAAAAACAACAGAGTTGTCTCCTTGTGTTCCATGACTATGGGAAGTAGCTGTATGTTTCTGAAGGGAGGCAAGGATAAGCTAAATGGTTTGCCCAATAAATAAGGGCCATGACCATGTGGAGGCCCTGGGATGGGGTTGAACCTGGGGTCAGAATGAAGAGAAGTAGTCAGATGGGTAGGTAGAGAATGCAGGGAGGACAGTAGCCTGAAAACAGAGAAGAGACTGTCTAGGAGGAGAGGATGGTCAGCAGAGATGTCAAGAAAGAGGAGGGCTGAGAAAAGACCATCTGAACTTGGAATTCAGAAATTATTGGAGAAAGCCGTTTCTGCTAAATGATGAGATAGAAACCAGAATGCAAAGAGTTGAGAAGAGAGCAAGAGAACCAGCAGAGGCTGTGAGTGTGGATAGCTTCTTTCAGGAGTCTGCCCAAGAGGAGAAAGGCTTTAGGATGAGGGGCTCGCAGGGTCTATGGAGGAGGAGGAAGAGGAGGAAGAAGAGGAGGAAGAGGTGGGATCATTTGTAGGCAGGAGAGAAGAAGCCAGAGGAGACACTGAAGGTGTCAGGGTCAGGGTCAGATGGTCGTGGGGACGTTCTGCTAGAGATGATCAGAGGGGTGGGGATCAAGTGTACAAGGAGAAAACTTGGCCTTGGCAAAAAAAAATGTTGGTTCATTAGAGAAAAGGAGGCAAGCAATGGTGGCATCAAGGGGACTGGGAGCTGTTGAGAAGGCATGTTGAGAATGGCATCTATTTTCTCAGCAGTCTGAGATAAGGTCTTTAGCTGAGAAGAAAAGGGAAGGCTGCTACTGGAAGCTGAAAGAGAAAAGAGAAGGTTTGGAATGGCTGTTCTGGTGAGAGGGAAACAAAGACAATTAAGGAATAATAGAAGGATCACCTTGCTGCAGTGAGGGCCCATCGGGAGAAGAGAACAGAAATGTGTGTTGTTCCCCATCCAGTCGCACAGCTTCCTCCAGGGGAGAGAGAATGGAGTGGATGGTAAGACTAAGCCAGAGTCAGGAATTGGAGAGTAGGGCATGGTGTCATGCTGAAATGGTTCACTGAAGGGTTGAGATGAGAAATGCATGGAACCGAAGCCAGCTTAAGGAATGGCCTGAGGAATTGCTAAGTGATGGAAGCAGGATGGAGGCCATAGAAGGGATGAAGAGAAGGAAAAGGGAAGCATGACAGGAGGTGGTTATGGGGATTGCAGGGTTCTTGAACTTAGGTGAGGAATGTTGTGGGTAAGGATGATGATGAGATAAAGGGCGGGGTCATTCCTGTGTGCAGCTGAAGTGGAATCGAGGAATGAATAAAAAACTTTTAAAAGTCAGAGATCTAGTGAAAGAAACCAAAGCCTCTTGGAAATGTAAAGAGGAATTTTCTCTGTTGCCCCCCTGTTCCTGGAGTTCCCATGAAGATGCTTTCAGTGAGCTGACCTCTCAGTGCTTTTAATCAATTACAGAAATGGTTATTTTTTTTATCCACCATATGTGTGCGCACATGCACGTGAACTTAGCATTGAAAAGTAGTCAGGTCACATGTTAACAGATGAAAAGTAAAGTGAGTAGAACCCAGGGAACAGTCCTCACAGTAACAGCAAATTTGTAACCATGATCACCTTGGAAAGACTTAGCAACTCCGATGGATAAAATGAGGCAGCATAACTCCAAGGTCCTAATGAAGGAAGTGCTCTTCACTTCCAGACAGAGAACTCGCAGACTCAGAAGGCAGATTGAAGCATTCCCCCCTCTCCTTATTTTTCTTGCTTTTTTGGGAAACGTGTTTTGCTTGACTGTATATGTCCAACGGGCACCATAC
>CM053623.1:9420718-9436623 GCA_028646595.1 Phalanger gymnotis | reverse complement strand
AGAGTCCAGAGACCCATTGGTTCCCGAATTGGCCCCTTTTAAGTCTTTAATCTACGCCCGCAGGGGTTTCACACCTGATAGGGCTTTGGGCCTGGGGCTTAGCGTTTAACAGGTGCAAGTACTTTCACCATAAACAAAAGCAAAACTCCTTAAGCACACCCGTTAAACCAAGCCCATTTTGCCTTACTGGCATAGCATCTCCTCGGGACCAGCCTCCCAACAGAAAGTTGAGCAATCAGGGTATGTGTCCACCACTTCTCAGAGGCAGATCACCCTGTGCATCAGAGACAGAGGCTGGGCATTAGTGGCTCTATGATTCCACATCAGTGAGGCCTGAAATGAGGATTTAGGGTAATACATGGTGATGGTTGACTGGTAGGCATCCTTTAGCAATCTGATTTTGGGGAGAACTTTGAATAGCAGTGACCAGGGGACCAATCAGAAAGGAATTGCAGTCATTCAGTTGGAGCCTAATAAAGGTTGAGGTGTCAAAATAGCTTTTGAAAGTAATTCTCCAAAAAGAGGGCAACGTTGGGTCATCAGAGACCTGGGCCTTGTGCTACGGGTAAGAGAGACAACATTTAAATGTGTTAGGAAATCAATGAATGAATTTTTAAAAGGATTTATTAAACACTTGCTATGTCAGGCTCTCTGCTAAGAAAGACAAATGTGAAAGAGAGGCCTGCAAAGCCAAGCAGCCCAATAAACTCAGACATTTAATGGAAATGAACACGTCACACCATGTGGGCTGAAATCTGCCTCTTTGGAGAGAACATTCACAAATGCATTGTAATATTGGCATATTCAGCAGAGAGGATGCCTGCTCCTTTTTTGGGTCCAGGGTGTTGAAGACACTGCATAGGTCACTGAGGCAGCACCCTCATTTTACAGATGAGGAGACTGAGGCCTTTCTCAAGGTCACCCAGTTAGGAAATGGAAGAGCTAGAATCTGAATGTCCTCCAGCTCCTGAATAATCTTCTACCTCCAAATTCTGGGCTTTTTCTAGTGGAGCTCGCCAGCTAAGTGAACAGCAAATTCTGCCCCGCTTGGTCTATTAGGAGGAAGCTGCAGGCATAGCTTTAGCATCCTGGTGGCAGGGCCTTTAGAGACCATTAGACTCCTGCCTCTATATTTTCCATCTAAGAAAACAATTCTGAAGAGACTGTGATTTGGCCAGGTCTCACAGCCAGCCAGCGTAGAGCCAGGACCAGAACCCAAGTCTCTCAGCTCTCTCTTCCTGGCTTTTTCCATTGCTGTTCAAATGAAAAGAATTTGTTCTGTGTATCACGTGTCAAAACATGGGGAGATACAATTGCTTTTAATCTCACATCTAATTTCTAACCTTCTTTTTGATCAAACTTCTCTGCTTCCTCTTACTTGCTCCCTGTTCATTTTCTCAGCCCCTGTCATCTGGCTTCATTCTGAAAGGTATCCAAGACTTCCTAAATCTCATTGCATAGTGCCTTCCACACAAGGGAGCAGAACTGAAATTTCTTACACCTTTTAGCACTCCCCGGTCTCTAATCATCCTCTAGTGAATTTTGACTCAATCTCGGCCACAAGCTCCAGTTGCTCATATCTGCCTGCCTCCTGGACATTTCAATTCAGTTCAATTCAATAAACATTTATTACACTCATACTACATGCAGGCACTATACTGGTCACTGAAAATTCAAGTAAGAAAAAGATAGTTTTTGCCTCAAAAGAGCTTAAAATCTAATGGGCAGAGGCAATACACAAAAGGAAACAGTAAAGGGGGGTAGGGAAGAATACTCAGCATGATATTCCAGGGGTGGGGAACCTGCTGTCTTGAAGCCACATGTGGCCCTCTAGGTCCTCGAGTACAGCCCTCTGGCTGAATTCACAGATGTGAAGTTTGGATTCAGTCAAAGGACCATACTCGAGGACCTAGAGGTTTGAATTTTGTCAAAGGGACACACTTGAGGACCTAGAGGGCCACATGTGGTCTCAAGGCTGAAGGTTTCCCACCCCTGGAAACCAAACAAATAGAAAATGGAGCACTATCTGTCAAATTCTCAGCCCTCTATCAAGGAAGGCTTGGGAAGGAGTTAGCTGCTCTTCCCTCTAGCCTTCCAGTCAGAAGGGAGAGGCAACTGAGGGTATTGAGTATCAACTCCTGAGTCAGAGACTTCAGACAGTGAGCTTCTCTGAGGAAGGGAGGGTGCCCCATGGAGTCCAAATCAAGCAGAATTGTTGGAAAATGGATGTTCATGTGGATGTCTGACCATCATTTCTAACTCAACAAGTCTAAACCAAAAACTATCACCTTTTTACTAGTTCTTCCTTGACTTCCTTTTTTTAATGGTCACCTAAACTATCCCTGTCTCCTCCCAAAAGCCCTCCCTCCACCTCCTCATCTCTCAAAGCCCCACTCTACTTTCAAGGCCGATGAAAAAGGGAGGTGCCATGGTGTCACAATAAAAGAAATGATTGGGTACCAAGAGCTTTGAATTCTAGGACTGTCACCAACCAGTTGGGTAACTAGGCGAGAGATTTTACCCCTCTTGGCCTAGTTTCTTCATCCATCAAAGAAGTATTTATTAGGTGCTTATTTTGTTCTAGGTACAAGGCTACAAAGACTACTACTACAAAAAGAAAGACTACTTGTCTTCAGGGAGATTATAGTCTATCAGGAGAGACAATATGTTCACACATAAGTATGTGCAATCAATCAAAAAAGGTATTAAGTACCTATTACGTACTATGTTAGTTCCTGGAAATACAAATATAAAAACAAAAGAGTTCCTGGCCCCAAGAAGCGATAGTCTATCAGGAGACAAAATACATGCCTGCATAATGTATATAATCATTCATCCAAACAAACAAGCAACAAACATTTATTAAGCACCTACTGTGTATAAGGAACTATGCTAGACTCTGGAAATATAAAAACAAAAAAATAAAGCCACCATGCCCTGGAAGAGTTTATACTCTAACGGAAGAGATAACATATACAAGTATAAGTATTTATTAAACATCCACTATGTGCCAGACACATTATAACCAAAATAAAAGTTGTTTGGGGTAAAGGGAGCCCTTGGTAGCTGTTATGTGAAAGAGAAAAGCTGGTTAATTAATGCTTGAAGGGCTTTGAGCTCTAAGAATCTATCACGAAAATACTTTGCATTATTTAGGCAAATTGTGAAATGACCTAGAAAAAAAAAACAATGAAAATTTAGCATAGATGATCATCAGTTAGTAATCCGGGATAGTACAGAAAACTATAGAAATGTAGGGTAAGGTATCAGTGGCGGGGGGGGGGAGTAGGGTAGTTTAGACATCATAGCAGGAAAAGATCTGAAAGTCAGAGTGGACCACAAGCTGGACTTGCATTATTAGTGTTGTTCTAGGGTTATGTGGTAAACTCGTGAGTGGACACTTGCCTAGTTCCCTCCTTAGATCTCATTTCCTAGAAGGTTTGGAAGCTCCCTGTTTTATGAGTCCTGGAGGATTCCTATGATGTGCTAGGGAACCATGCTAGACACTGGAGATATAAAGTCAAAAAAGAGAAAGCCCCTGCTCTCAAGAAGCTTACATTCTACCTAGAATGGTAGGTGGTAGGGGAGTTCTGGGGGAATACCAAATACAGAAAGGCAAAACCAAGATCTTTATAAAATGAATACCTTATGCTTTTATGGAGGGAACTCTGATAACTGTCAAGGAAAGTCCTCTGTGGCATGGGAGCTGAACCCTGGAGAAGCCCAAGGAAGGAGGGAAAACATTCTAGACATGGAGCTAGCCAGTAATGATAGCATGGAGGCTGGAGAAGGCAGCAGCCAGCAGGCCAATGGGTCTGGAGAGTAGAACGCCTGAGGGGGATTAATGTGTAATCAGCAGGTTGGAATCAGGTTGCAGAGGCATTAACAGGCCCACTAGACACTGTCAATTTATCCTAGAGGCAATAGGGAGCCAAGAAAGCCTTTGAGCAGAGTAGTGATGTCATCTGAATGTCAGGTCTGAACTTGTGTTTTTAAAAGGATGAGAATTTCAGCCCCAGCTCTGCAAACTCCAAGAACAAATCAAATTCACCCCATCTATGAACTGGCGGATGCCAAGACGTTGGTCTCACCATTGGACTTTTTGTTCATTTCAACCCCAAAGAGTAGCAAGGGGGAATGGAATGGGGGTGGGGTGGGGTGGAGAGATCTAGAAGGGTGAAGCATTTGAGATGTTCGTGTTAATCTTACTAAACTGTTTATCAGAGTAACGCTCCTTTATCCAGAGCTTATTGTTTGACAAAGCAAAGGGAGGGAAGGAGGAGACTCAGTAGGTAGGACAAGGAGCCAAGCAATCTGATTGGTAGACAGAGCCCATCCTGTTCCGTGCAAGAGGCAGAGCCAATGAGTGATTGACGACAGATGCCCTGGGCATCCGGGCTGACTGAGAGGCAGCTTGGCTGTTATCCACAGCACCCCTGGTTCTCATCATTAAATGCGAAGAAAATTAAAAGAAAAAAACTACATGGAGAGCAGAGTAATTTTCTCATTTTCTTAGTAGGAATTGGGCCATTGGAATATTTGACTCATTACGAGCTTCAGTAATTTGTGATGTAGGGGCAGCTAGGTGGGGCAGTGGATAGAGCACTAGCCCTGGAGTCAGGAGGACCAGGCAGTGGAGAGAGTACCAGACCTGGAGTCAGGAAGAGTTTAAATATGGTGTCAGACACTTATTCGCTGTGTGACCCTGGACAAGTCACTTAACCTTGATAGTCTCCCAAAATAATATTTTTTTGTGATATAGAAAATCTATAACATTAAACAAAACAAATAGAATAAACTAGGTTAGAAGCAGCTAGGTGGAGTAGTGGGTACTTTAATGCCTGACTTAGGATCAGGAAGACTCAAGTTCAAATCCTGCCTCATACTTACAGGCTGAACAACTCACTTGACCTCCTTATGACCGGTTCAGTTGTTCAGTCGTGTCCGACTCTAGGTGACCCTGTGGACTTTTGTCTATAAAAATTTTCTTGGCAAAGATACTGCAGTGGCTTGGCATTCCCTTCTCCAGCATGCCCCATTTTACAGATGAGGAGCTGAGGCAAATAGGGATTAAGTGACTTGCCCAGAGTCCCACAGTTAGTAAATATCTGAGGCTGGATTTTAACTCTGATCTTCCTGATTCCAAGCCTGGTGCTCTACCCACTGAACCACCTAGCTGCCCATGTCTTCATGACTCTTCATATTCAAATGGGGATAACAAAGCACCAACCTCACAGGGCTATTATAAGGATCAGATGAGATAACCTGCAAATTGCTTTGGGAATCTATGTAAACACTAGATGTTATCATCATCATTTTTCTGCATACAGAGATGAGTAGAAGTGAGCTTCTTTTTTTCCAATTGAGAGGCAGCTAGGTGGTACATTGGGCATCAAGCTGGATTCAGAGTCAAAAAGCTCAAAGTTCAAATCTGGCCTCAGATATTTTTGACCTGTGTGACCCTGGTCAAATCATCTAATGACTCTAAGCCTCATTTTCTTCCTCTGCAAAATGAAATGGTCAGACTCGATGGTTTTGAGATTCCCTTCCAGAAATGAATCTATGATCTTGTGACTAGGAGAAGACTTGTGACTAGGAGAAGACTTAAAGCTGTGGATTCATCACTTTTTAAAGGTTTGATCAACAGACATTCTCCCTGACGTTAAATTCCAGAATGAATGTCTAGGTTAGACAAAAGGTACATAATTCGACTCATCTGAACAAACACTCAGCCTTAAAGATACTTAAATTCACAGCTTCCTGGCTATCAGCTTTTCAAGTAACCAGATTTTGTTTCTCAAGTAAGTCAGAGACTCCTTCCTTCATGAACTCTAAGAATGAATGAATTTTAAAAATAAAAAAGCGATTAAACTCATTATTGTGCCAGACACTTTATAGGAATAATGATATGTTAGTGACCATTTTGTGGATTGATTGAGGTTCATTTCTGCCTTTACGCATGGGCGTGGACCTTCCTGACCTCTCAGAGTCCTATTTCTGCCATCCCTACACTTGTATTTCAATGTTAACCAACCTTGGATGTAAGAACAAGCTTAATAGGATATATTTCTCCCTGCTGCATTATGATGGGGGTGATTACATTTTTATTATTTTGACCCCCTTCAAGGTAACCTTCTCTGGGGGTTGTATATGGTCAGAAGATCTGGTGGGCCTTTCCCATCAGACTTTAGGGTTGCCAGTTTGGGGCTGGAAAGTGTTCAAAGTACCTGCAGTTTTCTCTAATGCCTCCAGAGATCATTCTGCTGATACCCTTCATTTCCTTCATCCACCTACTGGTTCTTCACCGGAGCTAACTAGTGAGGGGAGGATTGCAGGGAGGGGAGGGACTGCTATGACCTGAGCCCTCTCTCACTCTCGGACACCCCTTAGAGCAAGGGTTCTTAGCTTTGTTTGTGGCATGGACTCCTTTTGAGGTCTGGCAAAGTCTTATGGACTCCTCAGCATCACTTTTTTCAAATTCAGAAGATATAATACACAAGATTATAAAGAAATCAATTTTAGTGAAATATAATTATTGAAATATAAAAAAAAATTCTAGTACAATATCTTACAACTGGTCTAGAAACTATGGCAATTCTGCAGTAGTGATGAATACAAATGGCATTTCAAGGTGTCTGCAACAACAGGACTGTGATATGAACGTGTCTGTGATTTCTGTTGGTGACGAAGCCACGGGCTCCGCTAATGCTCCTGTGGTTTACTGCTTACATTCACCACCAAAGGAAATGCTTGATTTCAGTTAGAAGTCAGTGAAAATGAAGATGGAATTTTTCCCTTTCCAAATTCATGGATCCCTTGAAATTCCTCCGGGTAATCTGTGCATCTCAGGTTAGGAATCCCTGTCTTAGAACATCTCTTTCCATATTCCACCAATAAAACCTGAGGTTACTCCTTCTGGGTAATTGCCATCCTGTCCAAAGACCACAAGCAGTGACAGAACTGTCCAGCGGTCAGGAACAGCACAGAATCTGACAGCGTATAATGCCTGAAGCCTATGAAAAAGAGTCATGACCCTGTCTGGAGCCACCAAAGCTCTGACGCTGTCATTCAGGGCTCTGAGTGAACGACGGTGCAAAGAGGCCAGAAATGCCTCCCGAATTAGGGTGACTGCTGCGGTGATTTGCTCATAAAGACAATACCTTCCCGCGCAGACTGCTTCTAGCCACAGCAGCCTCTCAAGTGCATACAGCGAGAAGGAATCACACTGAACTGTCAGTCAGTCCCAGAGCCAGCAAATTGTTGTTTCAAATGTTACAGTACAGGAAAATCGCCTCTCTGCACTCGCCGCCAAAAAGATGACAGCTTAATTTATGCCGCAGCAAAGCTACATTACAGAACCATTCGCCTTGGCAGCCAAGCACACTCCATGCTTCCATCTTTCCCCCTGTGCAAGAGCACCGGGGAGAAATACAGAGGCGGCGTAATGAGGACAATTGGCTGGGGGGGGGGGGGGTTTGCCGTGTCAATGGAACTAAATACAGGTGAAACAGTATCAGCCATAAAATCCATGTCCTCCATCTCATATGCAAAACACAGGGCAGCCTGGGCAACAGCAAACACTCAGGAAGGATGCCCGACAAAATTGTTATGCACCAAGGAGATGAGGGAGAGAGATTTGCTCCTGTTGACTTCCCGGGTTTGATGTCGAGGGGAGGTACGGTGCCATTATGCTGCCGGGACTTGGAAAATTATGTCCATATCCTTGGTTCAGACCTTCAAAACTTGGCAGTGTTTATACTGGCTGAAATTAAAAATCTGACAGTGTTAAGCCAGAGCCTGGCGTCAGTGTTTGTCATCAAGATGAACATTGGGAGGCTAAAGATGCCCAGTTCAGTCATTGCCTAAAAATCCAAGGAATCATAATCAAGTGTTGGTTCCCAAGACACCAGCCTCATCATGGCTCCAAGCACTATTTATTGTCTCATTTATTGTCGTCATTATCCGTGACTGAAGCTTCATCTGTTTGACTTGGAAACAATAACACAGACAGTAGAAATGTTTGCAGTAACCTTTCCTTATAATTGAAGTTAACGATCACCCAAAGGGCAAAAGAGAGCCACATGGTGGACAGGGCAGTTGCCAGCAATTGCCAAAAGTGAATAAGGAGTGGTGATACAAAGAACAGCATCAAAGAAATATAGGGATGATGATGATGATGATGCTAATAAATAATGATAATAATAATAAAAGAATTCAAGCCAGACAAGGGGGGAGAAGGGATGGAAATCCAGGATGCTCCATTAATAAGTCTGTGATCTTGGTGAAAACTCAAGGAAGGCCCCAGAAAATTGGGTAGACCCATTTGTCTCATGGGGGACAAGGATAGATGGCAAGCATGGATGGATCACTAATCTATACCATTTCAAGTTGATCATGGATCCACTGGAATGTTAGAGATTACCTTTCCTTTAAACTCACGTGGAATTTTAATGAAATCTCTCTCCTACTTTAAGCCCCTTTAGAACCTGGCCCTTTTCTACCTTTGCAAACTTCTTACACCTTATTCTCAGCATACCCTCTGATCCACTGACACTGGCCACCTTGTTCTTCCTTGCACAAGACCCTCCATCTCCTGACAGTGATTTCACTGACTGTCCCCATGTTGGAAATGATCTTGCCTTGCCTCTGCCTTCTGGCTTCCTTTAAAACATCTAAAATCTGCCTGTCTACAGGAAGCTGTTCTCAATCCTCCTCAATTGTGGTGCCTTACCTCTGAGCTTACCTCAATTTACCCTGTTGTGTTTATATATTTTTGTTTACATGTTGACTCCCATATCTGGATGTGAGCTCTTAGGAGGCAAGAACTGTTCCGCCTTTTTTGTATCCCGCCCCCCCCCCCATGCCTGGCAGAGTGCCTGATACATAGTAGGCATTTAATAAATGCTCATTGACCTGCAGATGCCACAAAATAATGATGTCTTCTCATTTTTCCAGGTATACATTTTCTTGATCCTATCTTATATACGTAATTCATTATTAGTTATATATAGCCACTCCCTACCACCCAAATAAATGTCTTCAATTTTGTAAAACTTTCAACCACTTATGGCCATAGCTAGCTAGCTAGCTAGATAGAATTAGACTCAGAAAAACTTGGGTTCAAATTCCACCCCTGGATGCTGTGAAAGAGCTGTAGCTTTGCTGTGTCTCCCCTATTTCCTGAAGACTTCTGTAGTAAAACACAGCCACTATCCCAGATGTTGTTAAGTATGCAGATAACAGATCAAACCTCTTTGCATGGGAGGGCTGCCTCATTATGCAACCGTGGATGAGAGAAGGAAGGGGACCCATTTTAGAGCCTTTCACCTTTTCATGAATGCTGGTTTCCCAGGTTTTCCCCCAGATTTTGAAAGTTAATGATATTTGAGGACAGAGAGTCAGGATGGAGTTTTATAAGGAATTCACAAAATGTTTCTAAGACAATAGTGGTAAACCATCAAGAGTCCTGATGAAAGCAAGCTTTTCGGTGCCTGGCATCTCTCTGCTTAGTAGGCCATTCATAATAAAATGAGCAACCCTCCAAAGGGAATAGATGCATTTGCCAGGGCTGTTGATGTGCTAGAAATTATCCTCAATAAAACTACTTGCCGAGATAAATGATACATATCTATTTAATAATCCATTATCCAAAATAAATATTCAACCTTAAAATAAAGCAAATGCACTCTCCGGGGCTGTTGACGTGTTAGAGCTATTCGGTGCTAATGGTTGAAATGATTTGTAAAGTGGGCTCCGGTGCAGGGCATTATTCACAGGGAGCTTGGAAGAGATTAATATCTCTTTATAATCCATCAGGAGAAACTCCTTAAAATCAGACACTGACCAATATTTCCCCCAGACATTCTAAACTGTGAAGGCAGAGCCACCATGCTGGATTCTTCATTTGGCTCTTTTGACATCAAAACATTGATTTTTTTCAAATGCCAATTTGCAGGCTGTCTTCTGTTAGGTACCATAGAGTCAGCTGATAGTGGGGCTTATCATCTCGACCCCTGTTGCTAAAGACGAATGGCATAGACGTCCCCAGCAGAGCAAATATGAAACTGACAAACACTTCTATGGACCCATCACCTCATGGCCTCCCTCCAGCAGTTTGGATCACGACATATCTACACCACCTTCTCTGATGTGATTCTTGCCCATTTGGTCTGATGCTGGTCTCTCTATTTTAGCTACTCTGTTCTCACATAAATCCTCTGTAGAAGGTCTGCTTAATGTGCAAGTGTTCTTTCTTTAGGACTTTTAACATTCTTTAGGTAAAAATAGAGGCCGAGGACTGTGTATCAGTCAATCCTTGATCCCGCTATCTGGCTGTCTCGCATCTGTTTCTAATTTCCTTGAGGCTGACGCTTTGTACAGCTCTGCCTCACCTGAATCCAATTCATGCATAAGTCCAGACATCACCCTGTGATGTCATTGGTCCTCTTCACGAAAGTGCAAACAACAATAATCCTTGATGCTATTTCTTGAATGCAGCTTATTATTGGTCATTTGCCGCAGCCTCCTGATATCCAGATAAATGAAGGGCTTGGCTTTTGTCAAACCTTGAAACACTTGCCTAATAGATGGAGTTCTGTACTTAAGAGTCGAGAAGACCCTGGTTCCAATGCTACCTCTGATGCTCGCTATGGGACACTGGGCAAGAGCTTTTGCCACATGTGCCTCACTTAACTCCTGAAGACTTGTCTATTAGGTCATAAAATAACTTAGAGTTGCAATTTATGTCAGTAAAGGGAGTTTCCACTCCAAGATTTCTTTAAAGGAAATCATAGCTCATTTTTGTATTTTTTAAAAAGCAAACAGAAGACTAGATGTTCCTTTTAAGGAATCAAGAATTCATTTGAACAGTTTTTGCCCCATTCAAACTCACAATGATGTCGAGGAATGAGCTCCATCCCAAAGCTTTCTTTTAAAGTGGCTATCTGATTACATCTTTCCTTTTTCCTTTCTCCTCTAACTTGTTCTTTGAGCTATAATGACATCAAAAACTCCACTAGATTTTCATGCATTGGTAATGTCTTCATTTCTTTATCTGTGTATCATATTCATGTCTTGCACTTCTGGCATCTCAGTATGTCATAGCCATATAGAAGAAGACACTTGGGGAAAAGGACTAAGTCCTTGAGCACAGAGATTCCTAGATGGGGAACCTCCCTCTACCATTGCAGGTTGGCAAGGTCTAATCTTGCTACTATTCTTTGTCAATCAGTCATCTAGCATTTATTAAGCAGTCATTATGTGCCAGGCACTGTGCCAAGCTCTGGGGACTTGGAAGCTGGGAAGCCAGGAGACAGAGAAGAGGAGGGAGAGAATTCCACTAAAGTGGGGCAGCCAGAGAGAACTCATGGAGACAGGAGATGGAGAATCTTGTTGGAGGAAGAGCAAAGAGGCCAGTATCAACTGGGAAGGATGTCTCTGGTGGAGTACCCTGGGAATGTGCCCTTGGCCATTTACTGTTGACCATTTCTCTTTGGTGACTGGGATAAAGGCTTAGAAGTCACATTGATCAAATCTCCAGATGACAATGTATGGCTAACACATTGGATGACCAAATCAAGATCCAAAAAGTTTTTGACAGGTGACAATAATTTAGGTGAGCTAAATCTAAGAAGATGAAATTTGAACAGGATAAACAAAATTTTATGCTTGGGTTCCAAAATCCAGACATGAAGCTACGGCTACAGAATTGTTTCTATGAAAAAGAAAAACCAGTAGGCTTTAGTGAGATGAAGACTGGCTGACCACTTCTCATTTGTGTATAGGTCAGACTAAATCCCCATCTGTCTCCATTCCAGCTCTGAGATTCTGTCACCTGTGATCTTCCAAATGGCCATGAAAGAATACAATGACAGTATTTCAGAGTTGGAAAAGACATCACTGGTCATCCAGACTAACCCTTGCCTCCCAAAGAAGCTGCACTAAAAGACATCTGACAAGTATCTGCCTATGCAGGAGGAAATCCACCTCTTCCCGGGTCTGCCCATTTGACTCAGTTCTCATAGACCGAAAGGTTTTTTTTTCCTGATATCAAGCTCAAAATTGCCTCTGTATAATGTCTTTGCCTTCTAAAGCCAACCAGGATAAGTTCTTCCTTTGAAAACCCTTAAAAAACTTGAAGATGGTTTTCACACTGTTCTGCCCACCCCTCAGCTGCTCCCCCCCACCCTGAGTCCTCTGTGCTCCAGACTCAAGATCTGTCATGGTTCCTTAAATGGATCCTCATATGCCATACTCTCAATGTCCTTCACCATCCTGGTTGCCCTCCTTGGAATACTCTCTAGCTTAGTGATAGCTTTTATAAATGGTGGCTCCCAGAAGTGAATACCTTCCCTCTGGGGGCCTGCCCAGGATAGGGGACAGAATATGGCTTTATTTGGCCGAAACAAAATGGCCCCAATTTTCATCAGCTCCCCTTGAAGTGAAAGCTGTTTCCCATCCTACTAAGACAGATGAAAGCTATGGTAATGACAGGTGTAATTCCTATGAATTAGTAGAACAAACTATGTCATTTACCTGCTGGCTTGGCCACCTGCATCCCTGCCTTGAAGCTGCTCTCCTGCTGTAATCTGCATGTTGTTAACATTCCACTTCAAAAAAACTACTTCCTTCCCAAACCATTTTTAATAGCTTGTAAAGAGAAAATCTTTCTCCCCAAGACCTTATGCCAAAGATGAATATTTTAAGTCAGTAACTACAAGACTGAGAAATCCCAAAAAGTGTGAACCAGCTGACAAATTAAAGTGCTGAACTGGCTCCATTCACTCCCTTCCTCAGGACAACTCTTCTGAGCTCAACAGGAAACTTGAGTTATTGGTTCTTCTAACTCTGTGAGGATCCTTGGAGTGTCCCCTTAAAACTGGGATTATTTGGGCTGAAAATTGTTCTTCATACTTTGAATGTGTGACAATCATTAAGAAAATTCCACAGAAGGCTCTCAAGATTGGTTGTTGTTCTTTCTAATTGAAGAAGACCAAAATGACATCACAATGTCAGGGTCAGTGTGAAGTGTGTGGTTGCTGGTCATCACTTGAGCAATGTGCCAGAGGACTAAAGACTCCAGCACCGAAGAGAGGGCCGGGATATCAGCCCTCTTTGTGTGCCTCGTCCATTGAAGTCACTGGAGAGAAAGCATGGAGGGTTGATAGCCAAGAGGGATGTAGTCAGCTGGTGAGGAAGGATTTGAGGGGTCCCAAAGAAAAAATGAGAGGCTTTATTGACCTCATCCTGCACTAAGGACATGGCATATAGAGACTGGACTGGAGGGTGGAGTAGGTGCTTGATAAATGCTTATCGATTGAGTGGAGGCTCCTGAATACCAGGAAAAGGAATTTCAACTTTCTTTAGGAGGCAATAGGCACCCACAAAGGGGTTTTGTGCAAAAGAGTTGCTCCGATTATGAGAATTCCTTGTGAGTAGGGGTTGTTTCATTCATCATCATTTTTCCCAGTGCCTAGAACAGGGCATGGCATATAGTAGAGATTCAATAAATGCTTGTTGGACGATTGACTTACTGATGAAAGGGTCTTGCATAATAGGCAAAGAAGATTCAACTTTATTTGGTGAGTGATAGTAAGCTACTGATGGGATGGGAGCTGAATTTTAAGAGAATACATGGATATGGAGGGACAGAGGAGAGTGAGGAGAGCATTCCAGACTCCACGTGGCCAATGCAAAATTACAGCAATTGGAAATCAAACCTTGTCTTAAGGAATATCCAACCAGATGGCAAGACTGGGCCCTAGTGTGCTTGGAGGAGAGTAGTGTGTAAGAAGACTGGAAAGGTAGGAGCGTGCCTAGTGGTAGAGAACTTCATATTTGCTCCTAAAGGTAATAGGGAACCACTGGAGTTTACTGAGGAGAGTGGCACGGTAAGATCTATGCTTTAGAAAATTTGTTTTGTCACTATAGGGGATAGGTTGGGAAGGGAAGAGATGTGAGGCAGAGAAAACAATTAGGAAGCTGTAATTATGAGGAATAATGACAGCTATTTAGTGTTTACACATTGCTGTAAATAATTTACCTCATTGGAGCATCAAACAATCTTGACTATTTCTGAGGTTGTATAAGTAGTGAAACTTTGATTTATCACCATTTAGTTATGCAAAGCATTGGAGGCTTCCCTCGCCTCCCTCATCTCTGACCCACCTTTATTTAGGAGAAAGTGGTACATTACATAAAAGCAAGTTTTATCTGAGATATCATCCTCAAATCATTTTCAGGTTATTTCTCAGGATCACCCTCGATCTAACTGTACCTCGTGACTCACTTTTACATCTAAAGAATGACATACCAAGAGCTGATATTCAGAGTGATGGGTCCAAGGTCCTCAGCATCCTGAATCTTCAAAGAAAAATGAAACTTTTTTCACCGAACTATGATTAGGCAGGAAAGTGGACAATAGCATTAAGAGATATTTTCACTAAAAAGGACTACGTGCATTTTTTCTGATCAATATTTACATAACTAGAATCTCCTCCATACTGTGTCATTCTTCCACTCTGGCTTGCTTAGAATTTTTTGTTTTACCGTATTTGTCTATTCGTACATGACTTCATCTCCACCTCATGATTTTCCTGCTCATCGACAACATGAAACTCCAACTTAAAAACAACAACACAGAAAAGAACTTTTCTTAATGTCTTTTGTTTTCATATAATTTTTACCTCCCAATATATCCTTCCCTTCTGCTTTCCTTCTACTAGAAATATTTCTTGGAACAGAGAATTAAAAAGAAAAGGAGTGGGGTAGGGAAAAGGCAGTTGAACAAAACTAAGTAACACACCAATCCAATCCAATGGAATAGACCATTTTCCATACCCATAGTTCCCTACCTCTGCAAAGAAGGGAGGGAGTTTCATTCTTATACCTCTTCTTTGGGGCCAAGTTTCTTCATCATAGTTACCTGATGTCTGGTTTCTGTTTTTGCTGTTATGGTTATTTTTTTCCTTTGGCAGTGTTGTAGTCATTGTGTATCTTTTTCCTAAATCTGTTTACTTCACTTTGGTTTGATTCATGAAAGCCTTCTCTAGCCTCTTTTTATTTTTCTTAGTCATGTTTCTTAAAGCTCAACGACATTCTCTCACATTATTTACCACAATTCATTTAGCAATTCCACAAACCAAGGGCAGTTACTTTGTTTGCAGTTCTTTGCTACGGCAAAAAAAAATGCTGATATGAATATTATAATGTATATTGAAGCTTTCATTCTATCTTTGGCTTCTGAAATCTCTGAGTGAGAGGGTATGCACATTTTAGTCATTTTAAAAGCCTAATTTGGGGGGCCGAGCCAAGATGGTGGCTGGAAAGCAGGGACCAGTGTGAGCTCCCCACCAAGTCCCTGTAGAAACCTATAATAAATGGCTCTGAACCAATTCTAGAACTGCAGAACCCACAAAATAGCAGAAAGAAGCAGGGCTTAGCCCAGGACAGCCTGGATGGTCTCTGGGTAAGGTCTATCCTGAATGGAGCTGGGAGTGGAGCAGAGTCGAGTGGAGCAGAGCCCAGCATGGGCAGCGTGGACCAACCAGACCAGGAGCCAGGCGGAGCTGTGCCCTAGCACCCTGAATCAATGAGCTGCAGCAGTTACCAGACTTCTCAACCCACAAACACCAAAGACAACAGAGAAGGTTAGTGGGAAAAGCTGCTGGGGACAGGGAGTTTGTGGTTCGGCCACTGTCCCCAGGGGGCAGCAGAGGTGGGGCAGCTTCAGAACTACAGCTGCAGTTGCTTCTGGCCCCAGGCCCACCTGTTGGGAGGAATTAAGTGGCGGATCAGAGCAGGAGTGCAGAGCCTGCTGAAGATCTAAGTCCAATCCAGGTTGGGGGTTCTTGGGGAAGGAGGAGTGCTGGTGTGGCAGAGCTGGTGCATCCCCCCAAGCGTGGAAC
>CM053623.1:9402407-9420218 GCA_028646595.1 Phalanger gymnotis | reverse complement strand
AAGAAAGAAAGAAAGAAAGAAAGAAAGAAAGAAAGAAAGAAAGAAAGAACAGAAGGAAGAAAGAAAAAGAGCTGCAGCACTAGTCCAGGAAAGCTATAATGGGGGCGCAAGGTACAAAGGAGTGTAGGGAAGAGGTATATCCAGAGGACATGGAAACTAGCTGGCTATGCTGGAGAGTATAGGAGAGAGGGTGGCTGTAAGGTGGAGGACCTGGGTGAAGAGCAGGTTGGTGCCAGCCTCCACAGAAACACAAAATGTTCTCCATGTTGTCACATCCCAAGTAAGAGCAGATAAGCAGTTTGCTCAGCTCCCTGCTGCCATTGCCATTGCCATTGCCATTGCCAGTCTTTACAAGACAGGAAATGGCATGAGAAGGGACTCTTCAGCAGGTGAGAGCCCCTTTCAGCACCTCACCATGATTCCAACTACTGATGTTTCTCTGTTCATATGTGAACATTCATGTTTTCTCCGTGCTGATTTGTAAAGACAACTCCCTCCCCAATTACATTTGAACATGGGGTGGGAAGTGGGGAGGAGGAATGGAAGGTATGGGCTCTGTGGGGTGCTCTAGCTGGTGAGCTTACAGGCACAGGGGAGAAGGAGCAGGGGCATATAATTGACAAGGGAAATTGAATAGGGAAATAGTAGTTTAGGCATACAGAGGAAAACCCCAAATCCTCAAACTAGAACAGAAAAAAGAAAAGGGAAAGGAAGCAAATATCAGGTGAATTGGTTTTAAAAATAAAGTATCAGTGGAAAGACTGCTGGACTTGGTGTCAGGAGGAATCAGGGTTCCAATCATTTCTGCAATATTTACATTCTGAGACACCATGTTTTTGTCATTTTACGTCTCTAGGCCTCAGTTTCCTCATCTGTAAAATAGAGATAATAACATTTGCAATACCTGCTATAGCACATATCAAACACACTGTGCAGAGGTTAGCTGTCATGGTCATTGCCACTGTTATCGAAACCAATGACATCTCAGGTTGAGTACGTATCACCTACTATGTAATAACAATGTTTCGGGGTCATTGTTGTAAGGAAACTCTCTCCATCAAGGCAAAGCAACTTTGAGACTCAGAGGTTAATCAACAAACATTAGATGTGAAAATTGAACCTGAGGCTTCTGGACTTTTAGGCCAGATCTCTCACCCTATGCCAGCAACTTCTCCTCTTATTTTTCCACCTTTCTCTTCTTCCTTCTCCTTCACCTCGTTCATCTTCTCTAATATCTTTTTTTTCATTTTCTTCATTCTTAAACATCTCCTCCTTCCCTCTCTCCCTCTCCCTCTTCCTCCTCCTCTTCCTCCTCCTCCTCCTCTACCACCAAAGCAGCTACATAGAGCATACTGGATTCAGAGTTGGGAAGACTTAAGTTCAAATCCAGCCTCACACAGTTATTAATACCCTTTGTTTATCTCAGTTTTCTCATCTGTAAAATGGGAATGATAATGGCACCTATCTTTCAGGTTTGTTGTGAGGATCCAATGAGATGACATTGGTCAAGTCTTTTGTAAATCTTACATAGACACTAGCTATTATTGGCATCTTCCTCTTCCTCATTTTTTTCTCTACTCCCTGAATTGTCAAATTTCTGGGGCAGGATCATCCATAGTTGTAGTAAATAGTTTGTGTTTTTAGGGTAATTAAAAGCCCATGACTACTTGGAGGAGCCCTTCATTCATGGAGTAAAAAGTGTCTCCCCTCTATTCTTTTCCAGTTCAGTTCTTGTGGACAGCAATGAGTCAACCCCTCAACGCCATGCAATCCCATGCTTCCCTTTGCCAGCCTAAGGCCCATAAAAGCCAAAGCCATAAGTAACTGGAGACATGACCCAGAATCATCATGGAAAGCTGCTGAATGCCTCCTGGAATGTTTTTCCCATGTGGGCATAGAAACGGACGTGACAACCTGCCTCAGTGAGGTTTGCTGTGATTCATTCGGCAGCATGTGAGCACAAAGAAAATTGCTTTTAATCACAGCATACCAGGTAGTTGAAAGTTGGCCCATCTGTCATCGAGCTGGCCATTAAACAGGGCAGGAGGAGGGGGATGCCATATAGAGCAGTAAACACTTTCTTTTATTTATATAAGTTAAAAATTGCCAAGTTGGTTCATTTTTGATTATGCTCAAAAGGGAAGGAATGAGTTCCCAAGCCGAGAGGTGTCTTGTTCAGCTGAAGGAAAATTTTTACAATCCAATGAAAATCTGAAAGCCTGGGAAAGGATTTATTGTGGGCCCAGTGATGATTGACTCCCAAGCAGCATGGCTCTGGTGGCACCTGGTAATGATGGTCTGTCTTTTATAAGGTTGTTTCTCTTTAACCGGATCATGTTCAGGAAAGACAGAAGAAAAGAAGTACAACCTCAGAGGGAATGGGACATCCCTTTGTCGGCCCTCTACCACTTGTCTCTAAATGAATATAGACATACCCTAGGGCATTGCTGGAGTCAAGAACATTTCCTCAGCAGCCTTGGAAGGCATTTCCCCACTTAAGTCAAGACTTGTACCCACTCTTGCGTGACAGAACAGTAATTGGGCGGCTTCTTCAACGCAACTATTTGATCCAACAAACACTTATTAAACACCTACTGTGCAATAGAACATAAGCTCCTCGAGGGGCAGGAGTGCTTCATTTTTGTTGTTGCATTCTACCACCACCCCACTCCGTGAAGGAACTTAGTAGACCCTTGGCCAAAGCTTGTGGGTTGATTGGTTGATTGACTACCAAGCATTGTGCTAGGTGCTGGAGACACATCAACAAAAAAATGAAGTAGTCCCTGCCCTCAGGGAGCTTATATCCCACTGAATCCAGGGCCATTTCCCACTCAGAAAGCCAGTCCTTTGCTCTGCAACAGGATACCATTTGCCAGTGGTCTAGGGTGTGTTCCTCCATGAAATGTTTTCCCTGAAGAACAATTCTTTGTGGATGGTGATAACTTCAAGATGGCCTTAGGAAGAAGAGCTTGGCCAAATGGACTACTGAAGGTACATATGCCACCATGGCATATGTACAAAAGAAAAAGATCATTTTTAAAAGCCTCACTCCCTAACTCAAACGGAGAGAGGTGAGCAATTCGAACATTTCTGAGTCTTTTTCCAAAAGAAAATGCCAGAGTTATCTTCCCTTTTTCCTCCCTTACTGAGCTCCATTGTTGGTATCCTCCCTTTTTCCTCCCTCACTAAGCTCCATTGTTCCCTCATTAGCTTGCTTTATAGGATTTAAATTAAAGGGAAGCTGCTCAATGGGGAGGAGACTAGGGGTTTTAAACTATTAAGCCAACATTGATGCCCAGGCATTTTCTTACTCTCTTGCTATTACCCTCATGTCTGAAACATCCTCCATTCTCAATTTGCCTGTTGACTTCTCTGGCTTCCTTTAAGTCCCAACCAAAATCCTATCTTTTACAGGAAGGCTTTCTCGACCCCTCTTAATTTTCGGACCTTCCTTTGGTTCATTGTTCTCATGTGGATGAAGGTCTCCCACTGCACCCAGGGGCATCTCTAGTCATCCTGATCTGGCCACTGGACCCAGATGGCTCTGGAGGAGAGAGGGAGAATGGTATCTTTGCACAGTCCTCCCTCACTTAAATCCAATTAACTTCCAAGTCATGGCATTGCCTTCCTGACATCATGATCCTCTTTGAGAATGAAGGACCAACGACAATTTCCCATTTATCTACATACAGCTTCATATGTATGTACACACGTGTGTATGTATGAATGTTTACATATATGTATATATACACACATGCACACATATATACACATATGTATACATACACATGTATTTGTTTGTTATCTCCCCCAATAGACTGTGAGCAAGGACTTTTTGTATCTCCAGCACTTGGCACAATAGCTGGCACATGGTAGGTGCTTTATAAATGTTTATTGACATTGATGATTGGTTACTCAGCCCAAGGCCTTTTCCCCTTAAACAGGAGAATCTTAGGCACATAACTAAGGAAGTTCCATGTGGTGGAGAGACCACTGGATTTAGAGTAAGAGGATCTGCGTTTAAACCCCAGTTCTTTTGCTTGCTGCCTGCGTTACCTTGGGCAAGGTGTGGAAGACACAATTTCTTCATCTGTAAAATAAGGGGTAAACTAAATGAGTTCTATGATTCCTTCCCGCTCTAAATCTATGATTCTTTGACCTCTGAGGTCTCTCCCTGCTCTATTAGCAGCATCTACCTAGATCATGGACCATGGAATTTCAGAGCTAAAAACAACCTTCCGGCAACCTCTGAGAAGAAGCACAGAATCTCAGAGTTGGAAAGGACTCCCATAGTGACATAGTACAGGCATCTGGAACAAAAAGACAGATTCTATTCTTTTGGGGGGGCAATAGAGGTTAAGGGACTTGCCCAAGGTTACACAGCTAGCACATATCTGAGGCCAAATTTGAACTCAAGTCCTTCTGACTCCAGGGCTAGTGCTCTATTCCCTAAACCGCCTAGCCGCCCCTAAAAAGACAGATTCTAGCAAGATGAAACCAACTATCTCCATGGCCACCCATTTCTGAGTAGCTCTAATTCTTAGGAGCTGGAATCTTCCTCTTTATATCTTCTATGCATTGTTTTCCATTCTTTGCTGGGGAAAACCTTCTCATTTCATAGGGAAGGAAAGTGACTCTGTTCCTCACATTCAGTATTCCACCCCTCATCTCCACATTGTGCACCAGCTGTTCCTCCTGTCTAGAAGGCACTCCCTCCTCATGTCTACCCCTTAGAATCTTTAACTTCCTCCAAAGCTCAGCCCGCATACCACCTCTTCCATACAGCCTTTCTTGTCCTCACCTCCCATCAGCTGCTAGTAGATCCTCACCAACACCTAGGAAATCTCCCAATAGAATGTCAGCTTTTTGAGGGAAAGGACTGGTTTATTTTTGTCTGTAACCCTAGCACCTATCGGTGCCTGGTTTATAGTAGGTAATTAGCAAATGCTTGCTGATGAATTGAATGGGAGAGATTTCATTTACTTAATACCTGTTACTCTGGACAAAATCTATCTGTCCGATGTTTTGCATATTTTATTGATCTTATGTTTTTTCCCACCAGTCATTTCCTGATATACCACACAGCAACCCTCATACAAATTCATTGAACTCTATTTTGACAAAGGAAAATCGTTAGGCAAAATTAATCAACAGAATAACCATATCCGACACTATATACAATATTCCACTGCTGTTACCCCCTCCCCCAACACACACACACACATCTATACTGAGTGGTGACAACTGTGTTTCTCCATCTGGTCTCTGGTCATTTGTTTAATCTGAGTTTAGTGGCTATTTTATGTTGTTTTTACTTTTTCTTATAGTTATCGGGGATATTGTTCTACCTGTCCCAGTTGCTGGCTTTTTTCTTCTTTTTTTTGCATCAGTTGACACAAATCTTTCCATGTTTCTCTGAATTATTCAAATCTATCATTTCTTATGACAAAATAGCACTCAGAGCTTGTCCCACTTCCTGCCACATAGTAAGTGCTTAATAAATGCTAGTTGACTGACATTAAACCTCTCCAGTAGAGATGCTGCAGTGAGATTGTTAGGTCAAAAAGCATGCAGTCAGGTCAACAACAAGCATTTATTGCTGTTCAGTCATTTCAGTCATGTCCAACTCTTCATGACCCCACTTGGGCTTTGCTTCGAAAAGACACTGGAGAGGTTTGCAAATTCCTTCTCCATCTCATTTTACAGATGGGGAAACTAAGGCAAACAGAGTTAAGTGACTTGCCCAGGGTCGTACAGCTAGCATTTGAATCCAGATTTGAACTCAGGTCTCCCTGACTCCAGGCCTGACATTCTTTCCCCTGACACCTAGCCACAAAGGCTTTTATTATGCTCCTTCTATTGCCAGGCACTGGGCAAGTAATCTATAAATAGATTCATGACTTTGCTCATATAATTTTGCAGAACAATTGGTGCAGTTAACTTCAATGAGAGTAAAAATAGCCTGCCCATCTCCTTAAAGGCCTTCCAACAGTGAATATGTCTGTCTTTTATCAACTTCGTCAATTGAATTGGGGGTAAGATGAAACTCCAATTTTTAAAATTTTAAGTTATTATGATTTAGAGCATTTTATATATTTCTTTTTCTTTACATTTCTTCCTTTGAAAACTGTATCATATTTGTGTTAGTTCTTTATGTATCTTTGAAAACATACATTTATCAGAAATATTTAATACGAGGATAGTTCTTTTATATCAGCCGCATTGATTCTATTCATGCAAAAGTTTTCTAATTTTATACGCTAGTCTCTTTCACCTATTATGATCCTCTTTTTCCTTTCAAAGAATCATCAGATCATAGGTTTAGAACTTTTTAGCTTATTCAGTTAAGAATCTCCCCCACCAAAAAAATATCTATAGCATTGCTCCTTCTGTTACCTATTTTTAAAAATAATCTCACCTTTTTCTATTAATTTGTATTTCCATTTTGAGCTTATTGTAGCTACAATATAATAAGCAGATCAAAAATTAATTGCTACCAAACAGATTTCCAATTTTTTGGAAGATTATTCCATTTTGGAATTCTGTCAAATTTTTAATTACCTCAGGGGAGGAAGAAAAGTATCTATTCCCTAAGTAAGCTGGTCCAGATTTTGTTAATATCATACGTGATTTTTTTTCACATTTTTCAGTTCATTTTCTTGATTTTTTTCCCAAGTGGAGTGAATATGACCACACATTAGGATAAAGAAGTATTGGAGGTATCTTGACTTGGGGTTTAAGCAAAGGTATTTTCATTTTTTTGGTTGTTTAGTCCAATGTGCTGCCACAAAATAACCATGAGGATTTATACAATCAGAATCTTAGTGCTAAAAGAAACCTTGGTAGTCATCTATCCAGTCCATACTTGGAGGGAATCTTCACTATAACATACACAGCAAGTGGTCATCCAGCCCCTACTGGAAGACCTCCAACCTACCACCTTGACAGACAGTGAATCTCTCTTTGAGGATACAAAGTGTTTAGAATTTCCTCCTCATATCAAGCCCCAGTTTTGTTCTTTGCAACTTGCACTCATCATTCTTGATTCTGTCCTCTGGAACCAAGCAAAACCAATGTAATCCTTCTCTTCAGGCCAGCTCTTTGGCCCCTGGAATCTGGTTAGCTTGTCCCCTCCTGAAACTTGCCTTCCTTAACCTCGACATTCCTAATTCTGCCAATTGAACCACATTTGGCTTGAATCTTGAAGTCAAGGAATGCTGAAAATCAGAGCTGTTTTGTGTAACTGGAAAGCATTGATACCATGGAGTTCATGAAAGCCTCTGGTAAAAATGGGAAATGTTAAATATTCATTCACTGATGTGACAGCTGTGAAAGGAACTAATCAGCTAATCAGACTGAAGGTTTCCAATGCAGAACATTATTGTATTGACACCAAGAAAGGAACATTTTGACCCATTCTTTATAAACTTTACGGCAAGTGAATGCAATGTCCTATTAGAGCGATTAGGATCACAGGGCTCTCAGCAATGCCACCCCAGGCCAAGGCCACGATGTGCCAAACCCTTCAAAAGCAAAGAAGCAAGATGTCTCAATATTAGAATTCCTCCCTGTTGTCTTGGCTACCTTGAATGTACAGTCTATTTCTTATGGATCTAACAACTTAGTAGAAATATATGTGACAATATTTAATAAGAAATAAAGGAAGAGAAAGTACTACTTCTCAGCCACAAGAGGTAAGACAAGCTTACCTGTGTCCTTGGACTGAGACATACCCAACATAATAGGGAAGGAAGACCTGGATTCAGATCCCGCCCCAGACACTTACTTGTTGTATGACCTTGGGTATTTAACTGTGTCTCAGTTTCCCCATCTGTTAAACGAAAGAATTAGATGCTATGATCCTTATGGCTCTAACTCGGTGGTTTTATGCAGTTATTGATAACTTTGACAGCACTGCTTAGACTGTGATATACATCTCAAGGCATTCACAACCCTACCCTGAACTAACCCATTCAAGATGCTTACCTTCCTCACTCACTCTCACCCACCACCCCCAATCTGTTGGCTCATTCTACTTTCGTAAGTCTTTTGTATATGCCCCTTCCTCTCCTTGGCACAACTTGGTGCAGGCCCTCATCACGTACTCTTGGGCTATTGCCATAACCTGCTGGAAGAGGGGGTCTGCCTACCTCCTCTCTCCCCACTCCAGCCCCACCTTCTACCCAGCTACCCAAGTGATTAGCCTAAAGTACATGTCTGATCATGACACACACCTCACCCCAGGTTCAATCAGCTTTGTATTTAAAGCTCTTCATTCACTGGCCCCCTCCTGCCTTTCTAGGCTCCCTAGATTCCCTCTCATGTATTCTAGGATCCTGTGAGCCTGGCCTCCTTTTTCCATTGAGATGCTCCATCTCCCATGCCCATGCCCTTACACCAGCTGTCCTCTTTATCTAGTGTTCTCTCCCTCCTCTCACCTACCCCCGGCTTATTTTGCTTCTTCCTAAAAGTCCCAGCTAAAATGTACCCTTCTGTAAGAAGTTTCTCCAGATCCCCCTTAAAGCTAATGCCTTCTCTCTGTTGACTGTCCCCAATTTACCCTGCTTAAGATATAGTTGTTTGCCTGTTGTCTTCCCATGAGACTGGGAGCTCCTTGAGATTACAGAGTGGGTTTTTTGTTCTTTGAGGGGGGTTGCCTTTCTAGGAATCCCTAGCACTTAGCCCAGTGCCTGGCGCATAGTAGGAATTTAATAAATTGACTTGACTAGGAGCCAGGCGCTGGGCTAAGTGACGGGGATGCCAAGAAAAAGAAAAAATAGCTCCTTCCCTCAAGAATATTCCATTCTAATGGCATAGGCAATATGTGCACAAATAGATACATACCACACTGACAGAGAGTTAATCTTGGAGGGGAAGCTCCACAGGTGGGGCTGGGGGGGGGGTGTCTCCTGCAGAACATGGTACTTAAGAGGAGCCTTGAAGGAGGCCAGGAACTCTAAGCAATGGAGGTGAGGTGAAGGGCCGCCGAGGAGACCGTCTAATAAATAAAGGGCGTGGGGATGGAGAGAAGCGTTGAGCTGCCCATTTCACTTAGCTTAGAACCTCAGAAAATGACAGAGTCTTTCTGATTTCACCACTGGGAATGGACAGACTCAAAAATGAGAGTTTGCACTGAAACACTTTTCTAAAATGGAGACAGAAATGTAGTCATTGCACCACAGCCTTGGAATGTCAGATCTTCATAGACGGAAGTGTTCCAGTGCCTTCAGCTTTGGCTCCATTTCCTCTCTTTAATGTGGCCCTATCAAGCCAACATGGTAGTCCAGAGCAGTGCTATTTTCAAGCCCAATGAATAAGTAGCTAGACTTTATCATCACAATGGAGAAAGTATTTTTTTTCCTCCATAAGTGGGGTGGGGGTGGGGAACACATAACTCAGCCATTGAAAACTAAAGAACTATTTTTTCTTAAAATAGCCTTTGAACTCCAGCCAATCTTGGAAAATCTCATCTCTCGCCCCACCCCTGCCCAAAAAAGGATCACTTTTATTGTTATTTTGAGGAAGGAAAACAAAAAGGAACTGACAAGCAAAAACCCCGAGTCAGAGTGTGAGCTGGCTTTTCATCTTGAGCCTCATAGCCTGGCTGGAAGGCTACGGTCTTGAGTCCATCTGTTATGGAGATGTTCTGTTGCCTCCAAAAGTCAAACTGGAATGCCCTAAATTCTCTTCTGCTGAATTGCTCAAGAAAAGTGAGAAATGGGAGAGGGGAAGGGGTTGGGGGAGGGGGAGGACATGGAGATAGTCCATCCGCCAGATATTGGGATGGAAATCCAACAGGATCATTGCGTTGCCCCCTCCTTTGTGAAGACTTTAGTGTAATCACCTCTGTCCCCTCCCCCACCGCCACCATGAGAAGAGGAAGGGAGAAAAGAAGGGGGGAAAAATCCCCAAACTAGAACCCGAGCCCTCATCTGGATGGCTAATAGCGGAGGCCCCTGTTATTGTCTCTATTGTGTTCCCAAGTGTCAGAGCCGTCACATCAGGCTGCCACCACAGGGGGCATGCAAATCAGCACTGGAGAGGCAGGCTGCACACGGCAGCCACCACCTGCATGCTCAGATTGTTGGCAGGTACCACGCCATGGACCAAAACAGGATAATTACCAGAGAAAGAATTGGCAAGGGCAGTCTAGGAAAGATACATTCAATTGCACATGAGGATGAGAGGTGAACTATAAAAATAAAAAAAGATGGGGAGGGAAGGAGGTGGATGGGTGTGGGGGGGCATTTCCCATTAAATCCCGGACAGCTGGCAAGCCTACATCTTCCACTTGGCTTTCTGTGAAATCAGAAAGGCCAGCCTGTGATGTCAGCAGTGAAAAACTTGGGGAATGGTTGCTTCAAACACTGTTCTGAGGCAATGGTAAGAATGCCTTCCTGGGCAGCCTGACAAGGTCCAATGGGAAAGTTAAGTGCCCACTGTGTGGCTACCTAGCTAGCATCAGAAGCAAGATTTGAACTCATATCTTCTTGACTCCAAGAGCAAGAATAGTGGTCATGACCACACTAAGGTAGGGAAATGTTTGCTTGTGGTGGCATACATAGAGTGGAGGTGCCCAATGTCCATACTTCAATGGAGCTGTGATCCCATCTGTGTGACATCTCCCTCCAGGGGTGCTGATCACACAACACATCCAGCCCTGCTTGTTCCAGGCCATTTTTATCCATGGCTGCCTATAATCTTGCCATAGAGGGACTACCCAATGTGCTTCATGGTAAGCACACTGGACCTGAAACACAGAGTGGATGTTGAAATAAATAATCCTTTTAGAACCATTGAAATAATGAGAGTATTTCCAGCCAAAGCTGATATATATATATATATATGTATATATATATAGGGACAACAATACCAAAGCCACCACTGCACAGGGGTCTGTAAAGCAAGGAATGAACTAACCACAGACTGTTGTTTGCCCCCAGTCTCCCTCACCTCACCCTCCCAACACTTCTATGCATGCCCTATACACACATGAATACCTATACAATTTACCTATGGGGACTTTTAGATAAGATGGGACAGGAACATGCCTGTATCCTTACTGATTCAAAGATCTGTGATTTCATTGGAATATGTTTTCTCTCCACTAAAATAACTCATAGTCCATCATTACTTTAGTAGCTATGTTTCATGAGTGACTGGCTGAAAAAAATCATCCTTCTGTGGCCAATTCAACTCAATCAGCATTTATTAATCCCCTAGAGTGTGCCAGGCACTAGGGATATAAAGACAAAAACAAAACCATCTCTGCTGTCATGGAGTTTTCATACCGCAGGGAATGTTGTGGGAGAAGCATTGGATTTCAAATCAGAGAACCCAGGCTCGATTTCAAGCTCATTTACTTATTACCTCTATGACCTTTGTTGAGTCACTTCTCAAGGAGAAGGGGAAATTCCTAGGTAGCATGATCTTGGAAGCAGACTTGGGAGTTGCCTTGGGAATAACTCCAAATTCAAATTAAATTCCTCTTGGGCTCTGAGGGCAAGGATCAGAGGTCTTAACCAGCAATGATGGTGGGCAAGGAAAAGTGGCAAAAAGAGCCCTCGATGGCCAGGATGCCAAGTTCCCTCAGCCTCCTGAATATTGACCATCATCCATGAGCCTATAGACTTGTTAAGTGCTACCTGGGTCTGGAAGGAAAAGCAGGAATACAGCCCGACAGCTATTATTCAAAATATCTACTTTTATTTCTTCTGATTTTTTGTTACAATGGGGTAGAACATGTTTGTGGGATAGACTTCATTAGGTTAAACCTGTATAATGGATTATAAACTAGGTAGACAGGAAAAAGGATGGGGTTTGGGGTGGGCTGGGGAGAATTTTCCCAGTAGGTTGAGTCAAAACAAGATTTAAATTGGACAGTACCAAACAAATCATATTCAGACCAATCAGATGATCATTGCTACCCATAAAAAGAGACTTGGGCATAGAGGTATTCAGCTTTTGGAGAACCGTGGAGAGCTTCATGTTTTTCCTAGTACCATCTGGTGTTAGATAGAGTGCATATCACTTGAGGTGAGTGGAAATTGCCAACCCTTAATCTTCATGGATGAAAAGAACCCCTTTGTGCTTAAAGATATCATTACCCTCATTATTACAGAGCAGGAAAAGGCTTGGAGAGGCCAAAGGACTTGCCCATCCATGCTCACACAGATAGTGGCAGAAGCATGATTTGAATCTGTATCTTCCTGAGTTCAAGTTCTTTGTTCAACTTGCTATGCCAAAGTGTTTTAAGGAGAATAATTTGGTAATGATACACGCAGAATGGATTGTAGGGCATAGAGACTGGCAGAATTTATAGCATTAGTTTGGAAGTAACTGCAATAATTTAGGAGATGACATGAGATGATAAATGTATGCACTGGGGTGGGGGAGGGTAGAGAGTCACACTGGGTCAATGAGCAGATGGAGAAGAAGGGAAAGATGGAAAAGACTTAAAGGTCATCCCCCAATTGGGGAAATTCATGCAAGCTTTCTGGTCTCTTGACCAAGACCCTTGAGAATGAAAACTTTGAACAAAGGAAAGTTCATATTGTTTTCTTTTCTTTGTATAGCACAAAATTCAGAGTTTGAGAAGGTTTGGAGTTTATCCAAACTTTTACACATCCATAATAAGAAGCCATGAATTACCTCCAGATATAAAACCAGCATTCCACTTTGTTCACTGCAGAGAACACGTATACGGAAAATGTGTGTGTTGGATGTAATTTATGTCCAAGTATATCAATAATAATGTATAAAGAAAGCAGATCTAAAATTTAATCAGGGGCTTTGATTATAAACTCAGTGAATCAGTAAGATAGAATTCTTAGTGCAGATCTGGCAGTATCACAAATCTAGAAGCTCAAAAATCAGCTTTTAAATTAAATTTCAATCATAAAGTCAGATCATAAAGTGTGAGAACCTAATTCTCACCTCATGCCTGAGATGTCTAAGGGAAAAACATTTGCCCAGATCCCTTTTCTCTCCTTTTGGCCCTGCCTGGATTTTTGACATTTTAAACCAGCCACCTGAAGTGCCTCCCCACACACACACACCTCTTTTTTTGTATTCCAAGAACTTAGCACAATGCCTAGCACATAGCAAGCATTTAAGGAATGCTTGTTGACTTACTCACTGACCTGAGAATCATAGGATTACAGAATAAGGGCTGGAAAAGACTTCAGAGAATTTTACAGATGGGGAAACTGAGGCCCCGAGATGAAGTGAATGGCGTGAGGTTAACCGGGTAGTAAAGGGGCAGGAATAAGATCTGAACCTGCAATGTCTGACAGTAAATCCAAGACTGTTTTAACTATGTGGTAGCTGAGAAAATGCATGAAAGAATAAATGGAAAAGCATTTATTAAGTACTTGCTATATCCAAAGGGCAGGAGAGAACTAGATGGGTAGATAGGAAAGGGACATCACAGAATCTCTACTTGGAAAGTGACTCCCAAGACCTTCTAGTTCAAGCCTTCCCTAGATAATGAGTTCTGTCTCATCCAGCCTTGACTTGAGAATCTCCAGGGAAGGGGAGTCTGCTATTCCCCAGTCTGCCCATTCCAAAGCTATCATTATTAGACAGCTCTTCTTCATATCAACTCAAATTCTTCCATGCTACAACCTCTGCCCAGTTTTACTTGTTCTGCCCTTTGAGGCCAAGCAGAATAAGCCTAGTCTTGAGTCACAATTGGTATAGGCAACTAGAGCTTTGCCCCAAGTGCCCACATGCCACGTGGAGCCCTTGAGAGAGTTGACTGGCCTACTCCCTTACCTAGCTCCCAAGCTGCTCCCCCAACCTGTGCCGTGTCCTGTGCCATCATTAGCAAAGGTCACTAGCCTGGTGCTACTCTAGTATCCCTTTCCACTGGTCCATCTGATAACAATTTTCCCTTCATCCTAGGTCTTTTCTATTTCTCTTCCATCGTCTGGTGCTCCCCAAAACCTAGCTTTCTCTGTAAGATGCCCCTTTTGTGGTACCCTCTCCAAGGCTAACTGTTTCTTATAATCCCCTGACATTCAGAACCAGGAGTAGAAATTGGCATACTCCTTCTTCCCTGCCCACCATCATCTATGAGTAGCAATGGAGTACCCTCTCACATGTGTGAGCCACCCCTACCAGGAAAGCTATCCTATGTTCAAGGTATTCTGCAGGCCCATATCTACTGAAAATAAAGCTCATAAGCCTCTGCTTATGCTCTTAATTTTACCAGTGAGCCAGAGTACACAATTAGTTTAAAGCAAAGGCCTTAAATGATATGGCATAAAAGAAAAGTAAATATTCCACAACTTTCTTGCTCTCCGGCATCCTCCTATACACCTAACTGCTCCCACCATCAGTAGAAAGAATAGACATGCAGAGGGATCTTATATGGAGACATATGCAGATGAGGAATCTGTGTGGCCAGGACCCCCAACACTGCAGGGCCAGTGGTGAAGTGATGGCATTGGTCTCTGTTCTCTACCTAGCACCTCCCTTGTTCCTTTCTGAGTTCTCAAAGTGTCTCTGTGGCTCTGTAGGAGCCTTTCTCTCACTTTAGGGGCCATTCTCAATGCTGGTCCTCATTGGGCTTTACATGGACCCACCAGCTGAGGTGCCACCTCTTCCCTAGAAGAGGAAAACTTAGTTTTTCCATCTCTTCTTAGCTCATAGCCTAGTCTGGGCCTCAGCTCACTTAGTGAAAAAGATAGATGCCCCTACACCCAAACTTTAGTTGCTATTGCCTCCTAAGGAGAGAGATCTATCAGTTGCTAGAAGCTTAGACTTCTCAAGTCACAGACTAGCTGATCAGATATTTAAGTATAGAGTAATTGAGTCAAAAAGAAGCCTGTCCCAAACCCTTAAAGCCAGTGCCTTCCCTTTGAGATTATCTCCAATTTATCCTGTGTATATTGCTTTCTTTACCTGTTTGTATATAGTCTCACCCTTTAGACTATGAGCACCTTGAGATCAGGAACTGTTTTGTTGTCTTTCTTTGTATCCCCATCACTTAGCTCGATGCCTGGCATGCAGTAGGTGCTTAATAAAAGTTTGTTCACTTTACTGACTTCACTATTCTGACTTGACCTCACTTCTTCCTGTTAGTAGGATCAAAGTATCTGTCCCAAGGTTCTATTTGACTCAGGATTAGAAAGTCCTCTTTAACTCTAGGAAGTTCCTGATTGTCAACCAGTATTATCCCTCAATCCACTTTTCACAAAAATTATTTATTTGTAATCTTCTTTCAAAAAAAAATTTAGTTCCAAATTCTTTCCCTTCTTCCCACCTCTCCCCCACCCATTGAGAAAGCAAGCAATATGATATGAATTATACATGCAAAATCATGCAAAACATTTCCATATAAGCCATGTCACAAAAGCAAGAAAATAAAGTAAAAAAATTATACTTCAATTTGTAGTCAGAATTCATCAGTTCTCTCTCTGAAAATGGATAGCATTTTTCATCCTAAGTCCTTTGGAATTGTCTTCAATAATTTTATTGATCGGCGTGGCTAAGTCTTTCACAGGTGATCATCATGGTATTGCAGTTACTGTATACACTGTTCTGTTCCTGGTTCTGCTCACTTCATTTTGCATCAGTTGATATAAGTCTTCCCAGGTTTTACCGAAACTATCCTCTTTGTCATTTCTTATAACACAATAGTATTCCATCACAATCATTTACCACAATTTGGCCTTCCTCCAATTAATGGGCATCCCCTTGATTTCCAATTCTTTGTCACCACAAAAAGAACCACTATAAATATTGTTATATGTGTAGGTCCCTTTTCTTTTTCTTTTTCTTTTTTTTGATCATTTTGGGATACAGACCATAGTAGTGGTACTGTTGAGTCAAAAGGTATGCACAATTCCATAGTCCTTTGGGAATGGTTCCAAATGGTTCTTCAAATGATTAGATGAGTTCCCCACTCCGCTAATAGTGCATTAATGTCCTTATTTTCCTGCACCCATTTTGACGTTTGGCACTTACCATCCCTCCATCCATTTTGAAGAAACTTGATTCAAGCAAGTCTCAAAGGGGCATGGAGGTCTCACAGACTATGGTACCATGGCTTCTTTTAGTTCCCCAAATTGTCTTCATCTCCCCATTCAGATAAATATATGAGGGAAGGCAAGAACAAAAGTGGTTAGATGGAGTTCCTATAGGGTATCAGTTCTGTCTCAAATTGTTTGTTATAAATCACTGCCATAAGTATACAGACATATGTATATATATATATATATATACACACACACATACATATAAAACACATACTCTACATATACACACATATATATGTAAACATTCTCTGTATAAATATATGTGTATATATGTGTAAGTGTACATCTTATATATGTATACATACACACATGTACATATACACATACATATATGGAAACAGCCAAACTCAAATTTTCCAAGGCTTTGGACCTCAATTAATGCAAAACAAGGCACCTGGACCAAATGTTCCTTGAGGTCACTTCCAAATCTATGATCCTCTGACTGGGCAAAGACTGCTTCTTGAAACACATAGTGGTGAAGAGAGGGACCTTCTCGGATGGTTCTCCAGATCTCAGACTTTGTTTGTGCTCCCAGGCTTAAGAGCAGTAATTTGTAAAAGCCCCTCCCTGTGAGGCCAGCACTGCCTGCCATCCCAGGCACCAGCAGATGCTGACAAGGTACCCACTGTAACTACCACTACAGCCTTTGACTCACCACCCTGACAAAGTAGAGCAGGGTGATTCGTCTTGTATTGAATGACTCTCCAGTGGTTAATTTTGTGTCCTGATGGTAGATACCAAACCAGCAGAAAGGTCATTCTGGCTGCTCAAAGGGTCTTTTCAATTTTTAATTTAACATGGAGAGTTCCATAGCTGACTCTCCACACCGACTAGCCGTTATCTCTACTCATCACACTCTTTGGTTAGATTCGACACACAGGCGCTGAAAGCGGCCCTATTGAAAGTGCCTTCTCTGGTCCCAGCTCATGTGTGGGGTCAGTGACAAGATTCCTGATAAACCTGAACACCAAAGGAAGAAATGGACTTCCAAACAGTGAACAGACCTGTCTTTCCACTCAATCTACACTTGACAGATTATTTATTACAGAATACGGCCAAACAAAAAGACGACAGAATTGTTTTCCTTTTTTCTGACTAAATGAGAATCATTTAGAAGCACTGAGCATGTCAGTGTTCCAAGGGACCTTAGACATCATTGAGGCCAACCCCCTCACTTTATAGATATAGAAACTGAGGCCCGGAGAGGTAAATGACTTGACCAGGATCATAGATTTAAAGCTAGTAGGAGCCTTAAAGGTAATTGAATCTAAAGCCTTTTTTTTTTACAGCTGAGGAAACTAAGACCCAGAAAGGTAAGTGACTTGCCCAAGGTCACACAGGTAGTAAATGGAGCAGATGGGGTGTGAACCTGGGTCATCTGACTTCAAATCCTTGTTCTTTCCACCTGTATGAAGTAACTACACTGAGATTTTAACACAGGCCCTCTGGTGCCCAAGCCAGGGCACAAGACTAGATGGCCAATAAATAACTGATATAAGGCAGTCTGTGATAATTACCACGAAAGAGGAACGATAATAATGAGAATGACGATGGCAACAACAATAACTGATATTTATATAGTGCTTCAAGATCTGCAAAGCGCTTCATATTCTCAAACGATTCCATTTGAGCCTCTTGGTATTATTATCCCCATTTGACAATTAGGGAAATTGAGGCTAGAGAAGTGTAATGTCTGGCCCAGGGTCAGATAGCTAATAAGTACCCAGGAAGGAAGGAAGGAAAAGAGGGAGGGAGGGAGGGAGGGAGG
>CM053623.1:9376254-9401907 GCA_028646595.1 Phalanger gymnotis | reverse complement strand
CCCCCCCTAGAGATAGCTACAATTAGTCACGTGTATATACACATACACACATATATAATCATTCTATACATACTTCTATTTATCAGTTCTTTCTCTGATGCTGATAACTTGTTCCTTCATAGGTCCTTTGAAGAGATAGTAAGAGACACGCCATTTAAAATAACTCTAGACAGTATAAAATACCTGGGAGTTCACCTGCCAAAACAAACCCAGGAACTCTGTGGTTTCCTAATTGGTCTCCCTGCTTGCAGTTTTGCCCTTTTCCAGGCTATGCTCCACATAACAGCTTTCACCATGGCACTCCCCTACCACAGGAGCTTCCTTCAATGGCTCCTTCTCTTGCTTCTAGGATAAGATACATATTCCTGAGCTCAGTATTTCAAGCCTCCAAAATTTGCCTTCCATCTGCTTTTCCAGACTTACTTCAGATGAGTCTCCATCACATACTCTGTGGCCCAAGCACATTTCCCTTTGTTGGGGAGTATGTGAGAGTGAGTTCCCATTGGTTGGAGAGAGCCAAAGATTGGGTTTTTGGTGTGAGTATTTACACCCCACCTTGGTAACTGGTGAGTTTTTACAAGTCAGGAATTGATTGTCTAAACTAAAGCAAGATGGAGAAAATTCAACTGAAAAGTGGGTTGTGTATATACTTTGGGGGAGCTTATTGTTAAATATTTACCAGCATGCCCCTGACTGGGAAGGCACTCCCCTCTCACATCCAATTCTTAAGAATCCTGTTTGTCTCAAGGCTAAGGTCAGGTGACATGTCCTAATAGAGACCTTCCCTGATCCTCCCCCAACCTAGGTTTTCAATGCGTCTTTCTACCCCCCCAAAATACTTTCTTTTATTTACTTATTTGTCTACTTTCTCTATTCTCCCCAAGTAGAATGGCAAATCCCTGAAAGGGAGGGCTGGTTTGTTCTTTTATTATTTCTATCTCCAGTGCCTAGCACAGTGTCTAGCTCATAGGGAATTAATAAAAACTTGTTGAATTGAATTGAATACTCAGGAGTGTTCTCTCTTCCCTGAAATTATGTTGTATATACTTTGCTTTTATAAATCTGTTTACATATCTGCTGTATTCTCTTCCCACCATCCCCGAAAAGCATATAAGCCCCTTGAAGGCAGGCATTGTCTTTATATCTCCAGAGCCTAGCAAATCCTGGGCATTGAGTACACGATTATTGAATCAAAATGCATTAAACCATGAGTTTCTCAAGAAGATCGTGTAGGGGATGATCCACCACAGGGACCTCCTTGCCCACAGTGTTGGGGGAATTCATCCTCTGATGAACCCGACCATTTGGCTCTGGCCCTGGCTCTGGGTTGGCCAGCAGAGCTTCTCAGGAGAGAAATCTTGTTTGTCTGGGTCCTTATCTGAGTAACAGAAGAGAACACCAGCCTTAATTGGTGAGATTGAGGGTGAGTCAATGCTAATTAGTATCAGCTCCATTCTAGGCTAGCTTGCCTCTTGTCTGTGAGTGTCATTTGAGAGCCCCATCATGAATACAATACACTGGGAAGATGCCAATATTCCCACAATCATAGAATCACAGATTGAGAGATGGAAGATCTCAGAGACCAAAACTTTCATTTTGAGGCATTAGTAGGTTATGTGATATGCCCCAAACCACACAGTCAGTAAGTGTCTGGGGCAGGATTCAAAGTCAGGTCCTCCTGGCTCTAAGTGCATTGGGCCACCCAGTTCCTTACTTTTCTCTCATCTTCCTCTCATTCATTCACATTCAGCTGCTGATAAAATCTGGAGAAATGCAATCTCTCTACTGAAGTTCTATGATTTTATGCTCAATGTGTAGGTCAGAACTTCCAACCAATAGGAAGCTGCCTACCAAATTAGAAATAATGAATGAGAGGAAGTAACATCATCCTCTACAAAGGCAGCTGCTGACACAAAAGAAATGAACCCATCTCGCCTATGAGGGACAACATATTAATAGACTGTCTCACCCTGGACTCTTTGTGAGGCTTTCCAAGGCCAGTTAACAAAGCAAGCCCATGTTTCTTGGGGCAGGGGTGGGGGGAAGCCATCATTTACAAATGAAGTTAGCTCACTTTGTTGCATGGTTAAGAACTGCTTTGGAGCAGCTCCCAGTTGTTAGAACTGAGCCCATGACAGAACTGGCCCTAGAACAAAACCCATTACCCTCGTAACCAGCCATCACTGCCATGTCCCTAATGGGGGAGTACGGCAGGTCTACATAGGATTCACTGATTATGACAGATCAATTAGCTGGGCAATGGAATCCAGGAGCTGGACTTGGAGAAAAATATTAAACAGCATTTCCCTCCAAGTCACTCACTTCCCACATATTCCCTTTGCTGCTATATGAGCTGCTTATGAATTTGATATGGTCAGTTTGGGAGGTTGTTTTGTTTCTAAGATATCTACTGCTCAGACTTTCCCTCCTCTTTTAGGAGTGATGACTGGGAATTAACGAATATATATAGACATATATACATGCATGCACACACTTACACATATATGTATGTGTGTATATATTATGCACTATGATAAATATTGGGGATGTAAATACAAAAGCAGAGATAGTACATTTCCTCCAGGAGTTTCCATTCTACTGGGAGGTAAGCCAAAGAAGGGAGTAAACAAGGAGAGGAAAAGGTTTGGAAAGTTCAAGGTTGCTAAATGAGGCCAATTACTCTTGAAAAATGGCATTTTCCATTGTTAATGTTATTGGAATTTATTATTCATAACCAGGGCATTTGACTGTTTCATCTTCATTTTCTCTTTAATAGAGGAAAATGGCATATTCTGGGATGAGTGTTGAAATTAATTTTATTCATTTCCTTAATTTGACACTCCATTTTTGTCAATGAAAGGAATACCTGGAAAGCCCAAGGTTGGTCATGGTCTCTGCTACTCTAAACCTGTAATTCTGTTAGCTGCCAGCAGGTGCCAGTAGCATAAGCTTATAATCACCGACTAAGTAGTAAGGCTCTCTCTAGACACTGAAAATTAAGAGACCCTATTGTTGGCATAATTAAGATACACATACTTTGATACTTCTTTGATGATATGAGCCTCCCTTCCTGTACCCCCAGCCTTCATCAGCATAGATCACAATTCATCTATGCCTTCTCATCTTATGTGATTGTTGTCCATGTTCTCCCATAGATTCTTTCCAGAAGATCCACTCAGTATACTGGAAGCTTCCTCTTTATCTTGCTACATTATTTGAGCACTGGTATAACATTCAGGTTGCCTAATGTTTGTCTTTCATTCTCACTCCATGACTGGCCTTCCACCTTCTTTTATAAGCATACATCTCTTGTATGACATTCCAAATTCTTTTCTTCAACAAAAGTAGTGAAGCCACCACATTTGGACTCCAACATCATAGTTCCCTATGTGCTGCATGGGGAAATGATAATGATATGAAACCAAATGATCACAGGATCATAGCTACAGAGATAGAAGAAACAGGACAGAGGCAAATAGGTCAAAGGGCTGGACTGGGTGGAAAAATGATTACTTATAAAGCCAAAAATTACAGAAATGGTGATGGGCTGAGTGGGGAGATTCTGCCCTGTAAGGGAGGGGATATGAGATGGCACATACACAGAATTCCGTGAGGGAGGGGACACAGTTTGGGGAGCAGTGATGAACCAATTCTTAAGGTGCCTGAAATGGGAGAAGGCATCAAAGATATGGAAAAAATCTTGGACCATGTTGAGCACCTACTCCAAAGACTGTCAGGTTGTGGTAGATAGAGTTACATCTAGGAGGAGCAGTAGATGGGATACTGACCTGGAGTCAGGAAGACCGAGTTGATATCTGGCCCCAGACACTATCTCCACATCAATTTGCCTCAGTTTCCCTCATCTGGAAAATTAAATAATATTAATAATAATAGCTAACATTTCTATAGCACTTACTGTATGTCGGTGTGGTGCTAAGTGCCTTACAATTATCTCATTTGCTCTTCACAACAATCCTGGAATGAAGGTGCTGTTATTATGACCTCCCAGGGTTGTTGTGTTGATCAAAGAAGACAATATTTGTAAAGCACTTTCGAAACCTTAGACTGACACATAAATGCTAATTATTATTAATGAATCAATCGTTAAACATTTATAAAGTGCTTGCTGTATGCCAGACACTCTACTAAGTGCTAAGGATACAAAAAGAGGCAAAATACAGTTGCTGTCCTCAAGAAGTTTACAGTTTAATGGAGGAGACAACATACAACCAAATACACACAAAACAAACTATATGTAGGATAAATTGGAAGTAATTAACAGAGGAAATACACCAAAATTTTTGTTGTTGGTGGTGAGTTGTTTTTTTTTCAGTTGTGTTCCACTCTCCATGACTCCATTTGGAGGTTTTCTTGACAAAGACACTGGAGTGAGTCTAGCACATTTTTTATTTTATAGACGAGGAAACCGAGGCCACTAGTGTTAAATGACTTGACCAGGGTCACACAGATAGCAAATGTCTAAGGCTGGATTTGAATTCAGGAAGATGAGTCTTCCTCATTCCAGACCTTGCACTCTAGCCACTTTTCCACCTATCTGCCCTGACTAAAATTAAGAGGGGTTAGGAAAGATTACTTGTAAAAGATGAGATTTTAGTTGGGTTTTAAAGGGAACCAGAGATGTCAGTAGGCAGAGATGAGGAGAGAGAACATTCCAGCCATGAAGAACATCCAGAGAAAATGCCCAGAGCCTAGAGATGGAGAGTCTTGTTCGTGGAACAGCCAGAAGGCCAGTGTTACTGGATCATACATGGCACGGAATAAAATATAGAAAGACTGGAAAGGTAGAAGGGGGCTAGGTTATGAAGGGCTTTGAATGCCAAGGATATTTTGTATTTGACCCTGGAGGTATAGGAAGCCACTGGACTTTATTGAGTAGGTGAGTGACATACAGAGGAGGAAGGGGAGAGAGGATGGAGGAAGAAGGGAAAGGGAGTGGAGAGGAGGAAGGGGGAAGAGGAGAGAGAAGGAGACATCAGTCTGACACAATCTAGGTCCTTGGTTGTATATGCTATATGTCTGCTATAGTCATAGCATTGAGACCACAGAGGCTATCAACCTGTGCCCAAGCCTCTCCTTTATGTGCCATTGTGGTTTGCCTTGGGTTCATTGCTCTAGGGTTACCTAGCTTCTAAGTGAAGCATGTTGGCTTCCCCATTCTCACATTTATTGGCTCATCCCCAGTGAAGTTACTTTGGGGAAAACTACTTGTAAAGGCAATAATTACAGAAATGGTGATGGGCTGACAGTGGGGAGATTTTCCCCTGTAAGGGAGGAGATGAAGTTAAAAGTTACCTCATATATAAATATGAAGCAAGTATGGAACAGTTTATCCCCACTTAGAAAAGGGAATTTGAAGCAATGATCTGAAGAGAATTTAGTAACTTACAACTATTAGTACAGTCAGTAGGGATGGGAGGAAGGATAATATCTAAGATTCATAGAAATAAAACCAGTTTCTTTGCAGGCTGTGAATCAGCCAGTTAAAGACAGCTAGTTGGCACAGTACACAGAGTGCCAGGCCTGGAGTCAGGAAAATTCATCTTCCTGAGTGAAAATCTGGCCTCAGATACTTACTAGATGAGTGACCCTGAGCAAGTCACTTAACCCTGCTTACCTCAGTTTCCTCCTCTGTAAAATTAGCTGGAGAAGAAAATGGCAAACCACTCTAGTATCTTTGCCAAGAAAACCCCAAATAGGGTCATGAAAAGTTGTACATGACTGAAACAATTGAGCAACAATAACAAATTGGCCAGTTTACATTTCTCCTCTGGGTATAATACAATTGAACACTAAATGGGATCTTTATTCCAGAAAATTCCCTCCTCTGATGCTTTCTTTCACACAAGCCTGTTCCTGCTTTTGCTAATGTTGCACCCCCAAGCATCTACAAGTCCTCCAGGGTTAAGGAGATGACACCCAAAGAGAGAGGCGAAGAGACAGAAGCTTCTGGTGTATGCCCTAGTTAAGTCCATGTTCCATGAGGGGCCCCTGATTGTCTTGGCCCTGCCATTCTTCTGAGATTAAGAAGGAACCCCTCCATTTTCCACTCCCCAACTGGAGATCACATCTTTTCTTCTTGAAAGACATCTCGAAGAGACTTGCCACCCAGAAGCTTCTTCTCTCCCCACTAGGTAGACAGCCCATAACCCAGTCAGCAACGGAGAAGGGAATGACTCAACCAGCCAGCCAGATGTTGCCAAAAGCAGGCTGAGAATATCTGTGCATGAAGGGTTAGGGGTGGAGTGTTGTGCTTGGCAGAAGTCATGTGATTTCATCCTTCAGGTACTCCCCTTGTGTCCATTTTACAGAAAGAGAAACCGAGGCTTGGAGAGGTTGGGCAAAGAGGAGGGCCAAGTAATTTTCCCATAGTAAGTGTTTGAAGTGAGAGTCGTGTCTGGGTTTTCTGAATCCAAGGATAGAGCTCTCTTCACTAAGGCATGAGAGCTTCTCTACATAGCAGATACTTGAGAGATATTTATCAAATTGAATTGAATTGACATTCCTATTAACAGCTATTCTGCAAAAGACACAGAAATGTTCTTCAAAAACCATTTCTTATATTAACCCTCAGTAAAAGGTAAGGATTTAGCCTGGAACTGGACCTATAAGTGTGATAATAACAACCTGTGTTTATGTTGTTCTTTGAGGTCTGCAAAGCATTTTGCTCTCTGAAGGCATTTAGAGCCCAGCTGCAACTGCTTTCTCATCTCGTAAGGGAAAATATAGCCTCCTCGGGAAAATGGATGCTTGTCGCTCCTCCGGCCCCTCTGGCACCAGCAAGAGAGTCATGGGTAGACCTGTCGAACAGCCCAGCAGGACTGGATCCTCAAATGAAGCTCTGAACCCTGATGCCTAAACCCACAGGATGGTTCTGTCTGGATTGGAGTGCCTGCCGAGAATAAGGAAGGAGTACTTGACTCTTCCATGGTGGGACGTGTAAGTAAGAGATCTTAAAAACGAAAGGAGGCTCCCTTCTCAAAGAACCCAGCCAGCTCCAGGGAGGAGTCTCTGTTAATAAGCAAAATTTGCGTTTTCTAAAAGAGTGGATTTGCATTTGTCCTAACTGACTTGTGCGATCCCGTCAAATAATAAAATAACACGTGATGGCTATATTAATATAGTGTTTATGATTTGCAAAGCTCTTTGCATCGTCGTCATGTTGTTGTCATTCAGTCACATTTGACTCTTTGTGACTCTATTTGCAGTTTTCTTGGCAAAGATACTGATTTGCCATTTCCTTCTCCAGCTCATTTTACAGATGAGGAAAATGAGGCAAGCCTGGCTAAGTAACTTGTCAAGGGTCACACAGCTATAAATGGCTGAGGCTGGATTTAAACTCAAGTGTTCCTGATTCTAGGCCCAGGCTCTATCCACTGAGCCACCCACCTGCCCCATCATCATAACACCAGCTAGCACTTATATAGTTTAAAGATACAAACATACTTTATAAACTCTGAGGCTTATAAAGCTCTTTACAAGTATTATCTCAGCTGATTGTCATAACAATTCTGAGGTAGGTACTATTATTAACTTCTTTTTACAAACGACAAAACTGAGTCTGAGACAGGCCACGCAACTAATAAGTGTTGGAGGGAAGATTTGAATCCAGCTCTCACTGACTCCAAGTCCAGTGCTCTGTCTACTATGCCACACTACCTTACAAGGATGAAAAGAATTATCTAGTCTTTATTGCAGTGCCCAAAGCCTGAAGAGGTACATAGTTCAGGCTACACTCACCCACCAGTGATACCCAGTGCACATGTCAGGTATCCTGCTCACACACAGATACCAGAGAAAGTCTGAAGTTAGTGTCTCTCTTTGATGAAGAGGAAGTAAAGCTACAATTTCTTTGTCATGATTCTCGTCTTCATTTATCTGATGACATCATCTATGAGATGTAGGATGACAATATTAACACTCTCTATATTGGCAATGTGGTGTAGTGGACGGAGGGCCAGCCTTGGAGTCAGCAAGGCCTAGGTGCAGGTCTTGCCTCCACCACAATCTCACTGGGATCATGGACAAGTTTCTTCATCTCTGGGAAGATGGAAAATGATGAACGAGGTGCCCATCTGCATTGCTCAAGGGAGTTTCTTGTGCTGGTGAAATCACGTGTCTGGTCTCAAATAACTATTTGGACACAACCTACCCCAGGGGTTGTTGTGAGGATCAAAGGAGAGAAGGGGGTGTTTCATGCTTTGGTAAATAATAAAACATTATATGAATGTTGGCTAATATGGACACAGAAGGAAAAATTGGGTGGGAATGCCCTTCATAGACATCTGGCTGTGCTAACAAAGGGCCAAAGTTCCATGGATGGGGAAACTGAGCCTCCAGGCTAAGTGCCCTCTTCCCAGTTACACAGTTAGTTGGTCACTTTTAAGACTAGTATTCAAATCTTGGTCCTCAGACATCAGGCTCTGCAGTCATTCCGGACTGTCTCACATATCACGGAAGCTCCTTCAGCAGCCACAGTGCATCTTTATAGCACAAGGGCCCCCTCCACCAACCCCCGCCCCACACACACCCTGCCTCCTTTGTAGGAGAGTGCATCAAATTTGAATTTGGACAACCTACATACTTCAGTTGCAATCTGGAACTTAAAGAAAGCTGGCTACATCCAAATGGAAATACCAAATTCGTCACAATCCACCTTGTAATTCGCAATATCTTTGCTTGAGAGTTTCATCTGACAGAAAATTTCCCCCAACTAACTCTCTATGGTTCCTGTTCAGTGTGCATCCCTGAATCACCAATGGAAACCCTTCTGGGTACTCAGAAGAACAAGTTTAGGGGCCATTAAAAAAACAAGCTTTACTTCTGCACTTTGGCTTTTGCATAATCCACAATGACCTGTCATAATTTTGGAATAAATAGAAAATAGGCAGTAATAAAAAAGCAACTTTCTATTTTTTTCCAACTCCCTCCCCCAACACATTGGGCCCAGTATTTTCTCCCAACTGGGTGAGAAATCTTGGCCTTCGGCTGGTCCCCTAATGGGAAGTTCAATAAATGCTCCATCGATTGGCTGGGCTCTTACCAAACACGGTTGTTACCGCTCCAGCTCTTATTTCTGAAAAGATGATTTTAAAATGTACACAAATGGAGCTGTCTGAGGCTACCTCAAGAAATGAACTCCTGAGCACACTCTTCTTCTTTCAATGACTGACCCTTCTTTCCCCTCAGCTCAGAAAAAGGAGAAAAGAGAAAAAAAAAATATATCTGCGCCGGCCCCATGTTGTTTCGAAGCCTTTTCCCCAGTGAAGTGTTTGTACATTCCCCTCCTGACCACATGAATAAAAAAACCTGAATAATGCTTCCGCATATGAGTAAAGACTCCTTGCAGCCGACAGCCACTTCCTACAGGTGACAAGCAATCTTCTGCCAGGGCTTCACCTGACTAGTCATTTTGGGACATGATCACCAGGGTTGGAGACTGATGAAATTATCCTGTCCAGCATCAAACACAAAGGCACTGTAAATCAGCAGCTTCTGTGGCAGCTGAGAATAGCTCATTCCTTATACTCTCCTGGCAGCCACTTCCCCTCGGAGCTACATGAAGAAACCTCCCCATATTATTAGGTGACCCTTTGAGATCTTTTATGCTTCTCTCCCCCCCCCCCCCAACAGGGCTCTCTTTGAATGTAATACTCTGGCTTTCTTGAAACAGCTCCTTGTCAACATCAAGCCTTGTGACTTAAAACATAGTGGTACATGATGGGAGCCAGCTTTCCTTGGGATAATATGGTCCAAGTGTCTGCATTAATACCCTCCTGTCTGTGGTAACTCTCCATTTGACCTTGCTAGACAAGCTATTCTGTGCACTCAACTCCCACTACCTTGGGCTTCTAGGGGGTTGCTTGCTGAACGGGAAATCCAAATAAGAATGCTAGACATCTCTAACCTTTCCAAGGGAGTTCTGCCAAAAGAAAATAAAAAAAGAAAAGAGCCTCATGAGAAATTGATCTTGCAAATACATTCTATCCAAAGCAGGGGACAAAGCGCGGGAGATTTACAAGGAATATCTGCTGAACAGCGCTTGATTTACACAAGACCTAAAAAAAAATGTCGAGAAACCGCTCTGAAGTCACGCCGCCAAGGGAATCATATTTTAAGAGCAAAAAAATGGCCGTTTTCATTGAATAGGTAAGGAGCTTTCTAAGGACCCCATTTCCCCATCACTCGGAGTGGGATTTACACATATTGTTCTCTCCGGTGGAGATGGGAAGTTTTCGTGTAAATCCTTGAAGGCCTCATTGGGGAACGTGGCTGTTCGCAGGGTCACGATATTCTATGATTTGCACTAAGTCGTCGGTGTGTTTATTTTTTTCCTCCTTAACTGAATGACGGCCTCTATCTAGAAGGACAGCTGAAAGACCATGCTGAAGGGACAGCCCCCTCCCACAAGGTCTTCTTGTAACCTCAGGCTTTCCCCTACTTTCTTGCAGAACCAGCTCTGCAAGGAAGGGCATTTGAGTCACTGAAAGAAAGGATTGAAGGCACTGGAATAAGCGGCACGAACGGGGCCCGTGAGGGACAAAAAGATAACCTCCATGGTTTCATCTTTAGCTCCCCATTTCTAGTTAGAAAATGAACCCGTGGCGTTCCTCCATATTTTTTCTCAACTGCTTTTGGCCTTGCCTCTCCATTGGGCATCTCAAGAAAAGGGGCTCGGCAGGGGGGTCAGGAATAGCCCACGCTGGACACTGAGGTCCTCCTGGTTTGTCATCACCCTGAACTTTTATTCGGAAATTCCGACAAAACGCCCAATAAGTAGGACGTCGGGGGCGGGTGGGGCGGAGAGGGTCAGAGACGGGAGTGGGGGTTGGGGGCGGCGAGGGTAGTGATGAACGCATCCGCTCCGATGGGACTCCAGGCTGTTCACCTTCTTTCCTTTTGTCCACGGCTCTTTTCGCGTTCCTTGGCCGGCAGCGCTCCTTCCTTCCGCGGCTGCTCTTTAATTATCCTGCACTTTGTTCTGGGAAGGTACGGATTGGCTCCGGGCCAACGTTGGCTGGGGTTCGTCTCCTCACTACAGTGTCTGACAGCACTCACGGAACAATATCCCAATTAGAGCTTTAAGTGTTGGCAACATGATATGGCAGCGCTGCTTTCTCCCAAGCTGAACCACAGAACTTGCAAAATACAGGGCCCAGGAGAAGCCTCACTCTTGCTTTAAGCCACAGCCCTGGAATGAGCCGGGTGAGCGGCTGCGGATGTAACAAACCATGGCAATCTTTCTCTCTTCCTTCCTCCCTTCCTTCCTTCCTTCCTTCCTTCCTTCCTTCCTTCCTTCCTTCCTTCCTTCCTTCCTTCCTTTCTTCCTTCCTCCCTTCCTTCCTGCCTTTCTTTCTTTCCTTCTCTCTCTTCCCTCTATCTCTTTTCCTTCCTTCCTTTCTCTCTTTCTCCCTTTCTTTATCCCTTTTATCTCTCTTTCTCCTTCCTTTCTTTCTCTCTTTTTTCTTATTTTCTGTATTTCTTCCTTTTTCCTTTTCTCTATTTCCTTCTTCCTTTCTCCCTTCATCCTTTGCTCTTTATTTTCTTTCTTTCTTCTTCTTTCGTTATTTCTTCTTTCCCTCCTGTCCTTCTCTTGTTTCCTCTTTCTTCCTTTGTTTCTCCTTCTGTTTTTCTTTCTTCTTCCTTTCCCTTATGCTTGTAATTTTGTTTATCTCTTTAAAAAAAAGTCATGAGTTAGAATGACTGGGAGGTCATTTTCCCACTGCAGCCTTTTTCTTCTGAAAAGCACTCTATCCTTCGGATAACAAAAGGATCTATTTCGCCCCTAGATACATAGCATGTTTTGTTATCTAACTAAAGGTTACTGAGTAATTGATGAGAGAGCCTCTCTCTCTCTCTTTTTCTACTACTTAAATGGCTCTTTGGATTAATTCTCTAGCCCAAGAGAAGCCAAGAGTAAAGGTTTTTGGGGGCTGTGATATAACAGCAATGGTGAGAAAATGCAATGTGCACAGAAGAGAAACAAGGGCTTTTTTATTCTTCTGTTTTGCTCCAGAGGTGATTGTGTAAAATGCTCAGCTTGAGTTAAAGTGACCAAAGAGAGGGGCCTTTGATTTCTACTCCATGACGTTTTGTGAAGCCAGTCTATCTGGCTGGTCCTTCTTCTCATCACTATTTGACCTAGAAACTTTAGAATGATGAGATTGAACTCAGTTCAAGTACTAAGCATTTATTAAGTGCCTACTGTATGCCAAACCCTGTTCTTGGCTCTGGGGATTCAAAGATGAAGAGTCAGAGCTCTAGAGGTAGAAGGGACCTTTGAGGCCACTGAGCCCAAACCTTTCCTTTTACATGAGGAACTGAGGCTCGTAGAGCTTAAATAACTTGTCACACATAAATAGCAAAACTTGAGCTTTGAACCCAGTTCTTCAGACTCCAAATCCAGTATTCTTTCCAACATGTCCCTCTGTTTCCTAAATCAAATACTGTATTTGGGGAAACAGTTATTGACAGTTTGTCTGGATGAAGGTTGGGTGGGGGGATTTCAAGGTAGGCAGAATGGGGCAAAATTCATCATCAAGATCACAAGAACATAGGTTTGGACCTTGAAGTGACCTCGGTGATCAGATCTAGTTCAGCCACCTCACTTTACAGATGATAAAACTGAGGTTTGGAATGGGAACGTGTTGTCCAACATCACCCAGCAGGGCGTAGCGGAAGCAGGCCAGGTGAGACTGGTTGTAACACGCTCCTGGGCTCTTGCTTCCTCATCTTTGTTTGTCCTTCAAAATAAGATGAGCGAGTCTCCTAGGTTCAGACTTCATGCCCTGCTTTTAGAAATGACAGAGACTAATAACCTACTTGAGGCTGGATAAATAGGGCAAAGGGTTTCTTAGCCAGGAGGAATGGCTCATGTGATGTCACTAAACCCTTGTAAGAAAAGAAGGGAATGCAATCTTTATTCAAGGGCCAAGTCAATAATCCTTGGGTGCCTGTAGCTCTTGTTTGTCCCAAGAAGAGATACTCTATAGGCAAGAGGATGTTGGATTTTGCAAATACCTTCATGATTTTTTTTCAGAGATCCCCCTTCTTGGGGGATTTTAATACTCCACTTTTCACAGCCCTCTGAGCCCCAACCGGTGACTCCCAGGTTAACCAAATATAATCCAATCCAGTCTGGTTCAATTCAATCTAACTCAATCCTGTCTATTCCAGTCTTATCCAAATCGATCCAGTCCTGTCTTATCCAATTTAATCTAATACAATCCAGTTCAGTCCAGTATAATTGATTCCAATCTAGTCAAAATCCAGCAAAATCCAGTCCACTGCAAACCAATTCAGTCTATTCCAGTCCAGGTGAAGTGAATTCCATCCAGCCCAGTCCAGTCCAATCTAGGCTGACAAGTATTTTTTCTTTCCTTAAGTTTTGTTCCTTTCTTGGTAACCTCAGCTGCCAAGAATCAACCCAAACTCCAATTAAACTGTTTGCGAGGAGACATGGTAGTCCAGAAGAGTTTAGTTTTAACCATCAAGTTTGGCAAGCTTTCTCTCACCCAAGATAGATTGAAGGATGGTGACAGAAAGGTATAATATTTGCTTGGTGGAACACATCTCATCTGAAGCACTACTGAATTGTGGGGCTTTTATTCATTATTTATTGGCTTTCAACTTGGAAATTCAACCTGGCAGAGACAATAATCTTGTGAAGGAGAAACTGGTTCTCTATCTGAACAGGTAACAAAGCTCTAGGCACAACGTATCCCAAAGAACATGATTCTGTAGTACTTGAGTGAGATTGCAAGAAATGTGCTTTAAATGATTGGAAAATCAATTACTACCACATTCTTAAATCTCAGGAGCAAGTCATGCAGAGTAAAGAAATTGACTTCTGTATCACAGTAACCTGACCGTGAGCTATCTTGGTATTATCAATTGAGTGCTGGATTTGGAGTCAGGAAGGTGAGTTTAGAGCCTTCCAGTAGAATGTAATCTCCTTGAGGGAAGAAGCTATTCTCAGGTTTTGTTTTTGTGTCACTAGCACCTAGCACGGGGCCTGCCAAGTTGGATACTTTAATAAATTCTTTTTGAATTGAATTCCACCTCTGACACACTGGGAAAATGACACTGCGTAAGTCACTTACTCAGTGGGTCATGGAAACTCCCTAGAACTTATTCACTTGGGCACAGATGGATTGTGATCTGCCTCAGTAAAGGGAGTTCTCACACTAGGAATTCTCTAAATAAATCACAGATACTTTCCCATATTCACATAATCAGATGCAAAGCTTGAAGCTAGGATAGGATAGATTGTGGATAAACAAACTTCTGGAGACTGGCATCCAACTACAAGGTTGTTTCAGAGTCTGTTAGTTCATGAAAGGAGACAATATTGGAACAACTTTTAAGCAACAATAATCGAAGTAGTGGTTATTCTTAAGAAAAGGTATTAAAACCCATAGGCTCCTCTTTTGTTTCACGTCGTCACAGAACTTCACAGTTGGAAGGAACCTCAGCAAATCCAATCCACACCCCCAAAGAAATCTCCTTTCAACACACTAGATAAGTGGTCATATAGCCTTTCATAGAAAACTTTACATGAGAAGAACTCCATCACTTCCCAAAGCTCTCCTTTGCACTTCGATATAGCTCTAATAATTGGGAAATTTTCCCTGACATCGATCTGCCTCTTGAAAATAGCTCTCAAGTTCCCTCTGATGCATCTTTCCTTTGACAGGTTAAGCATCTCCATTTACTTCAACCAATCCTCATATCCTATGATTAAAATGCCCTTCACTATTCCATGTGCTCTCCTTTTCACACTCTCCAGTCCACCAATATCCTTCCAAAAATGTGTTGCATAGAATTCAACACAATCCTCCAAATGTAGTCCTAACAAAGCAAAGCACAGTATAGCCACCACCTCCTGGTTCCTGGAAGGTCTCCTTCTCCTAATTTAACTCAAGGATGCATTCAGGGTTTTGGCTACCATGGTACTATTACCTTACATTGGGCTTGCAGTCTGGTAAAATCCCCTAATCTTTTTCAGATGAATGGCCATCTAATCATTCTTCCCCTATCTTGTAGCTGTGAGGTTGATTTATTGAATCCAAGTGTAATACTTTACATTTATTTCAATTAAATATCATTTTATGAGATATTGCCAATATTCTAGCTCCTAATTTATTTATTTATAGAATTGCTGTCAATACTGACATAGTCCAAGTCTTCCAGTAGTCTGTTAATTCATTAGCGACTAATAGACAAGGGTGTCATATTTAGGGGTTCCAATATTCAATTAATGCTTATTAATTATTGAATGTCATAAAATAGTGGGGCTTTTTAGTGTTCCCTGCATCTTTTTGTCACTCCAATATCAGCACTACAAAAGTATCATGGGCTGCAGAGGCCTGAGGATTATTTTAGATTTTTCTATTTCAAGTGTCACAAGTTAAATTAAATAATTCATTGCCTAATGGCCAGCTTAGGCTCTACTCAATGTTTCTTCTTCCATTAATTTTCACTAAATCCTGCCCACCACTCATTCCCTTCTGGTTATTCAGTTTGCTTATATTAGAATATCTTCATGATATATAATGATATATTGGTATATCTACCTTTTTGTCTGTTCCATTCTGTGTAATGAGCCTTGTCCAAGAATCACAGAATCTCAGAGTTAGAAAGGACATCAGCAGCTATCTAGTCAACCCATACACAAAATGATTTCCCACTATAATATGTGCAACAAGTGATTGTACAATCTCTGCCTGAAGATCTCCAAGGAGGGAAAACCCACCACTGCTCTGGCCAGTCCATTCTACTTTTGGACAGCTTTCATTGGTAGGAAGGTCTTCCTGGCACCCATCCTATACTGGCTCATCGCAACTTCCACACTTTACTCCTAGAACAAACAGAACAAATAGAACCCCTCCTCCACAAGATAGCCCTTCAAATTCTTGAAGATAACTGTGGTGCCATTCCCCACCCCACCTCTAAGCTTCAATATGGTAAACATACCCAATTTCTTCAAGTGATTTACCACTATGACATGTATATAGGACCCTTCTCCATTCTGGTTGCTTTCCTTTGGACACTCTCCAGCTTTATCAATGTATTTCTTGTACTATAGTACCAAGAACTGAATATAACACTCAAGATGAGATGTAATGAAGGTGGAAGACAGTAGGACTCTCTCTCTTTATTTCTGGCAGCTATTTCTCTCTTAGCAAAGCCCAAGTCTTCATTAATTTTTGCATCTGCTCCCAATCTTGAGTCCCACCCCACCTTGGCCCAGAAATATTTGCAAATTATATATAAATCAATAGCACCAAATTATAGTGAAAAAATCTGACTAGAGCTTAGAGTGTATAAAGAGAGACATACTGTTCATAAGAAGGAAAATTATTATTCAATGATATATCATCATGACCAGACCAAATCTGGAATCTTATGATCTGTTTGAGTGGTCGCATTATTGGCAGAACTTTGATAAAGAAAAGAAGATCCAGAGGCAGGAGACCAAGATAGTAAAAGTCTTTTAGAATGAGCCTGCCATACAGGGTGTCCCTAAAATCTGGACACATAGGAAAAACATGCACATTTTGAAATAATTGGAATATTAACAGACCTTAGCCCCCTTGACTTCTTTTTATGGGATATGCTAAAGGAGAAGTTGTTCTCAAGGAAAATCACAGATGCAACACACTTGATCGAACGCATAAAGAGTGAATGTGCTAAAATTGATGGCAGTGTGGAGTTATTGCATTGAGTTCGTGTGAATCTTGCAAAATGCATCAACCTTTGCATCACAGATCATGGAAATCATATTGAAGATGATATTTGTTAATATTCCAATTAAATAAAATGTTGTTGAAAATTTCATTCATTTCAGTTCTTGAAAATATGCATTTTTGCCTATGTGTCCAGACTTTAGGAACACCCTGTCCAAAGACCAGTTTGATAATTGGTAATATTCAACCAGAGAAGAGGGAAGACTTAGAAGGGGGCTGGTGCTATCTTTGAGTATTTGAAGGTCGTTATATGGGAAAGTATTCTTGGTAGGATAGTAAAGTGAGCTCTCTCTTGGTCTTCACTCATTTGGCCAGACTTCTTGAAGGAAGTACAAAGTAATTGCAATGAACGAAAGCATATATGCATTTAATAAACGCTTTCTCCATTCTAGGTAGTATGACAAAAGATGAAATTACTTGGTTTCTAATCTCAACCAGGAGATCATAGCCTGTGCCATTGTCCAGCTTTGTTACTTCTCATGGTTTTCACATCATCAGAGACATGGGGGTATAGTAGATAAAATGCTGGACTTGGGGTTCAAATCTTGTCTCTGCTGCCTACTAGCTATGTGACCATGAGCAAGCCATCTACCCTCTCTGAGCTTCAGTTTCCTCATCGGTAAAATAGATGTGACTTCATGTCAGGAAGACCTGAGTTCAAATCCTACCTCAAACATTTACTAGCTGTGTGGCCCTGGGCAAATTGCTTAAGCTTTCTCAGCCTCAGTCTTCTCATCTGTAAAATGAGGATTACAGTGGTACCAATCCCCCAGGACTCTTGTGAGGATTAAATGAGATAATGTGTATAAAGCACTTCACACATTTCAGCAAGCTAGGTAAATTCAGGTGTTCTACTCATACAATTCAGGTGTTCATCTCACACAATAACATAATGCTGTGAAATTTAACCCTCTCAACTTCTGAAATAAGAAGGGAAGATTCTTTGTTTATTTACTTATCCTCAATCCCAGCTAAAATCTTGCCTTCTATAGAAAGAGTAGTAAGGGGCAGGGTGGACTAGAGAGAGGCTTCCATGAGGCACATGCAGCTTTTGAGAGGAGGAAGCACATTGTTTGGCAGCTTCCCATTTTAACTAATTGTTCTGGCTAACTCTGCCAAGTTCAGTTATTTCGATGCTGCTGCTGTTCTATTGGCACCCTCTAAATTCCAGGGTCCTGGGCCAATGTACCAGTCACCTTGTCTTGGTTACATCTCTATCCAACAATATCAAACATTATTATTGCTGTTTGTTTTGAAAAAATGGAAAAGTTTCCCATTCTGTCTCAATCAATGATTTCATGTATGGTGATAGGATGTATGTGTAGTACCAGTAGAAAACGTGCTTCCCCAAAGTTGGAGTAGGAGAAATCTGAACCCTTCTATCTCATTTACTTTCTTCCTCCACAAATAAAAAGTGGTGTTGTACAGGAGGAACAAACATAGCTCTAGACTCAGAAGACCCAGATTTGAAACCTGCACCTGCCACTTCAAGGTAAGTCACTTTAGACAATCCTGGGTCTCAGTTTTCTCATCTGTGAAATGAGACTGTTAAACAAGATAATCTCTAGGGTGCCTTTGAAGTCAAAAATCTGATTATATTGTGAAATATGAAAAGGGCATAAAGTACAGTGGGATTCAAAGCTGGGAAATTCAATTCAATCAATTAGGCAAGCATTTACCAAGTTGAGTAAAGACAACAAACGTCTATTAAAGGACCTACTAAGTGCAAAGCACTGGTAGTATTGTGGACAGAACACCAGACCTGGAGTCAAGAAGATTCCTTTTCATAAATTCAAATGCAGCCTCAGATACTTCATAGCTGTGTGACCCTGGGTAAGTCATTTAACCCTCTTTGCTTCAGTTTCCTCATCTGTAAAGTGAGCTGGAGAAGGTGTTGCAACAGTTTGGCTAGCAGCTGTTGTGGGGGTGAAAGACCAACACAAGCCCAACAACAAGGATGCTGCCAGCACAGGTTCTTTGATCTGCTTTACTAAGGAAAGTAGCACTAAGGGGTTAACAATCTTACCTTAGTCCAACATATACATGTATCATTGCTTAGTTCAGGGGAAAAAGCCAGCACCCTGAACTTCAGAGCAAATGCAAACGAATTACAAAGATCCATTATAAACAGACCAAATACAATTCATAGTTACCAAGAAGACATCAACATCTGGGTTCACAAGCTGGAGGGCTCTTAACTACAGCTGCCCAGAGTCTCCACATCAACACTCTTCCAAGAGTGAGAGCCCCAAGCAAATAGCTGTATTCTCTCTTTTTATGCAGTCTTTGGATGTCATCAAAGGTCATCTGAGCAACCAGAACTTAGGCGCATACTATTGGCTCTGGTCGTAGCACCCCCCTTTAAGGCCCTGGGGGCTTCACACCCACATAGGCTTAGCACCTAGTAATTAGGGGTTTGGGCCTGGGGTTTAGCACCTAGTTAGACTCAAAGAGACTTAATTTATCGTTCTAAAACAGCAAAAAAGTCCCAACTTAATTGATATTACAGAAAGAAGTATCAAACGGCTCCAGTATCTTTGCTAAGGAAACCCCAAATGGGGTCACAAAGAGTCAGATATGACTGAACCAAGCGAACAACAACCACAACTATATGCAAAGCGCTAGTGGCTGCTATAGGCAAAGATTAAGAGGAAATCATCCTTTACATTCCACGAGTTTAACATGGCTCAGTAGGACCTACCTTTTGGCCTCAGTTCTGCCCTTTGACATAACACCCATTAGTCTTCTTTCTGGGCCGTATGACTGCCCTTGGAATGCCAGCTTATTCCACCTTTGCCCAAGCTCCTCATCTCTACCTCTCATCCCCATTTATCACATAAAAGGGCTTTTGATTCTCCTCTTCATCCTTATTTCCCCCTAAGAGATTCAACACAACTCCAGTTCAATTCTGTGAAGATTTATTAGAGGCTAATGCAGGTTCAAAAAGGAAAAAAAAAACCCCAGTCCCTGACTTCAAGAAACTTCTAGCCCGATGAGGATAATGAGCCAGGAATGAATAAGTGCTGTACAAGGTAGACAAAATGGTAATAAAGGAGAAATCATGAGTAACTATGGTCCCGGCATTGTATAGTGAAAGAGATTTGGCCTTGGAGTCAGGAAATTTGGATTAACCCTCGCTTCAGACACTCAGATACTTCGTGCAATGGATAGTGTTGGCCTGGGATTCAGGAGGACCTGAATTCCAATCCTACTCATACACTTACTAGCTGTGGGACCCTGACCAATTCACTTTCGTCATCTATAAAACAGAGACAATCCGACTGCTGACATCATAGGGCTATCGCGAAGACTCATTGCAAACCGGAAAACTTCACCTATATGTTAGCTCTTGTTATTAGCAATTATTACTACTCACTGCTCTCTGTTTTTATGGACTGTTATGACTAGCTGTGGTGACCCTGGATTCAGAGATGGGGCAAATCGCTTTTCCTCTGAGCTTCAGTTTGCTAATTTGTAAAATGACCCCGTTGGACTCAATGACCTTTCAGGTCCCTTCCTGCTCACAATCTCTGCTCCTGATTCCATCCTAAGAATGCTGCCTTTACATTTGGCAAACAGCACGGTTCTTTATGATACTTATCCTTTGCCAATATTATTCATTTCTCTGTTCCTGTAGAAAATTGAATTTGGGGACAACTGCTTTGTTCTCCTCGTTATCTGGGTTTTGGAAACTCTAACGTTATCTAATTCAATCATCAGAGTTACACCCTTAAGAAGTCATTTGATTTCAGTATAATTCAACAAGAATTTATTGTGTGCCCCCGCACAGTGCTCAATTCTGGAGAGACAAAGACAAATATTTTAAAAGTCCCTGCCCTCAAGTTGTTTACATTCTGTGGCAGGGTGTGATAAAAAAAAAAAAATATTTACATTTAAAAAGACATTTGAAAAGAAGTTGTATTACATGGGAGGGGAAGAGAAATGAATACTCATTTGAGTCTTCCCAGCCATTAAGTTATCTCTCTTTTCATGAAGTCTGATAGCTTACATTGGGCCAAGTTTTCATTTTTCCTTTGCTAACCCTCCCTAGGCCAGAAAACCCGATGAGTAGGTAAAAAAAATCGTCTGTGTACTATAATAAATGGATTTCTGCCAATGACAGGTCATGCTACAGAAAAAAAAATCCTGTGATGACCCTGTTTCCTCTCTGCTCATTTATCTCTTCCCAGTGTCCACTGATAGATTCCTGCTGCATGATTTATTGCAGAAAAACGCCACCTAGAAATGGGCTTTTGATAAAATTGTTCAAGGATTCCTGGACAATAAATCCTAATCTTAACATGCAATGCTGCAAGGTGTTTCACCTTTCTTACTCTATAAATAAAATATGCCAAACGAGATCATAAATCCATACATTTAAGCACTCTCGCTGTAGTTTCGGAAATAAAGTTACAGTGTGGTAGTCTGATGTTAATAGCAGCCATGAGGCTGGTGAAATTGATGGCAATATCTGTATATTTGCCAGCCAAATTTCCAGTGAACTGCTATTCCCCTGATGAAATTCTCTGGCTTGGTTCAGCCAGGATCAGGGCAGGAGCAAGCAGGTCTAAAAGAAAACATTCCCCTGATTGACTCAAAGCAAGAGAGATACTCCTGACCCTGGGATGGGGTGGGTGGGTGCGCAACATGTTTGAGGAGATGGTAGAGGTTTTGAGCCCCTGCTAAGACCTTGCATGGTGATTGATCACAGGCAGGAGGGAGGTGGGAGATCGCATCAGTCATCTCCCCGTGACCCCACTAAGATGCACTGGGACCTAGCGGATGGGTCCTCCCGCTGATGCCTCTTCCTATGAGCTCAAGTCCTGACTCCCTATCCAAAACTGTAAGGCTGTTTCAGCTGCACACTGCTGCTTAGTGAGGATGTAGCGACATCTCCAACACACCAGGAAGGCCTCTAGATTGATTTTAATTACCAAGGACTTTATGGCTTACAGGAATATTACAAGCATCAATCTATTCAGGCAGTCAGAGGGAGCCAGCATCTTAATCTAGCCCATAAGAGATGCACTAATGAAATCCAGGCCATCGACAAGGCCAGGCAGAGAAGCAACAAGACTGGATTCCAGAAGATGAGAGTGGAGTCAGGGAGATAGTAAAGGATGATGTTTTTTGGAGGCAGAATGATTTAACTTTGTGTGTGTGTGTGTGTGTGTGTGTGTGTGTGTGTGTGTGTGTGTGAGAGAGAGAGAGAGAGAGAGAGAGAGAGAGAGAGAAGGAGAGAGAGATAAAGGAGGCTAGACAGGAAGGATTCAGAGAGGCATGTGGGTGCTAAGCCCAGAAAGGACTCATGGGCCTACGTGGAGACAAAACTAGGAGGAGAGTGATTCCTGTTTTAGGGTGTCCGATGTCTGGAGAAGGGGGCTCTCACACAAGAGCACAGACCTTCTCCCCATGTTAATGGCCATGCCTCAAAGTCCAGAAGTACAAGGAGAAAAATGTGTACTGAGGCCAGAGTGGGTCTGTGAAGAGCTTTAAATGCCAAATGGACTTGTTTATATTTGCTCCCAGAGACAAGACAATAGGAAGCCACTGGAGTTGATTGAGTATGGGAATCACATTGGCAGGTCTACACTTAGCAAAAATTGCTTTGACAGTAGGGGCCTCAATGATGATCTAGTCAAATCTTTTATTTGAAGAAGGAAACTGAGACCCATGGAGAGGAAGGGGCTTAGAATCATAGAGCGTCACCGTTAGGAAGATCCGAGACCAAAAATGCACTAATGTGCCCACCTTCCCACTGGCCCTCTGGCATGGATTGGTGCCATCTTTTGTCATCATTGCTGGAAAAGACCTTGGAGATCATGAAGTCTAACCCCCTCATGTTACTACAGACCATGGGGGAAGAGACTAAGAGGGACTGTCTCCTGTCAGAGGGAGAAGAGACTTTTGGCTGGGCCAACCTTTCATTGGCAATGTGAGGAAACTGAGGTTCCTAGCCTTGCCCCAATTCACACAAGTGGTAAGTATCTGAGCCTGGATTTGGAGAAAGGGAGGCTATAACAGTAAGTAACCGATGGAAACACATGAGAAAACATAATCTGAGGGAAAGTATTTTCTATGAAGATTAAAATGTGTCCATTCACTTGGGTTCGATTTGGTTTCAGATACATCAAAGTGATCTTTATGGGTGGTCAAAGGCAGGGATACCATTAAGGTTGGGACTAAAAGAAAGGGAGAAATTGCATTTTAGGACAAGGCCTTTTCATGAGAATGGGGCATTGGGGGTCATAGGATCAAAGACCTAGGTCTGGGAGAAGCCATCTAGAGACCATCAAGCCCAATGCTTTCATTTTATAGATGAGGCCCATGAGGCCCAGGGTGGTTAGAAGATTTTTCTGATGTCACACTGAAAAAGCGGGCAAGATGGGATTTTGACCAAAGTCCCTTGACTCTAAATTCATTATACATCCCATGTGCCACTACAGCATTCTGCCTCCCCTTAACAATCACTTTTTGTTGTCTTTTCTCTGGGATCCTTGGCTGGAAGCAGGCCATTATTTCAACACTGAACAAAGCACAAGACAGAGGCGTGTTCTAGCTTATAGCATGCCTCTCAGGACCCATTAGGAATTTCTCGATCAATATTGTCCAGTTTGAATCATGAAGACTAAGATTACTGAACCTAATTTCTGTGACCTAAAAATGATCTATGTTAGAGGTGGCCTGGTATGGCTGATAGAGTGCCAGACTTGGAGTGGGGAACACCTGTGTTAGCTGTGCAGCCTGGAGCCAGTCTTTTAACTACTCTGTGCCTCATTTTTCTCCTCTGAAAAATGGGGATAACAATGACTGCATTGTCATCTTAGCATCGGAAGAGATGTCACGGTCACCTAGTCTACTTTGAGCAGGAATATTCTCTACCATGATGGCATTCTCCACTTGAGAGCCACAAGGATCTACCTCACAGGACTTTTTAAAAATGTCTAAGAATGTCTTTGGTTCCTTGTGCCACAGATCTATTTCCCAGATATTTTTTCCCTTTTTTGTCACAAGAAACAAATTTAAGTAGAACCAACCAACACAAAGACTGAATCCGCCATTATAGGCAATGTTTGACACCTGCTGAGCAGTCAATCTTTGACAATCCAAGAACACCTAGAATGAAGCATGACCTACCTGTAAGTCATACACTGTGTCAACATACAGTGAGCCATGTAACTGGCTCAATCCCAGTAAAAACACGCTTCTAACAGCATCTTCCTCATAGTCCTGAGGCAGAGAGGATGTGAATCACCATTCGCTGAAGTGACAGGCCTTCTCAGAGTCATAGCCAATAAGCCTCAGGGACGATTTGTATTTGGGTCCTCCTTCTCCAGGTCCAGCACTCTGTCTAATCATTGCTCCATGTTTTCCCTGGTGGCTGCATAGGGAGCCCTTATCCATCGATCCTCTTCTTGGCTTCCCTTTACATGAGCCATCTTGCTCCAGTAGGGTATCAAGGAGCCCTCTGGGCTCAGAAATGCCCATTCCCTGGGAATCTGATGAGTAATTAGGCATTTCAGGCTCCATGTAAGACACAACTACTAAAGACAAAACCAAAGGAAACAGCAGCTGTGATAGACAGGGTATGTACCGTACTATATCCACAATGGACCTCCTCTCATGGAGAGGAAATAAGTGAATTCCACTAGAAATCATCTGCGACTCCTGCTCAGATTGGACTCAGTGATCCTGAGGTACCTTCTGATGCTGAGATAATAATCCAAGCATGATAATCCACATTTCCCAGATCACTGATCATAGGTTATTGAAGAGGATAAGGAGAGCTCCTAGTTTGGTTGTTTTAAGGGCTACAAGGGGCTTTTTTTCTGTCAGACTTATCTTGTGTTGACCCAGTGATCTGACCACTGGGCTTAGGTAACAAGGAGGTGAAAGACAGAAAGAAAGGTCCCATATATGCCAAAATATTCATAACAAACATTATTTATGTTAGGAAAAACAAACAAACAAACAAAAACCCCTGGAAACAAAGGGTGTCAATTAATTAGTCAATGTCAGCATAAATTGTGGTACGTAGGTATAATAAAATATTAAGAAGTGATGAATATGAGGAAATCCTAAAAAAACATGCAAAAATTTATGTGAATGGGTTTGGAGAAAAGTAATTAAAATCAAAATATGCAATATGACTAAAATCATATAAAAATAGTAAAAGTCAACAAACTTAGATGAAAAGTAATGACCAATATTAGTTTTCAAGGGAGGATGGTGAAATGTTCCCACTCTCTTGATAAAAAGGTGGGGAACAGTGGTACTAAATATTGGACTTACCACAGAAGCTATCCCTTGTTTCAAGTGAGAATTTCCATCGTCTCACCTTCCCAGATAATGCAGAGGCATGATTTTGTTAGTGCATCCCTCACTTTTAATTCTTGCATTTTCTATGAGGAAATCCAGCCTCAATGAAGTGTGCCATGGAGGGCTGCCGAATTCCTATAGTGATAGAAAAACAGAGGCTTCATAAATATTAAATTGCTGTCATCCCAGCTATGAATTGGCTGGTTTGCCATCAATATATAAATTCAGTGCCAGCTTCTTCTTAATCTCTGAAAATTCAATAATTGCCAGGCAAAATGAGATGTTAAAATTAGAAAATGGGTACCTGTATGTGATGAATGGTGTTAAAAAAGATGGGTAGTGAAAGAGTTCTACCTATTATCCCTTTGAGAAACTTGGCTTAGAATGCTAAAAACTCACAGAAGTACAACTTAGCCAAAGAAGATGCATTTCAATTTAAGCAAATATTAATTTTAAGGAATAAATCTGTTGTATTCCATACCTGCCTATAAAGAATCCAACATCCTGGAGTTTTCATGTTGTTTTACATCTTTGTGGATACAACAATGGGACGAGTTACCAAAAAAAA
>CM053623.1:9334604-9375754 GCA_028646595.1 Phalanger gymnotis | reverse complement strand
TATTCTAAGACTGAGATAATTTATAGTTGAAGAATGCTCTGCATCTGGAATTTGGAACTCTACGTGCTGCATGACTGAGCTCGTTTTTATAACACAGCTAACAAGCTTGTGGCGTGAAGAAAAGGAGATGGGTAGTTTATGAGCTTGACACTTTGGGTCCCAGTGGCTACACTTCAATGAAATACAGGGCAGAGAAGTATACCAAAGAGATAATATTGTGAGTTTGATAGAAAGGTCCATCCAACAAGTAAGAGCAAGTGCACAATAAAGAGAATCCAGGCAGGTAGAGAAGAACATCCAATTGTTGTCACCGGCACATTAGATGAGGTGGCATGGCAGAGAACGGTTCTTAAGACAGAAAGAAATCAAATAGAAGCAAATAACTGTGTGACCAATGTAAACAAATGCTTTCCTGTAGCAGCTAGGCAGCTAACTGGCTCAGTACTGAGTCTGGAGTTCAGAAGACCCATCTTCCTGAGTTCAAATCCAGCCTCAGACATTTACATCTGTCCGATCCTAGGTAAGTTGCTTAACCCTGTTTGCCTCAGTTTCCTTCTCTGTAAAATGAACTGAAGAGGGAAATGACAAACTGTTCCAGTATCTTTGCCATGAAAACCCCAAGTAGTGTTATGAAAAGTCAGACACAATTGAAAGACAAGTAAGCAATAACAAATCCTGCTGCAGGGAAATGTGATATATTAGAGTCAGGAAGAGCTGTATTTGAATACTGTCTCAGTTTCCTCATCTGCAAAATGAAGGTCATGATACTTTCATTACCTACCTGCTCCTAAGGAGGTACTACAAATAAAGTGGCTTTCTAAACCTTAAGGCTCTATAGAAATGTTATTTGTTATTACTTGACAGTATGCTAAACTATGCAGTCTTGACCTGTCAAAGCTAAACAAGAATTTCTCTGTAAGAAATTTGTCCTGAGATTTAATTCCCAAATATCTAAGCCTAAAATACCACTGATATCCAAGCAAACTAAAGAAACATTGTTACCTACTTTGTTCTTAACAAATTTCAGAATCAAGCCATTCATTTCTGGAATGCCTGCAGATGAAGAGACCTGTCTCTCTCACCTAATTTTGCTGTTCTGAGATTTCCCATTTCCTTTTGTTTTTGAGAATATAATCTTTGCATATAAAATGTATAATGGTTGACACAAATATACATATATATTGAACACATAAGAGTTTCCCCCTAAGAGATAAGTAATGACATCATATGAATGTAGTTTTTAAAAGAAGAAATTCTAACTATTAACAACATGAAAAATTCTTTAAAGCGTTAATATACAATAAATGCAAATTTAAAGAACTTTCTGTTTCAAATTCAGCCTCACATCCACCAAAGTGACAAAGATAAAAAAAGTGAAATGGTCAATGATGGAGAGGATGTAAGAAAATCAATAAACTAACACACCATTGCTAAAGCAGCTGTGACTTTTTTCTAATCATTCTGGAAAACAATTTAGAATTTTAAGTGAGAAAAGTTCAACTGTTTACATCCTTTGAACCAATAATCCTCGTACTGAATGTATTCAGAAGAGGTCAAGACAGAAAGGTGCTATAAATACAAAACATATTTGAATCGATTCTTAACTCAAGGACTATAAACAAAATGGGTGCGTATTAATTGGAAAATAATATACATGTGCACATAATTGTATAATGTTGTGGTATATGAAATATTGAATATAAGGAACTCAGAGAACATGGGAACATGTACAAAATGATGCAGAACAGAAAAAGAAGCCCCAAGAGAGCAGTATACATAATGTCTAAGAAAATATAAAAATAAGAATTCAGAAAGTATATCAAATACAATTTTCAATATTGGTTCCAGATAATATGTTGGAATGCACTTAATTTTGGTAGAGAAGTGATAGGTTATGGATGTAGAATATTACATACTCTCTTTTTAATGACTGCTATATCATTTGGTTTTGTTGAACTGATGTGTGTGTGTGTGTGTGTGTGTCTGTGTGTGTGTGTGTGTAGATTTTAAGAAATGGTACTGTTTGTGGTGGTAATCAGGAAGTGGCTGTGATATAAAAACCAAAACGCTTTTCAGACTCCTCTTGTTCTATCTCCCTAACAACACTCATAGGCTTTCAACTTGGGTCCCAGGTTTTTAATGATAATGATACCTCCAGGGTTTCAAAGGATACCTCATATACACTCACTCTTTAAATTACAGCTCAGAAGCCACCCCCCCCCCGTTTGCTTCCCATTAATAATTAGGCAACAGACACATTTAGCTCAAAGTGATGATATACTAAAAAGATATAGTAAGAATGGTAGCTCCAAAATATTTTTCTCCCAAACCTGGGGTACACTAATCCCACAAAAGCCACATAGGATCTATAGGAGGAGTGGGCAAAAACTTATAATACAGTGATGGTAATGTACATGTGTAAGGAACATGAATGCTTAAGGTTCTGTACTCCTCTGAAATCAACAGGTTTCCTAGTCATTTCTCTACTTCATCTCTCTATCTACAAAGCTAGCTATCTCATGCATCCATTGCTTTCTCTCTTCTTTGTTGCCAGAAGCCCCACTCCTTTAAGCTGTTCTGGAGCTTGAGTTACTAACTCACAGTATCCGTGTCTATCTGAGGAGTGTATGTCCCTCAGCTGTGTTTTACACTCTCTGGAACTGAGCCTTCAGCTGCTAGATGGACTATTTCTTTCTGAACCAATAGTTTCACTGCCAGACTCCATGGCCGTTTGGAGTGCTCCTCCCCACCAAGAGCTGAAGAGTTGGATTCTTCCCCTGTCTGCTCACTCTGTCATCTTCAACTCACTTGAACTGCTTCCAGAACCTACTCATTTAAAATTCTGTAATGGAGTAGCCACTTTTTTCTTTTTCTTTTTTTCCCCTTTGCTCACTCAATAGCACTGCTCCCAGAAAGATCTCATACCTCATCAACTGGGATCACATCCTGTGACTACCTTAATTGAGTTGAGAGTTGGAGGAAGGGGGAACAAATCTTTTTCTCCTTACATATTAATAAAAGAAAAAAAGCACATCAGCTGTGGCATTATCTTTACATTACATGAGTTTTTGGCTTTTCAATATGTTGTAGAAGGATTTTGGATATTTTTCCCGTGCTAAAATTTATACAGATAGCCTTTTGTAAAGCAATCCCTTCAAAATAACCTTTTATAGTAGATAATATAAGTTCTTCAGGGACTCTTTCCTAGTCTTTTTTAATCCTAATGCCATCCCTCTGAGATTGCTTGCCATTTTCCATGTATAGATCTTATTCACACATAGTTGTTTGCATGTTGTCTCCCAACATTGGATTGTGAGCTCCTTGGGGGCAGGGGTCATATTTTTTATTTCCTTTATGCCCTCACAGCTTAGGACAGTTTCTGACACATAGTAATCACTTAATACATTATTCTTAAGTGACTTGCTAACCATACATAAAAAAATCTTGTGATGTTAAGCATTTGTAAAAATGTCATGTGGAAATCTTGTAAGCCAAAGGAAACACAGATATTGGAGTAAAATCTTGTTCATAAATCTTTCTGGAAGATTTTCTCATAAAATACAAAATTAAAAAAAACACTTGAGAAAATGAGTGAGCAGAGAGGCTGGTATGTAATCTAGCTAAGCCAACTCATTCTGAGAGAATTTGCTGATGAAATTAGAAGAAAGATGAAAAACAGACATGCCATGGAACAGATCTTCTGGAATCCACAATAGTGGTACCATAGCTGTACTTTACTGTCTCAGCACCCAATAGACCATGTGTCATGGCAGGAAATGTCAATGGTACCTAAGAAGACAGAGTTAGGAACAACAAGAAAGGGAAGAAAGCTAAGCTGAAACAAACCCACCATTAAAGGTAACAACAACCTCATGGGATTGTTGTGAAGAAAGTTCTTAAGAAGTACACAGTAAGTGCTTAACAAATCCTTGTTAACTGACTGACTGACTGTAAACTTTAAACAGTAGCAAAAATAGCAGTTAGTGTTTAATCTTTTTTTATTGTGGATGGGAAATATCCCAAGTGAACTTTTCAGCAGAAGTTCTACTTGGGGACAAGATTTGTAAGGGGTAGCCATCCCTAAGCATTATTATTTCAGAATTGGAACTGGCTTGTCTTAGAGGGTTGGATAGGGGGCAGTATAGATGCTTCCTTCCCATCTCCCACTCCAACACACAGTCAGTCAACAAGCATTTATTAAGCACATACCATGTGCCAGGCACTGTGCTAAGTGCTGGGGACACAAAGAAAGATAGTCCCTGATCTCAAGGGGTTCGCAGTCGAATAGAGGAGAATGCATGCATTAGACTTTTCCCTCTTTCTACCATCTCATCTACTGACTTAAATGACTGTAATGGCTCTAATGACTATAAATATACTTGGGAAGGCATAATTAATTAATCAACATTAGCTAGCATCTTAGTACCTTAGCAAGTATTAATTAAGGTCAAGATTGGAACCTAGGACACTGACACATACTGGCTTTGTGACCTTGGGTAAGTCATTTCTCTACTCAGTGCTCTTAGCACCTCTCTAAGACTGTAAGTTACTGAGAAGATGCCCACCTGCATTAGTAGAAAGAGTGTTTTTAACCTGGAGTTCCCTAAAACAATTCAATTACAGATTCAGTACTATCCTATCCAGAATTAAACACTGGCTTGGTCTTTGGTGATAAGAGTTGGCTAATGAGAGAGCCTAGAAGGTAGGGAGGTCCAGGAGGAACAAAAGGGAACCATCAAACCTTCAGTGCCTCCTGAATTAAAAGATTCCTTCCATTGGTGTTTATGCCACAGTCTCTCTGATTTCCCTCTCCAACTTAAATTCATATTATTCATCTTTACACAGTCTCCTGTCAATCCGGACAGTTACAGTCCGTTCCCTGAACTCAATATGCCGTGGAGTTCCTTTACACAATGGCTCCATTCGCCAAACACACAGCCTCTTCATCTCTACTCCATTTCCCCATCTCTATCCCATTCATTCACCAAACATTCTGTGCCAACTGAGCCAGGCGCTGGGCAGACAAGGATGGAAAATGAAACAATGCTTGCCCTCAAGGAGCTTATGTACTATTATACGCTAATCTTTCTCTAGGGTCAAGGCTCAGTCTAGCTTCATCTCCCCCATTAAGACTCTGCTGATTCCTTCAGCTGAAAGTGATCTCTCCCGTCAAATTTTCCTCCACTATTTTGTCTAGCAGATTTCCCCTTTGTTCCCATCTCTTGGTACTCTACCATGAGTTTATCTGTGCCCAAGTCCTATCCTCCCTGTATAGTGGAAGCCCCTTGAGAGCAGGTTCTGTGTTCTATGTATTTTTGTTTCCCAGCCCCCATTACTGTTCATTGCATGTAGTATAAGTTTAACAAATATTTAATCATGGTTTTTTTATAATGTTGTTGCAACTGTGATGGGAGGCTGGGATCACTAGAGACTGACTGGGGACTTCAGCCTGGGAATGATCTTTGGCCAGGCCATTCAAAGTCATCTGTGGCTCCCCACCCACCAGCTTGCTGAGCTTTCTGATGCTCAGCTCCTCTGATGCCCTCTAAGCAGAGCCCTGCTCTGATGTGCTCATGTTTTTGTAAGTGAGAGTTAGAAGACAAGCAGAAACCCCGCACTGAACTCTGAACAGTTGGCCGAGCTCCCAGAGAAGGAGGCAAACGAGATTTCTATTCATTCAAAATATGAATAATCAGGGAGGGCAAGGAGGTTAAGAATGGAAAATAAGCTCAGAGTCTGGATTTTGGTCATCCTGTCACTGACAAAAGAGATCAGATGCAAATTAGGCCATAAAAGTGTAAGGCTTTAATTATTGGGTTTACAGTAATGAATCATAATTATGTAGCCCAAGATTCTACACCTTGTGCTAAAATTAGAATATAGTCTATCTATATGTGAGAAGATCTGGACTCCTTTACTTCCTGGGGGCATGCATGAAGTAGGCAGAGGGTGGGCCTTCAGGACCCTAGACTTAGCAGAGATTGATCTCTATGTGAGAAATGCTGCCAGTACCCAGGACAGAGACGAAAAGCCAAAATCTGGTCCCTGAACTCAAGGAACTCATAATCTAATGGAGGAGACAATATGCAAACAACTATATAAAAACAAGCTACATACGAGATGAATTAGATATAATCTCAGGGGAAAGACACTGGGTTGGGACAGAGATTGGGAAAGGTTTCGTGCAGAAGGTGGGATCTGAGTGGAGAGCTTAAAGAAACTAGAGAAGCCAGGAGGCAGAGGTGGGTGAGGAGAGGGAGCATTATTCCAGGCATGGGGGGAACAGCTAATACGGTCCCCAATAAGGAGACACTTAACAGAGGTTAAGTGATTCGCCCAAGGCCTCACAAGTTAATGACAAAGGTTATATAATATAGCACAATAGAAATAATAACAAAAGGGAAATGAGGATTAAAACCATTGTCTGAATGTGTTCAGCGAATCGACTTGCGAAACATATTGAATGCAGTAGTTGAATAGGTTATGGCCAGATAAACGAACCCCACTTTGGTTTGGAAAAATAAAAATGGAAAGGGGCTGAGTCACTCTGAGTGAAGGGCATATTCACCCATCCATGCATCCATACACTCATTCACCCATTCATTCAATCAGCAAACATATAGCAAGCACCTGCTATGTGCAACACATTTAGAATTTACCTGTCAGTTGGGCATGAAATTGGCAATTGTGCCTTTTCTCTGTGCTCACCTCCCACTTGCCAACTTCCTACTGCAGTTACACACCCACAGCATCTGCAAGAATCTGATGATTGCCAGTCAGGATCTCCTTGGGGGAAGCAGATCACAGAACCACAGACCCTGCAAGCTGGGAGGTACCTTGGAGGTCACCTAGTCCAACCGGGACCTGAATAAGAATCCTATCTACACCAGCCATCCAATCTCGTGTAGACACTAAGTTGGGGGGGAACCTCCTGAGACAGCCCCTTCTACTTTGGGGCAGCCTTGACTGTTAGGAAGTTTCTTACAGTGAATGGAAGTCTGCATTTCTGAAACTTTCACCTAGGATCCTTAATTCTATTCTTTGGTCCTAAGCAAAGCAAGTCTAATTGCTCTGCATTATAACAGCTTCTCAAATACTTTGAAGAAAACAATCATATTTCCTTAGGCAGCTTGGTGGCTTTGTGGGGAGATCACCAAAAATGTTTCTGATATTTGCTTACCTTACAGGGTTGTTATATGGCTCCAATGAGATAACATATGTAAAGAACTTTGCAAACCATAAGGCATTATTATTATTTAGTACCCCAACAATTCCACTGTAAGTAATAGGGAAAGCTCTCCGGTGCTCCCACCCTGCCAGCCCCTCTTTTGATGGCTTTGTGTGTTATCAAAGTCCTTTCTGAAACATTGTGCCCAGAACTACATAAGAAAATCCAGACATCTGTTTTTCTGAGCCTCCTCTTTGGGATGCATACTCTTTCTTGTAACTATATTTCCACATCAGATATATAGGCAGCTGTCTTGAGAAGCTCAGGGCCAAAACTCCCATAGGGAGGGAGCAGATGATCTGACTTCTGGAGTTGCTGGTCATGGAGGAGAGCAGGCCCCCAGTAGTGGAAGCAGAGATTTTCCTGTACATGCACGTCTCTAATAACAGCAGCCTCAAACATTGCTGTGACAGGAAAAGCAGGGCAAATGTCATACCACCAATGAGAGTAACAATTCAGTGGGCCCTCCATCGGTGTACTTAAAATACTTTTGGATAATTGCACACATCTCCCTCTTAAAAAAATGTCCATATTACTTTTTGGCATAACTAATGATAGCTTCTCTGACATAGAATGTCTTTAGTTTTTTCTCGATAAATTGCTATTTTTTATTTTTTTATTATGGGTTTTGGAATGAAGATTGATTCCTGTATCGTTTGGGGGGATATGAGTTGACTTCTGTATTCTAGTTCTGCTCCAAGACTTGCATTTCAATAATTAAATAAAAACACACACAAAGAGAAGAGAGACACTCACAATAGCACCAGGCTTCCCTAATGAATAAGTCCAGGAATTTGAGAAGCTATCACAACACTGTCAGTCTAGAAGAAGGTAAGAAGGCTGTTTCTCCTTCTCAATATCCCACACGACCCTGCTTCCCTTTGAGACTTAGAAGAAAAATTGAGTGTAACGTTCTGCACTTATGAGACAGCAGTATCCAAAGAAAGTGTGTGGGGTTGAGGGATATCACTCTCCCTTGATTAATCCACCTTCTGAATGTGACCAACCTCTCCTGGCCCAAGAATCATGTGTCTGGGGTATGATGTAGACAAAGCAAACCAAAAGGCACCTTTTTGGCCAGAACAGAAGCAAGTAATGGACAGAAAGAGGTTCTGGCTGTAGCTTGAGTGCAGAAACAGTGGGCTGGCAGGCAGTGAGCCTGTTGGCAGCTTGGGCTGGGATGCCCAAGAGCCTACCAACAGCCCTGACCATGTCTCAACAGGAATGAGTCACTCTGTATGAAAAGCCTTCTGTCTGTGCCCCCAGACAGAACACTGAAAGTCATGAGGCAGAAGGAATCCACTGGTGAAAGAAAAATAAAAGAAAACCACTCAAACCATCTGAAAACCTGGGTGGGAATATTGATTTTCTATCCAGTCTATCTGTGCTATTCTGTTATTTTATCTGTAAAGACAAGTATCTTTGAGCTTTCCTTTGGTGAGGCCAGTGTAACAGATGCTCCTCCTTCTTGGTATGCCCTAGCTCCTGCCTCTGTGGCTTCGTACAGGCTGTCTTCTACGCCTGGAATGTCCTCCCTCCTGACGTCCACTACTTGAAAACCTCAATTCAAATGTCAACTGCTAGAGAGACAGCGATATAGCCAATGGATACAATGCTGGACTTGGAGTCAGGAAGCCTGAGTGGGATCCTGCTTCACATGCTTGTGAGTGTTGTGGTCTTGGGCAAGTCTCTTCCCCTCTCTCAGCCTCAGTTTGTTCATTCATAAAATGGAGATAATACCAACGCTCTACTGATTCCCTTAGTCCCCACCAAATTCTCAGGTGACTATTCATTGTTTGTGTATATGTCTGTTGTCCATCCTACCAGGACTTATTAAAATACAAGCTTCCTGGGGAAAGGGTTTGTTTCACATTTTTTGAATCCAATGACCTGGTCCAGTGCCTGGAACATCATGGGGCTCCTTCATAAATGCTAGGTGGATTGAATTGGGTTGCTGATGGCAAAGTCCTCTGTTGTTCTCTCTCCTCCTTTAGTGGGCTCCTTCAGCTTGATCTATAGATGTAGAGGGGAGACCTAGACACAATGTAAGAGGGAGATGCTTATCTGGTCCACTCCCTGTGATATAAGAAGGCTCGAATCACAGACATGGGAAGGGTGGCAGGAGTGACTGGGCAATGACTTGATGTGGCTCTGCAGAATCAACAAAGGATGAGCACGTGAGCATGGCAAACATCACCCTAAGCCACATCACTCCATCAGCAGAGGAAAGTCCATTAGAGATCTCTATGGCCATTTAAAAAATACAGGCAATCTACTTTGGAGGAGTTCAGTTGCCACTGTATTGCCCTCTGCATGTTTGCTTGCTACACGTTTTTTCCAAGTTCCCTTTCAACCTGTGTGTTCTCTGAGACCAAGTATTGATGGCATGGCAACTGGCCATCTTCTATTTATAAAAAAGAGTAGCAACAACTGACAGTCACACAGAGCTTTAAAATTTGCAAAGCTCTTCTCATCCATGATCTCATTTGAGTGTCTCCTACCTCTGGGAGATAGGTACTATAGGGAGCCTTTATCCTATGTTACAGATGGAAAAACTGAGGCTAGGAGAAGCTAGGTAACGTGCATATTCACATTACTAGTAAGTTTCTGAAGGGGGGATTATGGACCCAGGTGTTGAGAGAATTCCCATTCATACCATATCAATATTTGCTGAAGTTAACTAGGCTAGTTTTAACTGGAGAACAGTATGCTTAAAAGGTGGTGTGAGTATAGACTTCCATTATTCTAGGGGTGTCACATTGAAGATTGTCCTATTTGGCCTCAGAGGGTAGAACCAGGATCAGTGGGTCCAATGTATAGAGAAGAAAATTTCAGTTCAACATAAGGAAAATGCTCCTAACTGTTAGATCTGTCTGTTGATGGTATAGACAGTTTTGGAATTCAGGAGTGCTTGGAGCCTGGAAGTCTTGAATTAGCCACGTGGTGATGTTCTGGAGGGGGTCGGAACGGAAAGGGAGTGAGAAGGAACTAGAGGACTTTGAGGTCCCTCCCAAGTCTTGGAGTTCACAGGCCTGTGCAAGCTGCTGACCTGAACACTGAAGGCAGCATCTCTACCAGGAGTCCCCCTTACCTTTCTGCGATGTTGTGCTGCACAAAGTAGATAAAGTTTGTTAAGAGAATAAGGAAAGAATAATAGAGTGATACGACTCTGTTGTCTAGGGCTGCATCTTGGACCATTAGAATTATTAAGAGGTCAGAAGTCAAGAAGTACCACTGCTCCATTACGAACTCCACGTCCAAGTGATCCCATGACAATCTTAGTGCTGAGATGGATGGTCCCACTGTACCATAGAAACACAGCTGTTGATTCTGTTTGTCTTTGACCTTTGAACAATAACTGCTAGTGTTGGTGAGAAGGATGCTTTCAATAATCACACACATCCATCAAATGTCACCGGCACTAGGAAGCAGGGTCACGAATCATCTCATTAGGCAAATGCCCAGGTCCTCCAGACTCAGGAGCACAGCACATGCCTGTTCCCATCACTTTGTTTGCTTGGAGAGGAATGGAAGGCTCTCTGCATGTGAATGTGAGCCAGTAAGTTGACTGGTGTTTAACAAACATTTAGAATCCAGAATGCTCAGATCCCATGGTGGAAGCCAAATCTGATTGCTTGTGGGGAGTATTTCAGAGCAGGTTTAGACTGTTTGCTGCGGCTCAACTTCAAGGTTCCCTATATAACATGGTATATAATACAGCATTATACATCAAAAATGTGTGTGATCTTACTGATGTGGGCACTACTCCCACAGTACAGATCATTACCCAGAGACAACTTCTCTTTATATGCATTCTTGTTTATGTCTTGCCATAGATCCTTCATAGGAGATGTACCCAACAGACTGGAAGTACTTCTCTCCATATTTTGGCATTTCCTGGCTGCAAAGGTTGCATGTGAACTCTTCATCAGTTAACCTTAATCTCACTATAGGATTGGCCCACTTTCTTTCTGAGTCACGTGTTTCTTAGAAGATGTCTTACTTGCACATATACAGTGGAAATAAGCTGTAATCTACTCATGCCTAGTGTGGGGCTCTCCATTGATAGCTACCATTTATATAGTTCTTTAAGATTTAAATATTTGGTATGTTAGGGGTGCGGGGCGGAGAGCATGGTGACCGACCCTGCACGCTTCTTGTTCCCTGGAAGTTCCTCCGTGAGATGAGCGCTTTCCGTGCCCGCCCACCGGCCGCCTCCCCGGGGGAGAAGGGCTTAGGCTTCTGGAGGAGCAGGCGGGCGCCCGCTCGGGGCGGCTGCGTCGGAGTCCCAGTTCCGCGCGATACCTGCGGATGTCCTTGAGAAGAAGCCATTTTGGCTGAAGGCTTGCAGTAAACGGCATCAAATACAGGATTGAGCTGAAGGAGTGTGATACAATGGAAAGTGCCCCGGATTTAGACTCCGAGCCTCGGTTAAATGCTTGATATAGTCTGCACTATAAATTACAAAATATTTGACCATAAGCTAAAAGAACTAAATGAGCGAGTAGACAAGACCCAGTGCAGAAAAAACCACGAAGCAATAGCAATTGAACTTCTTAAAAAAATATCAAAACTTGAGAGATGTATTAAAGCTGCATTAACAAGTCAAAGGATTGGATTAGAATCAAAAATACCAGCCCAAAATATGGCCTGTAAGCAGGTCACAAATCCAAAGACCATCATATTGAATAAGAGTCAAGGGGCTGAGACAGGAAGCCCAAGTATGAAATCAACTTCTTTGAACAATAAATCATCCAGACCTTCAGAAATCTCTGCGAATGAAGCAAAGCAGAAGAAGAATTTGACTTCGGATCATATTGAAGCTGTGTCTGAAAGTAACAATGCTGATGTTCTGCTGATTTCTGAGGAAAGTGGTGATTTGAAAGCTCCACCAACAAGGACAACAGATGCTGAAAAAATGGTATTGGCAGATTCAAGTGACTCACTTGGTTCTGAAACTAAATGTAAGGCTTCAAGGGAAAAAACGAAACATGAGAATATGGTGATTGACTTGACGGAAGAAGCCAGCTTAAATAGTAAAACAGCAGCTTCACTGGAAGTCATGGAATTGCCGGTAGCAACCGATGAAAACTCGAAGGAGAAGAACTTAGTGGTACAAGATTCAACACAGGTCCTGGAATCATTTGAGCGCCTTCCTTCACTACCAGAGACACCCCATCACCCTGTTCCCACAGGATCCAATGACTCTCTTCCTCCCCAGAAGTTTGAGCTAAGGCTGAAATGGGTACTTAAGCCAAAAGGCTTAGCGTTGACATGGAACACTTCTCATGTTAACCCCAGGTGTGCCACTGTTGAAAGCTATCACCTCTACATATGCATGATAATAACAAGAGCAAAAGCAAAACAATTTGGAAGAAAGTAGGAGAAATTAAAGCTCTACTCCTCCCAATGGCATGCTCTTTATCTCAGTTCCTGTCTTCTGGCACCTATTATTTTACTCTACAAACAAGAGATATTTATGGAAGGTTTGGACCTTTTAATGATATCAAATACATCCATGGACTCCCTGAAGATAATATTAAAGAATCACAAGTCCTTCCTACTTAAAAAATATTTCATAAGAAGCTAGGCCATTTTGCACCTAAGTTGTTTGTATGCATGGTATTTAACTGGCCAGTACATGAACCCTCTGTACTAGAAATTAACTGCTCCAGTGCTTTGTAAAGGGTCCAGTCTGGGATTGACATTCAGCAGAGCATCTTCTAAGAGGAGAAAATGACATGTGAGGAATATGTGCAAGATAATGCTTTTCTCCTGATACATACATACACATACATGCATATATATATATGTATGTATATATATATACACACATATGTGTGTATGTACGTGTGTATATATGTATATATATATACATATATATATATATGTTAGAGTTGACCAGCTCAGGAAAATGTTTAGTCATGTATTTAAAATAGAGTTTCCTACAGTGAATTTCCATTAAAGTTTTTTTTAATGCTAAAAAAAAATTTTGGTATGTTATCTCATTTGCTCCTCACTGTAGCCCTGGGAGGTAAGTGCTATTTTCATCCTTATTTTACAGTTGAGGAAACTGAGGCTGAGAGAGGTTAAGTGACTTACCCAGGGTAATATAGCTAGTAAGTGACTGAGGTAAGCTTTGAACTCCTTGTTCAGTACTCTTACCCCCTGTGCTACCTAGCTACCATTACCCTTTGGGCCACCCAAATTTTGATTTTTCGGAGCTGGAAGTATTTCATGATTATATTTGGTGAAATGTAAACAACTGGAGGTCAGGTATCATTTTGAGTACCAGGGTCCCTGGCACTGTACTTAAGGCTCAGTGCTTACTCAGTACCAATGGATTGATTGATTTGTAGCTAGACAGCATCAAGAGGAGAATGGAGGGTTTCGTTTTAGGAGTCACTGAAGTAGACCCAAATTCCCAAGAATATTCCCAGCCTGCATTCTGTTTCCTATGCTATTCTGCCTCCAGCTCATAGTCCGTCTGCACCGTCTCATCCTTCAAGGTTCTCATCAATTACCGTGGACTCAGCACAGCCTTCCTTAACCCCTCCCCCATCCAGTCATGAGTGTTCTCTTGAGTTTTCCTTACACTCTGCATTTTTGTGTTTTGTCATCTCTGCCCTGAGCTCCAGTAGAATATAACCTCCTTAAGGAGGGAAGGCATGCCATTGTTTCAATAGTTCTAGCTCAAGCTCCTAGAATAGTGCCTTGGACATGGTTGGTGCTTGACATACGTTTGTCAAATTGAGTCATCCATGTCTATGTACCAATGGACTAATTCGGCCACGTATGTAGTCTGTCCAGCCACATACCATATTTGGGATAGTTAAAAACTACAACCAACAACCTACAAATGAATGAGTAAGCCTTCAATAGGACTACGCTTATCCACCCATCAGTCATTGTAACAAACACCAGTGAGAACTGTAGGCTCCTGAACACTACAATTGAATTGCAGCACTAACTTTATCTCTAAGCGATTGTTCCCTCCTTGAGAATACTAGAGCACCTATTTTCGGTATCTCTCACAGGGCACTGGTCATATCCTACCTGATAAGTTGTGTCTTATCTTCCATATTTAGAGGAAGCAGGGACCCATTTATTCCCAGATCATTAAGGAGAAATTTTTGCGCTCGTTGAAAGTAATAGAAACCATGACTTCCTGAGAAGCAGCACGAAGCCTGATCTCTGTTGGTGTGAGGGGAAGGGTACAGGCATAGAGGCTGGGGAATGATCTCATTCCAGCTGGCCATCTGGCTTCTCCCTAGTCTACCTGCTTGTCTTCATTAATTTTGTGTTGAGTGTTATTGCTTCTATGCATGTTTGTGCTGTTGAAGGACTGAAGAGCTGTCAGTACCTTCTAAATTTCATGACTCCTTAATTCAGTGCCATAGGCTAAAGTTCAGACTGTATCACCCTAACTATATCTCTGTTTACACCTTTTGTATCCCTACAGAGTCATGTACCAAATAAGTATTCAAAAATTGTATGTTGACTGAGTGAACAGCAAACCTTAAAAGACCACGCTGCCAGAGAATAAAAGAAGACTCTCCTCTGTTATTTCCCCAGAGGAACAGGATTCCTAAAGAAAAGAGAAAAATTTCCCACTATGCTCCAGATCACCTTCAAAAGTCTGGCTTATGTGAAGATGAGGAGCAAGTCAGCTGCTTCCTAAAGTGATGCAGTAGAACGTCATCTCCTTGAGAGCAGGTTCTAGATGACTCTGAGCTCCTTTGCAGTTCTAAATATATAAACTAATGATTAACCAAATTTGATATTTGGACCTCTAGCCCTCAGAATGGCGTCTGACACATAGTAGGCAGGAAGCTTGCTGTTCGGTTGATTGAGCTCAAATACCGCCTTCTACATGAAGCCTTTCCTAATTCCCTTAAATACTACACTCTTCCTTTAAAAAATCCCTTGTGTTTATTCTCCTAATTATTTTGTGTATGTTTACATATGTCCTTGTCGTCTACCCAGTTGGGATGTAGAAATGATTTCATTCATTGTATCTGGATCTCTTATGCCTGGCACATACGGAATAGGAATGGGGACTGAGCCTGTGGTTTCTTCAATGCGGGGAACTCCCAAATGAGTAAACTCCCTCTACCAATGCAGATTGGAGCCTTCTTTGCAATTTAATTTTAGAAGATTGTCTAGATAGTTAACTGATCTTGGGTCACAAAGCAAGCTTGAAACTCAGTCTCTGTGGTTAGTGGCTAGCTCCCAGGGTGGCTTTATTTCCTCCATGCCCTGCCTTGGTACAGAGTAGGTGCTTAAGTAGGTGTTATTGAAGAGGACCAAAAGGACATCATCGTGTTGGAGTCTAGGTGAAGCGTGTCCACCTGTGGCTGATAAGACCAATATGAGCTCAGAAGGCTCTGTCACAAGGTGACCACAAATGGCCCACATGTTTAATACATATCTACAGATTGATGGGTTGAGGTAGTGAAGAAATGGGTTAAGTCTCTTCTAGCTTGAGATGAGGTCTCAAGTTACTTGGGAAAGCACAGAAGATGAAGTCAGGTTGATTTGATGAGCTGTTAGAAAGGATAGCAACAGAGCACCTCTTCATCAAAAAGCTAGAATCAAACGAAGAGGTTTAGGTCCCTGAGGTCCAAACAGCATTAAGCCACCAGGCAGAGAAATCACCAGCTGTTCTCAGAAGGATGGTCTCCAGGAGAGAGAAAGCTGCAGATTCCTTTGAGTTGCACAAAGACACTCAGTTTATCCAAATCCTGGCCAGTGACCCGTTAGCATCAGATTACAACACACCTCAATTTTCATCAGCAAAACCCAGTGTGAGTTTTATTAAACAAACCTTATTGAAATGTCTTCTTAAAATTCATGCAAATTGTTAATAAATATAAATTACACATAAATAAATACAAATGATTTATATTCTAATTTATTCTAAGCTTGACTCACATAATTAAAGGAAACCTTTTTCTTATTACCTTTTATAGGGACTCCATTAGCACGTTGCTCACAGTTTCTGGTATGGGGATGCAACAAATGAGCCCAGAAAGACACTGGATTGGCATATCCGCATTCATTGCAGAAACTGCGAGATACTCAAGAAATCAACTGATATTTTAACTGTAGGCTGGTAAGCAAATGTAAAGGATTATGAGTGGGACAATCTCATCTAGGGGAGGTTCAGAAGAGGGGTTTGACCACTTAGCAAGTAGAGGGCTGAGCTTATTAGACATGGATGTGAGCCCCACTCCTCAGATTGTGTGACCATGGAGAAGGGATTTAACTCTCTGGACCTCGGTTTCCCAACATGGAAAATGAGAAGTGATCTTCTTAATGAAGTATGAACTTTATTATGAGCAGAAGGTTTTGCGAACCTCAGAGCTCTATATTTTGGTTGTTAATGGATCATTTTCAGTCATATATCATGCTTCATGACTCCATTTGGGGTTTTCTTGGCAAAGATGTTAGAGTGGTTTGCCATGTCCTTCTCCAGCTCATTTTGTATATCAGGAAACTGAGGCAAAGAGAGTTAAATGACTTGCCCAGGGTCACACAGCTAATAAATATCTGAGGCCAGATTTGAACTCTTGAAGATCAGTCTTCCTGACTCCAGGCCTGGCACTCTAACCACTGCATCGTCTAGCTGCCCTAAAGCTCCAAACAAATGTGAATAATTATGATATTGGTTGTATGAGATACATAAGTTGGATTGCATTCAAATTGTAAGCCTACAAATATCACTAAAGGGACAGATCCTATCGTCAAGTAAGCTCTTCCCTTGGCATTTCGTATGTCTTTTCAAAAAGTAAATAAGCTATTTCAGAGTATTGGAGAAGCAAATTATCCAGAGTATATTGCTAAAGTTTCACTAAAGATCACACAGGCATCTCTCCTCTTGCTTACTGGCATAGATGTGTTCTGGGAGGGAAAAATACTCTAAAGTAAATTTCTGCTAAGTGAATTCTACTTTCCCATTGACTAGCATTATAAAGTTTGGAATGCATTCCATTTTGTAAAGGTTGACCCTATGTATGTGAAATAAAATTCATAATAATATGACATGTTGACTTAATTACTTCACTGGTGTAGGTCTCCCTCAATCAATAAATATCATAATATCTTTGTGTCTTAACAGATTGCACCCATGGATAGCTACGGCCAAAACCAAACTACCATCTAGAGAACAATTTCCTGGTGAATATATCTAAATCAAATAGCTTATGTGAATAAAGTGTGAATTTTCAGATCAAAGATTAATGATGCATAAGCAATACCAAAAACAATATTTGTAATGCTATGGTCTGGCCCCCCAAAAAATCACAAATAAAAGCACTTTAAGTGAAACTATCTTAGCCAACATTTGGCTGTCAGACGGGCCTTTTTGTTCCCAAACCAATGACTATTTAGTTGAAAAGAAGTGTATACATTAGATAGAGACTGTTAGAAACAACAATCGTGAACCTGAAATGACCGGGCATGATGCTGATTTTGTCGGGCATCATTCAAATCATTTGTTAATTGCGCTTAAGTGTCATTGCTTCCATGTGCGTCTGTGCCGTTGAAGGACTGAAGAGCTGTTGGTACCTTCTAAACTTCATGACTCTTTAGTTCAACAAATTCAAATAATGGATCATTACTAATCACAAGGAGAAGACCCTGATTGTAAGATGGGAGCACAGGATGCCTTGTATCTAATGTTCAGAGGCAGCTAGAATCATTCTATATACTTTGATACCCGGATGAATATGGGATCTGCTTAGTGTTAGCACTTCTTTCAATGCAAAGTGTTTCCACCTTGTCATCCTGGGCAATTCTTGTCCATGGCCCCAGACTCCCATGGAGTATCCCTGTATCTGGAGCTCTTGACGTACCTATTCCAATGGACCACACAAGCTGTCCAATGGTTATCTCTTGCTTTTGCTACAGGACAAATCCATCCCCTTGTCTGCTCATCAATCTCAGTGGTCTTGGCCTCTATGATACTACTGTGCAGCTCTTTGTAGACAAAATGTAGCCTTATTATACCCAGTATATTCATTTCTATTGCCTTTGGGGTGAACCACAATCATAATTCTTCAGAAACTGTGTTTAACAATATCTGGCAGCTAGATAGCATCACCAAAAGAAAATGGATATTAAAAAAAGTTATTTTCTAAAAAATAAAATTTTTTTTGTGGAGAAGCTTGGGACCATTGAAAATCATTTTGCAATTTCCTTGAGAAGTAATGTGATTTAGGTCAGCAGAGATTGGGCCTAGAGGGAAAAAAACTGGACTCAGAATCAGGAAGACCTAGGTTAAAAATCCGCTCTCTGGCACATCCTAAAGGAATGATCCTGAATAAATCACTTAAACCCTCGATGCCCTGAGAAAACTCTCCAAGATTTTAAATTGCAGAACAATTGCTGGTCTTCATTGGCAGAAGGAGTTTTCTTCCCTGGAGTTCCCTGGACAAGTCTGTATTATAATACACCCCACTCTTGTGTTCCTCTTTAATTCTGGACCCAGTTCCTTGTACAGACTCAGCATCTAGCCAAGGAAATATCCACTGATTGTCCAGTTCTATGGGTTTTCTATCCACCTGCATATTGCAAGCTGGACAGCAAATGTTCATTATATCTCCTCAGTCTCACTTTGTCATGCTCCCTGTTCTGCACCCTATATTCTAAACAAACAGGTCTATTTGCTTTTCCCCAGACTTGGCACATTGTATCTCCACTTCTATGCCTGTGCACTGGCTGCATTTCCTCCTTGTCTTTTCTTCAGTCCTTAACTTCCTTCAAACCTTTAACAATTCCCCTAGTGCAGGGATTCTTAGCTTGTTTCTGAGTCCTGGAAACCTCTGGTGATCTAGTGAAGCCCAGGGGCCCCTTCTCAAAATCATCTTTTTAAAGATATAAAATAAAACCCATGGGATTATAAAGGAGGGCTATCATATTAAAATGTAGTGATCAAAATATTAAGAATAGCTTGTTGACTCCACTTTGAGAATCCTTGCCCTAGTGGTTAGTGTTCTCCCCTTTCTCAAATGACCTTGGACTTGCTTCTCTGTAAAATGCTGCGTCTCCCCCCCTCCTTTACCCCACTACCATTAGAGCAGAAACTCCTTGAGGGAAGAGGCTGTTTCATTTTTATCTTTTTATCCCCAGGACCTAGCAAATAATAGACACCTAGTAACTATTAATAATAGCTCATAGTAACCCAATTACTGCTTAATGACTTAAATTCTTCCTTTGTGCATAGTTAGACTCAACTCTTTTGAGTGATTATTGAGCTTATTTTGGGGGAGAGGTTCTTTTTCTTGCTCCAGAGATTGATTCAATTCAACTGAATTCCATAAACATTTGTTAAGGGCATTTTATGTGCCAGGCAAAGAGAAGAAGAAGAAGAAGAAGAAGAAGAAGAAGAAGAAGAAGAAGAAGAAGAAGAAGAAGAAGGAAGAGGAGGAGGAGGAGGAGAAGCGGAGGAAGAGGAGGAGGAAGAGGAAGAGGAGGAAAAGGAGGAGGAGGAGGAAGAGAAACAATTTCTCCCCTTAGGGTTGGAGATAAGGAGGTAGGACATATACAGAGAAAAGTAAGTGCAAAGACATGAACAAAGTGAAATACAAAGTAATTTGGGTGTGAGGTGGAGTCCTAACTATTGTGGTTTTCTGTATGGCTTTTCTCATGCAATTTTAGAAAATAGGGTTTGTGTCTAAACATTTGTCTTCCATGAGAACATCATTCACAGACAGGTAATGGGTAGGCAAAACTTCCTGGCTGGGGGGAGGGCTATATTTATTTCATTTTAAACTCCTCTTCTTTGATGTCTATTTAGCCAATGGGAGAAAAAAAAACCAAATTTGATAAAAATTCATCAAAACAGAGGTATGTCTCATTGGAAAGACAAAGCATGCCGATTAAAAAAAGGATATGTTGGGTAAAGCTGCTGGATGCCACTCTAACTTGTGTTATGAGCATTGAAAAGAGATTTTAAATGACTATTTACACTAGTATTCGAACAAAGATACTTTCCATGACAACCTCTGCATTACATGGAGTACTTCTCCTTTGCCTGAAATCCAGAACATCTTAAATGTTTTCTGAAAGACGTATCGAATTCCACCTGACCTTTTATTGAATGGTAATTTTAGAATAATTTTTGTTTCTTTTTTGTAAATGGTTTATGAAAAGAACCTATGCAAGCCAAGTTCATAAATAAGAGAAAGGGGTTAATGTTAGGGTACAACTCTAACTGTGGCACGGGGACCCTCTGTCATATCATCCTCTTCCTCTTTTTGATACAGCAAAAATAAGTCCAGAGATGCCAAAGTATTGATTTATTGCAGTCCATATTTACAAGGGATGATGTACAGCTTCTAGACCATGACACTTTTTTGGAGCAGACATGATTTCTTTGGACTAGGGAACTGCTGGTCAGGATAATCTTTGCAAATGTAGATAGGCACCTGATCTACATCTTAAGGCCAAGAGAGTTTCCTGGGGGTGCTGAGAGGTTGTGACTTAGATTCAAACCTCCAATATGTGTCAGAGTCTGAACTTGAACCCAAGTCTCCTAACTATGAAGCAATCTCCATATCTACTACCTTACGCTATTTTTCATGAGACTATAAAAAATGAAGTAAATGAAGTTTTTCCATATGGAGAATCCTATAGGAAGAGCTTAGTGAGCAAAAACATTTAATTAAAAACTAGAAAAAGTCTTCCCAATTCCCACATTAACTCTGCCTTTCAGTTTTGTGGCATTTGCAAGACTAATGGTAGGCCATCTATGCCTCTGTCATTGACAAACATGCCACACAGCTCAGGACCAAGGACAGTTCCTAAAGGACATTTCAGTAGAAACCACCTTCGAATGTTGAATTGTTAATGACTGTCATTTTAGTCATTCGACCAATTCACAATACAATTAACTATACTTTCTTCTAGCCCACTTCTCTCCATCTTGTCCACAAGGATGACTTGAGAAGCTTGGTCAAATGCTTTGCTGAAATCCAGGTATGCTCTTTCTACACCAATGGTTTCCAAATTTTTGAGTTGGAGAACTCTCCCCCACCCTTTTTTTACACAGAACAATTTCTCAGATCCCCCTCTCCCACCTGATTACATTTGTACTTACCATAACTATTTGTTGATTGAGAAAATACATTTTGACAAAAAGCAACTTTGAATTCAATAGCACTTTTCAGTGAATTTGTATTTGTTAGTCATGACAGCATCTGAATATATTTGCAAAATATTTCATAAAGGTGGTAGACGTTATTTATTCAGTCTAAAATTCAATTCAAAAAATATTTGTTTAATGCCTAGTATGTACAAGGCACCATGCTAGGCACTGGGAATATAGTTAGAATTTTTTTTTTAAAGATGGCTTTTGCCTCCATGGAGCTTACATTCTATTGGGGGTGAGGGCTACAACATAGAAACTAGAGAAGGAAAAAGAAGAGAACTTGAGGAGAGAGAGACAGAGACAGAGAGAGGGAGAGAGACAGAGAAAGGGGAGAGGGAGAGAGGAGGAGAGAGGGGAGAGAGAGAGAGACAGAGAGAGAGAGAGAGAGAGAGACAGAGAGAGAGAGAGAGACAGAGAGAGAGAGAGAGAGAGAGACAGAGAGAGAGAGACAGAGAGAGAGAGAGAGAGAGAAATAAGGAAGGCAGGAGCTCTTAATTGTTTTGGTTTATAGTTTATGGACTTCTTTGGTAGTCTGGTGAGTCCAATGGACCCCTTCTCAAAATAATATTTTTCCATTCAAAAACTACAACATAAGATTACAGAAGAAACCAACTATATTGAAATACAGGTAGCAAAATATTTATTAAAAATAATTTCACAAATTTCAAGCTACAAACTCCTGAATTAGGTGGATCAAGAAAGCTTCTTGGAGGAGATGGCTTGTGAATTGAGTTTTCAAGGAAGCTGAGGATTCTAAGTGGAGAAGGTGACTAGAAAGGCTATTCGGGGTATGGGGATAATCTATGTAAAGTCATGGGAGAAAGAAGATGGAATATGAAGTTTGGAGAACAGCAAGTAAGCCATTTTGGCTAGAAGATAGAGCTGGAAAACTGGGCTGGAGGCAGGTGGAGCTCAGGGGCCTGCATTTTATTCTAAAGGCAACAGGAGGCCATAGAAGAATTTTGAGTAGGGACATGATATAGTTAAGCTGATATCTTATTCTGACAACTGTATGTAATTTGGTCTTTTGCAATAATTAGGCACCCCCTTCTCCCCCGCCCATGCTCTCAGATTGACAACTATTGCCAAGGTGCACGAATCGGTGTATGATGAAGTCATTCAGGGGAACACACCAAGTGCCCTTAAATGATGACCTGAGCTTTGTAAGTCAGCAAAATTTTATAACTTCTCAAAATAGAAGCGCTTTTAGGATTGTCATTTTTTTATTTTGTCTTTGTACCCTCGGACTCTACCACGGTCCCTTGTCCACAAAGCATGGCACCCAATAGGTGCTTAATAATCACTTGTTGGATTGAATTGACTCCCAGCACAGACCACTGTGCCGACCTCTGAGGGTTTTTGCCTTCAAGGAGCTGATAGTATCCTAGGGACGGGCACTTACACAAAGAGCCATGGGGGTGAGGTAGGGCTACCACATCTGTGTCCACATTGGTGGGCAGCGTCAATATCTATGACTTCATCAATGTAGGGAACTCCCTTTACTAATTCAGATCAACAACTGGGGAAACAAAAAAGAAGGCGAAAGTCTGGGCCCTGTCCTCAAGAAGCTCACACTCTAATGGAAGAGACGATATGTAAACAGCTATGTACATACAAGATTTATATAGTATAAATGGAAAGTAATCTCAGAGAGGAAGAACTACAATACAACAATATTCTAGTGATGTAAAAATAGAAGAGAAGTGCAATAGAGGTCTGTGATGTGCCATGTTTTTGTGCCCAAAGGATTCAGAAAAGACTAAGCTGGGTTAAAGAGATGATAAGATTTAAACTTAAAATGATGTCACTTGGAGGTGACCTGGTACAGTCATGAAGTCACTGGCTCTGGGGTTAGGGAACCTGGGTTCAAATCTCACCTCCGGTTACCCTAGGCAAGTCACTTTCCTTCTCTGACCTGAAGTTTTCTTGTTTCTAAGATGAGTGGGTTTTAGGTGACCTCTGAACTACCTTCTAGGTCTAGCATTCTATACTCATTGTTAGTGTTGTCTGATTATTTGAAGGACAAATAAATCATGACCATTCCCTCTGAACCAAAACATAGTGGCACCAAAATCTTGGCATTTCTTGAAATTTCGAAGTTGCTTCTTCTTTCTCCTCTAAATTACTTCAAGTCAAAAACCTCACCCAAAGCATGACTGTCCAACATGGTAAAAAGCAAAAACTAAGGAATTCTATGTGTGAAGGAGGGATATTGATTTCCATAATAGAAAATAATCCATTAACACACTGACTCCAAAGGGGAGGCAGGGGGGCAGGGTTGGGTAGTCAAGATGAGATCCCAATTAAACAACCGTCATTGATCACCTGCCCAGAAAACATATCTCTTCCAAATAAGCCCAAATGTGGTGTCGCTACCCAACAGAAAAGAGGTTAAATCAACAGGCAGTGTAGTAGCTATCCTTCTGGCACCCATCTTCTGTCCCTCCATTCCCAAAGTCTAGGAAACCCAGGGATGTTGCAGGACAAACCCTCCCACAGCCAGACCCTAGGCCCCCTTAATTTAATCTCCTTCCCCAAACAGGAATAGCAGTATAAAAATGGACGCTCTCACCCTTGTAATCGGCTGTGCCATGTGCACAAGGGCAGCAGTCTCTGGTGCCTCATCTGTGAACTAATCTTTCATTTCATAGGAGATCTTTCCATATCAAACAACACAAATGACTTAATTTGCATGACAGGATTTGTAACGGGGCGAATCCAGTGTCAAAGTCGATTAAAGATTACACCAGAGAACTATCATAATCAGGTCTCTAATGAGCCTAAATAGGCCCGGAAAGACTCCTCCTTTTGCCATTCTAGTCGTGTATCAAAGGGGCTGTGTTTCTTTTCATCGATGAGCCCAGACGCCAGTATGCCCAGGACGCCCAACGTGGAGCGAAAGTCATGTCAGCCTGATTTCAGAGGGAGAGAAAAAGAAATAATAAAGCAAACAACACTTCACAAATGACATTGCTTGCTATAAGCCAACGTTTGAAGCCCTTAATTCTTCTAATCTGCAAAATAGTCAATGCTAATGGGTTTTTGCCTTTGTGTGAGTTGATGCATAGGAAGAAAAACCCTAATGAGCTGCCTGGGCTGTGTGCTTACAGATACCTGTCAAATGTCTGTCATCTTAGCCAGGGCTCAGGCATTCTAAAGAAAGTAAGAAGGAAGGCGCGACAGTATTTGTACAAGCATTTTCATGCTAAAATGGCTCAATTTTCCTCCTGTCATAATTTCATTGTATCTGGAAGTCAGAAAAGCTTAACCCTTTCCCAGTCGAGGCCTGTGCGGGTGGATTGTCAAGCAGAGCCTGGAGAACCAGCCTCACTGCCACTGGGGAACCAGCCCTGCTTGCCACCTCCTCTGACTCAGTCAGCTGTTTGTTTAGGGAAAGGGAATTCCAGATGTTAAAAATGACAATTAATGATGTGGAGCCATCATTTTGCCCCAAGGAGGGTGCACAATTTATGAAATGGCAACTCCCCAAGACTGACCCATCTGAATTTCGTGAATACATGCTTTCTGGTTTCCTTATTTAGTATTTCTTCAGAGCTGTCGTTTGGTGGAAGAGAATACCAGGGCAGAGAGGTCAACAGTTTACAACCTCCTCGTGCTAGCTCACCTTCTCTTTGATTCTAGGAGGCAGCCACTGCAAGCGGATCTGATTACACCAGCACCTGTAGGCAAGCTTTGCCGAGGTGAGGGAGGCAGGAGGTAGGAAGGCAAGGGCAACCCTGTGACCTGGGATTCAGGAGAAGTCAGCCAGAAAAATGCAAGGGCGGTTAAAACTGGGAAGGGGAAAACCATGAGCCCAGTTGGGCTTTTCTGCTCTCCCCTCCCCAATTCCCAGTGGGGAAAAGCCTAAATATTCCCACCTTCCATGTTGAAATTCTGGACCACATTCTGGCCTGAGCTTTTCAAGGAGGAAAGATGAACTTTCACCTTTATGATCTTTAAGTATGTGAAAGCATAATGCATATAGATCATTATTTTAGAACTTTCCAGGACCTCAGAGGCCATGGTTGAGAAAAGAAAATGAGACCAGAGAGATAGCACTGTGCCCAAGGTCACATGGGAAACTGGGATTCAAACTAAGATACTTTGACAGCAAATCTATTTGCTCTTTTTTCAAGTTGATTTTATTCTCTTTGTGGTCAAAAAAGAACTATATTCAACTCTGTCCTCTGATACATGGGGACTGTGTGACTGTGGACAAGACACTCCATCTCCCAATGATGACTAAGTAGCAAGTGCCAATCTGCATTGGTCAAGGGTGTGTCTTCACAGAGAAGTCGCTCTACCAATGTTCTCACAGGTCTATTTGCTCTCCCCTAAAACAATAATGGGGATTAAAAAGGAAGCAGCCCAGGTTTGCCAGGCAGTATTCCTATTTGTATGCTAGATTTACATATAAGTAACTGGATTTGAATCTTGTCTGACTCTTACCACCTTGGTGACCCTGACCATCAGGAAGTTCTCTTAAAGATTCATAGCAACTCCCTGGGTAGAGGGAGCTCTCACATGGATGAAATCAGCATCCTTATAACAGCAAAACCAAGGGTAGAGGGGGATGGAGAAGGTTTCAGAGTCAAGAACCAGGACTAGGATTCTGAATTTAGGATTTGATTCCCTACTCTTCTGCTGGTTGGCTGAACAAAACTAGGCATGCTTTCACAATGCAGATGCCTGTTAGGGAGATATCTTCAGAGCCTTGAGGGAGAAATTATAGATAAGATGAAAAATGAATAAAGGGTTTCATGAAAACATACAATAACACTTTTAAAACATTCAATTTAATTTTAAATGTATTTATTGAGTACTTCCTATGTGCCAGTCACTGGGGATAGAAATACAAAAATTATCCTTTCCTTCAACAATTTTTTCTACACATTGTTTAATACAAGCTATTCATTTTTAAAAATGCAAATGGTTTTTAATAAAACTGTTCTGCAGTGTTCCTTGCTAGCCCCCTCCCCTTTCCTCCCCAAACCTCATGGTTATGTGACAGTAGCCAGGTTTTCCTGTGATTTGTCAAGTAAAATTTATGACATCCATTGGCTCTATGGTAGATGGCCTCTAGAAGGTCACCTATCTTCAGAATGAAGAATTGGGATATTTTGGTGTCCTGTTATAACATGCTTTTTCTAGAGAGGAGTTTCTAGATATTTAAACTCTTCTAAGCAGCCTGTGGGCAGGTGTTACAAAGCAGAATACTTCATTCTTGTCCAAACTTTCTTCAGAAATGGGGTCTCAGACACTGATGATGAGCTTTTAGAGCCAATGATTTAGAGCTAGAAGGGCCCTCTGAGGCCATCTAGTCAACCCACTCTTTTTACATATAAGGAAACTGAGACTGAGAAAGAAGTAACTTGCTCAAAGTAGTAAGCATCAGAAATGAGACTTGAACTCACACCTCTAGGGCCAACATTCTTTGCTTCTCTTTTCCATGCAGCCCCTTCAATTTGGGGGCCTTCTCCAGTCCTCCATCCTGATCTATATCTGGCCACTGGTCCCAGAGGTGAGAGTGAGGCTGGTGACTATGCACAGCCTTTGCTCACTGTAATCCAATTTACTTGCAAGTCATGGCATCACTTTCCTGATGTCATGGTCCTCTTCGAGAACGAATGACAAACAACCACAGCAACCTTCAATTCAAAGAGACTACCTTCAAGGAAACCATTAGAACTGGGATGATTGTTCACAAGGTCCACTGTGATATCAGAGGGGAGCTCATCGTGACAGCACCATCCTGGGGCTGCGGCAAACCAGACTAAATCTCCTTCCTGCTTTCTCTTTCAGTGGCCACTGGTCAAACAAGCTTCACTCACTTCAGTCAAATGACATGAATTAAATGACATGACACTTTCAAATCAGAAGAATTGAGACAAAACTGTGGGAAAGAAGGAGGGCTAGAATATTTAGGGCCTAGATGGGGCCCCAAAGTGGATGTCCTCAGGAAGGGTCAAGATAAGTCATACACATGATTTAGAAGTGAAGATGGCAATTCCCTGAGACCATATGTGACTTCTCCTGTCTCACTTCCATTCAACACGGCAATTCCATTAACAGGAGCAATGTTTGGAACTGGAAGGAGGAAATATAATATATCTAAAGAGAAGTAAGCACAAAGTCTGCTTTAAACAGTTTGAAGAGAGAAAAACCAGAAAGGCAATCCAATAAGCATTTAATGAGCACCAAGGATGCAGAGGTAGAAATAAGAAATAGCCCCTCAGGAAGCTTATGTTCTACTAAAGGAAACAACAGGTAAATGGGTAGGCAAATACAAATACACACATATACACACATACATACATACATATAAGTATATGTATATTATATATATGTAATATAGACATGCATAGTAAATGAAAAGTAACTAGTATGGAGGGAGCAGAGAAAACACTAACAATTTTTTAAAATAATCTTTGTGTTCCCAGGAGGCCTAATGGTTAGAGTTTCCTTGGTCTCATTAAAAATCAATTAAAAATAAAGGCAGCTAGGTGGCACAGTGGGAAAAGAGCTGGACCTGAAGACCAGATTGAGCTGAATTCAAATCCTGCCGCAGATAATTTATGCTTGCCTTGGTTTGTCATCTGTAAAATGAGAATGATAACAGCATCCACCTCACATAGTTATTCTAAGGATTAAAAAAATGTGAAGCGCTTTACAAACCCCAAAGGACTATGCAATGTTAATTATCATCCTAGTTAGACTTGATAAATGCTTACGTTTTCTTTGTATCCTCAGTGCCTAGCAGAGCGCTCAGCATATCGTAAGTACTTAATAAATGATTATCGATTGATTTTTTGGATCGTTGGCACTTAATAAGTGCCCGTTTCCTTGAATGGAATGGCAAAGCCTTTTGGGTAGGCACTGGCTCTAGGGCTGAGTCTTAAAAGAAACCAGAGCTGACTGGCTACATGCAGGGCATGTTCTGCCAGTTCTCCATCTCCAATCCCATGTTGAGTCAAAGCTGGACCCTCCTCCTTACTTTAAGCAAGATTGAGCTTTGTCAATGTTGTATTTTATGTGAAGACCGAAGACCTGTTATCTTCTAATAATTTCTTGGACTGCCAGGACATGGACTTGTGAGGGTGGAAGGCTTCTGCATCCTTGGAAAACACTGGCTTATCCATTGATGAATCAGTCATTCCTAGAGGAAGAAACACTTGGTGTGAAAGCATCGATAAGCATGATGTGCTAATCACACCTACTTTGGTGTGGTAAGGAAAAGCCCATCCTTATTAATCATCCTCTGTTGCCCTCCCAGCCTGTTCTTTATGTTGATTCCCCCCAACCCTCCCCCCAACCTGACCGTTGTGCCTGGGATGTATATAGCTTTCGTGCCATACGGAGCACTGAGCTGGCCACCATTAACATACAAACTTTAATAACACACATTAGCCATCCAGGGGCAGTTTGGACTCAAATTTCATCCACTTTCCAATATGAATAATTCAACACCTCTGTCCAATTGTTCTTGCAACGCCTGTGAGACTAAATACTGCCCTCCCCCCAGCCCAGCCCCCACTCTCCCTCCCCCCATCCCAGCAGTAGTCAGGTTCAGTTTTTTTGCAGATTAGTGGAATTACCATGGATGTTTCCGAGTAAATTTTGCTTGCGATCCTAAACTCGCCTCGCCCCCCCCCAACACCGCGCCTCTGACCCAGTTGCTACACCTCTGATCCTCCACACCCCAGAGGCTGTCACAAGTCTCCCTCCTTCCCAGGAGTTGAACACACAATAGAGAATGGGCCCTGACTGTGAGGTTCAGCTGCCATTATTAACCCTACCAGCTGCTCCTGCAGGGGGCCTTCTGGGGCTGAATGTCCTTTCTCTGCGGAGGCCCTCATTTCCACTAATCTAACTATTGTTGGTTAGGAATGCTGACAGGAGAAAAGAAATTTTTCTTGTGTCCATGCAAGTGTGTGTATCCATGTGTAAGTGAAGGAAGAGTGAAGGCTAATTTCTATAGTTGGCATGAATGGAGGGATTGGGAAAAAAACCTAGTTAAAATGTGTTTACTTGCTTAAAAGGCTCAGTCAATTTAAATCATTTCACTACTGTGCTCTATTTTTTTAGGAGCAAAAAAAAAAAGAGGAAAAAAAAACTAGTTACTCTTATAATTTTCTTTAGTTCCCCGGAGATGTTTGGGCATGTTTGAGACTTTCTAAATTCAATGCTAGGGAAAAATTAAATTGGATTTCTTTTTTTTAAACGCTAGCATAAAGTTACATGAACACAAAATTACTCAGTTCTAATGGATCTTAAAACAATCAGAAAAAGAACTGGTTATACAGGTCACACATACTTCCTTCAGATAATCTACACACTCAGGGACACTTTTGGCTCTTTCCTAGTACGGAAAGCAAGAAAGGTAAGACCTCTTCTCAATGCCTTTTAGGGTGGGAAAGGAAAGGAGAAAGACATACCCCACTGTTTCTATGGTCATTTTTGTTCTCTGGGAACCTTGTGGTTTAGTAAAGGAGTGAGCTTTTTCTCCTACACAAGAGGTGACTTTCAGGATGAAGCCTGGTCCCTTCATACAGATCTGATCAGCAGACCACTTGGGAGCGTTGATTTGCTAGAGCAAGTCAAACAGGTGACAAGTATGATCCAAGTTTTAATCACATGGCAAAAACTCATAACATATCTGTTCACTTGAAAACTATGCAATTTTGCTCTCTGAAAATTTCATTTTCCTCTTGCTGCAGGGCTGGATACATAGAAGCATTACTAAATGCTGCTCTCCATTTTTACCATTTGAGAAAGTTCAGGAAAATACAACAGTTGGTCTATTTCAAATCAAATTAAGAATAATTCAGGTAGAAATGTATTTTCTGCGCAATTAGACTCTATCGTCGTAGGGCAAATGTCTGATATCATAAAGTGCCATTCTGCATCTGGTACTGTGTCTAGACTACGGCAATTACTGGGCCTTACAAGAGCAGCAGCACAGGAGAACATGGCTTACAGGTTTTCCCGATTAAAATGCCACATTCTCTATCTTTGCCCCTTTATTACCTAAATCATTTGATTGGGAGAAAATAAATTTAATTTAATGAAGTTGTACTTTTCCAATTTTTGTCCACAAACACATAAGTGGTCAGTGCCGAGTCTGTTTTCCAAAACATTAGAAGCAAATGCTCCAGTGCTCACTGCATTAAAACAGACTGTGGCCAAAATAATAATGCTTATGCACACTTAAAAAAAAAACCCAAGACAAAACCCAACAAAATCCCCAAACCCCAAACCCTGCAGAATAGGACTGTTTGTAAAATATTCACCTTCTTTGCCCCTCACCCAGTTTTCAGAAAAGGAAAGCTAGCCCCAAAATGGTGCCAAAGAGACCAGATAGCTAAAGCAGAAGACCCCAGGGATCCCAATTGTACAGCCTGAAAAGGTTTACAAAGAGCTTTCCTGAACAGCCCAGTGAGATGGGGAACACAAGGGCTAGTATCCCTGTTTGACAGAAAAAGAAACTGAGGCTCAGAAAACTTAAGTGGTTTGCCTAAAGTCAGATATTTAACAAATGGCATAGCCACACTAAAAAGCCAGTACTCTTTCTCTGATGCTGCACTCTTTTTCTAATAAGTCATCCAGCAGAACTAGGCCATTCTCCCAAAGATTTGGCAATGGCTTTCTTATCTAGCCTGAGAAATTAGTTTTCTGTGCCAATTTCTGGAGCATGTGAGAGAACCGAAAACGCTTGTCACTAGGCTGCAATAAGCAGCTGGAAGGGTTGATGTGCAGCCATCAGATTAGTCCATCGATAGGTCCCTGTTTTGTATTTGTGTGTGTGTGTGTGTGTGCATGTGAGTATGTATATGTATACACCCACATACCATGGATAGATACACACATATGTCTTTTGGATTTGGCCTACATGTAGACAATGAATTTAGCCCATAAATGAGTAGTAGGGAGAACTTATGTTACACAGTGATTCCTAATGGCTCCTGTCACAATTAGAGAAGAACAAACATGACCGATATGCCAAAGGTCAAGGGAGGGATGGACATAAATAAGGCCAACCTACTATCCAGGGTGACTTGCACTTGAGAGGTGGCATCTAGGCATGTGTGACCAGAAATGGAGGTTGGGTGATCTTAGGGCTATTGGAGCTATTGGATGGTGGAAAGTTATCCTAAGATCTGGAAGACTGACACAAGGGTCCCAGACATACCCACAGAGAGTCAGCACTCAAGAATTCATTGGAAGGGAAAGCAAAGCAGGGAACCCAGGGATCCTGATTGTAGAGCTTGAAAAGAGATAGTGGTTGGAAAGCCTCAGGATCTGCAAGATCTTGAAAGAACCTGAAAAAGGCTTCCAGTGACCTGGGTGAATTGTCCATGGAGAGTTTTTGTAAAGATACAGATGATAAAGAATTAATGAATGAGTGAATGAACAAATGAATGACTGAAAGGAAAAGCATTCAATAAGCACTTACTAGTGCCAAGCACGAAGTAAGCTCTGGGGATCCAAATATAAAAGTAAGACAGTCCTTGACCTCAAAGACCTTACATTCCAAAAGGAAGTGCCAACTAACATAGGGTAGTGGCAAGCAGGGAGAAGTATTTGGATTTGGAAAATTAGAGAGATGGTGAACAGAGCCATGGGTAAGTAGACTGGCATTCACTTTCCAAGAGCAATGGTCGTATTGATTTGATTGTGGTTCCAGAACTGGAAAGGGCAGGGTGGGAAGAAGGGCGTGTGTGTGGTAGCAAGGTGATCAGGAATATGCCTAGATGTAGTGGGCCAAATGAAATACCCACCAATGAGGACAATGAGGCTCCAAAGCAAATTCTAAGGGGGAATGGTCTCTTTTTTTGTAGAAGAAGGAGAAGAAGTGTATTGGTTAGAACACTTGACTTGGCATTAGAAAGATACGAGTTTGAATCTTGCTTTAGACAGTAGCTACGTGACCCTAGGCAAGGCCCTTAAGCTCTGTGTCTTTTTCCTTGACTGTAAGATGAAGGCATTGAACATTTAAGCTCTCTTTGAGCTCTAAGTCTATTATACTATAAATGAGATAGTATGGAGGTTTAGTTTATGCACTGGTGGAGAGAGTGTTCACCTACAAAAACATAGATCCCTAAGGGTGAACAGATTTATATTTCCTAATAAAAGCAGATACTAGAAATTGAATGATCAAAAGAGACATCACCTGCTTCCCTACTTTGCTTTCCTTCCCAGTGAATCTCTAGTTGCTGACAATCTACAGTTATGTCTTGGACCCTTGTGTAAGCCTTCCACTTGGCGATGACTTCCCACCCCCATGAGACGTTAGCATTGAATGGTGGGGGAGATAACCAGCCATCAGGTTCTGCTCTCTTCCTCTCTGTTCTTTCTTCTCTCTGACCTGGATATATGAGCATAATGTGGACATGCAGGAGGGACTGAAAGAAAAATTGATGAAGAGTGATCCCAGCAGATGACAATTATAAAATGGAAATATACAAGAAGAGCCCCGGATAACATTGAATATGCAAACTGGGTCATTGTCTATGCTAATGAGTGTGTAAATGAGCATGCAAATGGCCATATACTCAGGTTTTCCATGGCTGGGTCCAAGAGCGTGTTATAGAGAGCTGGGCTTGGAGTCAGGAAGACTGGTAGATTTGTTCGAGCTTGTGACCAAGTCATGTTACCTCTCTGTGCCTCAATATACATGTACGTAAAAGACAGAATAATCCTGTTGTACCTACTTGGCAGGGTTGCTGTGGGGCTCAAATGAGACAATGTATGTAAAGTGCTTTACAAACTTCAAACTGTTATAGAAATATTATTGGTATTATTATTCCCTATTCTGTACTGGTGATCTTAGTAGGATCTTGTGGAAAGCCCACACTCTCTGTGGCCCAAGAAATCCTATGACTTGCATATCTAACTTAAAGAATACGGGATTTTGATTTAAATGTTTCACGTAACTTAATGAATGAAAGGAGAAATAACTTCACTTATCCCATAGTCATACATATACTGCTGTATAATGGCAAGCTTAAGAAGGCACATTCAAGACCCAACTGGCCACCTACAAGCCTTAGAACTACAGAGGCTTAAAGGGCCCTTATTACAGAGGCTGTCCTTGACTTACCACCATTCCACTTATGGAGAGCCCATACACGGCAGTGACTTTTTTGGTCCTTCTTGGGCCAACAAAGCCAACCACTGGTTCTTCCTTCCTCTGGAACTTCTGTCAGCTCCTTTCTTGGAGTACTAACTCTGCTATGGACATCAGGGCTGACCAGCTGAGGAGCCTCCTCTGTTAGAATATAAGCTCATTTCTAGTAGGGATTCTTTCTTTCATTGTATTGGTATTAGTTTGGTGCCTGGCACATAATAGGCACTCAGCAACCACTTGTGAATGATTGGTCAGGGGAAAAAGCTTTAGAACTGGTATGCCTAACCACTCCTGCCCTACCTCCAACCTGAGAAGTCCAGGGGATTTAAGATTTACAGAGATTTAAACTGTAGTAGTATCATAGAAAGAACGCTGCCTATAGAGTCAGAAGAGGGCCCGGGTTCAACTTTCATCTCTGTTCTTTCCTTTCTGATTGACCTCTCTACACCTCATTTTCCAAAAGGGTTGGATGAGATGACCTTTAGGGTCCCTTCTGGCTCTAACTTCTATGGCCTCTAATGTTTTCTTGCATTCTGACTTCCAAACAACCATCATTTTAAAGTTGAGGCTTCCTACATTCATTCTATAGGTAACCAAATGCCTACCAATGACAATTCTTGCTAATTCAGTACAGTATGTTCTCAGAAGCCTGGAAGATTCCATCACCTTCTCTGAATGAAGTGCAGGCAAATCTTCAAATCTGTGAATTAGTTACTAGAATATAGTAATTTCTAGAGCTGAGGCCTGCATGGGGAAATCTCAAGTCTCTCTCTCTCTCTCTCTCCCTCCCCCCCCCTTTATATATATATGTATGTATGTATATGTAGACATACACAGACACACACATAGATTCCTCCCAAGTAAGGGCTGCTCTGAAGAGGGTCTTTTATCTGTTTATTTTATAATTAGCAAAAATGTCTGAGAGGCTGTGGTAGCCATAGTGTATATAGAGAGAGACAGCCATGTAGCTGCTAGGTGAATAGGGGCAAGACCCTTAATATCTAGGTTTTCTAAAGCAGCTCTCTAAGACTGAAAATTACAAATGAGTAGAAGAAAGAGTTTCTACATTGGATGTATCTTATGCTGATGAAATTATGAATCTGGGTTCAAAACAAGTCAAAGGGCCTCTTGCTGAAAAGTTTGCACTTGAGGGTCCACATTTCTAGTTGTGTGACTGCTTGGTTTTCAAATTCAGACTTTAAAAATGTGCTTAGCTCCATTCACTGAGAAAAACTAGGTTATAATCTCACTCCAGAAACCGAGGATTTATGAAATGCTGGTAAGTGAGGAAGGAATTGGAGCTGTCATTGTGGCTGGTCAAACGAGCATATGTATTCCACTGAAGGGAGCCAGGAAGATCGAGTCTGCAATCTTGTTGACTTGACGTTCACATCACTCCTTTCTCCTCTTGCTGCCATCCCCTGTGATCTTCCCCATCGCCGGACCACCACTGCCCTCCAGAGCCAGCCCTCTTCACTACTCACCTGGCCCACTCTGTCAGCTCTTCCTGCCTCTTCTCTCATCCCACTTGAGCTCCAACTCAGACCTTCAAGGCCAACATAAATGTCATTGAATCCTGAAGTCAGCCTTGATCCACCAGATGGTAATCAGCCTTCCTCCCTCGCTCCCACCCAGCCCCATTTTTATGCCCCTCTAGTATACTCAGCTGGTACTATTATGTGTAATATTTATCTGTGCATGTAGAGTATAAGCTCCATGAAGACAGGGTCCCTATCTAATTTAACCTTGATGTCCATTAGCAGCAGTCTTCTGCATAACATAATGGAGACATTTAATAAATGTTCATTGAATCCAATTTTTGAAATGGCCAAATTTAGTCACATACTTGAAATAAAAGGTAATGAAAGAGGTATGGATTAAACACCTACTCTGTGACAATCCCTGTGCTAAATGCTTCCCAATTTGTATTTCATTTGGTTCTCACAGCAGCCTTGTTGGTGTGCTATTATTATCCTCACTTTTTAGTAGAGGAAACTGATGGAGGCAACATTTATGTGACTTGCCCAAGATCACACAGCTAGTAAGTGTCTAAGGCTGCTTTTAAACTTTGGTCTTTCTGACTCCAGACCTGGCTATCTACCACTATGCCACCTAGCTACCCTAACTAGCCTTATGGTAGTGTGTCTCAGTTTCTCCATCCGTAAAGTAAGATAACTGTATGAGGGGTTTTTTTAATCAGGCACTGTCAGCTCTAAAATTCTATGATTAAGATCAAACTTGTACTCACAGGACTCCAAAATATCATAATTGTCTAAGAAATTCATCTGGCTAATGACTCGCCCAGTCCAATGAGGACAGCCACACTTTAAAAATATTTGTGATAGCCAGGATGTGAACTTGCTCAAATAGACAGCTCCAAGCTGAATGGGTTCAGTTTAAGGAGTATTTCTGTGCTTCCCAAAGTTGCACTGAAGATTCCCTCTTCCAACTCTGCCAACATCTTTGCACTGGGACAGGGGCTCAGCATCAGTGGGAGTATTCTGGAAAGCACGAGAACCAAAGGTCAGCAATGGAGTTCAACTGATGGGTAAAAGTCAATCAGATTGGATCCAATCCAACAAGATTTATTTATGCAAGGCATTGTGCCAGGATCAAAACTGAAAAACAATTCCTGACCTCAAGGAGTTTACATTTTATTGGTGGAAACAAAGTAGACAGATAGATACATTGTAACTTGAGGAGGTATGAGGACTAATGACTAGGGGGAATCAAGAGAGGCTTCCTGTAGGAAGTGGCACATCAGCTAACCCTTGAAGGAAGCTGAGAATTAGAAGAGGTAGGTGAGGAGTAAAGACATACCAAAAAAAAAAAAACAACATACAGGATTAAACACTCATTACCTTTAATGCTACCATGCATGCTGCCTTAGACGCCAGGCTTGCTGCTATTATGAACTTCTTAGATCAAAAACTTGATTCCTTCTGGGTAGGAGCCCCACAAAAGTGGAATTAAAATGAGAAGCCACTGGGTACCCACAGGCAGGACAGGACCACTCTGAAGTCAGGACCGGCACCTATGGACCCCCTCTGGAGGCTTACAAAGGCATTCCAAGACCACTCAGCCATGCAGGCATACATTTTTGTTGTTCTTTGTTGCTGTTATTGAGTCATTTCAGTTTCAGCCATTTCTGACTCTTTGTGACCCCTTTTGGGGTTTCCTTGGCACAGACACTGGAGTGGTTTGCCATTTTCTTCTCCAGCCCACTTTTACAGATGAAGAACTGAGGCAAACAAGGTTAAGTGACTTGCCTAGGGTCACCCACAGCTCATATCTGAGGTGGGATTTGAACTCTTGAAGTTGAGTCTTCCTGATTCCAAGCTTAGTGCTCTATCTATTGTGCCACTTAGCTGCCCCTTGGACATACGCTGCTTTGAGAAAACTTGACCTATGAAAATATGAATCTAGGAATCAGATGTTTCCTTTACTGAAATCATTTTCTTGTCTTGCAGATTTGATTGAAAATTTGTCATTATGCACAAGGAGTATTCCTTGGAGTCAGGAAGATCTAGGTTTAATTTGAGAAGTTCTGTCTCCCCCTGTAGCCCCTTCCTTTGGCTGGCTGGCTCCTCCAAGCACCTCCATTTAAGGACTCCCAGGTTAGGCATCTTCTTACTTCTCACTCTGATGCACTCTGGACTTCTCACTTATGCTCCTGTGCCACCTTCCATGTCCACTTTTGATACATATGAACTGTGTGACTATGGGCAGGTCACTTAAATGCTCATTCTCAATCCTTGCCACTTTTAGAATATTCATATTATTTAAAATGAAGTAAATCCCCTGGTTATACAAAGCTACCATGCTGGAGCCTAAGGGTTTGCTGGTATTGTTATCTCATTTTTCTCGCATTACACTGCTCCGACAAGATGTTTTGGGGACTTTGTAGCTTCTTAATTATGCTCTCTTTTCTTCATATTTTGGGGAATAGTATTTCAATGTGTCTAGTATATTTAGTGTCTTCTTGGATGAATAATCAATTTTAAAGCAACAGCAACAATAATAACTGGAGAAGCAACATAGTGTAACAGAGAGATGGTTGGCCTTGGAATTAGAAATGTCTAGGAAAGCTCAATTATTGCCTCAAAAGCAAACTCTCTGTATGATCCTGAGCAAGTCACATAACTTCTCAAGGACCCAAGAAATTCTCTGAGACTATTAGTTGCAGAATAGGTGGCAAGCTATATCAGAGAGACTTTTCTTACTGGGACCTCTCTCTGCCATGACATCATGGGTCAGGGAACAAAAGAAGCAAAAAGATTATCGATTCTCCTGACTTATTTGATACAGAGAGAAACTGAGGCCCAGAGAAAGAGCTAACTTGCTTAGGTTTATACAGCAAATGAGTAGCAGAGGTAGTATTTGAATCCAGGTCCCTGCCTTCAAAGGCAGGAGGATTTCTCTTACCCTTCCCTGCCTTACTTCAACTCTTTGAACAATGGAAAGGAACAGAAGGAAGAAACCTGCTCATTAGAGAATGTCAGAAGCCTATGAGGTTACCTTCCACAGATTTCGGGATCTCTGAGGAGGAAACCACAAGCTGATTCCTCAACTGAAAGTTGTCTCCTTTGTTTTTCCCAATTATCCCTCACCTCCCTACCCAGAGCTTCCTCCTTTCATCACGTGCTGATTAGCATGCTGGGAGTCATCTTGCCTTAGACAGGGTTTTACCCGATTTCTCTGCAAAATCAGCATCCAGTAGTTTTTTATCTTGTGTTGATGGAGGAAGGGTTATATATGAAGTTAAAGGCACCCCACCCCCAACACACACACACACACACCACACAAACCTCCTTTCTAGTATTTGGGAGGGAAGCTGACATTTTATTATTCACATATCGAACCAAGTCTTGGAGATTGCAGGTGGGGTGAGGTGGGTGTGGGGTGGGGATGGAATCTCAAGTCTTGGCTGTATGTTCTATTCTTTCTACTCTTGAATCTCATAGTCACATCCATGATCATACAGGCATTCTCACCCTATCAGTGCAGAAAAGACCTACCTTCTGATTTCCAGAAAAAAATATTGGTCTAGTGGCTCCCTTTGTCCCAAACCAGCCATCTCTTTAAGCAAATACAATCAAAGAAGGAATAGGAAACGGCAGTGAGTGAAGGACTGCTGATGTTATCCCTCCCATGACGTGCCCTCTGAACACCTCAGAACATTACCCCTTCCAGGAGGGGCCAGCTAGGTGCAGACAGAGGCCCGAGATGCCCAATATGTTTTCATCTCACCATGTTGAGAGTCTGGAAGTGACTCCTAGAGACACTCGGCCTGCTGTCACCCCAAATACTGGCACATCATTGACCAATATCTATCTCCAAGCACTCCTAGGGGGTGACATCTCCATGCCACCCAGGGTCCTGAAACCACTGACACACATTCCTATCTCACCTCTTGCTTGCTATATTCCTGGCTTACTTCAAGGCTTGAGCAAAATTTCAAAGGGTGCTTCTCATAGGAGGCCCCCGCCGATCTCCTAGCTGCTGGTGCCTCTCCCTTCTAAACCATCTTGTATTTCTCTTGTACTCTTCTCCATACACTTGTGTCTATACATGGCATCTCCTCCCAAAGAATACAAGCTCTTTGTGTCTTTGTACCCCCAGCACAATTTGGTACCTGGTGTGGAGTAGATGCTTAATAAATGCTTATGCAGTGAACGAATGGTCAAATGGTTGGATGGAGGGATGAACAAAAAGAAGGAACTGTTTACCTTAGGGACACAGATTTCAAGTCTATCTTCCCGAGGAAAGAACCTACCAAACAACAACAAGCAACGAGACAAATGAATTTGATAGCCTACAGAATCTATGCCATGTTGGTGTGTGGGTATTCTCTCCTGATATGTAAGTGCCTGTGCTTTGGTACCTAGTTCTCCATAGGATGCCGATAAACAAAGTGGGGTGGGGGAGAGCTCATACTTCAACTCAACAAACATTTGTGCGCTTCTACCCTTTTAAATTCTGTCTGTGGTAATAGCGGGGGCCATCAGGGACTAGCTAGTGCCTGGATCCCTCTCAGGGAGCTAGTCATGAGCTCTGTCTGACTACTTGATAAGGAATATTCACCCTGCTGTGTCAATTAGGGACGCCTCTGGCCATTGGCTCACCTGCACCTCTGGAACTGGCCTTTCTGGCTTCCTCATGGAATTCCCACTCTTACATCATCATAGAATTCAGATCAATTTTAACAAGCATTTAAGAATCTACTCTGCTTAGTTCAATGTGCCCAGCTCTGAAGATACAAAGACAAAAACTGGAAGCAGCTGATGCCCTCAAGGAGCTTACTTTCTGTATGTGGTAGTGATGGTGGTAGGTATGACATGTACACAAGAAAGAACAAAATAAATATAAAGTAACACAACATGATTCCAAAAAGGAGACAGTCCTCCTAATTGGAGGGGATCAGGGAAGGTCTTATCAAGAAGGTAGCATCTTCGCTTTGAAGGATACAGGCCATTATGGGAACACCTTTGCTCAATTCCTTTGATATAGACTAGAAAACCACTTCTGCATTTGTTGAAGGTAGAAAAACTGTGGAAAAAAGTTTGAGAACCTCCTATTTCAATTATACTTTGAAGAAGAAGAATAAAATACAGAGAGCCCTTCGGGGTTATCTAAGATGATGATGAGGAGGAGATTTTATTTGGCTAACCATTTTGTTATATTTCTCATCTTCATTACCATTTTTGTTACAAGAACATTTTTGTCATATTTTAGGACCCATCTATTTATCATGTCTAGAAAAACTTTCTGAACAAATTTGTATAGGCTCTTTCCCAATGTGTGTGTATGTATGTATATATGTAATGCTTGTGTATATACACATATCTCGCTCTTCCTCCTCCTCCTCTTCCTCCTCTTCTTCTTCTTTCTTTCTCGTTATTCTCTAAGTAAAGGCTTTATAATCCTCAGCTGCACAAAGGAATTCAGCAGACTAGAATCATTTAGCAGCCATTAGAGTAGTAATATCTCAGAGAGCGGGAGAGAAGTAAACGGAGGGGTAAAAGAAGAGGGAGAGACAATGAGAGAGTCAGAGAGAGAAAAGAAAGATTAAGAGACAGCAGAGAGGGACAGAGAAAGAAAGGAGAGGGAGAGAGAGAGGAAAGTAGGGAGGCAGAGAGAGAGAGAGAGAGAGAGAGAGAGAGAGAGAGAGGAAAAATGCCACGATTAAAATGCACACACACTGCTGGCTGGCACTGTTGTGACAGGCCGCGGTATCAGCGTCAGTCAATTATCTTCACACACATGCCTCTCGTGCTAATGAGCACTCACAGAAATCACCAGACTTTTCTGGCAAGGAGAAAAGATCAGTTTCATTGCTTGCAGAACTAATTCCGGGCACAAAAGTGAAGGCTCCGCCATCGCTGCCTCTTTCACCGCTCCCTTTGTCCTGGCTTTTGATGTGCACTGAAGAGCCCGGCCTGTGTTGGGGGCTCTTCATCTCCAGTTCATTGCCTGCCATTAACATACATATCCATATGAAAAGTGGGTAAGTCACTAACAGCTGTCCAGAATGGAGTTTGCAAGGGAGGGGGGAGCGGGGCAGGGGGGCACCGGTTTCTTCTGAAAATGCTGACAATACTATTTAGCCCCTTTCTTGGCAATGATATACCTAACTTTTTAAA
>CM053623.1:9304208-9334504 GCA_028646595.1 Phalanger gymnotis | reverse complement strand
CAGGATGTTAAATAATGCCTTCCTCCCATTAACCCAAAGTGGAGAAGTCCCTCCCGCGAATCTGCCCGGCAGATGTTCTTGAAGTTGCCCTAAGCCCAATGATTACACACTCTTAAGTTCTGAGACTTGGTTAGATGCTGACAATGGCCAATGCACTATAATTTATCCAATGGAAGAGATCAGCAGGCCCAGAACATTGGAAGATACATCTTACAAAGATTTCCAAACAGATTTTTCTTGGAAATTAGTTTTGCGAACTTAAGCTAGACTCTTATTTTTAAAGCAAAGTGATGAGGTTTTGTTTTTCATTCATTCCACTAGCATTTATGCTTTTGAACACACAATGATACATTTTCTAAAAAAAGTGACCTCTTTGCTAGCCAATCCCAAATCGGGTGATTTGGGGGAATTCCGGAGGCCATCATCCACAGGGAGTCCAGAAAAAAAGATGATTCTGCAAGTGGATCTCTGCATATTTGTCTTGTGGTCAAGAGTAAGTTTTCCTTCCAGAAGAGGCTCTGAAAGCCAAAAGGGGGAGAGGTGTAAAGATTTAAAACGAATGAATAAGAAGGCTCTTCCCCATCATTTGGTCTGTGGCTTAGTTTTGTCAGCCTCAGAAAGAAGCCTCGGGGTTGATAAATGCCTTTCCCCAGGCCCCCCCTGGAGTTCATGATCCTGAGGCCATCTCTTAGAATGCTGCTGCACCCTGGGTTTGCCCGGCCTTCCAGGGAAAATGAGGATGGGTGAAGCTGTGTCAATTACCAAGGGCTTGACAGAGTTTACAAGAGTTTTGTGTGTGGTATTGTTTTGTGCTTTTTTTTTTAATCGGAAGCAAAGCGCTGGGGCAGCCTGGCCTCGCCTCGTTCTGTAAAGATTGTATTCCCCTCCTGATCCTCCCAGCAGGCAGAAACAGCTTGTGCTGGCTGCAATGGGGAGGTAGGGGGTTGGGAGGAGGTAGGGGGCCTGGGGGGAGATTTTAATTCCACTTGTTGCTTCCTCTTTGCTAGCTCTCGCTCTCTTTTTTGCAGCTTCTCCGAAGCCTCTTCTACCAGATTAGTCAATAAAAATCTTTAACTCTGCGTATTTTGATCTGAAAATTAAATCGTATTTCTCATGCATCCTGTTTGTTGTCTTTGAAGAGCCCCAGTATTCAGGGCGAGGGGGCCAGAATGACTTCTTAAACACATTTCTCTCTTTGGCGCAATTAAACAAAGTGGAGCTGTGATTAGTCCACCGCAGGGGGGAAAGAAAAAGACACCCTTGAATCAAAATGGGGGGACCTGACGGGGCATTCTTGTCTCACAATGCTGGAGTTTATTGCTGAAACCTGCTTATCGCCTTGCACCGCACGCCATGGGAACTGCAGTCAGGTGGAAAGCGAGTCTGTTCTCTGGCTGCCCCGGCCCCCAGTCCCCCCAGGCCCCGGCCCCCCCCCAACCCCCAGGCCGAATTTGCAGCCTCGGTAAAACGCTAGAGCTCGCCCTCTCAGCCCAGTAACTGAGACTTGTCACATAATCTTCAGGCGAGTTTCTGCGCGACCTTCTTTCTGGCCTCAGAAGTAGAGTTAATGATGAGTTGTCCCTGGGTGGGTGGGTGGGTCCCCCTTCCACTCCCCCTTTAAAAAAATGCAATCCCCAAGCGCTTGTTTAAGTGAAGGGCCCCCTCCCTCCAGCTCTTGGGAAAGCACTCGAGAGGGATTTGCCGGGCTCTGTGTGCATGACACATAATGAAAACAATTTTACGCTGCGAAGGGAAGGATAGAGCAATTACGGCTGGAACCGCCACCTGCAGGACGCGGCGGCGGCGGCGGCAGCAGCAGCAGCGAGGGCGGAGGCGAGCCCGGGGCTCCAGGAAGAGCCCGGGCCGTAGCCCCGTACGGATACGGCCCAGCCCGGTCCGGCTCTCCTGGAGGGGAGGTTCAAGGGGCTGGTGAATGGCCCCGGGCAGGGAAGGAGGCCCAGGGCTGCAATAGGTACTTCTGCGCGAGATCCTGTAGCCTCTCTGCGGGCCAGCACCCCACCCCCTTCCCTACCCAGTGTGACCCCACAGGCTCAGGCCAGCTAGGTCAGAGAGAGGAGAGGGCTGCAGGGGAGCGGGGGTGCGGGGTGCAGCATGGGTCTCAAGGGAGCAAAGAGACAGGGCCCCACGGCCTCAGGAAGGCTCAGGGAGCAGGAGAATTGAGTGGCGCACACGGGAGCAGGGAGAGGAGCCCCCAAGGTCGTAGGGTGATGGAGAACAGAGTGGGGAGCAGGGGAGCAAGGGCGCAGGTCTAGGCACAGGGGAGCGAGGGCACAGCGAGCAGGGACACGGAATAGGGTCAGGAGATCAAGGAATCGGGGCCCCAAGGTAGAAAGGTGCTGGAGAGCAGAGTGGGGATCAGGGGAGCAAGGGCTCAGGGCTTCAAGGCGAAGGGGCGCCAATGGGGTGCAAGGGAACAAGGCTACAGGGCCCCAAGGCCGCAGGGAGCAAGGGAACAAAGTCCCTAGGCTGCAGAAGAGCCAAGGCGCAGAGTGGGGTGCAGGGGCCCAAGAGTACAGAGTGCAGGGGCGTGGAGTGGACAGAAGAAGAGCGAGGGGACGGAGCCCCAAGGGCGCAGAGCGAGGCTCAGGGGAGCAAAGGCGCAGAGCCGGGTTCAGAGGAGCAAGGAGAGCGGACAACGGAACGGGGCGCAGGGCCCCATGGCCACAGAAGACAGAGCGGGGCGCAGTGCCGGAAGGCCGAGGGCAGGAGCGCGGCCACCGCGTCTGTGACAGACAGGGAGCCAGGGGCACCCTGTGCGAGGCGTTGTCTGCCGATTTTACACATGATGTCCGCCTTTCACATTCCCCGCATCCATCTTGTCTGCTTTAATTTGATAAACTCAGGGGGGAAGAGGGATTAAATGAGAATTCTGTAATGGAGAAAACTTGAGTTTACTCCTTAATCCAGTTAAGATATTAGGAGAGCAAGCGCAGGACCTGGGAAGCCTGGACAGAGGAAATCAATCCCTCAATCTCCCCCCGCCCCCCATTAAAATCTGAACATAGAGCCACCGGCCTGCCCCCCACCCCCGACCACAGGAAGCTTATGGGAGGGTCTCCAAGAAGATCCGTTCTTTTCTTTTTTAAAATCTCATACCTTACAAAAATTTCCCACTACAGAAAATAAACCCACCTTATGTATGTCATAAAAACCACAAATATTTTTTCATGATCTCTTACACAGTCCCCTTTCTTCACCTTACCATCTCATAGTTTTAAAAATTCTCCCTTTATTTTCATGAGTAAAATTCTGTATTTTATAACACCCTCTCATATTTTACGTTTTAATCTTCCTCTTTTCAATGGATAAAATCCGGTGATCCTTTACAAAATCTCCTTCTCTTATGATCTATTGAAACAACAACAACTCTCTCCTTTTACGAGGATAAAATCTATGGTCTCTTAGAAAAACCACCCTGCTCTCATGATCTCTAGTAAAAAAAAAATCCTTTCTTTACATTAATACAATTATATGACCTGCTTTTAAATCTTCTCTCTATACCCTTACAAAATCGTGATTGCTCATGCACCTAACCCCACCTTCACAATAATAAAATCAAACGAGCTGTTATATATATTTTAAAAAACCCTTTCCTTACATTGATCAAATAATAGAAACCCTCAGAAAAGTGAGTCCCCTTCCAACCCTGCTGGGGCCAGAGACTGAGTCATGGATATGTGGGATCTCTGACATCCACATGCCCACTATAGATATGCAAATGGTAGGAACAGGCATGTGAATACAGTAGAGAAATGAATATTACGACTTAATAGGTCGAAAGTAATCAAACAGGGCTGTTGAGAATTGTTCTCCAATCGGTGGAATATTTTCAGTATCATATCCTTTCTGAAATGCTACTTTTCAAAAAGGAACCATCAAAAAAAACTCAAACTTGACACCAGAGAGCAAAGAATAAATTCAAGGTGGCTAAGAGTTTGTGATTTTGCTGGCATAGTTAAGATTCCAGGAGCAAAAAAAAAAAACATAAAAACGAAAAACAAAAACATAAACGTATTGTACATGACCGAGACACAAAAAGCACGAAAAAAAAAAAAGATTCTGACAATTCTATTCCTGCGGAGCTGAGCACAGTGAGCAAACACCGGCCTTCTGCAGACGCTTGATTGAAATTCGAAACAATGCTGTGTGATTCGCCATAAGAAACATTTTACATTTGCATTTTTTTTTTTTTTTAGAATGGTATCGTATGCTTGCAAGGAAGAACTCAGGGAGGTTTCTGTCGAGGCTCTCTAGGCTGAAAAGCTTTGTAGTACAGAACCTACCCAGGGGGAAAAAAGACACAAAAGATTTACAGAATCCTTGGACACAATTTGGCAAAGGAAACAACAGTCTTCTGCCGGAGCTGAGAAGGGAATCGTAGCCTACCAGACACTCTGAGAATAATGTGGGGCAACACAGGAATTCCTGGAGTGACAACTAGGAGTATGAGATAAAAAGAGACTCTAATTTTTGTAAGCGCTAGTTTTATAGCTATGCTCATAACATTTCATAACATTAATTTATAGGCACACCAAAACGAAATAATCTAATGATATGTTCATTTTCCCTCCATTCTCGGGGCCTCCTTCTAGAATATTGAGGTTCCATGGCCTCCAAGAATGATCTGTCCTATTTGGCCATCCAAGAAGGGTGGAACAACCTGAGTCAGATCCCTGGGCTGTTGCCGCCAGTGTCCCAGAGTCTGTATGTGTTGTTGGAGATGTGGGCTCCCTGGCTTATGATTCCCTCATCCCTCAACACTACCATTCCTATCCAGCAGATCAGGAGATCTCTTTCTTAACTTGGTTAAATCTTTTCTCTTTACTCTCTTCAAGAAACAGCAAAGCTTCTTTTCAAGTGTCAACAACACCTTTCAAGAAAGAGGAAATCCGAAGGCCTTCTGTTAGAGGAGCTTGATAAATAATATTGCTGTGAGTTCCCTCAGTTCATTGAAGTGCAGAATAATAGCAGAACCAAATGAAGTAAGTGAAATCAAAGACCCAAGAGCGTCAATATCGTGACATAGGTGGAAATTAACAGACATTCAAGAAATTCCAAAATATTTAATTTTATCTTGCTATGTATCTTTTTCCTTAGCTTCAATATATGTAAAAGGTGCTCTGGTCCCACCATTTGATGAAGATCAAATTATAAAACAGCAAACACGCAGTAAATTTCGGACACTTATAATTAGATTTTTAGTATAAGTGATGTTAAGCTCTGTATGTAAACTGCATTATTCAAAAGCTTGTCTTCTGAAAGAAAATTGCTGTTTGACAATCCTATAGAATACTCCAGAAAGGTAATTACACTCCTTTGGTTGTTCAGAGATGCAGGTGTTCTCTGAAGTCACCGACAGCTTGTGCAGAAAACTACAGATGAGGAAGCACAAGGAGCCTGAGCAGAGGCAGGGCCTTTGGTGGCCTGGACTCCACACTTAGAATGCAAGCCCTCGGTGTCCTCCCACAGCCAATGGAAGAAGAGAGGGATGAGGAGGAGGGCTGTGCGAATTCCACCCAATACATACATGCACATCCCTTTGTGGGGCTCTGTAGAATTCACATGAGCAAGGCTGTTTTCTTATCCAAGATGAGCACATCTATAAAGTAGGGTGCCTTTAAAAGGAAATCGTAGGGAATGAAACAGTCCGAAACAAGTGACTGACGTGCGCCTGTGGGAAAGGAATGTCTTGCCTGCCCTAGTTTCACAGAGTGCTAGGTGCTTTTTCATCCAATTTTCTTTGGATCTAAAACATAGAGAGGAATTTCTAGAAGCAACATGATCATGGGAATTGCCCATCAACATCATAGTGATCAGAGATAGGCCATTACTTTCTGCCCTCATGCCAAGACAACTCTCAAAGAAACACTAAGGCTGGGGGAAATTCGCCATGAAACTATAGAATTTTCAGCACGGACAAGGAGAGTTGTGTTGATGTTGTTCAGTCATTTCAGTTGTGTCCCACTCTTCGTGACCCCTTTGGGGTTTTCTCAGGAAAGAGTGGTTTGTTATTTCCTTCCCCAGCTTATTTTACACATGAAGAAACTGAGGCCAACAAGGTTAAGTGACTTGCCCAGGGTCACACAGCTAGTAAATATCTAAGGCCAGATTTGAACTCAGAAAAAGGAGTCTTCCTGACTTCAAGCCTGGCACTCTGACTACTGTGCCACCTAGCTGCCCAAGTAGAATTGTTGCACTCCCCAAAGGTAGGCACTCTGGGGGCAGTGTGGTATAACGCATAGAACTGTCTTAGACCTAAGAGGACACGAGCGCAAATGTCATCTCCAACATTTATTAGCTGTGAGTTTCCACTCTAGACTTCCCTCTAGGTTTATTTCCTATTGCCTATCTTGTTATCATATATCCTACATTCAGGCCAAACTGACACAGTTGTTCTTACCTACATCAAACATTTGATTTCCCACCTCTGGACATTTGTCTGTCTGCCTTGCCAAGCAGGGAATGTTCTTCCTTCTAACCTTCACCTGTTAAAATTCCTATTCCCTTCAAGGCTTATTTCACTGGAAACCTTTCTTGGTCCTCCCGATTATAAGTGCTCCTAGTTAACCCCAGTGATTTTGTGCTCATTCTATATATATTTCGTGTTGATAATTTGCTTGCCTGTTGTTTCTCTCCAGTAGAAAGTAAGCTTCTTGAGGGCAAGGACTGCTTTGATTTTTGCCTTTGTGTCTTCAGAATCCAGCACAGGGACTGACCCAGAATCGGTACTAAGTAAGTACTGGTTGATTGATTCATAAACTCTGTTATTTTCGTGGCTGAGGAAGCTGAAATTAGATCCTGGGTGTCCTTTTATTTGTTCAGGGCACCAAGTCAACATTTGTCGATACACATGAAACCTTTAATAAGACAAGGAGCTATGGAAAGCAGGAGCAGCCTACGGACTTTCTTAGCATGTCCCCAGGACTATGAGGAACACCAGCAATTTCTGGGTTCTTCCTGCTAAGAAAAGTCCCAGGATTAAGGGCGATGAGGTGATTGGGCCATCGAAGGCTAAGTTAGGGGAACTAGACATGTTTAGCCTGAAGAAGAAGAGATTCTACTTCTTGGAGAGGTGACAACTATCTTCGAATATTTGAAGGTCTTTCGAAAACAAAGCTGAAGAGAAGGTGCTGGTTGGCTTTGGTAGAATGGTACCCATTCAAACACAGGTCCAGGAAGAAAAAGAAGAAAGTATGTCTGGGCCAGGGAGGGTTTAGAAGGAGGAGTATTGTAGCAATAGATTTGTGAGAATGGATGAAATTCACTGATGAGCCAAGGCAGCATTTGGGGACACATGCTAGGACCCACCTAGCCACTGCTTAGGACAGATGCCAGATACCAGGTGCCAGGTGCCAGAGGCAGAGACCGTGAGGTAGCCAATGAAAAAATGGCCTCTGCTGTGCCGTGTGGGCTGAGGCAGGGCTCAGATGGTCCTGATGAAAGGTTTATGGAACCTAGTGTGCTTTGGAGTCCCCCTGATCACTCCCTGGGGATTCTGTTGAGGGGACAATGGCCACAGTTCAGCATGGGGATGGGAAATCCTGAGCTCCTTTCCTCAACAGAAGCAATCTGTGAGAGACTTCACTACCAGAAATGTAGATATTACTGCTGTGCTGGGAAGACATTTTAATGGGCATTGGGAACTGAAATCTGGCTTCTCTGGGTGATATCTTCTGGAGACAACACGAAGCTGTGATATTACATGAATTGACCTGCAGAGGGGCTTTTTCCTGGGCTCTTATTCTGATCCCTTTTAGGACTGAATGGTCTCCTCTACTCAGCTGTGACTAAAAATAGACCATTGCGGGGGGGTGGGGGGGGTTGGCACATTTGTGAGAGAGGCTTTTGGCTACACAGTCATGAGTTTCTAGAAGATGCTACAATTTCCTGCAAAATCTAAATGCAACTTAACTGCGTGAGTAAAGGTTCTGAAAATCCTAATTGTCATGATTACTACTGATGATGACAGTGATGACTTAAAAATCTGAACCTATGATTTCTTCAGTTTGGGAAACTCCCTAGTTTGGAAATTGTGCACACCAATACGGAACATCTGCTTAACAATAGTGTAGAGGCCTAGAAAGTTACCTGGGGCACAGAGACATTGAGTGAGCAGCCCAGGGTCACCTAGGTGTCGCTAACTCCAAAGCCAGTCTACTAACACTTCTAAGTTCCAGCCTCCTTTAATTCACAATTCTAATAATAAAGATTGTTAGTCTGTATTTCTATCCTGTTCTATTGTTTATAAAGCACTTTCATATATTGCATTCTTGGAACAATTCTGAAAACTAAATTGGATCGGTTATCTCATATAGAAATGTGAGGCCCAAACAGGTTAAATGATATACCTTCGGTCACACAACCAGTTAACGGCAAGGGCAGAACAGGAACCCAGGGTTCTGGGTCAATGTTCTTTCCATTTTCCTGGTATTTGAAGGGCTGCTATGACGAAAAAGGGATTAGACTTTCTCGTCTTTTGTGACTTGTTCTCATTGCTCTTAGATCGTCCATCCCTTGGCCTCCAAACAGAACAAGAAAGTCTGATTGTGGGGGGTGGGGGGTTGGGGGGGGGAGGAGGAGCTTAGCTAGATGGCTCAGTAGATAGAGCTCTAGGCTTGGAGTCAGGAAGAACTGAGTTCAAATCGAGCCTCTGACACTTGCTAGCCGTATTACCCCAGGGGAAGTCATCTGACTTGTTTGCCTCTGTTTCTTCATTTGTGAAATGGGGGGTGATAATAGCACTTAGCTTCCAGGGTTGTTGTGACCATCAAAAGAGATAATGTTTGTAACTCCCTCAGCGCAGTGTCTATAGCAGGCTCTCCATAAATGTTATTATGATCATTAGTCCCTCTTTCATCGTAATTCATGATGTGGACCATTCCCCCACCCCAGTCTTCTCTTCTCTGGGTTAAACATGCCCTTTAATTGATCCTTGGAAGGCATGGCCTTGAGGCTCTTCATCCTCCCTATAACCCTCCCCTGGAACGGCTCCAGCTTCCTAAACTGTGGCGCCCAGAATTTAATGCAATTGTCTAGGTGAGGTCTGATTGCTTGTACATCCCTGGCTTAAGCAGTGAGATGGCCTCGGGCAGAATGGGCACCAAATATTGATGTAGCTTTGCTATAAAGATACTCTAATTATTGGTCTAGCCTCGTCCTCTCCAAGTACCCTAGTATTCCCTGAGATTTATGTGACACAATGCATTCTGGGCCTGTCACACTGTGAGGGCCACGTTCCCATTGTCTGGTCCCCCAAGGGAATTGGGGAATCTTTTTTTTTGATGTTGGTTCAGGTCCACACCAAATGTACACCTCTCCCATTTAAACACTGAGCATCAGATTAACTTTTACAAAAGGATGTTTTCCTCAAAGATACAGCAAGAACAAGCACAAAAGCATTTCCCCCTCCACACACACCCCTCAGGGGAATAATCCTCCCTCTACCATCTCTGGGGAGAGAAGGGGATTAGCCTCATGGGTCTAGCTCAGTTCTTACATAGCATCAGTCCCACCAAGTTCAAGTCCAAAGACCCCCTGGGTCAGCATGTCTGGCCCCTTCCTCTCCAGGGGTTTACTGCTCGGCTGGCTGCAGCATCCAGCCTAGATTCCCAGAGTCTAGGAAACCTATTGTCACAGCTCCTGGGTCAGACTCTACCCCTCACACCTAGAATGGAAAAGGACAAAGGAAAAGGCTAAGTCCTTGAGCCTTTTTTTGAAGTGTGGGTGAGGGAGAATGAGGAGGCAGAAAGAAAGACACTGTACGGGTGTGAACAAAGAAGTCTTTCACCTTCAGATGCATTTAAATGAAAAAGCCTGGACTATGTTTAGCCAGGCAGTTTAAAGATGTGGCAGTTCAGCCACATAGCCAATGGGAACAAGGCTGCTCCCAACCACCTGGCAGATCAACACAGAATATCCATGTACACCCCAATACATACACAAGGCTTCCAGTCTCCTGGAAGCAGATCCTCAGTGCCTTCCATGTGAGTAACTCCATCTTGGGTGATGTAGGCATGCAGCAAACCCCCGTTACAATGAGAAAATGTTCAGGTTGGCCACAACTTTTTATTGAAAGTAGTTGTTATTACATGGGACTTCTCTTTGCCTCTATTTCTAACTCAGGTATGAGTCTCCCTTGCCCTCTGTGGGCTATCTCAACACCCTCAGCCTAACTGTACTTCTTCACCACTGGCTTAAGAAGCTCATTGTCCCATTAATTTGGCTTCCTCTAGCTATATGTTCTGGGGTACTGATTCTGCCAAGGTGGGGAAGGAGGAAAAGAAGGATATAACCATTTATCTGATACAATTGACATTATATGATACATTAAATAATATAATAATAAATGACAATTTAAGTGCCTACTATGTGCCAGGCACAGTGCTAAGTGGTTTACAAATATTAGCTCATTTAATCCTCACAAAAACTCTTTGAGGGAGGCAAGGAATCCCTAGGATAAGAGGAAATACTGAGTTGTCTCTTGAAGGAGGATAGAGTATTCATCATAAAATCCTTTATAGTTTGGGAAACTTTATTGTTTATATCCATATGTTTACCATGAAAATAGACTTAATTTCTCCATTTTACTCTGAAGTCGTCCCCCCCCAAGGCCTCTCTCCTTGTTATTCTTTTATTCCATAACTAACAGGTTCTATCAAGATATTTAAGGTCCTAATGAGAACCTCATTAGTTTAGGAAAATCTACTGTGGCCCCAGATAGCAATTTAATGGGAAATCCATTAAAACATAACTTTTTAGTTACGCATTTATTAAGAGACTACTACGTGCCAAGCACTATGCTAAGCTCCTTAAAATATTATCTCATTTGATCCACATGACATCCCTGAGAGATAGGTGCTATTATCATCCCCAGTTTCCAGTTGAGGACACTGAGATAGACAGAGATTAGGTGACTTGCCCAGGGTCACACAGTTAGTAAGTGTCTGAGGCAGGATTCAAATGCAGGTCTTCCTGACTTCAGACCCAACATTCTATCCACCGAGCCATCAAGTTGCCCCAGAGGTACATCACCCAAGGAATCAATTTGTTCCAAGGAAAAACATGACATTAGGCGAAGCAATATTAGAGAGAATGGTTAGTTCTAAAGGAACAATATTTTCAGTACCATAAATTGTTAATTAGATGAATGATGCAATAGACTTTTTTTCAACATTGTCAAAGGAGATAGTGGTAGCAATTATAGTATATGAATATTATTTAACATAATATCACTTGAGGCCATGCTGTGCAGGGGATATCTGTACTTAATTTGGGATGTTGGAAAAGCAATTAGTTGGGAACAGAGACTATTTCTTTCATTTTGGGGAATAATTTAAATAAATAATATTGAGAAAGATCAATTTTAATGTCTCTGTGTTCTTGCCTATTCAAAGCCAGTGGCTCAGGTGTCAGTGATGAGAATGCCCAAACAGAGCTAGGATCCCCAAAGTGTGGATTTACCCATCAATGATCACACTCCAGCTGTACCTGGCCATCCCATGAAGCTTTCTTCATCTTCTCCCACAGGTTTTCCACAGGTGACCCATTCAATGTGAGGAGGACCTTCCTGACATGAGGAGCTTAGTAGGGGTGCCCAGGAGCTGTCCTTCACACGACTGATACATTCCCATCTGACCGGCACAGTTTGGTTTTGCTTGTATACATTTTATGCTGTCATCTCCTCCAGTCCTTTGTAGCACCTTGCTCATTCCTTCATGCTGTCTTCTCATGCCCAGCATGGGCTTCTCCATTCCTTTCTACTCGATACATATTTTCAGTTCGTTTGAATCGGAGTGTTCCGTAATTTACAAAGATACAAGATGTCTGATAGACTATGGCCCTTGGAATCCAGCCTCAGTTGATGTCCCACCTTTTCACTAAAGCCTTTTTCACTAAAGCAGGTGCCTCCCACCCATAATTATGTTGTAACTATCTTATTTCCATATTTAATATACCTGTGTCTACGTACTATCTCCCCAATAGATGGAAATGACTTGAGGGCAGGGACTGTCTTGTTTTTGTCCTGTATCCCTATCATCTGACCCTTAGTTGGTAATATTGATTGACCGAAGATAATGATATTTTAAAGTGGATCTTTGTTTCAAGGAGAAACTTGTGGTCGTGAAAAGAACTTTGCCATTTCCCAATGGCCATCTAACCTACTCTCTTCCTTTTTGATTCTGGGCCCAATCTGTTGTTCTATTGCATCATCCCCCAAGAAGTGTTTATCAGTGGATTGGTTCTATATGTTTTCCATTCAACAGTGAGAAGCATTCTTCAGTGAGGAGGAGATATTCTTTAAAATATCTACCTCCATGTATAAGAACAATGTCGAGTGTACTAGGGAAGAGGTTCCTCTAATTTCTAATAGAAAATTATAGTGGCTTTAGGAAGGAGAAGCTGAGAGGATTTCCCTTATCTGATCCCAAGTTTACCTGTGCCAGTCAACACTTCTGAACCAGTTCCCATTGAATTTGTAACCCTCCCCCTCCTTGAATAGAAATGTAGACATCCAACCTTTGTGCTTCTCCTGGGGTAGGGGCTGGGGGGTGGGAACATTCTACAATAACAAAGCAGCTAAGGTGTCAAATCAATACTTGCCTGTTTTGAGTGACATGGTGATTAAAAATACCATTATAAATAAGCAAGAAACTTGAAGGGTTCTCTAGATCAAAGAGAGTGGGTGGCTCTAACTTCTTCTATTACCATCCCCCTATATTGCAAGAATTCATAATGCAAATAGCCACAGTGAGGTACGGGAAGGATGAAATGTTATTTTTCAGCTCCACGTGAGATGCATAATGTGTGTTGACCTGATTAAAAAAGCCCCTTCAGAAGCAAGTGCTACAGAGCAAAGTTTTATGCAGTCCTTTGTGGTGGTGGGGAACTTTCTGCTGTAAGAATGGGAAACCCCTGATTGATTCAGAGAAAGGGATGGGGAGGATTTTGATAACAAATTAAGGTGCCACTAGCTTCTGACTAAGTAGGCTTATTGAGAAGGCCAACATTTAACTGAATATTATGAGCCTGACATGGTAACTCAGGTCCCATTGAGAAGGAGGCTGTGAAAAGGACATTGGCTTTACCTCCAAGAAAAGAAGCAGAGACCATGGTCCCTGCAGAGCTACCCCCTCTCAGTTAAAGGTGATCAGGGTCGGTAAAGTCTCCTTCCTCAGAAGCATAACTGGAAATTCTAGCACACAAAGTCAGTGGCACCTAACAGTATCCAAGGCCCTTTTCAGCCACACATCTACGCTCCTGTACTCTAGTTTCTAAGACAAAATCAGTTAGTGCTTTGGAGCACAGGTGAGGAGAAACCCCAGAAAAGTGTGAAACCACTTCCGGGGAGATTGCCTAGTGGAGCCAGTGGAGGAGAAGCGGCCAGGCTAGGGAGGAATTCTCGTGGGGGTGGCCACCAGGAGAAGGAAATATCCCATGTGGCTAATTCTTCTCTTTACTGATTCTTCTTCCTAACTGGATGCTACCTAAGCTCAGTGACTTCTAGATCCCTACAATTAGAGATTCTAGGTCCGTAGATTAAAAGGACTGCATGTGTTGCCAGCTCATTTTAAAGCCTAGAGCACAGAGGCAAAGCACTATCTTTTGCCCTAGTTCAGGTTTTTATCTTGTTGGCTGTCCGGAAGAGCTGAAAAAACAAAGCAGAGAATAGCGATAATGGCACATTTAGATGGACCTGCGTGGTTCGTCCTTCATCCTCCAAGAGGACCAATGACGTCAGGAGGGTGATGTCTTGAGTTGCCTGTGAATTGGACTGAAGTGAGGCAGAGCTGCTCAAGGTCATCAGCCTCACTCTCTCCTCCAGAGTCATCAAAGTCCAGTGGCAGGACAAAAGTCAAGATGACTGGCCATGGCCCAGGATGCAATGGATGACCTTGGCTTTTCTGAATTAAGATCTTTCCCAGGCCTCAGTTGGTTGATGACTAAGGGTTAGGTAAGAACTGAGACAAAAAATGGCCCAATTTGCTGTCACAGAATACTAATCTGGGAGGGAAAGACCCTCAAAGTTTGTGGCCAGAACAGAAAACAATTGCTATTTATGCTCATTCTAAGCCATGGATCCATGTTGACATACGGGTACTTAGGTGATACGGTGCTGGGCCTGAAGGAAGGAAAGCCTGAATTCAAATCTGACCTCAGGCATTTGCTAGCCATGTGACCCTGGACAAGTGAGTTAACCCAATTTACCTCAGTTTTCTCATCTATAAAATGAGCTGGAGAAGGAAAAGGCAAACCACTCTAGGATCTTTGCTAAAAAATGCCAGATGGGATCACAGAGTTGGAAATGACTGAAATAATTGAACAATAACAGGAACGACCAACCCAAAAAGGCATTTATTGATCACCACTGTGTACCGGGTACTTTGCTAGGTGTGAATGATACAGAGACAAAATTCAAATATAAATGATACCGGGCAGGGAGAAATATTAAATAACAAAATTCAAGGTACAGAGAAACTGAATGGACACAGATATGAATGAAAGACACAAAAATGAAAGAAAGATAAATCTGAAGGAATTTCAGAGTAAGGGGAGCATAACAACTGGGAAGATTGGAAATATCATATATATACACATATGTATATATACACACATATGTATATGTATATACGCATATTTATACACACACACATTTATATATATATATATATTTCAGGTAGCATCTGAGATAGTCCTGAAGGGTGGTTGAGACTTCAAGAAGCAAAGGTATGAAGTGGTCCAGATATGAGGGCCAGCCGTGCATTGAAGTGGTGGATGGAATGTTATAGAGAGTAGCAGGACCTCTAGTTTAAGAATGTAGAAGACAGAAGAAAAGTAAATAAATAGAAGATTGCTGAAAATGGAGGTTGCCGCAGGCTTTAGAAAGTCCGAATGACAAACCAAGGAGCTTGAATTTGGTCCTAGCGCCTAAGGAGAGGTGCAAGTCCTGCTCGTCCTGGGGAGATGTGGGAAATAGGATGGGAAGGATTCAGCTAAGTTTCTAATGCATGATTAAAGACATGATTAAGAAGAGAAAGAAACCTGCAATCTTGACAAGCACCCACCAAAAATATCGTGTTGCCTAAATGAGAGAAGGGTCTCAGCATGTGTGTATATGTAGATTAAAAGGCTTAAAGGATCTTTCATTTGACAGAAAAAGGATCAGCCATTTCTCATTGCTTCTCCATGTGGTGCTGAAAGATGAGAGTCTGTGTTCATCGATGAATTTATTTGGAGATCCTGCCATCTATACTCTTTCTTGTGGATAACCACCATTTTGCGATACTATGAAGAGACTTGAATTACTCCCCCTCCCAATACTGCAAAGCTTCCCTAGGAACATTTTTCAGCTGATCACTGAGTCAGTACATTTGAACACTCATTGTCTTTCACCCAGTTTTCAATCGACAAATCTTGTGATCTCTGCTTCCATCTCTTCTCTCTACTCACTCAACTGCCACCCTTGTTCAGGACATCATCTTGTCTCTCCAGGCTACTGTGTAATAGTCTTCCAGTTGGTCTCCCTGTCTCAAGTCTCTCCTCACTCCAGTATAATCCTCCATTCAGCTGTGAAAATAACTTTCCCACACTGCAGATCTGCTCATGTCACTCTCCTACTCAGTAAATTGCCATGGCTCCCTATTGCCCTTAGTCTTAGTGCTACTTACACTACAAAAGCGGTATATGCCCTCCCCATATAAACTCTGCCACTTAAGTTCCTCCACTAACTGGCCCCACCTTGTCTTTCAACTTCAGTGCACATTATTCCCTTCGCTACTCTACAATGCCCCCTGGGGAACCGGCCTTCTTTTTATTCCTCACATATGACCTCCAATTTGCTATCTCTGCATCTTTACCCTGGTTGTACTCAGGGCCTAGAATGCATTCCCTCTTCATCTCCACTTCTTATAAACCCTTGCTTCCTTCAAAACTCCGCTCACGTGATGCCCTCCACCTGAAGCCTTTGGCAATCACTGCACATGCAGTGATGTCTTGACCTTGAATTTTGTTCGTAACTATTTTTTATGTGCTTCCATAGGGGTGGGGTTTCACCCCCAACCCAATAAATCAGTAAGTCAATCGATGTGGCAAACTAGGAATTTTAGCGTATTTTATGGACAAGCCCTTAGTCAGACTGAAAGCATCATGGAACTTTTTGCCATTGGGTGAAAGGCAAATGATGTCACACACAAAACAGGTGACATCTCTTCTGCTCTCTAGAAAAAGGCCAATTAGTCCATCAGTGAGGTGAGATGAGTGATGGGTTGGTCTGGTGAGGACAGATTCTAGGTTCAGAAAGACTGAAGAACTGGCAGTGACTCTTTGGCCAAGTCAGAGCTGCCCTGCACACATGCATGAAGACAGCAGCTACACAACCACAGCCAACACCAAGAAGCTCTCCAGCCTTGTTGCCATTGTTCAGTAGTTCGCACATTCCTCAGCATTGCCCTTCTTCAGGATTGAGCTGTACCCTGATCTTTTCCGATCCAGTGGCCATTGCTGTTTCCAAATTTGCTGGCATATTGAGTATGACACTTTATCAGCATCATCTCTAGGATTTTAAATAGCTCGGCTGGAATTCTGTCACCTCCACTAGTCTTATTGTTAACAATGCTTCCTAAGGTCTCTCTGCCACGACAAGGCAGTGATGGGTTGGCGGTGGTGGAGTGCTCTATCCTCTTCATACCCCCAATTCATGCTACGGGGAGGAAGCATAGGATGTTGCTACAAGACGGCAGCACAGACTGCTTAATGCAGTCTCTGGTAGGCTATTTCATTGCTATTTCATTCATATTCACAGGGCAATCACTGTACAGAAAAGACATTGCAGCACCTAAATCCCAGGTAAGGGCAGTGGTGGCCAGCAGGCCCTCAATGTAGGGCGCAATGGGAAACAGTGCCAGACTTAAAATGAGAAGGTCTGTGTGTGAATCTTGGCTTTGTCCCTTTACCCACGTGTTCTGGAGCAAGTCCCTTCATGTCTTGCCCTACTTTTCTTACCGGTAAGATGAAAAGGTCAGACAAAATGGGTTCTGAGCTACAACCTTTTAGATTTAGGTCTAAGATCCTTTCACCAAATGACATTCCACTGGAGTCATCCTCACAGGGTGTTTTGAGAGTGTTTGTCAAATTCAATTGGTCTGGATTGGAAAGGAGGTTGTCTTTTCTTGGCAGCACAGATGAAAGGAACCTCACAAATCGTTTGGTCCACCCATCCCCCAATTTGACAGATGAGGAAACTGAGGCTAACAGAAATGATTTGACTTGGCTACTGTCAGAGGCCAAAGGGGCAAAGGAGGCAGGATTTGAACTGGGGTTCTCTAATTCCCGAGCCAGTGAGTGCTAAAACACCCCTTGGGTTGGCATTGATGACTTGTAAGATTCCTCTTCTAATGCTAAACTTTGCTAAGCTCTTCAAAGATGGGATGTCTCAGTTTTGAGAAGAGCTGAGCAGGCAAGCTTTTGTATGTTCTACGAAAATGTGGCCACTTTCCCAAATCCTGACTCATGGCTTCTTGCGGTATGGTGAAAAGATGGTCAGACCTAGCACCAGGAGAGCACAATCAATCTCTGAGCCTCGGTCTTCTCGTCTGTAGAGTATGGCTAATGATCCTTACATTGCTTTATCTCACCATGTTGTTGTAAGGAGAAGAATTTTCATTTAATCACAAAGTGTTGAATGACTGTGAACTACTTTCACTAGACCCAGACACTGTGCCAGGCTGCACTCTGTGTGCAAATCCAGGACAGGGTTTCATCCAGCCCCAAGCAATTCACTGGATTGCAGGAGGGGCCACACCCCTGTTCATTCACCTCTGCCTCCCCTAGAGCCCGGGGTTACTCATGACTCACTCTTCCCAGCTTGAATGCCTTCCACTGGTAAAGAGAAGCATTGCCTTGGGGATCTCATGGCCCCATGGTAAGCATCATCCTTTTCTGCAATTCTCACAGAAATGTTGCGTTTCTAGTCCCTCTCCCAAATGCATCCTTCCCTTTGGAAAATGTAAATGACTTTGTTAGGGGTAGCTAGGCGGCACGATGGCCAGAATACCAGACCTGGAGTCAGGAATACTCTTCTTCCTGAGTTAAAATCTGGCCCCAGACACTTACTAGCTGTGTGACCCTGGGCAAGTCATTTAACCCTGTTGGCCTCAGTTTCTTCATCTGTAAAATGAGCTGGAGAAGGAAATGGCAATCCACTCCAGTATCTTTGATCTTATTCCAGAAACATGAATCACCTTGCATGTGAGAGCCATAACTAGGCTGGGGACAGTCAGAACTAAGTGTGAGAGCAAAGATATTTAGAGGAGACACGGTACTTATTCTCTCCATCACTAACTGGACACAACTGATCTTAGCAGGTGCTTCTTATATCAAGCCATCAAATGGTAACACTTCCCTCCCTGAATCCTGGCCCCAGGTGAGTTCCTTCTAGATAAAGCCTCCCTCATAGTGGTATTCCAGAGCTTCTCCTTTGGGTCATGTGTCCAGAGGTCTAAAATCAAATTAATCCCTGGACCCCCAGCCGCTATTTTGCAGGTTGCCTCAGGTGTCAGAATGGCCGGTTACAGCTCTGGTGGTGATCGGAGGTGAGGGAAGGGCAGATACAACTTAGTACAAGAAGGAAGGTAGCTACTGGTATTTGGAGTTCAAGGATCTGAGTTGGAAAGTGGGTTATGTTACTTACTACTTGAATGGCTTTGGGCCATTTGGTTTACTGCTCGGATGCCTCAGTTTCATTGTTTGTAAAATGACAGAATGGGAGTAGCTTTATCCCTAAGGCCTCTAAATGTTCAAATAATAACTAATGTCTTGAAAGGTACTGTGGTATTGAGGGTAGAGGGCTAGCATTGGGGTCAGTAAGACCTGGATTGGAATACTCACTCATACAGTTATGGCTGGATAGATCACTTAATTTCTCAGATATTCTCTAAGAGTATAAATCACATAGGAGCTGTTGATCATAATCCGTGAAGTGATTTTACACACTGAGAGATCTCCACGACAATGAAATGAGATATAGATTTAAAAAATACACACACACAACTGATCATTTGAAAAACACTGTTGCCCCAAGTGGAATCCCTTGATTTTTAGTGAGCACCTAAAACCTAAAAGATTACTTGTATAAAATACAGATTTACCTAATTCATAGCATCACTTAGGCATACTTGTAATGATGGGTGAGCCTCCAAAGATCATTTAATGATTAGCCACCCCCCTCCCCATATAGAATTAAACCTAAAGTGATGTAATTAACCAACTGCTCACTCAAGCACCTAAATATAATCTGAAAATGAGCCTGGTGGAATGAAGGTGAGATCTCAGAGAGTAGAGAGGAAGGTGAGGGTGGGTCACCAATGCTAGTGTGGCCAATCCTTCTCATATAAGGCAAATTGCTCTTTGGTGCACCAAAGAACCCAAGCCTGACCTCTCAACTCTGAGCTCAGTAACAACAGCATTCTATGGTAGGTCTTTGGAAATGAAACAGCTAACACTTACATAGTGCTTACTATGTGCCAGATACCGTGCTAATCCCTTTACAGTAACATCTCATTTAATCATGACAATACTGGGATGTAGGTGTTTTCATTATTCCTATTTTATAGATGAGGAAACTGAGGCAATTGGAGGTTAAACGACTTGCCCAGGGCCACACAGCTAGCAAGTGTCTGAGGCTTCATTTGAACTCAGGTCTTCCCAATTCCAGGCCTGGCTCTTTAAGATTTGGGACCAACTGGTCTATTTGCTCTTCAGGGCCCATGAAGGAAGCTCTCACCTGTGTCTGGGTTTAACATTGACCTCCTAGTATGGAACTTCTGGTAGACTCAACCCTGAAATATATGGTTTGGGGTCCTGCCTCCCTTTCTTTTATCCATGCTATAAAGGGGATTTGTGCTTCCGTTAGAATGTTTGGACCAAACCACTGCTGGGGTCTAGGAATTTCTGTCATGACAAGATGTGAAGGCACATGTGAGGGAGTAGTCAGGCAAAGTGGATGCTTAGAATCAAGCTAGAAACTGACTTCCATGAAAGTTCGTTACCGATGCTAGCAGGGCTGTGATTTTACCCATGTGGTTACTGGATTCAACCATTCAGCAAATGCTAATTAAGCACCTGCTCTGAGCTAGGGGCCTTAGCAGAAGGTCATTTGGAGTTGCCGTGGCTGAATGAGCCAGACTAGCCCTTGGAAGGCCAGCAAAACAGAAAGCATTAGCTCGGAAATGTTCATTTTCAGGTCAATAGTGTTCGAATGAAAGGCATTTCGTCTGAATGACATTGACTAGCTGTGTGACAGTTCTCCAGCATCTTTCTAAGGCTTTAAGTTATAGGCAAGCTGCTATCTGCATTGATGGAGGAATTTTCCACACTCACAAAACCATAGGTCCATGACATATTGCCTGATCGTATTCAAATAAAGCCCTCTTCCTTTGCCTTATTGTGGCCTAGAGAGGACCCTGGGGTCTAGAAGTCTCCACACAAGCTCTATTATGTCCCAGCCAGCTGGGAAGCTTTCATACTTAAGGGGCCCAGCCCTGTTCTAATGAACAATATTGAAGCTAAGAGGATTTCATCACTAGGTTGGCTACAAGAGGCTGAATTTTTCAGCCAGAGCAACTCTTCAAGACCATCTCCTAAAGCGCAGAAGGTCATTATTTGCCGTGGTGTAAGGTTGGGCCCCTACATTGACAAAAATCAGATATCCTGGAAGTATGGAAGCCAATCTTTGAAAAAGCATGAGTAATACTAACCATGGAATGCCATTGTCACTTCCTTGTGCTATTCTGCTCTTCAAACAGCATAGATTTGGCCTCTCCTCCTGGGCTGTACAAATATATAATTGAATTGAAAATATATGACTCATGCTGCAGTCCCAGAATTCTCTGTTTTGTACCTTTGCTGCCTAACCCGTGTTGTGCACCATCGTGTAGTTGGTCTCTATGCACAGGGATCCTACTTGGGATGAGGAGTTAACTGGAGCATCTTCCTCCTCTGTTTCTCCTCCTCCTCCTCTCTCCTCTTCCTCCTCTTTACTCTCTTCTTCTCTCTCTTCTTCCTTCTTCCTTTATTATCATCTTCATCATCTCTTCCTCCTCTTCCTCTTTCTTCCTCTTCTTCTTTTTCCCTCTCCCCTTCATCTTTTTCTATTCCTTCTCCTCCTTTTCCTAATGTCTTATGTGGATAAATGACACCATGACTTTCACTTTGAAAATTAAAGGTGGTGCAGATGTACAATTGAATTGAAAATATATGACTCATTCTGCACTCCCAGATGGCTCCATTTTGTACCCTCGCTGCCTGACTTGTGTTGTGCAGCATTTTGTGGTTGTTCTCTGCGCACAGGGCTCCTCCTAGGGATGACGAGCTAAGTGAGGCATCTAAAACTACCAGATGGACCATAATTACAAACTGGGCTCTCGTAATTGACGTGCACACTACTTCCTTTATGAGTGATGTTACCTTACTCCCAGAAATGTTCCACAATGGAAGGGCTATGTCTCCTGGCATTTCCTTTAATAATGGTAATGAGCATAATAATATAATAATAATGATATGACATTACTTTCTAATGATACAGAAAGCATCTTCAAAGAAGCACCCAGCACTTTGCAGACATTATCTCATCCATTCTCGCAACATATCCATGAAACAGGTAGTCCATTCACGTGTTGGGAAGAGGCTTCCACATTGTAGGTAGAATTGTAGGACAAGGACAGTGTTGTATGTCCCTCCATTTTGGGCCACTTTTATATCATCATTCAATCAAAGCTGACACCATGCTGGGACGAAAGTCCATAAGACCAATGATTTCAGTCCCAGTCATTAACTGTGGCCTTTGGACCAAGCCCCACATTGTTTTACTCCTGGGTCAGACCTGAACCCACCATTTCCACTGGAGGGCGGATATAATAGGGGATGGGAGCCAAGGCTTTGGATAAATAATTTCTATGGGGAGCAGACTGAGGATCAGTTGCAATTTCGTGATATATTATTCATGGCTAAAACTACAGAATGAGCTGAGCAAGGCTTGGAATGCCTAATTATTCTCCCTCATCCAATTCTCCCTCACTCTTACCGAGGAAGCTCTGCCTGTACCAACAACAAGGATGAATCTGAGAAGGAAGGTGACATTTAGAATCTGAAGGTAGCAGTTGGAACTGTGCCTCTGGGACTTCCTACTTGGGTGACCCTGAGTGAGACACCTCCCCTCTCTGGGCCTTGCTTCCGTCCTCTCTAAAATGTCAGCATCTTTTCAAAGTATTGGTCTCCAAGTGGTCTTCCAATTCCAAATCCCATGATTCTGCCAAAGCCCTTGTCATCACAGGGAAAAACTCTTTTCTGGCTTGGATGTTTCTCTTGAATTTAACCTCAGACTTCCTTTGTGACAAGTCCTTCTTTCCATGTCCTACCAGCTCAGTCCCTATTATAGCATGCCCCGGAGTCATCTGGCCTCTGCCTACAGACCTTCGGTGAGGAGGAAGCCACTACCCTCCAAGCAGCCCATTGAACATGGGAATAGCTCTCGCTGCAGAGAAGCCTTTCCTGACATCAAGCCCAAGGTTACCTCTTTGTAACTTTTACCCAACGTTCCTGGGGAGTGAATGGTTACCAAAGGAGAAGGCCATGGTTCGCCATGACTTTCACGAAGTCTGCTGTGAAATTTGGATGTTCTGCTATTACAGATAGAAGGCAAGTCATAATAATTTGGTTTAACGCATATTTTGCTCACTCAGTATATGTAAAATGACAAGTAAAGTATTCACAAAATAAACAAAACTTGGCCATTACACATATGTAGTCACCTCAAAATATGTCAGACCTTCAACTCCTTGAAAAGTACTCAGCAAAAACAACTCTTCCTATCGAAGGGAAATTGTAAATGTGTGAATCTGTCAAATGTTCTGTCTGTTGTCAGCTTAAATGTTCATCGCTCTGCCATTAGTCATGACAAAGAATACTCTGTGTGAAAAAATGTTTGAGAAGTGCTGCTCCTGATTCTGTCCGAATAGAGTAAACCTAATCTCTCTTCTGTCTCATAACCCATCCAATTGGTTTTTTAAGGTTTTAAATGTTATTTTTTTTATTCTGAACCTAATAAGTGACAAGTAAAATGGGCATTTCCAATACAAAATACAACAGAAAAGGGGAAACTTCAGATTTCTATTATGTATAGCTTGCAGAAAGTATATAACAAATTCAACCCTGAGATTTCAGCTGTCCTGCTTGTTTGTGTTTCTTCCCGGCATTCCTTCTGCTCTTTTCTCTGCATTAAGAAAAACAAAAACAATGACCCAAGGATCCCTCAATCACCTTTCTTCCTTCCTTCCTTTCTTCTTTTTTCTTTCTTTCTTTCCTTCTTTTTTTCTTTCTTTCCTTCTCTTACTTCTGCCCTATTCCTATCCCCCCCCCAACCCTCTGACCTCCACCTCCATTGGAAGAAAAAGATAGCCCTTGTAACAAATTTTCAGTCAAGTCAAGCAATTCCTCACATTGGCTGTCTCTGAAAATGAATGTCTTACTCACCCCTTCAAATATTTGAAGATCATTTTTGTGTCTCCTCTCTTCTCCCAGCTAGACACTTCATTTCATTCAACCAATCTTTCTCCAGCATGAAGTTGAGGCCTTTCACCATTCTGATCGCTCCCTTTGGATTATCAATGCCTTCCCGTAACACGGTATCCAGAAATGAATGCCCTGCTCAGCTATGGGCTGACCAGGTGGAATACAGCAGGTCTACTACCTCCCTGGTCCTGGGAAATATGCATCTCTTCATGCAGCCTGATATCTCACTAGCTTTCTTGAGCACCACATTTCATTAGTGACTCATGTAGAGGTGGAAGTCCACTAGGACTCTAGCAAATGTGAGAGCAATGAGAATCCAAGAATAATGATCAGGGCCTTCCTAGATTCCCTACAATGCCCTGAGGATTGGCAACTGCTTTCTTACACAGTGGAGCCTATGTATTCATCAGTCTTCTGGAGAGGAGCATGGAGAAGATAGCCTAGGAGCTGAGTGGGTAGTGTCAGGTTAGCTCATTTCTGGGTGTCTCTGATGATACTTGGGAGAAATCCTGCTGCTTGGAGGGACCATGAGGCCGGCCCACAAGCACAAGCTGACTGTGCCCCACAAAATTGTTGTACATCTGCATATTTAACTGGTGACATGCTTGAGAATCACTCAGTCTCAAAGTTGGAAGGGACATCAGCTGTCAAGAAGTCCAAACCCAGACGCGAAAAACAATATATTCTTCATCATGCCTGACAAGTTGGTCATTCAAGCTTTGCCTGAAGACTTCCCCTGAGGGAGAGCCATCCCCTTCTTGTGATAACACCTTCTTCTTTTAGGCAGCTCTAATTGTGAAGTTTTGCCTGACATCAGGCCTCAATTGCCCTCTTTGCCAATTCCTGCCCACTGAGGCCCAGCAGGATAAGTCTCCTCTGTCTTCCTCAAGACAACACTCTAAACCCCTGAAGACAGCTCTCATATCCTTTTCTGGCCCAACTCCTCTTCAGCGTAAACAGTCCCAGGTCTTCCCGCCAGTCTTTATATGGCACGAACTTCAGCCTCTTTATCTGGCTGGCCAGCTGGCCTCCTGTCTCCACTTTCCAGACTATCCATGTCCAATGATGTTCTTTCTCAATTGTAGTACCCAGGATTCCTTCATTTTAAAATTCACATTCCACAATAGCATCTTCTGTATAACATGTCACCCATGGGGCCAACTATACAAACAGGATCATTCTGCTTTCTCAGGCATGCTGTCAACTCTGGATTAGACTACATGGCTGCTAGGGCGCCTTCTATCTTAGAGATCTGGGGATTCTAAGTTCTCTGAATACCATTTTCCCTAAGCCTCCTGAGAGGTCATATACCCAAAAGGACTTTGGGCTGGAAAGGGGCTTAGAGATCATGTAGTCTAACTCCCTAATTCTAGACATGCAAAGATCCAGACACACAGAAACCAAGTAGTTTGGCCAGGATCATCCCAATATTAAGTGGCAAAATTAGAATTTAAATCCAAATTCAATGTACTTTCACTGTATCACACTCTGTGTGTCTATCTGTGTAAGTGTATACTTACCCTGTGGTCGTAACATGGCTTTTCTTTTTCACTTAGGTAAACTGGGATATGGGACATTTCTGGGATATTTGCAAGGTTCTGGAGTCATTGAGATTGTCAGGGGAATTAGTAGCACAGCTGTCAAGAACATCAAGTGTCTGCTCTTGGTATTACACAACCTAAGCCTTGAGCCAACAAGTCTTTATCAAGTATCTTCTATAAGGAGTAAAACTAATATTTAGGTTGGGATACTGTGTATGGAATGTATGGAAACTATTCCGCACCAGCTCTTGGAATCCCTGCTTTATGGTTCACAAACTCTCATTTCTCATAGATCTCTTCATTTCATTTTCAAGTGTTAAAGGAGATCTGTTCCACCCCACTAGACAATGCTTACTTTGGGTCAGGTGCTGTCCTAAGTGCTGAGGATAAGAAGAAGCAAAAAGTAAAGTCCCTTCCCCTCAAGGAGCTCAAGCTCTAATGCACAAGAATGTGCAAGCCAACTATGCCCAAATGAGTTGGAGATAGTCTCTGAGGGAATCACCACTCAAATGTTTATTCGTGCCTTGTCCTTCCTAACACTATCATTTAGCCTCATCGTGCTCTCCAGTGCTGTGAGCCTGTGCTCGTTTCCATCCATTCGAGTCCTGACTCTGTGGTTCATAGAAAGACAGGATCCTAGATGCTGAGCCAGAGAGGATGGTAGAGCTTCCAAAGTCCTGCTCCTTATGGGCCCCAGGGCTATCTCCTTCCTTCCCTAGCTAGCAGGGCTCTATCCCCAGCCTATTCCCAACATTATTTTGTATTTGTTTTAGAAAAAAGCAACATTTTGAGGGATATTCAAAAATGAATATTTATGATTACTGCATATTTACCATTCAACAACTGAGTGAAAGATGGAGAGGAAATAAAATCCCACTGTGCTTGTTTGTCAATTATTTAAAAAGCATTTGATTTCATAGAGCAATGTTTTTATTGCATTGTGACTATTTTTTTTAACAAGATGTCTCCCAGAAATACATTGAAATCACTCCTTAAAATAACAAGGCAGCACATACTCTCAAAGAAACTTTCCCAACTTTTCCTTGCACTGAATCTGGTTCCCAGGGCATGGCTACTATGGGCCCTTGGGACTCTAGGAGCAGCCTTGAAGGGCTCAAGGATATCTCCCCTAATACTGCAGCTCACAAGCCCCCACTGATGTTTCTTATCAAGATTATCATGATATCATTTAGTCACCTAGATTTAAACAGCCTTTACAAAAGAGTATTTATGAAGGCAACATAGTAAGAACTTGGCACAAAACTCCCACCGAAAGTTTATGATATGCTCTTCCACAATTACATAGAGAGTTCAGGGGAAAATGTGCCTAAGCTTAGAAAGAATGTGTGGGAAAGGAGAAACAGAGCTCCTGAAAGTTCTCTGGCTGGAGAACTAAAGCTATTCCCCTTCACTTTGGTGTGTCTATTCTGCTGAGCTCTTGGGAGAGCTTTGAATCTGTGTCCAGTCTGCCCTTGGCTTCTGATGCCTATTCAACTGTAAGCAGATCCAGAGGATGTTACTGGGATAGCAAGGGCAGGATGGGAAGTCCTCCAGATATCTAAAGATAATGAGGTGAGGGAGAGAGGAAGAGAGAAGCCCAAGCCTGAGACTGGGGACCAGGCCTCAGGTCCAACACTCTAGCCACCCCTACCTATGGTTTGCCTAGTTCCATTTAATTTGCCCTCAATTACTTTTTAAAATCTCCCCATGTTTCTCTAATTTCCCTATATATAATTTCTTGTGGTACAAAAAATATTCCTCTATGTTCAAATACCACCATTTCTTTAGCTATGCCCAATCAGAGAGTACCCACATTTCCCCCAGCTTTTTACTTCTCCAGAAAGTAGCTTTATGAAGATTTCGGTGTACATGGGAGGTTTCTTTCTGTCTTTGACCTCCTTGGTGTATAATTCCAGCATTGAGATCTCTGGGTGAAAGAGTTTGGGCACCCTCGGTTGCTTTTTACACATAATTATAAATCAAAGCATCTATTTAATTCAAATCATTGCCTAATATCTAAGCTTTGTCATTCTAGTGCTCAGAGCCCAGAAGCCTGATGGTAAATATTTAATAACTGGCTCTTTAAAATGTTTAATTTACCTTATCACCATTTTGTTCATCAATTTCTTAAGTTTGGACAACCAACAAAACAGTAAGTCAATCCCTGCTTTATAGCATTTGCTGATTTCAGAGGTGTAAACGCTCACACTGAAAGTGAACAATGGGGAGCCAGTATCAATTGGCCTCGGTATACCCCACCAGAGAGTGTCTGCAAACTGAAGCATTTCCCTCTGTGTTTGCCTCCTGCAATGCCTACACTTCCCTGCTAATTCTTTTTTCTGCTGTCAAATCCGATCATTATTTCATTTTTTCCTCCAAAAAGACACTCACTCTCATACTTTATGTTCCTTGTCACAAATGTCCCACATGAAAACTCAAGGCAGAGGAAGCCCCGGCTGTCTTCTCTACCTGTTACACATTGCCTCCAGCCAAGTTCCAGGAGTGAACTCATATCTTAAAGTCTCTGGCAGAGACTGTTTTGTTCAAGGATATATATTTGGGTTCAAGCTCATTTTTATCGGAATCGACCTCAGCTGGAGGATGCCTTCCTTGGTATTGGGTTCTCTCAACTGAAAGTTTTGAAGCAGAAGCTGGAGACATCCCAGAGAAGTCTTCTCTTTAGGTATGAGTTGGATTGACTGGTCTCTGAAGTCTCTTTGCAACCTGAAATTCTGTGATTCTGACTAATTTGGTCTTGATGCAAAGAGGAACAAGTCACCCTTGGGAGGGAGGGAACCACCCCTCCTTGGAAGTTTTCTAGCCCAGCTAGATGATTCCTTGTTAGATGTATTGTAGAGGGTCTCTACAAGAGGAGTGAATGAGTAACTGAATGGAGAATTCTTTTTTAAGTACTTACTGTGTGCCAGGCACTGTACGATGTGCTCAAGATACAAACACAAGTATGATACACCTCTGCTTCTAAGAGCTTACATTCTAATTGTGCGCAATAAGAAACAGGGTGTGGCTACAGCTCAGGGTGCTTTGTTCTAAGAACTGGAAGAGACAGCGAGTGAAGCCATTGGTCAGTTGATTGGCAGACCTTTTCCCAAAGCATAGTGATGTTGATTCGATTACCATGCCCAGGGAATGATATAGTAGGACATGTATGTTTACTGTCCAATCCAGAGAACTCAGTCTTTGAGCAAGTGTCCCAAAGCCGAGTGGATTAAGTCTTCCTGAGTGTGGGATCTTGAGATGCAGTGGTGTAGAGTGCAAGGCAGTTGGGGCAGGTGACTAGATGGTAATATCACAACTGAGGCCCGCTAGATACTGGTCCATATGAGTTTGTACTCACTCACCCATCAGCACAGCAGAACCCTGGGGGAAGTTCCATAGCTGAGGTATGGTTTGGGCTAAATGGTCCCTGGGGTCTTTGCCAAACCTGACAATTTGTTTCCATGAAATTATTTGATCTTGAAATTCTATGATTTCAAAATTCTGTGATTTTATATTTCACATATTCTTATGCATCCCATTTTCTCTGATTGTAAATACAATGTGCTCCGAACATTTCTTAAACATATACTAGACATGGCAGTGGAGTTGGGTTGTCTTGATTCCAAAGCTAACCTTTGAGCCTTTCTGTCACACTGCCCCTCAGAGGGCCCACCATTGTAAATAAGCACTGACATTTTGAAATGGAGATGGAGATGACGAACCATTCCAAGGCCAACATTAGTTTCATCTAGACCAAATGTATAAATCCATTCATTTCACAAACTCTTCTGTGGAGCAGAGAGGCAGGTTGTGTCTCCTAGGTGATTTCTACCTGAGAAATAACTAATTGCTACATGCGACTCCTTGTTAAAAGCCGTATTCCTTGTGAAAAAGTGTTGAATACCTGTTGAAGTTAAGAAGCTAAGATTTGGTTTGAAGCTCCTCTCTTTTTTATGATCTTTGCTACAGAGAAAGTGGATGGAGCTCTTCCTTATCTGTCCAGGTTTTCAAGAATTTGTCCAAAAAGAGGACCTAAGAAATTCTGGGTCCAAATCCTGTCTTTTACTATATATGTAACTTCAGACAATTCACCTGCTTTCCTTGGGCCTCATTTTCTCATCTTTAAAAGGAAGGAATTAGATTAAATGACCTTTAAGCTTCCTTCCAGCTCTAGGCCTCCAGGGATGATTCTTAGCTCTCTAGCCATGATAGAAAAGCCCTGTGCATAGTGGATAGAGGGTCTGGCTCGGGAATCCCAAATTCCCAGGTTCAAGCTCTACCTACGCCACATGGGAGATGAGATACAAGATGCTAGAGAAGGTCACAGAACTTCTCAGTGCCTGGGGCACTTCCTCCAACCTCCTTTTCCTTATCTGTATAGCAAAGGGTTTAGACAAGATGGCCTCTGAGGTCGAGTCAAGCTTAAAAGCCATGATCTTATTATGGTTCACCACTAATATTTAGAGAAACTGGATACAGGGAGCTGCAGAATCCCTTAGGCCTCATGGTTAGCTTTCTGAAGCTGGCTCAAAAGTATCAATTTGGCCATGGTTATTTTTAATGAGAATTACGTATTAATCAGTGTGCATTTATTAATGAATCAACAACATTTATTAGGGATCTACAATGTGCCAGCTACTGTCCTATGTATTAGGAATATAAAGACAAAAACCTGAATTCATCATAGAACATTAGACAAAATATGATATCCATCTTTTTGACTTTCTTTTAGTGGGCATCATTGGGCATCAGATGGGCAGCTTTAAAACATTGAAAGCCTCAGACCATGACGGTAAAAGCCTCCAATTCTTAACTTTCCCATTTTTTTCTAATTACTCAGGAGACCGGGGGCGGAGCCAAGATGGCGGCTGGGAAGCAGTGACTGGCGTGAGGTCCCCACCAAATCCCTCCAAAAACCTATAAAACAATGGCTCTGAACCAATTCTAGAGCTGCAGAACCCACAAAGTGTCAGAGGGAAGCAGGGCCCCAGCCCAGGACACCCTGGATGGTCTCTGGGTAAAGTCTGTCCCACATGGACATCCCAGCCCCCAGCCGAGGGGAGCGGAGCTGAGCCCAGCAAGCACGGCGTGAACAGACCAGACACGGACCTACCAGACCAGGAGACGAGTGGAAAGTGCCCTGGCATCCTGAAATACTGAGCTGTGGCATGTGCC
>CM053623.1:9250670-9303708 GCA_028646595.1 Phalanger gymnotis | reverse complement strand
AAGGTATGTATGGTGAATATTCCTAAACTTTTGTCCTTCCATGTGGTAATATATGATCTTGAAAGTTTGGGAGGTGAAAAAAAAAATACCACAAAAGAAAGTCTTAGTAGGCAGAAAAAAATTAGAAGAAATGGAGAAGTAAATTAATCTTCTGGGAGTCCATAGCATCCACGAGAGGGAACGGCTACATGGTCACGATTTGGCCTCCCAACTCAAGACAAATGAGTGGGGTTGGAGCATGCGTTCTGATGGAGAACTCAGCAGAGGAGCACTAGCTGCTCCCTGTCGCTATTTAATCAGAAGCACGCGATTGCATTTCTACCAAATAACCAAATGGATTAATCAGAAGAGGAGGGGAGTGAAAGGGACCGACATGCTCATTTCCACCGTTCGAGGATACATAACATAAAGGGCTGTGGTCTGAAATCTCAGGCAAGAGCACCTGGAAGATTAAAGCTGTGGACACAGCATTAACAAAGTACAGACCACACTGAATTAATGAGTGCTGGAGATAGACATTCACTGGAGTCTTAATTTATTTTCCTTTTCTAGCTCATCCTTTAAGAAAATGACAGTGTCTTCTTATCGATTTTACACTCAGAGATCAATCAGAATTGCCCTGACTCAGAGAAAATTTACAGCGCTCCCCGTGACACTGCCTGCAGCATCGGGGCCCAGGCAGACATTACAAGGAAGCGATAGATCACGATTGTATGTAAAGCTTGACATGCTTAAAAATAAGCTAATCTGTAGTGGAATTTCCTTCTTTTTGACAAGTTGCTCGGCCCAGCTCGCGGGCCCCTTGTTATGAATCTCCCTTCCCGGCTCCACTATTAATTACAAGATGTGGAGCAGAGTCATGTACACAGGCCCTCGGGGCGGTCCTGTGCTCTTGTAGTTTCAGATAAAATATAAACCAGCAGATCACTCCTACTTAAACAATGCGAAATGTCACTCGGATGCACTCCATAAAAAAGGAAGGAGGGAAAGAAAAGCTTGAGGTGTTCCGTCAAGAGCTATGATCAATTCTGACAACCCGACAATATCAGGCTAAATGATGGGCCTGCACATTCCTCAACAGCCCCCGGTGGAAATTGCTAGATCCGGAAGCTCTTTTGTGCGAGTAACTAGCTGGATTAAATGCAATAATTACAGAAAAGACACCAGCGGTGCTGTGAAGGCAGGCGCTGGCGAAGTCAGCGTGTTTCTACACTGCCATTTATCTTGTAACTGGGGAATGCTCTGACCTGGACTTGGCTTGATATTGGTGAGAGGGCAGAGGATCTGCCGAGTCCAAGCACTCGAGAGACCTTGCTTCTCAGTAGGCCGGGGAGAGGAGGGGTTCTTTGTAGGGTTTGCTCTGCAGGGACTGAGGGAAAACATGAAAACAGGAGGGAGCAGGGGGCACAGTCTGGACAGTTCATCCTGCTCCAAGGGAATTGGAGTTGCCAAAAGTCAAGCTACAAGGAAGGCTTTTACAAGATGCAGTAAAGAACTTGCAATCTATACAGAAACACAGAATCAATCACAGACTGAACATTAGAAGGGGGCTCGGTAGCCATCATGTACAGCCTGCATCTGAAAATTCAATTTGGTACGCGTTAACGAAACACCTACAGTATGCAAGACACTGGGCTAGATGCTGGGAAAGAAAATTAAAAAAAAAGAAATTAAATCAGTCCCTGCCCTCAAGGAGCTCACCTTTCACTGGAGGGACATAACATGTACAGAGATGAATAAATACAAAATATGTGTAGCAGAAGGAGGCAGAACATTTCTGATTTGCCAGAGTGGATACTTCGGCAAGGAGCTTGGAGTGTGTCTAGCTCCTTGAAGAGGCATGGTGGCTCATTACCTCTGCTGTCTGCCTCCAAAAAATTATCTGAATACATTTATGTTCTAAAGTGGTATTGCTCTTGGTTACCATCCCCCTTGGCTCGATAAGATCAGGTATGTGCTAAAGAAGAAATAGTTTCTATAGTTATCTGCACTTGTTGTGATGAACAATTTAAATAAGTTAAACTCCTTTAGGAAGTGGTAGCGGGCTGTGTAGAAATGGATTCTTTTTATCTATTTGCCCCTTTTTGTATCAGTGGCATGTATAAATAGGTCAGGTTGGAATTGCCTCAGCTGCATAATAATAATAATAATAATAATAGCTAATCAGTCAATCAAATATTTTGAAGCACTTGCTCTGTGCCAGGCACTGTGCCAGGTGCTGCGGACAAAGCACAAAGAATAAAGTGAATTCTACTTGCAAGGAACTAATGTTTAGATAGCACTTTAAGGTTTGTAAAGCACTTTCCATACATTATAGATCTTTGAAAAAGATTTTTTCAAATCAGCACTTCCTTCTGTCTCTTCTACTCCTTATTTATCAGTCCTATCTGATCCTCACAATAAGCTTGTGAGGTAGCTGCTATTGTTTCCATTTCACAGATAAGGGAATCAAAGTTAAGAGATTTGCCCAGGATCACACAGCTAAGATGTATCTGAGGCAGAATTCAAACTTAGATCTTCCTGACTCCCTGCCCAATCCTCTAGTCACCATGTTACCCATATTTCTCATTTTTATTCTAGTTCAATATTGATTTTGACTTTTGCTAGAACAATTCAATGATCTTACAGTACACATACAGGTGCTTTGCAAATGACTCTAGAGTGAGTAACCATTCATTTCCTGTCACTAAGGTATAGTCGATTTAATGAAATTGACTTTGTGACTTTAGTCAGTGGGACTAGGATCAGCACCTTTCCACTCTCTTCTTGAAGAATATGTCCATGATGCAAAGTCATGAGCCTTCTGTGTAGCCTACAGACCTTTGGCTTCTCTCATTTCTTACTCATGAGCCACATTTTCCAACGTCTGGATTGCTCTTTCTCCTCTCTTCTTCCTCATCCTCTGCAAAGGATATCAGTCACAATGACCTTGCAAATGTTCCACTGACCTTATTTTGCAGATGCTCCTGTTGAGCACTGCAACACATGTACCTGAAGGTCACACAAAAAGATCCTTCTTGTCATCAGAGCCATATCAAAACCAGCACCGCTTATGCGCTCATCTGTCCCTTTCAGGGGTACCTGGGAACCATCTTTCACGGAGCTGCAACTTCCTTCTGTTGAATGGTTTCGTTTGTTAGGAGCGTGTCAAGATCATGATACACCCAGATCACCAGAGAAAGATCTTACCTGTACAGTACCAGGAGAGCCAAATTTGCTGTTTGATGTGGTAGGAAAATTGAGAGAGGATTCTAACAAGATGACAGAACCACTTACAACCAGAATATCAATTACTTTTAGGTTTTTTTTTCTCTTGGAGAAATCTTTAAGTTGGAAATGCAATTGAGAATTTTGCTGGTATTACAGCTGGAGTATGGGACTGGGAAGGAAGATGTGTAAGTGTCCTGAGTGTCCTTCCCATGTTGTTAGATGTTCACATTGTTTACACTCTAAGGCTATCTCATTATATAAATGAAAAGAAGACTTAGTATTTTAATCTATTTAAATAAGTGAAATTTTGGTCATTTGTTCGTTGAACAAAATAACGTTTTAAGGTTTGCAAATTCTTTCCTCACAAAAAACCTATAAAGTAGATAGAGCAAATGTTATTGCTCCCATATTACAGATGAAGAAACTGAGGCTCTGACATTGGGTCTTTTAAGTAATGTAGAGATATCCTGTTATCGAGTCAATCATCAAGAAACAGCTGCATTGATGAACCAGATGTGACAAGGGTATTGGGCTCAAGTGGATTCAATGATTTTTTGAAAGAGCCTTTCCTTAAGTGTTTTTTTAAGAATAACTTAAGAACTGCTGCCTCCTTCTCTCCTCTCCCACTTCCTGTCCCTCATGGACACTAATGTTTTTTTCAGCTGGGGATGGCTTTGAGTCTTTGCAGACCAGGCCATGAGGGCTGGTCCACCACAGCTCAGTGGTCACCTGAGTAGCTAGGTCAGCCCACTTGTACTTTCTTGAAAAGGTAAGTGAATGTAAGCTCCTTGTTTCATTTTTGTCTGTCTCTCTAAGATAATGCCTGGCACATAATAGGCAGTTAATAGAAGCTTACTGCATGAATGAATGAATGAATGAATGAATGAATGAATGAATGAATGAGTGAGTGAGTGAATTAATGAATGAATGAATGAATGGGAATGAATAGAATCAGGTCTATACCCAACTCTATAAATGATCAGCATGGAGTACTAAAAATGCATTGCATTTAAAGTCAGAAGAGGTGGTTTTGAATCCAGGATCTGCTGCTTACTGCCTTTGTGACTTTTCTTGCCTGTATTAGATGCTTTCAGAGATCCCTCCTAGCTCCAAAAGTATGACCCTTTGCTCTTGTCTTAATGTAACTTCCTGGGCTGCTGGGACAAATCTGCACAGCAGCACGGTCCACCAGGGATAGCATGGTCCACCAGGGATTCCGGTGTGTACCCTTATGCAAATTAGGGCTATGGTCGCACAACTAAGAAGCATCAGAAGAAGTCATTTTGACATGCTCCAGAATAATTTTCCCCCAAATAAAATATCTCTGAATGAAACCCTATCACTGTCAGGCACAGTATCCATAAACTTATTTGTTCAATTTCTCTAGGAGAGGCAATGATGTGTCATAGGAAAGGAGAGCTAGATTTGGAATTAGGCTCCTGGGTTCCTCGCTTTGTTGAAAGCATGCTGGACTTGGAACCAGGAAAATCCATAGCAGTTATGCCTCTGACACTGACCAGCAGTGTGCCCTGGGTAAACCACTTCACTACATGGGGCTTCAGCTTCCTCATTTGTAAAATGAAGATAATAATACCCACCTTTCCTGTCAAACAAACTTGTGAGAGTCAATTGAGATGATTGTATATAAAACTCTATGAACCTTGACATAGTATAGCAATGTCAAATTATAATCATAATAATTACTAATATTTCATAGTCCCTACTATGTGCCAGGTACTGTGTTGAATGCTACAGACATTATTTCGCAATAGCCCTGGCATGTAGATGTTATTATTATCCCCATTTTAAATATGGAAAAACTGAGGCAGGTAGTGGTTAAGTAACTTGCCCATGGTCAGATAGCTAGCAAATGTCTGAGGTTGGATTTGAACTCAGCTCTTACTTCAGGTCCTATGCTCTATCCTCCATACATCTTAGATGCCCTGCAGTTACTGTTATTTTCGTGTAGATTATGTAGATTTATGTAGATTATGTGAGATTATGGTGAGAGAAAAAGTTATCAAATAAAATATGCCCACATGTTTTTTATTATTATAATTGGGCTGCAATCTATCTCAGTGGATGGAGCTCTCAGACCAGAAAACACAGGGTTTTATAATATTGTTGCTGATACTGAAAGTTCACCCTAGAGGAGTGAGTGTTCTAGGGTGAAAATAATGGCTCAAACTATGCTTTCATTGGTATATAAAGAATTCCTTGGTGATGGCTTCAAAGTGGATTGGCACTCTCTCTGCAACTTATTAGTTTAATAGGGATAAATATATAACCATATACTGATTTGAAAAATCCCACCTTATTAAGTCCAAGATGGGGCTTAACTAGGATGAAGTCTGTCTAAAAAAGTATTTGGGAGTTTTGGTGGACTCCAAGTTGATTGAGTCAGCAGGGTGATGCAGTTGCCAATATGACCCAACAATCCCATGTTAGGCTCCATTCAGAGAGCTGTGGTGTCCTAGATGAGGTTTCTCTGACTGTCACACCTCATCAGGAATCCTCTATTCGGCTGGGAGCCCCATATTTTAGGTCGGGAACCAAAAGCTCTAAAGGGTTCAGAGGGCAGCCAGGATGGCCAAGGGTGAAGAGCTCATGGCAAGTGAAGATCCATGGGAGTAACTGGAGCTACTTAGGCTAGGAAAGAGGAAATTGACGTGGAGGGGATAGTTCTCTGTTACTTGAAGGGCTCTCTCATGGAAAAGGGTTAGACTTGTTCTACTTGGGTCCAGAAGCAAAACTGGAAGCAATGCAAAGGAGTTGCAAAGGGGAGGATTTAAGCTTGATACACGGAAAAAAAACCAAACAAAAAAAAAAAACAAACAAAAAAAAAACCTTCTTTACAGCTAGATTCTTCCCAAAACAGAGTGCTGTGTCTTGGGAGGGAGTTGGCTCTTACCTCACTGAGAATTTCAAGGATAGATTGTGATGTCAGGGGGGCTTCTTGATCAGGCAAGGGTTGGCAGATGGCCTCTTAAGTGCCCTCTGTCTCTGAATTTTTTTTTGGAGGAGGGAAGGCAAGGCACTTGGGGTTAAGTGACTTGCCCAAGGTCACACAGCTAGCTGTCTCTGAAATTCTGAGAAGATGTGACTCTGAGACTGAAAGTCTTAGAAAACTTGCACTGAATGTGACCTGGCTCAAAGTGGAGAAATGGAAGCTTCCTCTGAGGTAGGGTACTCTGGGACTTCTAGCATGATTGGCAGTCCCATTTTGATCTGGGCCATGGTGCTGTTAACTCTCACACTTTTTAAAGGTTATATTTTAAAGGTTACTCCAATGCTGATGCTATGCATGAGGATGAGTGCCCTGAATAACCATACCCTGCACATCTCATTCATCTCTTGTCACCTTAAAAATATACTTAGTTGGGCAGATGGGAGTGTTCTGAATTGCCCACTTGGTATGAGAAATTTCTTTGCAGCCAAAGCACCTCCTTTTCTGAATAGTAATTCCATTAAGGGAAATAATCCCAAAGGTCCTCCTTCTATCCCCATCCCCCCCAGCTACTTCCCAGCCACCACCATATTATGGGAGAAATTGCTGCTAGCAGTCAGGCTGTCAGCCTCGGGAATGAAGTGGGCGAGTCTGCAGGTACACCAGAGAGGCAAATGTCATTTTGAACCACTCAGTGAAATACCAGGGCTTTGAAGGTTTCCACTAAGTTATCAAGGAAGACTTAGTGCTTGACGAAGGGGGCGAGGAATACAAAGGCAATGGAGTCCCGCTCTTTCTCTGCATCAGCTTACCGTGGGTGTTCTTCTCTGGCTTCCTGCTGGTTTTATTTTCTTATTTTAGTGAATCGATGCATGGAAAAGCATATATCACATATTTACTCGGTCCCAGGTATGGTACTAGGTGCTGGGAACACAGATATAAAAATGACCTGGTCCTTGTCCCCGAGAAGTTTACATTCTATTGGAGGGAGATAGCCCAAATGGTCAAGGAATGGAGTTTGGGTCTGGGATATCACAGGGACTGCGAAGGCAGCCAAAGGAGAGTCCACTGGCTTTCCCTTCCAGTAGCATCGGAAGACTGGTAATATTGATTTAATACTGCACTGTCATCATCAAGGGGCCGAAAGTGACAGGTTGTGCGATGCGGAGCAGGAGCTGCTTCGCCCTGAGTTTCCTGGTGAATGTTGTGATGGGACGCAAAGCCTGGTTGGCCAACGAGATCTAAAGAGTGAGTTTTTCACTAACTTGCTCACTTACCAAGCAGGACAGCTCAGACTGTCTGACTAAGAGGGTCATTTGAGGCTGGGGGAAATCAGGGAAAGGTTCATAGGAAGTGGCAGCTAAGTTGGGCTGTAAATGTAGAGAAAAGCACATAGTGAAATAAAGAGCCGCCTGGCTCTGCAATCAGGAAATCTGGGTTCAAATCCTGCCTCTGAAGATCACTATCTAAGAGGACCTTGGGCAAATCATGGACGGTATCTGGGCCTCAGTTTCCTCCTCCATTAAAGGGTGCAATCGGACTAGATGACATCTCGAGTCCCTGCCAGCTCTAGGTCTGTGATCTTGTGACCTTTGACTTCAGTGGTGGGAATCTGTCGATGTCACTCTTCAAACGTGTTCAGCCATGAGCATCACGTTCCAGGTGCAAGCTGACCAGGTCTAAGTGATGGAAACCAGGATTTCCCATTATTGTGATAAAGGACCTCTTACTAATACAGCCCAAGTCCCTGGCAGCTTTATTATTTCAAGGTGAGTCTGAGATTTGTAGAAACTTGTAGAAACTCTCCTGGGCCTTTACCCTAGAACTAACTGCTCCAGGCCATCAGCCCGATGGTGTCCATGCCGCCCTCCATATGCCACTGCTTATTAAACTTGCTTTTTCACAAAAAAAGTTTGTGTCAAATCCCTGGGCAGCACTGGATTTTATTTTTATAACCCGTAGTAGCATGGAAGCACTTTGAGGGCACAGACCATGTCTACCTACACTTCTCCTTCCCAGTACCTGCCGCACTGCACTGTTTTTGCTTAAGCGATTACTGAATGAATTTTTATGGAGAGATTTTCAGAGTAATGACTATGGATGATGAAAGAAGCCCCACTGAGCCTGCCACTGCCTAGGGTGGATGAGCCCAGGTTATCCATAAGCATCTAAAGCCCTTTGGTAAAGAGGGCTACTTTTTCACTTTCCTTTTGACTTTCTTTTTCACAAGCCTGGTCAGGAGGTAAAAAAGAATTCTATTGAGAGACTCGTAAGCATTGTATTAATTCTATTACAGTCTGCTGATAGCCCGAGGCCTTTTTTAGATAACTATTTAGCTGTGTTTTCCTTATCTTGGACTTGCAAAGAGAGCTCTTTAAATTTCTCTTCACTGCACTTCCTATTCTGACCTGTGTTGTGGTTATATTTGAAGTGTGTCATTTATTCTATTGGACTGCAGGTTCCTTGAAAGCAGGATCTCTCTCTCTTTTTTTTTTTAATCTTCTTGTATCCCCAGCACCGTGTATGTATTAGGGGCTTAGTAAATGTTTGTCAAAATGAAAATTAAACTAAGGATTGCGTTAGATTGTGTTGTATGCTGACTTTTCATATACTGCTCTCTCATATGGAGGAAGAGAAGACTGGAAAAGGCCATCTTGATATGGTTCTTCCATTTTTGATATGACTCGTAACCATATCTGTGGGAAGCACTGTGTCTGTGATCCAGAGCGTTGGGTTCAATGCTCGTAAGAGGTCAAGTGGATTGTCTTCCTTTCACTGCCACCAATGATGTCTCTCTCTAATTAGGTGCCTTGCAGATGAATGCTTTGGTAAGAAGGGGGCAGAGCCAAAACCAGGGCGGGACAAGTAGAGCTCTGTCTCATGATACTAAAATTGAAGTGGAACTAACTGCGTTTACTCTCCTTCAGGAGCATAGATACAACGAGACTTAGTGCCTAGTTAGTGGCAATCATTAAAGTAGGAAGATCCCAGATGGCTTGTACTTCCTCACCCCCCTCCCATGCCAGGAGGAACTCTTCTGTCTTCCCCCACCATATTCCTCCTGTGAATCAGTCCCCCTGTATTGATGAGTGCCTTCCCCTTGTGGATGGTGCCTGAGTCTCTATCCCCTAGTCGCTTCAATTAAACTTTAAAAAAGCCTTATTCAATGGAGCAGTTTTTTCTTATCGCTAGGGAAAATCACTTAGGGGATCTGCCTTCAGATGGTGAGCAAACAAACAACCCCACTGGCTATACCTCTGTTAGGAGGTCCAGGTGAGAGTCTTTGAATGGAAGAGTATAAACAGGCCCACAATGCAATGTCCACTTCCTACTAAGTGTGGCTCAAACAAGGGACAACTCACACAATACTTGACTTTATACAACAGAATTGTTTCTGAAATCTCGTGCGCAAATTAGGACTTTGGAAGTCAAATCATTTTGATACACTAAAAATGGCTTCTATTTAAAAAAAAACTTTTAAAAATCTCTTTTGGTACAGCAACAAAACAAAGAGGATTATATAATCAAGTCTCTGAACCTGAGACCTACAGTGAAGGGAAAAGATCGGTCGCTGCTGCCGGGCCCCTGAGTACCCCCTCTCTGAGCTCATTCTCTCAGCTCATACTTACACCGAAAGGTTGGGCCCCAGAGGGCAATGGCAATGACCACTTTCACTCCTCAGAGTTCACAAAGGGATCCTGAATGGCGTGGAATTTTTAATATTATTGCTCATGAGCCCCCATCATGGAGCTCTTTGACATAATTTAACCAGTTGATATCTTTCCTATTTCAACGAATGCATTGATAGCAATTTGCTTTTACAAAAAGGAAGCATAGCAAGGTCAGAAGCACAAAGCATGCCCCTAAACTAGGGACATATAATCCCTGAGGAGAGTGGACTCAAATGAAAGTGGTTGGTAAAAAACATTCCTCTGTCTCCAACTCAGGACAGGTATTTCATGGCCCTCAGCATTCTCTTCTCTGTTTTCAGAGTCTCTACTGAATCACTTCTATGAGTGCCATAGATGATGGTCAAAGGAATCCCTTGCTTGAAGGCCACACTGTCTTGACTTCTGAGTCACTTCACTGCAGGGATATGTTGAGCAAGATGCTCCTCAGGTCTGGCTTCTCACCAGCCTTTCCTCTCCAAGATACTGGTAGACTCTGCTACTGATTCCAGTTGTTGGACTTCTAAGGGTTCTTTCACTCTTCTGCACCTCAAAAGGTTGTAACCTTGTCTCTTCTGTCCTTAATTACTCAGTCAGCTTCTCTTGGCACACTCAGTTCCAGCTTAGTGGACAGGTAAAAGGGTTTTAAAATTATCATGCACCAAGCAGAAAGCAGTCAGAGTGTACCTGTGCCTGATTTGAAGTGGAAGGAAGGATCCCTTCATTTTACATGCCCAGAAGAAGGCTCACCAAGCCTCCACATAGATTGGAACCAGTCCCCTAAACAGTGGGTCTCCTACTTCCTGCATTGGAATCCATATCCTCACTCAAGAATTCCAGCCACCCCATCCTTCATGGGAACTGTAGTTTCATCAGGGGCTTTATAGACCCCTTCCCATTGGCAAAATCATCAGTCTACTTAGTGTTCTCTCCCTCCTCACCTTAGCCTCTTAGAATCCCAAGCTCCCATCAAGACACAGCTTGGGTGTCACCTCCTATATGAGGACTTTCCTCATCCCTTTAGCTATCCATGTTTCAACCCCCTTTGACTGAAATCACTCCATTTCATACATATGTATTATTTACTCACTTGGGTGTGTTCCCCTCCCTTCCCAGTAGAATGTGAGCTTTCTGAGGGCAGGAACTGTTTCATTTTTGTATCCCCAGTATTTTTGCCTGTAAAGTACATATTAGGTGCTTAATAAATGTTTGTTTGAACTTTGTATTCCCATGACCTGACCGGCACATAGTAGGTGCTTAGTAATGCTTATTGAATGAATGAAACACTTCTTGGCTTCTCATCCTATTTTGCCCTTGTCTTTCCAAAAATCCTCTCTAGACAATGCATCCCAAAGGCTGGGGGCCATCCTCTGGGTCTTTTAATATTCCTTAGGAACCAGTGAAAGACTAAACTGTCCATCTGTTCTCCCTTATTCTCACTACATGATTGGCCATGCTGCTCTTTTATCTGCAGCTCTCCATAACTGGACCATGGAGACCGCTTGTCTACAGATCTGGTCATCATTCTCATTCCAAGGAGTCATAGCATGAGGCCGAAAAGCAGCAATTCGACAAGCAAACCCTGAGAAACATTATGAGGGATTGGGGCGGCAGCGCTAGATCTGCTGTTCACCACACCTGCAAACATGTACATTTATTACCCACCGCGTTCACAAGGCTCTCCTTTCCCAAGCAGGGCTTCCGAAAAACAAGCACAGCACGAATCATAGCTGTACCCGTCTCCAGTCGGAGCATGCTTCCTTAAGAACCCCACACTTACGCACAGGGAGTCTGCAGAGATCAGGACCCCCAGCTGCCCTGGAGCTGTGCACCAGAAACATGGGATTATCACATCAGGAACATGTCAACTGACAGCAGCTGGAAGAGGAATCCATCTACAAGCCCACTCCTTGCTTCTTGATTTGAAGAAGTTCTAGATTAACTGCTTCCAGAGGAACTGTGCAATGGCCATCTGGGTATTCAGGTGCTTACATGCTGCATGAGGATGTAGGAAAGGGCACTGGGGTAACCAAGCCTTTGAAAGGGAAGCAAGCACTCCTGTGAGATGAGGAAAGCCCATAGTATTATTCTCATTTTGCAGCTAAGGAAGCTGGGACTTAGAGACAGACATGACTTGCTTGTGATCATGCTGGCAGGAAAAGGCCCAAGGCAGGATTTGAAAGCCCCATCTGCTATACCTCCCTGTCTCTCAGGAACATCTCAAATATTGCGCAGGGGGCTGGGCCAGCCAGTAGGGCTTGCTCACCCCATACTCACCTCTCATCTTTTGGGTCACTCATTCTTACTTCTTCCACAAACTTAATTATTAATCATCTAACTTGTACTGTAGTGATTCATGCATATCTCCCCTGCATGCCGTCTTCCCACCAGCAGAATATGATATCCCTGAAGGCAAGACATTATTGGCTCTCATCTTTATATCCTAGCACTGTGCTTTGTGGAGAGCATTTAAAAATGTCTGTGGAATTTGTGGAAAAGATTTTAGCCTGCAAGTGAATACTTGGTATTCTTCCACATGGACCACTGAGAAAAGTAGGGAGGGGGGTGCAGCCCTTCCACAATTAATCTTGTATCCACAATTAATCTTGTTATACAGCTAATGTCTACATATTGTTCATTGTGATTCAAGGGGATTTATCTTCTATCTATAAGAGAATACAAACTCCTTGAGGGCAGGAGCATTTTGTCATTGAGCCCTTAATGCTTTGAACAAGGCAAGTGCTTTCCTGAGCCCCTTTTAATTCTAAAATCTTCCTTCTGTCGATTATTTCCTGTTTATCCTGTACACATTTGCTTTGTATATATCTCTTAGCATGTTGTCTCCTCCTTTACAATGTTGACTCTTTGAGGGCAGGGATTGTCTTTTGCCTTTTTTTTTTTTTTTACATTCCTAGCACTTACCACAGGGCTTGGCACATAGTAGCTGCTTAATAAATGTTTATTGCTTGCTTGATTAATAAGTGCTTGTTGGCTTGAAGTGAGCAAATATCACAATTTCTGACAACTGCGACAATTGAGATTTTGTAACATAGATTCTTTACCCAGAAAACAATGCATGGAGACTGAAAATTCTTTCCCTCCACACAAAGTACTTCATTTCCCTCTTACCATTAAAGTGTATACTTTGAATTCTTGTGGCGGTGCAGAGGTAACTGGATTCCCAACGACTAAACTAGCTGAAAGCCAACTCTCGAAGCTTCTCCCGCTCCAGAAAAGCTCCTGGTGTGGTTCCAGCCACACACTGATTCTGCTTCCTGAGAGCTGGACTTTCTAATCAGAGAGAAGCTCACCCTCAAGGGGAGGAGCACTTCTTGATGAATTCTTGGGCCATATATCACAAGGTTGCAGACTTAGAGCTCAAAAGAGGCTCTCAAGGCAAAACCATTTACTTTGTAGATGAAGAAACTGAGGCACAGAGCAGTGAGGCAACTTGCCCAAAGTCACATAGCTGTGTCTGTTGTAGAATTGGAATCCGTGTCTCATCGTTTCCGAAGCCAGTGTCCTATCTTAGATATCACACTGCCCTGGCTTTTGTGATAATCCTTGAAACAAAGTAAAATCACCAGATGGACAGAAATGGATAGGTTGGAGTCCACATCATTGGAGAGAACATAGACATCAGTGAGGTGGAAGAACCACTGGAGTATGGAGGCACTGACCGGTCCAAGCCTGAGATGGAATTTTAAGAGGAGGTCTAGATTTCATTATAGCTTCCCGTGATCCTCTCATTTTCTATGAAATCAAAGCCTGTTTTGACAAAACTAAACATGGGAATGACTCTATCTTACCATCCCTGCTCTACAACTGAAGTCAAAGGTATTGGAAACATCAAGTGAGTTGTATCATTGTGTGAGAAGGTTCAGAGTGCTCCATCTGCCACAAATAAACTGGACCTGACACCCCCAACTTAAGGAAGACTGGCTGTCAGTGACACTCAGAAGCAATATTTAGGAAACTCATCCCAGTGCTTTCAAAGACTGGGATTATGCCCTGTATAAAAGGACATCATGTAAGGAAATCATCACCAACCCCATTGTGCAGGTGCTGGGTCAGTCCTCTGCTTCTCTTCTTAATTCAAAGAGAGGAGAAAGGAAAAGAAATCACTACAAAGTCCCCCCCCCTTAGAAATGGGAACAGTGGGGGGTAAATCCAGCCTCCATTTCCACTCACTGGATTAGAGAATGACTAAATAAGGGGCAGATTCCTTTCTGCTCTGACGCCCAGAGGAACGATATGATTTCCTAAATAAATAAATACATAAACATAACTCACTGTGGTGGCAGACCCTTTTTGAGGATAACCAAGAGTAGTAATTGAGGGAGGGAATTTCTCAAATTAGCTTGAAAAATGGGAAGTGGATGCTGGTCCCATTCAGACTCCATTGTATCTGCAGCAGGGTGTGTTGATACAATGTAGCTTACCTTTTGACATATGGCACACTCATGGTTTCAAAAGCATTGGTACCTGGGTCATGAACAAGAGGGAATTCCAATTAGTTGTGTTCCTTCCTTTGCCTGAAACTATTGATTACAAACTAGCATTTCATACCAATTCTAAATATTTTTATCTTTATTTTTTTTTGGTAAATACAAAACGAGCAGGAGGTGGTGTATTTAAATTGATTTCGCATCTTCCTCTCCACTCCTTAAGAAAGAATCTCATCTTATTACTCGAGATAATGTACGTGTCAAAAAAAAAAAAGAGAGAAGCGTCAACAGCACTTCCTGTGTACTTGACAAGGTGACAAAATATTTCTCCTATCCTTTCCTAATTGAGCTGCTGCACAAAGGAAGACATTATAATAATATTAATAATAGTTACACGGATATTTGTAGGTACTGCGTAACCCTTCAGTCCATTCTCCCAGACAATGGAGAGTACAAAAAGGCTTCAAAATAGAACATCACACAATATGAATGCCACTTTTTTCTATCTTACATTTTAAAAACATCATTGAAATCAGAAAGTTCATTTACAAAGGACTGGCAGTTGCAATCACAGCAATAATGTAGTGCTGAGAAAAAAAGGGTAATTGGTTTGGTAAAGATCGCTTTCCATTACACCATAAAGCCCAGCACAATAGGAAAGGTCCCCAATTAAGCAATCATGAATACCAAGTACTGAAGCTGATGAAAATAGGGCAGTGGTTTAAATAGATTTGCAAGCAATTTACCTTTTCACAATGTTGGCAATCTGATGCAATTTGCTTGCAATTTTGTCTGCTTTCAGTAGCACTCGAGGCTGACACTACACAGACCAAATGGCAAAGAGGCCCTGCATAGAAAATGTAAAACTATCTTGGCTGCATCAGGGAACCAGAATGGTGGTTCATCAGGAAAATTACGACAATTAACATAAGTGCTGGAAAAATCAACACTTTAAATGTCACCCGCGCACACGAGTCCGTCCAAAGACTGCGCAAAGTGCCATCTCCAAGGCTGGACTCACAGTAAATATGAAGCAATCACCAGCCAGCCTTGAGGCTGATGGCTTCACAATTGATGTGACATTCTCTGAGTGATAAAATAGCCTCTCATTTGACAAAAGTAAGGATTTTTCTTTGGGGAACTTAACCTGGATTATGTCAACACAAAATTTATGTTTAATTTTTTTTTTTTGTAGCAGCCCCCCTTGCCCCACTTTGCTGCTACCAACTTTTTCATGTAGTATTTAGTTGATTTCTGTGTTGAAAAATAACTTTATATTTCAAAAATTGGAAGTAAGTTGATATTAAAGAAAAACAGCCCTTCCAATATTGATCTGATGCTTTCAAATGTAAATCACGGTGGAGATTGATGTCAGACACAGTTAAGCAGCAGGCAGTGCTGGGCTTCTGCCTAAGGCTCAGGTTTTTTTTTTTTTTTTCTTATCATAGGGAGGCATCCAAAGAGTCGGAGTACCTATATAAAATCCCTTGGGACTCAGATGGAGCTGCAAATGCCTTCACAGATCTGGGTCAGTAGAAATTGGTTCCTTAGGTAGACAGGTCCCTTCTCCCCACCTTGCCCCCACACCCAGACAGAATGGAGATGTTTGACTCCAGTTTCCCTGTATGGAGTAGATGTGTGAGACTTTGAGTTGAATTTGCTTATAGTGTAAACATAATGTTTTACCGAGCAGCAGGGTGGGAGATGTCTACTGGTAAGATCCCAGAGGAAAGGTGTAGAATCTGATATTCAACTTCATAACAACCTGATGGTTGGCTGGGTCTAACCGAGCTCCCAGACTGATAATTTTGGAGGAATGGCCTGGTCAATTTAGTCTCCTAACCAAGTGTGATTTCCCACCCCCACTCACATGGTCATTCAAGCATAGTGTCCACATTTTGAGTTTAACACCTAAAAAGCAGAGATGACACCTGATCATGTGCAGCTCAGATGACCACGAGTAAGGCTTAGAGAGGATTCGATTGCATTATTAGATTGTGAATTCACCGATGGAAATGGTCAATGCCTTGCAAATGGTCACCACTCAATACATCTGATGAATTGAATAAAGGAAATTATGACTATATGGACAGGTGCAAGAACTTAATGTTGAAAGCAACATTTTTTTGTGTAGACCTATGATTTCATCCCAGTGTGCAAACTCCTTCCACAGAAATAGAGGGACAACTAGTCTGCAACTCAGTTAAAGAGAATTGCCTGAGGGCCTGAGAGATTAAGGGATTTTTCCAAGGTCTTCCTGCCAGTGTCAGAGGCAGGACCTGAGTTCAGATCTCTCTAGAAAGAGCGTGTCAGGTGGCTGTCTTACTGTTTCACTCACCATCACTGTAGTTTTCTAGGCCAAAACATTCTTTCATGATGACCGCTCCCCTGTATGCATTGAGTTAGAATTATTAGATTTTTAGAATTAGAATATTTAGATTAGAATATTAAAATTAATTTATTCTTTTCTTCATTCATTCTCTGACTCCAAAACTAGTGATTTACCCATGAAGCCATGTTGTCATACCATTTCAAGAAATGGAGCTGAAGAGTTTTATCACCTCAAAAGATGTATCATTGCTTTCCACAAGTGGGAAAAACCAATGTGGCACAGTGGAGAGAGGGATGAATTTGGAGACAAAGGGATTGAATCTGAATCCTTCCTCTGTCATGTACCTTTGGGACCCTGGGCAAACTATTTCTTTTCTCTGGGCCTCAGTTTCCTCATCTGTAAAATGATGCATTAGACTACATCACCTCTAAGATCTCTTCCAGCACTTTATCTAGCTCTCATATTATGAGCTGGCAGATGATAATTATTCAAAATTATTCAGTGCTTTTAGATTTACGATATAGAATTAATTTCTTGTTCAAATCAAACTGATTAACACATCCACTAAAAGGATGCTCAATTCTTTTAACTCCTGACTAAATCACCATTTGAGTATTAGGGTCTTCTTCCATGACCCTTCCCTCTATTGCCTCCAGGATAAAACATAAAATCGCCAGCCTGACATGTACAGCCCTGTGCAATTGGCCTCCCATCTATGTATCCAGTCTTGTTTCATGTTACTCTCTTTCACCAAATTTCTGTTCTAGTCAATAACTAACTATCTATCCTAGTACATAATATTGACTCTCCTGCCTCCATATCTTTGTATTATTAATCCCTCATGCCTGGCATTCTTACTTCTTACTTCTGCCTCATAGAACCCTTGGTGTTCTTTTGAGTACAACACAGATGCCACCTCCTCCAGAAGACTTTTCTGGATCTCTGTTGCATTCCCCTCCCCACATTAATAGCATCACCATCATCATCATCATCACCATCATCATCATCATCTGTCTCTCACACACACACACACACATGCACATAAGGCCTGGTATATAGTAGGTACTTAATAATTACTTGTTTCCTCCTTCTTTGGATATACTTTGTATTTGCTTATTTGTGTACATGTTGGATCCCTCTCTTCCTTCTCTTCCTTGCTTCCAGTAAAATGAAAGGTCCTTGAAAACAGGGATTATTCACTTTTTTTGTTTTTCTATGCCCACAGCCTAGATCAGGGTCTGGCACATATTACTTAATCATGTTCAATAGATGGAATGGAATTCTGTTTCCCCCATCTACCTGTGCTTAGGGGTGCTTCTCCAGTCTCTGTTATAGCTTAGCTCTAGTGACAAGGCCAAGGTCAATTTTGGGTAACCCTTATCATTCATAGAAAACTACTTCATGAGTAAAAAGATGTAAGATCAGAAGAAGCTTCCTATTGGCTTCATTAATGTTCTTGCACCGACTTCTGATCAATAGATCCATCAATAAACATTTAATAAGTGCCTACTATATGACAAGCACTGTTAAGTGCTGGGGATACAAAGAGATGATGGCATTTTCCAGAGGGATGGTGGCATGAGTCAGTCTCTGGTTGTGGTGCTGAATTGGGAGGGGTAAGGTTCCACAGCAAGACACAAAATTCTCTTGGAAGGACTTATCTTTTGTGCCGTGTGTGTCCTGTGGAAGGAAGTGATGATTCCACTAGTGTCTGCATCTGTGATATCTATCCGAAAGAATGCCAAAATGTGGCTTCTCTTCTGTGGCAGCACAAGGAGGAGGGCAGAGCAACAATTAGTCCTGCAGGGATTTGCCTTCTGAGTTCTGGTGCCATGTGTAGCCTGGAAAGGTTGACACTTGTGCCTGCCGTCTTCAGGGTGGCATTGATCTATGACACATGGCAGACCTATAATAGCAAAAAGACATAGTATTAAGTTAGAGCCTCAAAGGCCATCTAGTTCATAGCCTCCCATTTTACAGTTGAGAATAGTGAGGCTGAGAAAGATTAAAAGATATCTTCAAGGTCAGGTAGTAAGGGTCAAATGTGGCAGAATTTCTACCCAGGTTCTGTGACTCTAGGGAAAATGTTCTTTCCACTGGCTAACATCTTGCTGAATGGCTCACCAAATATTGAAAAAAAGTATGTTCGATGACCTCAAAGGAAGACAGTGTGGCTGAGGAGAAAAAGCCCTGGATTTGGCATCAGAAGACCTGTGTTCAAATCCTGGCTTTTCCACCTACTACTCATGTGACCTTGAACAAGTCACTTCTCTCTGGGTCTCAATTTCCTCCCATGTAAGAAGAGAGGGTTGTATTAGGCCCCTCTAAGGTCTCTTCCAGATGTAAAACTATAATCCTACAAAGCTAAAATGTATAGCACCTACTGTGTGTCAGACACTGTGCTAAGCACTTTACAACTATTGTCTGATTTAATCCTCACAACAACCCTGGAAGATGGGGCAGCTATTATCATTTACAGATGAAGAAACTGAGGCAGAGAGAGATTAAGTGACTTACCCAGGGTCATACAGCTACTAAGTGTCTTAGGCTGAATTCGACCTCAAGTCTTCCTGTCTCTGAGGCTAGTACCCTATCCACTGAACCACCTACCTGTCTCTATGTAAGGAGGAATTAACCATTTGTTAAAGTAAAGTTAGTCCACATTCCAACCTGCTATGTATGGATAAAGTCTCCATGGTTGATGTCTACAAATGAAATGACCTGCAATTATATTTTTTCCTCAGCTGTGGAGTAGTACCACTGAAAACAATTATTACTGCTTAATTTAGTTGCTGGTGTACTGCAGAGTAAACATTTATTGTAGCATTCTTTATTAATGACAGAAAAGGCTTTAGATTTTATTTATTCTCCCTCAAAACTCCCCTTCTCGTAGCTTTTTGAGACCAGCTTGGGACTTTCCTCATCACAGCCCATAAGGTTTTCATATAATGTAGGGGCAAGAGTTATTATCTCCATTTTATAGATGAGGAAATTTAGCAAGTTAAAGTGACTTGCTCGAGGTCACAGTTAGAGTCAGAATTTTAAGCCAGGTCTCTTGACTCCAAATTCATCTCTCTTCCCACCCCACCACGGCTGCCTTCTGGAAAACCACATGATGCGTTGGGTGAAATCATCCTGTTAGATGATCTGCTAGGCAAGGGCGCTGTTCCAGTCCTCAGCTTCTAGCTTAGGTGCAGAATGGCCTTTATCAGCTAAATAGAACTGTGACTGAGTTTGGTAGACAGCCATGTGCTGGTGGGGACAGACTACTGAACTTGGAGTCAAAGAAGCCCATGCTGTCCTTATGACATGTAATCAGAGGCATGGGCGCTTTTCCTTCCAGTGCCTCAGTTTCCTTTCTCTGTAGAAGCTACCATCCAGGGTTATAGAGAGGTTCAGATGTGATAGTAGATAAAAAAGACTTTGCAAAATAAGGCATGGTATAAATAAATGTAGTGGCCTAGGGGCAGCTAGGTGGCATAGTGGATAGAGTGCTGCTCTGGAGTCAGAAAGACTCCTCTCCCTGAGTTCAAATCTGGCCTCAGACGTTAACCCTGGGCAAGTCACTTAACCCTGTTTGCCTCAGTTTCCTCATATGTAAAATGAGCTGGCAAAGGAAATGGCAAGGCACTCCAGTACCTTTGCCAAGAAAATCCCAAAAGGGGTTGCTAAGAGTTGGATGTGAGAGAAAAACAACAAAAATAAATAAATGTCAGCTATTATTGATAGGCACAGGGATTTTCTATGTGTCTTAGATTCAACTCATAAAATGAACTCATAAAATATTAGAGCTAGTAAAGATTTGAAGAGATCATTTAGTCCAGCCTTGTCACCTTTGAACAAAAATACAAGGCCAGAGGTTAGAGGAGATTTGACCCAATGCAATCTGGGAAGTCAGTTTTTTGGATTTATTTGAAATGGTCATCACACAGTCCGTGAAGGTGGTGAATGGCTGTTTCTAGTCCCTGAATTTCTTTGTCATTTTTTTTATGTTAATAAAGTTTGAGAATTGAGATGAAGTCATTTGGGAAGGCTCTAGCAAACAGCTATTGAAATAAATACTTATAAGAGCAGTAGTTTGCAAACCTAGATGACTTTTCTGCAACAACTTCACATTATGCATTAAAAATGTCAGCTTAATTTTAAAAGCCAAAGTCCCCAGAAACAACAGGTTTCAGAGTTTCCGCTAGACCCATAGCTATGAACCAGGAATAAAACATCTTTTAAATGTAGCCCATCTCACTACATCTGGCCTATCCCTGCCATTCCTCTTGCCATCTCATGCCCATGTACTTCCCTTTTTAATTCCATGTTCTGGCAGCAGAAATCCAGTCATTATCATTTGTCCTAGAAAGAGAACATGACTCCATTTTCCTACCTTACTTAGCTGAATCTTATGACATGAGGTAAGTAGCTTAACAACTCTCAGCCTCAGTTTCCTCATTTGTAAAATAAAAAGATTGGACTACATTACTTTCAGGATCAGCTCCAGATCCCAGATTCTCTCATCCCTGTTTTATACTCAAGTAAGCAAGAGTTACCTAAAAACAATTATTAGCACACGTTAGAAATGTTGTTTTCCAAACAAAATCACTTCAACTTAAGAATTTTAAAAGTCAAACTAAAGAAAATATATTCTTTTATGTCATTGATATCTTCTATTTTTTCATCTCCTTTATTTCCAAATATATCCTTGTCCACTACTCTCTGCAAATAACCACCGCCTATAACAAAGAATAACAAAGGAGGGGGATGGGAGTGGGGGAAGTATTTCGCCAAACTAACCACCAAGCCCACTAAGTTGGACAAGATGTACAGCATAGAAAACATTTTTAAGAAACACATATTTATTTATACTTCTTTGACAAATCTCAGAAATGTGGGTACTTCTTCCAAAGGCACAAATTATAGCCCCTGAACACCTCCTCCTGAGCCACTTTTGTCCGTGACCTCCCAGAAATCCTGGACAGGGAGTTAATTCAACATACTTGGGGCCTCTCTCTAGGTCAGAGATTCTAAACTTGGCCTCTGAACTTCCTACCCATACCCAATATTTTTCATAACTGTATTTCAGTGGAGTTAATTTGCTTTGTAATCCTCTGTGTTTTGTTTTATAAATTTAAAAACACGACTCTAAGTAGGGGTTCATAGGTCCATAGATTGCTCCCAATGGGGTCCAAGGCATAAAAAAGGCTAACAACACCAGATGTAAGTCTGCTGACTTTGTTTGGACACTAGTGAAATCTTTGGGACATTCACCAATTATAGGTAAATAATTTGTATTTGAAACGCAAGAAAAGGGCTTTCCTTGGTTTCTTGTCAAATGGTCTCCAACTTTGTAAGCATAAAAATGCCTTCCCTTTTACTGTCCTCTCTGCCTTTCAGATCTAAGGGCAGGATCTATGACCACCAAAGGAGAAGTGCCATTTAACCAAATTCAGTCAGAGAGTATATGGAGCAACACCTGCAAAAGTAATTGATATCATATTCTGATTATAAACCTATTCCAAGGAAAATAGATGATGTAGCCTGCAAAAATATTTGGAGAGTTAGATAGCAGCTCAGAGTGAGTGGTGCCCAGAAAATGAATTTGCAGGGCCAGTGTTGATTTTATCATAGAATTTCTCAGTTAATGTTTCTGTAATGAAGAATGAGCACAGCATATATCAGATTTCGAAGGACCTTAGAGACCATCTTGTACTACAGAGGAGGAAGCTGAACCAAAGAGAAGACAAAGGACTAGTCCAAGACCACACAGCAAGAATCCAGGGCTCTGGGCTCTTATCCAGCCCATAGGTAAAATGCAAAAGATTTGGAAAATGTTTGTCAAGTATACCTAATGTATTTCCTCTGTTTCTTTAAGATCCACTAAATTAGGCAGAAAATTCTGATAAAGCCAATTCAACAAATGTTTATTAACCTCCCACCATGTGCCTGGAATCATGCTGAAATTATGACAGGTTCTGGAGTTACAAAAATAAAAATTAAACAGTCCTTGACCTCAAAAAGCTTACATTTTACTTGGGAGATATGTGTGTACAAGCAAATAGAGATGCAAAACATATTCAAAATAATAGAGAGTGTTCAAAGGGGGAGAGAGAGAGAGAGACAGACAGACAAAGAGACAGAGACAGAGAGACAGAGAGACAGAGACAGAGAAAGGAGAGAGAGAGACAGAGAGAGTGAGAGATAGATAGAGAGAGAGATTGAGAATGCTAATAACTGGGAAGTCAGGTTTCACTGGGGCTGTGTTTTGAATGAAGCTGCAGATTCTAAGAGGCAGAGGTGGGGTGGCTGGGAGAGCCTTCTTAGTCAAGGATGATGGCCTGTACAAAGGTGCAAAGAAGGAGATAGAATATTGTATGTGAGGAATGGCTAGCTATTTTACTAAAGGAGAGATTTCTGGAAGGAGAGTAAGAAAAACCAAGACTGTAAAGATAACACAGAAGCAGGCTTTCTCTCTGTGTCTCTGTCTCTCTGTCCCTCTCTCAGTGTCTCTCCATGTGTGTGTGTATCTGTCTGCCTCTGTGTTTCTGTCTCTTTGTCCCTCTCTCTCAGTGTCTCTCTCTCTCTCAGTGTCTCTCTCTCTCTCTCTCTCTCTCTCTCTCTCTCTCTCTCTCTTCCTCTCTCTCTCTGTTTGGGGGTGGTTTTCCCATCCTGGTGGCAACTGGAAGTCATTACAATGTTTTATATTGGGAGTAGCTGTGGATAGAGTGAGGAGTGAGGTTGACATGGTCAGATCTGAGTTGTGCAAATATGAATTTGGCAGCTGTGTAGAGGACAGATTAAAGAGGGGAGAATCTGGAAGCAGGTAGGCCGGGGGTCAAGCTGTGTAATAATCCAGGCATGAGTTAAGGAAAAGATAGTGTAGAGATTGTGTGGGAAAAGGGTAAGATGGGAGAGGTTTTGGGAAGTAGAATGGACAAGACTTGACAAGTGGATGCACAGAGGGGTGAGGGAGAGGAAAGAAAGAATGTTTCCTAAGTTGTGAGCCATAGTGTCTAGTAGAATGATGGTGCCTTCAACAGAAATAGGAAGGTTTGTGAAGGAGAATGGTTCTGGGCAGGGGGAGGTGAGGGAGAGATTCCATCTTGTACATGTTGGATTTAAGATCCCAAAGGAACATTCAGGTAAAGAGCAATTAGGGTTCAGACTAGAGGTCAGGGTTGGATGTATAGATAGGGAGTCATCTGCAAAGAAATAATTGCTGAATCCAAGGGAGTAGGATGTCATCAAAGAACAGCGCATAGAAGAAGATGAGAAAAAGATCCTAGACAGAATTTTGTGTAAAGCCTTAGTGGGTGGAAGACAATGGCATCTTAGCTAAAGATACTGAAAAGGTACTGTTAGAGTTAAGTAGGAGGAGATATGAGAAAGAATGGGGTGAATTTGTTTGTTCTTTTGGTTTCCAACAAAACTAGAAACCTGGTAGAAAAAATAAGTCGTGCTACAAGAAGGAACTTATCACACAACTGGTGTGTGTGTGTGGGAGGGGTGATGTGTGTGTGTTGGAGGGGGAATATGAGATTGGTGCTGAAGAGGAAATGCCTCTTACTCTCTTTCCTTGATCCTAAAGCATCTCTGGAGTGTCCAGAGTCCCTAAGGATGCTCTGGGAGTTCAGATCAGGAATAAATTAAGATGAAATTCATATTCAAAAATTCCTAGTGGTGCCCAGGGATGACCTTTCCAGAGCTAGATCTGCTCCAGACAAAATGGACCCTTAAGGGAATTAGGCTGTCCTGAACTTCCAGAGGACTTTTGACCAGGGAGACCAATATAATCCCTTTTTGAAATGTGCTCCATATGATTCTTAGGCTAATTAAATATTTGGCTAGGATCGGGGGTGGGTGTGTATCAGGAAAAGAAACAGAAGCATCTCATCCTCCCAAGGATTCCCAATTCTGAAATTTAATAGGATGAGGACTAGACGGGAAGTCAGAAGACCAACATCATAGTCTTAGTCTAAGCATTAACAAGCTGCATGACTGTGGGCAGATCTAAACAAACAAACAAGCAGCCAAAATCTCCATTTGCATTACAGCTTTTGTAAAATAAAGGGGGTGGGAGGTGAAGCAGATTATATCTAAGGTCATTTTCTGCTAAAATTTTATATAATTTTATCATCTGGGTCTGGTTTCTAGTGAATCCCCTTGAGAGTAAAGTTAGAGGTCACTATCGCTCCTTCAGATCCATCCTCTGTGCCTCTTCCTCCTTGAAGTGTCCTTGGCAGGGTGGGCGTGGAGGTGGTGGTGTTGTGGAGGGGAGGGGGAAGGTCCGCCGTGGCTAGGTGCTCAGCTTTCTTCTTCAGGCTTTTGGGAACTCTCATACATGAATATCAGTGGGTGGGATGCAGCCATGTTCCACTAAAGAACTTCCATTCGATAATAATATGAATTCATCAACTCTGTGGTCCTCGATCTTCTCATCAGCAGAATGGACTTGCTGCCTCTGCTAGCCTTTCCAGTTCAATCCTGTGAATAGAACAAAGGAAAGGACATCCGTCAGAGCAGAAGCATAGAATCGGAGGGGTGCTCTTTTCATGTTACCACATGGGAGACACAGATCTAAGACCTCATCTCGCCAGTAGCTCACTCTGTGATGTAGGATGAAGCACTGCCCTTCTCTGAACCTCATTGAAAAATATTTGTGTTCTACTAAAAATCTTTGAGGTTTCTTATAATTCTAACTAATTATAATTCTAATAAATTCTATGAATTTTTTCTTCATTTCTACTTTCACCATCAGGGATGCATATGAAACAGTAGTCCTAAAATCATTAAACTCTACCTTCTACAGTAATCAGGGCTCATTTCTATTGAAGAATGACAGTATTTGCTTTGAATTTTCTTGAGATCCTGATGTAAATGTAGAGAATTTTAAAACAAGTTCTAGTTAGGGTAATTCAGCCGAGAAAAATAAAAGTAGGCCTGATGCTCTGACTCACCTAAGGGGTCAAATCAGATCTGAAACCCCAGATCCATAGCCTCAATGGATTCTAGACTCTGAGCTAACAAGCATGTTACCACCAAATTCCTCCTTTCCATTTTCCAGATCCAGAAGCTGAGTTTTAGAGAGGCAGAAAAACTTAACGTAGGTCATACACTAGTAGTGGCAGATACTTACACAGGTTCACAGTAAGTGACAGAACGCAGATTCAAACCCAGGTCCGCTGACTTTAAATGCACAGCTTATTCCATTTGGCCTGCTTCATATACACAAGGCCATTCTAATTAAATGTATAGTTCACCAGCATGGAAATATCTCCAGCATCTATTTCTCATTTTTCTCTGGTTGGAACTGGAATTTGTGTTTTCCACCATTCACAGGTCAGTGTAAATTCTCTTTTCCATTGGACCAGTCCTACAGCCATGGGGCAGGCTGAGCAGACAGGATCAGAACCAAGAAGGCATCCCATTCCATTTTGAAAAATCCATTTCATTTTGCCTAGCCATTATGGTAGCATATTTGTCAATAGCCAAATGTGTTATTCCATGTTGTCTGCAGGTTGCTTTGCCATGCGCTGGGTTCAGTGGATAGATACTCTGTTAAAAGACACACACACACACACACACACACACACACACATAAAATAGAGACGAAATGGCAGGGTGCCCATTGATTTCCCTTCAATAGGCTTTAGGAGCCCAAGAGTTCATCAGATGAAGATCTCGAGCCTGAGATTATTGGGGGTAGAGACCTGTTCGCCTCGCTGCTGCTGGGACTACTTTATCTGTCAGTCCCTAAGTTTGGTGGGAATCAAAATATCGCACAGATGGGACGATAAGTGACCATAGCCTGCTCCATTGTATTTCCAACCGGCTCTAATTACAGCCCAGCACTGGAGGCCGAGATTTGAAAGGGCAGGTGATGGGCGAGGAGAAGAACCTGTATGACTCCAACGGCACTGGATCCCTCACCATCAGGGCTGAGGTACATCGGCCTGACAGCTAATTAGGGGAGACATGAATTTTTCCAATGTAACAGATGTTCGCTAATCAGGCCAGATTTGGAGCCCTTGCGCCAGCAACATTTCATGCACCATTTAACTATCTAAAAGGAATAAACTACTTAATGCATTGTACTGGAGGCACAGCTGTTTCACAATCAGAAAATTTGCTGTCAAAGATGTTCTCTTGAAAACTGACATGTTTTTATATAACTCTGATGGGGTGTTTATAATGTATTAATAGTTGTCAGCGAGAGCTGCTGTCATCATCAAGGAGTAAAATATTTCTGAAGGTATATTAAAATGAACAGGCTTCTTTCCCTCCCCCCCCCCAAGCTCCCCAAATCCATTCAGAGAATTTCACTATTTTGAATGTGGTCTGTTGGAGCCGAAAGTGGATTTGAAACAAAGAACCCATTCTTCCAATTTGCCCTCCGATTAAGACAAAAACCATGCCCATATCTTGAGTTTGGAGGAAAGACGGAGCATTTTCAATGCCTTTAGCCTGCTAGTTTTTGAAACTGCCAGTGTTTATGATTCCATTTTTATGGAGATACATGAAGAGAAAAAACTCGTTAAGCTACCAAAATGTTTTATTGGCTAAAATGAGGGTCTGACATCTTCATAAGCAGAAGCTAATTTAGTTAAGGATGAAATGCAGTTTATCCCTGTCTCTCTCCACATGCCCTCCCCCCGTGGTGCCTAGGAACAAGAGAATCAAGAGCATACACAACTACCCCCTGTAATAAACAGCAGCTGTTTAACATGAACCTGAGACTCCAGCTCTGCTCCATCTCCTTGCTGGTTTAACCTACAAGGCTGATAGTGTTTTATCTTTTTAAATTTAAAAAGCAGCAAAAATGGGGAAAAGATCTCATGAATTATGGAAAAGTTGAGACCGCTAAAAAATATGGATTCTTAATTCGTCAGTTCATTGTGTATGGGGAATTGCTGCTAAGAATTATTGGTGGGTAAATCCAGTCTCTTTATTGGAGATATACTGTAGGGCTTAGAGCATTTGGTTTGTGGTTTTTTATTGCTTAGTTCTGGCTAACAATGCACAGATGCACCCTCGCTACAAACTTTGGGGGAGTTCTTTGCCCTAATGTGGAGCTCTTACCATGAACCAGCAAATCTAGATATGGGAAATTGTCAGTAACTGTGTTTTCCCCAGGATCCTGCTCAAGTCCCTAGGGCATTATCTGATATTGTCCCCTGGTGCTCTACAGATAGTATTTTAATACAATAATACCACAGGTATCATGAAGCTTTTAAGTCACATCCTTGGGAGTTAAAGGAATCTGTAGGACAGCCTGTTCTTTCTGGCAAACAAGTTGGGAAGAGAGATAGGATGGGAATTATTGGGAAGGGGGCAGTTATGTAGTAGATCCATGAAGGGTACAAATACCACAATGCTCCCAAAGTGGCATGAAGTGTGATCTGGGGGGCTGTATCTCGAAAGACCGCAAGCCCCTGGTACAAGGCTGCTGCTTTGGGGGGCAGGGTGAAGGAGTAGGGTGGAGGGAGGAGCTTACTAACTAAGTAGTAAGCTCTGTTGCTCCTAGGCTTCTGGAATGTAAATCCTGTCAGCACCCTCTAAATTCAGTGCCCAAGGGCAAAGCCCCAATTACCCTGCCTAGTTAGACCTCTTTGCGAAAATGCCCTTATACAAGGGGGTGGTGGTAGCTTTTTGTCTGGTAATTATGATTTTTCTTTTCATATTCTAGGTGAATTTAGAGCTCTTAGAAGGAACCATATTCCTGTATTGGATTTACAGAATCAGAAAATGAAAACCTGTGAAGGCTGAAGAGAATAACTATTGAAATTCCATGATTTTGCTTAAAAAAAAAAAAAGAAAAATAGGAAAGTTACTAGGACATGCCCTTTCCTCCCAGCCCAGGGTTGGCTGTCAGGACAGAGAAATGAACTTTTAGACTCCAGCTTTGAAAGAAAGATTGTCTCTATTGCAGTAGCTGGTTATTCTTTTGTTTTTTGCACAAATTATCACCTAGGCCTGGCATAAACTCCCTCTCCACCCTAGCCTTGCATAACCTTAGCTCCCTGAAGTAAAGTCAGAGATATTGACCATGTGGGATGTGGTCCATTGAAGGTGAAGTAGTGCTGAAACAGAAAGCCCAATTCTTCCTATCGACTTCGGACTTGGGACAGATAGTCCCCCCAAGCCTGGGTTTGGATTGAAGGTGGCTAAAAACCCCTTTCTTTCTCCTAAGGGAAGCATTTCTTCACTACTCTCCAGCTGGGATTATTGAGGAGGGAGCAGTTGTGTAGTAGATCCGTGATTAGTTCTCCCTCTTTTCTCTTATCTGCATAGACATTGCATCCACCCAATAGAAAGTGAACTCTTGGAGAAGTGTGCTGTTTTTCTTGGGGAGAGAGCAACATGGATGGTGACTCTGGATCAATGGGCCTAGATCATTGGGTGAAGCCTTTTGACTGAGTCCTAGTCTTAGAGGACAAGTCCTTTTATTAAGGCCATTTGTTCTGTGAAGTTTGGATTCAGTCAAGGGACCGCACTTGAGGACCTAGAGGGTCAAGGCTGAAGGTTCGCTACTCCTGGACCACAACACCTCCTCTAGTAATGAGATTGTTCCAATTTCTCCTTTCATTATTTTTATTTTACTTTACTCCCTTCATTGACTTGAACCTCTAGGGAATGATTTCAATAATGTATTTTCCCGTCTCTTTTTTCTCTCGCAGGAAGTCAATAAATCTGGTCAGGTGATTGATGTCACTATTTTTCCACTTCCAGGCCCTGGCTGGGCTGTCATTGCTACAGGGCAGTCTGTCTAGCACCCTCCCCAAAGTGGCTGGTCCAGAGCTTTGTGTTGTATCTCAGACCTGAATTTCTAGCTCCATCACCATCTCTTCCAGCAAATGGTTTCTCTTCCTACTTTCCTGACCAGCTGGAAGCCATCTAATGCAAGTTTCTTCTTTCCTCTTCAACTGCTTTAAATCTCTATGTGCCTTATCCTCTCCTCCTGCCCTCTGTCCCAGAGGATGAGATTGCACTTCTCTTAGCAAAGATATTATCTTCACCTGTGCTAAGGATCCTCCTCCCTCTCATCTCCCCCAAGAATTTGTTCTATCAATTTTCCCCATTCCCTTTTGCATCTCCAATTTTTCCCTTTCCATAAAAATAGTCCAGTGCCTCCCCATTCCATCCTGTTGTCACTGGGCTGTTGTCAGATTCCCCCTAAATGGTTTTTTCCTCCATTCGATCCCTCCCTTCTATCCATTCTTTATGGATAGTAATCTAGCGTGTCTGTCTGAACACACCCTTCTCTTGATCCAAGACTTTTGATGGCTCCCACTGATCTACAATATAAAATAAAAACTTCTTAGCCTGCCATTCAAGGCTTTTCACACCCTCATTACAACTTGCCTTCAGAGCTAAACTCCACTTTACAGACTAACCCCAGTCAGGCTGGGCAGCCATCTCACCCTCTCTTTTGTTGCCTTCTAGGTATTTGCCCAGACCATGTTGTATACTTCTCTCTTCTCATAAGCCTCACCCTTCTCCATGAAGCCTTTTGTGATCCTTCTATGTAGAAGTAGGCCTTCCCTGATAGATCTTATACCTTTTCTGATGAAACCCCAGATGGTGCTGATAGCCACTCACCTGGTTATATAGTTGGCAAAGAAGACCAGTCAAGTAGCTGGGAGCCCAGTGATTCCCCTAGACTCAGAAAGTCCCAGACACTAGGCTTGCTTTGAACCTGGGAGTGCTAGGCAAAGTTTAGTTGTCCTTTAAGAAAACAGAGAAGTGTAAGAAGCCAATATTCAATGATGGGTTCCTGTATCCTTCAGAGTCAGTCATCAGATATCAACACATAAAGTCTTGGGGATTTCTGGGGCTCCTAACATGGGAAATGGGCTTGAGACTGAACTGGACTCAAGAAAGGATTGAAAGTTTTCTCTGCCTGGGCTATCCTAGGAAGGACCATCAACCTCCTCTGCCTACAAGTACTTCGTCTCTTGTAAAGTAAGGTAGGTGAACCCGGTGACCAGATCCAGCAAGCAGAAGCTAGTTGCCCTGACTCTTGTTTCCTCCTTCCCCTTGAACAAGGCAACTCTCTGATTCTCCATGGCCCCTCATTTTCTCTCCCCCAGCACCCTCTCATTTAGCATCCTAAATAGCTGCTCATTTTGCCGATCCCTAGGTAAAGGCCTGGCTAGGACGGAGTCTGAAATCACAGAATCTCCATGTTGGAGGGACCTCTGAAGTCATGTTGCCTAACCTGGACCCGAATAAGAATCACTTGCAACATTTGCAAAGCCTCTGCTTGAAGGCTTCCAGGGAGGGGAAGGAAAGCCTCTACCTCCGTAGGGGCCCATTCCAGTTTGGAATCTCTCTAACTGGGAGGAAGTTTTTTCCTGACATCAAACCTAAATCTGCCTCATTGAAACTTTCACTCCTTGCTTCTACTTCTACCCTCTGGGACTCAAAAGAGCAAGCCCAGACCCTTTTGTACATCACATGATCCTTCATCATTGAAGACAACTGTCAGGTTCTGTCTGAAGACTTCTCTAGGCCACAAATCCTTCTAATGGTCTTCGTAAAAAAGGATCCTAAATTCCTTCTTCCTCAGTTCCTCATTCTGGCCTCTTTCCAGTTCACTGGCCAGTTCCAGGCCACTCCAGTTCCAGAGTTCCAGCTCTGTCCAGTTAGGTACCCTAACTCGAACCCAATGCTTCCTTCAGATATGGTCTGACCAAGTGAGAGTAGAGGGATGCCCTCATCTCCTAGTCCTGACCCTGGTGCCTCAGTTACTATGGCCTAAGATGCCATTAGCTTTGACCATGACGAATTGCATGTACTATCAAAGGTCATTAATGACATCCAAAGCCCCTTTTATCACCCCTTTATCCATCCTCAATAGATTTAACTTCTCCCAAGGTAGTAGAGTCACAGAAAGTATGTGTCAGAATCACAGAACGCCACAGTGGAAAAAGCCATCATCTGGCCCACCCAGCTCCATCATTTTACACTCAAGAGGACCAATGTCCTCAGATGTTGAGGGACCTGACCAAGGTCATATGAGAAGTAGAAGCCAGGACTCAAGCCCAGGTCTTTTCATTTGAAGTCCAGCACACCTTCTACTTTGTTGTTGTTGTTCAGTCATTGAGTCATGTCTGAGCCTACATGACCCTGTGGACCATACTGTCCATGGGGTTTTCTTGGCAAAGATAATAGAGTTGTTTGCCATTTCGTTCTCCAGGGGATTAAGGCAAACAGAGGTTAAATGTTTTGCCCAGGTCCATACAGCTAGTAAATATCTGTGGTTGGATTTGAACTCAGGCCTTCCTTACTCCAAGCACTGTGCTCTATCCCTGAGCCACCTAGACAGCTCCTACAGCTTCTACTGCATCCCCATAAATTTCTTGAGGACAGGACCAATGCACATTGATCTCAAGCTGGAAAGGACCTCAGAGCATCAACTCCAACCCATCAGAAAAGGAACTTGAGGAAGGAGAGGAAGCAACTTGCCCAAAGTCGCACAGCTCTGAAGTATCAGAGATGGTATTTGAATGCACACCCTGACACGTCCTCCTTTCCCACTCTCCACTCATTTGGGCCTACTTTGGCTTCTCTGCCATACCACCAATTAATTCATTATTGAGAAATCTCATCATCTTAGATCCCAAATTCAATCAATCGTGTTACTCACACCTCATCAGTAACTTAGGCCCCTCTCAGGAGGGTGGAGCCATATCCCATCTATTTAACAAGACTGATAGCTCCTCAGACATCTGTTCATTTCCCATCTGGATGTGCTCATTTTGAACTCTTTGGTTTTACCATGATACCCACTTATCAGGTACCCTTTTCTGCCCTCCTCATACTTTTCAGCTTTATTTTCTGTGTGGTCTTTCCTCATTAGCTTGTAAGATCTTTGCGGGCAAGGACTGACTATCTATTTGTATCCTTAGTGTTTAACACAGTGCCTACCACATAGTAGGCACTTAATAAATGTTTGTTGACTACTGACTTCAAAGTCAGTGCTTTTTCTATTTTGCTAGCTCTCTACTGTTTCTCATTGTTTCCTCTAGAACCTAGCACAATACAATTCCAACCAATGAGCATTTATCTAATGCCAGAGGTGAGGAAGAGGTTTACAATGTATTGGGTACAGTGAGTGCTTAATAAATGTAGCATGTGGCCATGGAAGATGGAAATGGCAAGGCAAGCCTTAATTATTGCCTCTGTCTTTCTGGGCTGACTTGTTTGCCCGACCTATACTCACACTGATGATCTGAGGCTTAACAAATGGGATAGTCATGCTGCTACAAGTCATTCCCAGAGATTTAGTGGTATTCTTGGTATATGAGAACTACTACTGACAACCATAACTCTTGCACTCCATCAGTGGTCTTCCACTTAGCACAGCGTTTGACACATAGTATGTGAATAATAAATGTTTATTGATTGAATTTAATAAATTAGTCAAGGAAACACCATTAACTCTTAATCAGAAACATTTGCTAAACAGAAGGCAAAGTAAGAAAAAATAAATCATAACATTTTGCAGATAAACCTAGGATACTCTCTCCCATCAAAAGAGGGTATAAGCTTACAGGACCATGGCATGGAGGCATATGTGTAGGGAATGCATATGCCCAGGGCAACTTATAACTCTGGAATGTAGACCTTAAAGTCCATTTTCTCCTTCACAAGTAATCTTCACAGCAGCTTACTGATGAACAGGATCACCTCTCTCCCAGCTCCTAGGCACTACTCTTGGGCTTCGGAGGCAGTGTTAGCATCATTCTGCAAAGCAGAAACTTTGGCCTTGGGACTGCAGAGCTTTCCCAGATTTTCTCTCTTGGCTGGTCGAGGAAGCAGCCTTACACCTTTTCAATCAAGAGCAGTTGCCCTAATCTTGGAATTGGCAAATCTGCTCCAGGTCTGCTGCCTTGTCTGAGCTCCGAGGGATTTCCATCTCTTCGGCAGTAAATTGCAGGTCAGAGAAAGGGAAAGGTAGATGGTTCCCCTCCAATCATCTCTATCAAGCATCAAAGCTTTTCTTCTAATTAACTCTGCCCAGAAGTAAAGCTTTCCCTCCAACCCGCTCTTCTAAGCAGCAGATAATAGGGTAGGCGCTGAGATCTTGATGTGACCCACTTTGGGGGCTGGTTCTTAGACTCAACTCTTAGGACTCTTCTCAGAACTCCACAGAAGGCAGGTTTTTCTGTCACTCTGATCTCAAACAGGCTATTTCTCTGAAATGGTTCACTTCTATCTTATGATAAGAAACCCAAATTTCTTCCAGTCAAATTATTGCTAGGCAATATACCATCCCTCCATGGTCCTGAAACATTTCTAGGTATTAAGATTTCACAGACGTCACCTCAAAATTATCACATAGATGAGAATGAATGGCATATGTGTGTATATATGTATATATATATTCTCAAATGTATATGCATATCTATCTACCTATCTCTGTATCAATTGATCTCATATCTTTATCTGTCTCCCTATCCATATCTCTAGCTCCATATTCATCTGGCTCTCTACCTAACTCTATTAGATGCTAAGAACCACTTGAGACATTTTTTCTCTTAGTGTGCATCAGTTCCCCGATGGCTGCTTTCTCGATGCTTTTGTTTTTTACAACTGTCCTCTTTGTTGCTACTTTCTACTAATAAAATTGTTAAAATCAGAAAGGAGACCACGTCACATCCTTTTCCTTAATAAAAAATCTACATGGCATTTAGGAAAAACGGGGTAGCATGGGATGTGCAGACAGTATGTAAGCAATAAGTATCTCCAATATTTCATACAATTAACTTACAATGATCCAACACAAGTTAAACTGTTTTGCGATCAAGTCTATATATGTATATATAAGTAAACTTACATGTATACTCGTATACATATACACACAATTATACAACACAATGGATAATCAGCTCTATAACTTACAGGTACCATCTTGCATTTTTATATACAGTAATTATATATAATATATAATATAAATATATACTGAATAGTATATACCAGCACACTTATTGACTTTTTATAAATAAAAAAGTTGAATAAGAATGATAGATAATATAAAACGGAAAAATGCAGACACATACAGTGCGTTTACTACATATGCACTATTAAGTGATTGTGTTTGGCTCTTTGCCTTTTTTCCTGGTACATTATATATAAGTCTGATCACTGGCTTAACAATTCTAATACTTCTGAATGTATTCTAAATTGTTATGTGCTTGCTTATTACTATAACTTAATTGGAGAGCTGAGCTTGTAGATGGCTCAGGCTGGCTATCACAGTCCCCTACGGACTATATTCTGTGTACTAGTATAAAATAGGGTTGCCTGTTCGTTTAACTAACCTTCAGCATCTGAACTGATGTCCCCCTGTGCCTGGGAGACATTTGGTTCTGGGAAATAACAATACATAATCACATACTCATCATTTTAATGGGAGCTCTCCTAACTTTGGGGCACTGCTAAAAGTATAGATGGATTATCTGCTTTACTTTTGACAACACATTTTTTCAAAAATTTTCTTTGTAAACTTGGAAACAGACTGATCATCAACTTTCTTAGGTTGTTGCTTTATTATAAGTTTCTTCATGAAAATCTTTTCAACACATCTTTTGTATCAAACAGATTGCCGGTTTCATTAGGCTTTTGGTTAACATCACTTTGCAATTTCCTCGTCAATTGGAAGTTCTCTTATTTGAGCATGTTGATCTGATTGTCAAGTTTTGTCAATGTTCTCTGAATATGAAACATTTTCTTCCTAAAAACTTTGTATTTTTCCTTAAAATTTGAAAACACACATACTTTACACTTTTGTTTATTTCTTAAACAAGCATTCCTTAAGAATCAGTCAGCCTCTTTTGAAAAAAGAGATAATTGTCTTGTTGAGGCATATAACATACTTATGACCTTTAGTCTACAATTAAAACAGTTTTTCCCTCTTGGTGTTCTGATGGTAGTATTCCTTTGATGTATTTTATGACTGAATTGAAGATGGAAGTCATTTATATGGGCTTCTTCTCTGGTCCTACTTCTGTTTCCCAAAACTGACTCTGGAATTTAACATCTCACACACACTAACTCAGTATTCCTCTTTCTAGTGGACATATCACTCGAATTTCCATGCAAGCCACAGTTGTAACCAAAACATATATACTGGCTATTTTTTTTTCTGTACTGTAATGGTGACCGTCTTACATCAAATGGTCTAGAATCTAGATTTATTCATCTAGATTAAGATCTTAATTAAATTAAATTAATTTAATTTAATCTTAATTAAATTAAGACCTTAATGGAGATTAAGATCCCTTAATAAAAGGATTTGTTGTGTAAAACTTGGACTCGGTCAAAAGGCTGCATCCAAGAATTAGCCAAATTCCAATTGCCACGTGTGGCCTTAAGGCAGCAGGTCCTTGACCCCTGGCTAGATCATTGGTCCCTTGATCCTTGATTGTCCAAATCAAACAATCCTGTCTGCTGCACTCTGGCATCAGGGTTTTGGTAGGCTGCTGCTTTCAAGTCTGAGCACTAGAGGTGATCTCTTGCTTGGTTTCCATATTCCATACCTGGAAAGAATTCCTGATGCTGGGTTTATCTGAGTTTCCTCTCACTTGATTCTTCACATTCAAACTTATTTATGATTTCTATTGACTCATCAGAATTTGGTGGTGGCTCTTTTTTCCTTTCTTTCTCATAACCAAGACCAAGACCAATTAGATGCACTTTCAGTTCTCGGGGGTACCAAATTGCCTTTTTTTTTATCTCTGCAAGTAACTTTGTCAAGGTATTTCAGATTTTGCAATCTGTAGACTCTGCCAAATTCCAAATTTTATGTCTTTTAAGATTTTACAAATGCTACGGTTTTTAAGACTTTCTAAGAATTACTTCTTTTTTTCCAATTTGGAATTTGAAACTGCCGATATTGCAGTTTTTCAGTTATGCTTCTGATCTAAATATCTGATGTTTCTTACAAACCAATTAATCCTTAACTTTCTTAAGTTGTTGCATTCTTATGTTTCCTCTTGAAAATCTTTTCAAAACATAACATGGGTTATGCTTTCATAAATGTCCTACTATAGGTCTGTGAATCTACTGTGGTATAATACTAGAGACCAAAGATATTAAACATATGACTTGCAGATCACATGAGACCCCTAACACTACCAAGAGCTTCCCAAACCAGATTAAAATTTAATTGTGACATATTTGACACTATAAATGAGAATACAATAAAACATAGACAATAGCATTTAAAAACTAAGGAATCAGGTGGCTTATGTATGGGTTAATAGTCCCTGGTTCTTTCTGAGTTTGCTAACACTGCTGTAGTCCATGGGATGGGAAGGCCTACTGGCATCTCTCTCTAGATGTTAATTTAATCTAGAGAACCAGTGCTCTAGAAATGCAACGTTGGGGGCTGCTTCTGGCCGTTCACATATATTTTGTTTTCCCAATTAGTTTTGTTAATTTGTCTTCAGATACTGTCTCACCAATTAACATTTTTTTTACCCTATTCAGTGTCATCATCCTCTGTGAGAAGCCTGGTAATTGGATTCTAATTACTGTCTGAAACCCTTATCTTATTAAGAATTTAGGGAGGATCCACCTCCTTAGGTAACGGAAAGCAAACTGATAAAGTTTTTATCTGTCTTCTTCTACCATTTAGTATGTGCCTCACATCTCTCTAACTTATCAATAACAACTAAAATACTCTCAATAACATTATCTCTTAGGTCATGGTGGATTCTCTTAACCGTCCTCCACGCGTCTCCGTCTGCATTGCTAAGTAATCTAGAAATGCAACATTGCCATCACTTGTACTAGCTTTTGTATTTAGTAAAGGCATAGTACATCAAAGCATAATCAGACTTGGATATTCAAGCAGTCAAAAATGTAGAAAAATATAGAAAAGAAACTGGTCTGACTTATAAAGGAAACGTACCAGAGAGCTGACTTTTTAATGATAAATTTTTAATGTAATTATTTTCTCTTAAGGATCCCCATAAATCTGGAGCATCCAAAGGTGGGGAGATCCCTGATAAAGCATCTCTCCAGTGGGTCCTTGCCAATGAAAAGGGTATGCCAATAAACCTAGGACAACCTCTATAGCGTAGCACGTGCACATGGCAAGGTACACCTCCAGTCCGGTCTTGCGCAAGATCCTTTCAGACTCTACTGTAGGACACATCTCTAAGGGAATCCAAGGGAAGTCTTTCTACCTTCTTTATTATTTAAGGATACAGTGAGATAAAGTGGCTTTAAAGGATCTTTCATTTTTTGTTGGCCAATCAATGACTTACTGAGGATGTGCCTCCAAATACTGACGGTGCAAAGGGGCTGGGGGCCAGGACACCCAGGAGAGGCTTGTGGGCTGTTCTAATCATTTTTCAGTGCAAACCCTGCCATACTGTCTGACATTCAGCAAGAAAGAAGTTGATTTATTTCCCTTGTGGTGGTGTTTGCCTGCTATTATACTTTTGCTTTCATTTATAAAAGATTTCTACTTATTCACTTTTACCCATCTCTCTCACACACTCAGATTTACTGCCCTGCCATGAATGGTAGACAACAGTGTCATCAGAGGAAGAAAAATATAGAAGTATTTCCAAACCGGGCACAGGATAAAGACCAGGACTAGGAGCCGAAAATCCAACCTGGGCTTTGGTCCTGGCTCTGTCGGTAACTCCACATAAGCTGTTTTATTGCTGGTCTCAGTATCCTTCTGTGTCTAATGAAGAGCTTGGATTAGATCAGGTCTGAGGTCCAGAATGTGTTTGTTTTTCTTTAATGTATATATGTGTGTGTGTGTGTGTGTGTACATATGTGTTGTTGTTTAGTCATCCAGTCATGTCTAACTCTTCATGACCCTATATAGGGTTTTCTTGGCAAAGATACCGGTGTTGTTTGCTATTTCCTTCTCCAGTGGATTAAGGCAAACAGAAACCTCAGACACTCATTAACTGTATGACCTTGGGCAAGTCACTTAGCCTCAGTTTTAACCCAGTGGAGAAGGAAATGCAAACCACTTCACTATCTTTGCCAAGAAAACTCCATGTACAGTATGGTCCATGGGGTCACAAAGAATTGGACACAACTGAATGACATAATAACAACAATATTCATTTATGTGCATATATGATATATTTCAATATAATGGGTTTCTTTGTAATCCTATGTATTTTATCTAATATCTTTAAAAAACATTATTCTGGGAAGAGGACCATAGGCTTCATTAGACAGTCAAGAAGGTCCTTGACACACAAAAAAGTGAATGTTAAGAACCCCTGGATCAGATGATCTCTCAGGTCCTTTCCAGTTTAACATTCTATGGCTTCGATAATCTACTCTGTCAATTGCTAGGTTTAGATTAGAACATCAGCGGAGAATGGGGAGGTCCCTTGATTTTGTCTAGTCCAATGATCTCATTTTACAGGTACATAAACTAAGATCTAGAGAGATAAATTGCCTCACTCAATTCACATAGGTAACAAAGAGGCAGAGAAGGAAATGAACCCAGGTCCTGAGGTTTCAGACTGGGTTCAATGCCATTCAAGTTCACTAAGTATTTATTAAGCACTTTCTATGTGGCAAGCTAGTGTCAGCAGCTAGAATTATAAAGACAAGTCCCTCCTCTTGAGGATCCTACTACCTTTCCAATATGTGGGGTGTTCAAGGAGGACTAGCACCAATCCTGTGAGGGCTTACCAAGCCCTTTTCAGGGCTGCTCATCAACCTTTGCTGTCTACCACACTCTCACCTGTGGCTCCAAGAAGCTGTATCATGTGCAATGGCCACACCCTGGTAAAACCATCTTAGCAGCTGGGCTAAACTAGAGTGACAATAACTGACAGGCCTCAAACCTGTCTGTGATTTAAGGGATGTCTGCTCCAAGCATGGGCAGTTATACGGCACTGTGGATGGACCACTGGGCTTGGAGTCAGGAAGACTCCTCTTTTGAGTTCAAATTTGGCTTCAGACACTTAGCAGCTATGCGATCCTGGGCAAGTCACTTAACTCTGTTCCTCATCAGTGAAATGAGCTGGAGAAGGAAAAGGCAAATCATTCCAATATATTTCCCAAGAAAACCCCAAATGGGTCATGAAGAGTCAGAGACAATGACTGTAAAATGACTCCATGAAAACAACAAAAATCCCAAGCATGTGAAGACTTCCCCTGGTGGCATGGGCAACTGAGAACAATTTGTTCCAATAGCCATGAAGGTGGCTAAATCAGGCACCGTAGAGCATTTAGAGCTTGGTCAGGCATCAAAGATGCCAGGGTCATCCACCGCATCCAGGGTCAATGCCAGTCCTCTTGCCTTTTGTCTTGCCACTGGACTTTGGTGACTCAGGAAGAGTGAGGCTGATGACTCTGTGCAAGCCTGCCTCGCTTAAATCCAATTCATAGGCAAGTCAAGACATTACTTATGGTGTCATTGGTTCCTTCTGAAAATGAAGGACAAAACCCCCACCACCACCAGCACCACCAGCACCACCAGCACCCCCACCCCCACCAGTACCCCTACTGCCACCTGCACCACCAGTGCCACTAGCACCCCCACCCCCACCACCTTTCCACTATAGTAATCTACCTGTTTCCACCCGATAGATATCTCAGATTACCTGCGGCTCTCAAATTCAGTCACAGGCTTCCTGGCTAGAGAAAAAATTACATCATTTTCCTTTATTTCTTCATTGTCTGTGAGTCACTGTGGGATAGCTGATCTTAAAAAATCCAGAAGACCTGTTTTTAAGTTCCACTTCTGACACTCACTGCCTATGTGACTCTGGTACCTCTCGGTTCCAGGAGGCAACTCTTGAAGACTCTGAGTGGTAGAAGAGGGGCAATCTGCATTGGTAGAGGGAGGTTTCTCTTTGGGACTTCATTTCAATGGAATCACAGGTCCAGCTCCAAAGCAAAACGACCCTTATTTTCTTATTTGTTTGATAATTCAATAGAAAACAATTTTTCATCTTCAACGTTCCTGACAAGGTGGCTTACATCGTGTATCCTTTGGAACGGAGGTAGGAATAGCTGGCTCAGAATTGCTGGGAAGTTGCTTTGAGGGACTGTGGCTCCCCATGAAGTTGTCTTCCAGCAGCTGAGATGAATTGGAAGAAGGCCTGTGACTACCAGATCTATTCAGGATGCTTGTGTGCAATCTGATAATGGTTGAGTTCTCATCAGATTTCCCATATATCTTCTGGGGACAACTATCCTCTTTCTGTGAAACCAAACACAAACAATGTTGAAATGAGAACTTGGTCACTTGTATGTGCTAGAAAATTCCTCTCTGCCCACATATTCCTCTCAATGGGGAAAGGAGCAGATGGCAGATCAGGCCACAATAGGTTGTGACCACAGCTCTAAGAGAGAACAAAACACCACTCTCTCCCCTCTTTCTTCCCCCTTTCCCTTTGTTTCAAGTTGGGGAAAAAAGTGTGATAAGAGACAAGTCTTGGTAAATTCCCACATATAAGACCCTAGATTTAGACTTGGAAGGAGCCATAGACACCATCAAGTACAATCTCTTCTTATTTAGTGAGGAAAGCAAGGCAGAGAGACATTAAGAGACTTGCCTGGTGTGACACAGCTACCAAGTGTCTAATGCAGAGTTTGAACCAAAGTCTTCCTAGCTCCAAGTCCACTTCCCTTCCCCACTGGAGCACCCTGCCTTTTAGGAAACCCCAAAGCCATGAAGTTCAGCAGTTTAAAACACAAAGCCCACTAGTATGAATGATTTAGGGCTGAATCAAGATGCCATATGATGGGATTTGATGCTGGCGTAGAACTGGAGAGACCCAGGAGAGAAGACAAGTCTTAGAGAAAGACGGGATTATGGTCTGGATGAGGGAGGGGGCATTTCCAACAGAAAGGGGTGATTTTAGAAGGAAGAAGTATGGGCCTGATGGGAACAAGTGAACCTGCTTGATAAGAGTAGGAATCATGGACTAGGAGGTGGGGGTGGGGAGTAACAGCAGATAGGGGGAGTCATGCAAGAAATAGCCCATTGGTAAAGGGCCTTCAAACCCATGATCAGGGGGTCTTAATCAGATTCAAGAGGCAATTGGCAGCCACTTCAGTTCCAAGAATATAGTCTGTGGTTAAAACAACACTTGAGGAAGATGATTCTTGGGGAGAGGCTGGCTGCAGTGAATGCTCTTACACAGAAGCGGGGGCACAAAGAGGTGAGGGTCTAGGTGAGGAGGTGAGGGAAAAATGGGGCTGGGGGGTAAATCTAAGGTACATCATGGATGGGATATGAGAATGAAAGAGAGCAAGGAGCAGAGATATGTTCAACTTTAGAAACCTAGTCGGCTGGGTAGTCACTGATGGGCACCTGGGTCTAGGTAGGAAGATTAAAAGGACAACAAAGAGACAGTTTAGATAGTAACAGGTCATTCGATGCCTGAAGAGGCAGCACGGAGTGGAAAGCAAAATAGCCATGGAATTGTGAAATTCCTAGTCTGAATCCAGCCTCAGATACTTACTAGGAGCATAACTTACAGCAAGCCACTGAACCTCCTTGGGCCTAAAGTTCCTCATTTGTAAAATAAAGGATTGAGCTAAATTATGTCTAAGGTGATTTGCAGCTATCAATCTGTAATTCTATGATCACCAATTCACTGTCGATAGAATGTAAAATTGGTCCAAGCTTACCAGCTTAAAAAAGTCAGAATCATATTAGAAAAGAAACCAGTCATCCACTACTGAGAGAGAGGCAATGAGATTAAAGACAGAGAAAGGTTTCACATATTACAAAATATTCACAACAGCACTTTTGCAATAAGAAAAAATGGAAACCAAAGTGGATTCCCATCTACTGGAAAATGGTTGAACACCTTGTGATATATGACTAATGGGAGATTATTGTTCTGTAATGAAGGATGGGTATGATAAATATTCTGAGAAACAAAGGCAGACTTGTATAAACTGATTCAGAGAGAAGCAAGTAGAACCAAAAGATAACATCCTCAATGACAACAGTAACACAAAAAAGACAATATTAGATTTTTTCCAGTCCCAGATTAGTAGCCAAGAACAATCTTGCTGCCAGGAAATGAAGAATAAATATACTTTCTCCCTCTTGGCAAAGAAGATGGGGGTGTGTGCTCTGGATGAAGAATGTCATTTATACCACCAGATACATTTAATTTGTCAGTTGGCTTTTGCTTAAAATTTTCTTTGTTATAAGAGAGGATTGAAGTAGAAGAAACAGAGAAAATAATGAGATGATTCTACTGTTAAAACGGGAGCATCACTACAAGTTTGGGAGTATAAAAGTGAGGTATGTAGCCAAGAAAGAATACAGAAGGATGACCTAGACCTAGACAAAGGCTAAAGCCTAGAATGTCTGCAGCTTGAGGAAAAATACCAAATGCTTTTAAAGCTACCCTCAAGGCAAGGAGAAAAGGGAAGAGATAGGGCAGACCCCACTGCTTAGGAATGGAGGACAGATAAAAGGCAGAACCATTCCATTCCCATTATGCTTCCATCTTCAAACAAGGAGAATTATCTTCAAATGTGTTTTTGTGCCTTCATGCCATTGCTCAGATTGGCCCCTACACCTACATATCTTCCTTTGCATATTTCACCTGTCCAAGACTTAACCAACATTTCAGTGCACCCCCAGGCCTCCTCCTCCAGGAAGGCTTCACTCCCTTTTCTCTCTACTTTACATCATGTGCAACTTTCTCCTAAAACCTCACATGGCAAATTGTTTTTGTAACTCTCTAGTGTACTTAACACATAAGATCATGAATTAGAGCTCTCCATGGCTGTTCCTCTAGGCACCTTGAAGGTAAGTTGTAAAATCCTCAAGGGCAGGAAGTCTTTCATTTCTATATTTGTATCCCTACTATCTGGCACAATAGCTGACACATAGTAAACTCTTAATGAAGGCCCTTTGATTGATTGATTAAACGGGGGATTGTGACTTGTCTAAACTCACTGTCTCTCCCAGAGTCTAGCAAGTGGCTGATTAATAAATGGCTGTTGAATAGCTGAATGAATGCATGAATGTAGAAGGACAATTAAGAGTGAATCAAAGACCAAGGAGACAGCAAGACAGTGTCTAGCTGCACTAAATGATGGATGTCTTCAGGTCCAGATGAATTACATTTTGTACTGAAAACAACCAAAAGCAACAACCACCAAACTTGTAGATGTGAATATGAAGCCAGTGGAAGCATGTTGAATTATACAAATGATTATCAACCACATAGAGTCTGAGCACCTAGGAAAGAAAGTGGTGCTTACAAGGAACCAGCATGGGTTCGTTGGTAATAAGTTATGTTGAGCTCCTTCTACACAGGCAGGAGTATAATGGAAAGCACAATGGACTTCAGGTCAGAAGACCTGGTTTCAAATATCTATTCTGCCATTCATGGGACTTGGGATAAGCATTGAAGGATGAGTAGATTTGGATAAGTGGAAAGGAGTGGGGGAGATATTCCAGGCCCAAGCAAAGGTGTGAAGTAGAGAATGTACATGCTGACTTCCGAAGACAGAGAACAGAAGTCTGTCAGAAGGGAAGGCTGCATGTGGGGCTATCCAAAGATGGTGCCTGGTTTTCAGTCAAATGCCATGACAATTACTGGATTCTAAGAGTACTAAACAAGCATGTTGAGGAATAGCATCCAAGTGATGGTGACCAGAAGAGAAGTGCCAGATAGAGTTTCTTTGTCAATGAACTTGAAGAAGCATTTATTGAATGTCCACTATGTGACAGGAATAAGGCTACTTGACATCACAGATAGAGAGGTGACCTCCAAATGATGAAGACCTGCATTCAAGTCCTGCTTCTGACATAATGACTGTGGGACTCTAAGCAAGTCACTTCACTTTGAGTACTCCAGACAACTCTTCAAGACTATAGTGGCAGAATATATACTTGTCAATCTGTATTGGTGAAGTGAGTTTCCTCTTTGGGAGTTCTTTTGCCCTTGAAATCACAAGTTGGGCAAAAGAAAAATATGCCCGACACTGTGCTCAGTGGGAAAAGACAAAAGTGAAAGAATCTCTCCCTCCAAAGAACTTACATTCTACTGAGTAGGAAAAACACACTGGAATATATAAAATAAATAAATACAAAGTAATTTGGCCAAGGTTGGGTTCGATTTCCAGTAACATAATCAGAACACCCTTTTTTGTGTCTTTAAATAGAATCCAAAGTCTTGTTTTATATGATTCTCCTAAATAGACTCTATGTTCCAGTCAAACCAGACTTAGCAACTTCATCTTCTACCTGTAAGTATTGGCACATGCTAGCCTCAGCTCCTGGAAGGCCTTCTCTTCCCTTTGCCTCTTGGGGTCATTGTCTTCCTTCAAGACCCAATGCAGGTGCTTCCTCCTATGAGAAGTCATCCCTGCTCCCCCCATCTCGTATACTGTGTCCCTCCTTAATTTGACCAATACTATTGTTACCGAGCTCTTGTTTGTGTGCCAGGTCTGGAAGAGACAGAAGAGACCTCAGAGTCATGTAGTCCAAGATCGCTATTTTTAATAGGAGGAATCTGGTCCCTGGGGATGGGTAGTATGATAGAGGGTGTTGATGAATGAACTTGCCAAGGTCGCAGAGCTAGTAAATGTCAGCGGAGGGATATGAACCCAAGTCCTCATAGCCAGGGCTCTTTTTGTTATATCTACTCCCTCGCACAAACATACCCAGTAGAATGTTAGTTTCTTGAATACGGTGCCTGGCACTTAGTAGGTGCTTAATAAATGCTCACTGATTGATTAAGTTCTTGTAGGAAATGTCTTCATTTTTGTCTTTTTGTCCCCAGGGCCCCATGAGGTCTTGATATTTTTAAATGTTCTAAATTGAATGAAAAAGACAACCAAGCCATTACTTTATCATCTAGACAAGATACCCAAGGATGGAAGCTTGGCATGATCATACTTCCTCCTTGTCTGCACTTGTTGAAATCCTTTACCTTGAAGACTTAGCCTAGGGGTCACCTCCTTGGAGCCTCACTAGCTAAAAAGGACTTTGTCTAAATCTCTTCTTTGCTCTCATTAGAATTTGTATCATACTTCTCTGTGTACATTCCCATCCCTTCTTAGTGAAGTATAAGCACCATGAGGGCAAGCACATTTTTTTTTCCTTTTTTGTATCTGTATCCTCAGTATCTAGAATGGATGAGTCACACATAATAGCAGCTAAATAAATATCTGTTGAACTGAACTGGGTTGAATTGAGTTGAATTGAAGCAACCAAATAGTGATTCCTGCCTCAGGCCTAGTGCTTGACTCTCAAGTTTGCCTGTGAAGCAGAGTTCATGGGTAATTCACTTCATTAAACAGCAGCAGAAGAAGTAGAAACTTAGGACCCAACGCAGCTTCTAAGAGACCCTCTGCTACTATGGTGTGGTGGGGTGTGCCAGGGAACTGCATCGGCCATTTGGCTTGAGGTTCCCTTCACTCCAATTAACCGCCAAGGATTTATGAAGCACCTCCTCTGTTCCAGGCCCCATGTGCCTCACTCCGGGCATGGAAAGCCTAGCCACAGCTTCTTATTCAGCTCTCTGTTCTTTTTGTTCCATGTACATGTTCCCTGTACCTGTTACGCACCTCAGTGCCTTTGCATGGCTTCTCTGCCATCTTTAGCACATACTTCCTCCTTCCCTCCACCTCTTATTATGTCTGCCTTTCTTCAATGCACAGATTAGGTGCCATCTCCCATAGGAGGCCTTTTCTGATCCCCACAGGACTTAATGCCATCTTTCCTTGAAATTCCTTTGCATGAATCTTGCATTTCCTTATTTATGGCCAAGTTTCATCCCTGAAGGGATGTAAGCTATAGTCCCTGTTGGGGCAGGGACTGGTTCATTTTAGTCTGTCACTCCAGCGCAGTGCCTGGCACATAGTAGGCGTTCAATATATATTTGTTAAATGGGATTGTTCTTGAAGGGCACAGTTTTGCTAAAGTCATAGTTATATTCCAATCCTGGTTTCTCTATGGCATGAGGAAGGGATCGAAAGGGGAAAGAGTTCGTCTTGTGCAATCAGTTATAAAGAAGTGCAGAAATTAATATTACAAAAATGCAATGCATCTTTGATCTGAGGTCTTGGCTCCTTTGTTTTGGCTTGTCATTCGGAAAATGTTCTGTGAGGAAATTATTTGCACATCTATGATTTCTATTTTTTTAAAAATCTTCTTTCCTCATTTTTATTCTAACTGAACACTTACCTTCTCCCCGCCCCCCCTCCCCACACACACTCTCACAACTTTTCCAAAAAGTCACGAAACCCTTCAGGAAATCAAACCAACTGCCATCAGGCAGTTCCCCATCAGCATACTGGAACACGTGACAGCCCTTCTAAAATGAAACCACAGCTGTTTCGAAGGTACAAGTGGGGCCGTTCACAAGTGGGGGGTTCACCTCTGCCTCCCCCACGCCCCACGTGGAGCTGCGGGCGCCTTCATTTCTTCCCCATCAATTCCAGCCTTGCAGACTTCCTGGGGATATGGTCTAATGAGGACCGGGGCTCGGGGCTGGCATTCGGGAAAGAATCACCTGCCGAGGAGGCCCCCAGTGCGCCTCTGGGCTGCCCCTGCCTCACCTGTACTTCCCATTTCCTCCGAGGGGCAGAGGCAGAGGCCTCTTTCACTCACCCTCTTTTATCTGATGCAGTGCATGACAGGTAATCTAGCTGAAAGTTCCCGACAATTGCCGCGCGAGAAAAACACTGGCTGATGAAATCTGAGCAGTTATCACACTAACCATCACCTGTCAAGTCTCCTGCTTCAATTTAAGAGCGCATCAATTTTCTGAAGAGGAAATCAAGGGCAAAGAATAAAAGCGCCACAGATAAACACTGACAAAGCCTTTCTGCTGCTGCTGCCTTTTTTTTTTTTAATTTATGATGGGACGGGCTATCATAGGTTGCTCCGTGAGGTTTTATCAACTGTCCTGATACATCCCAGATAGCTGGGAATTCTTTGGCCATTGATGAAGTGCTAGGCTAGCACTTACCCAAAGGGCAGAAGATTTCCAACTGAAAATTACTTTCCCTAAATACCTCAGAGATATTGGAGTCAGAGGGAGCAAGGAGATGGAACAAATGACAGCTGTGTCTAACAATGGCCCTCTCTGTTCTGCGGCTGGCAGACAAGCCTGATTAGAGGGAGAACATGGAATAGTGTTTTCTTAAAGCCAGGGAGCATATTGTGTAAAGTGTCAGGGACAAAGAGTTCATATGTTCTTTGTAGTGAAATAGGGCCTCAGCACTCTCTGCTGACTGTCACAGCACCTCCTTGGCAGAGGATTTTTGCAAATGTCTTTAGTTACCCCACTCTCAAAAAATACCAGAAAGGCAAGATTTAGGGCCGGGGAGGAGACATGCCAATGAACTAGACTCTGGAAGGCACATGACATTCTTTTTCTAATTCGTTCGGGGTTGGGCAACCTGATGAGATACGACTCACTCATTTGGATAACAAAAAAGGGGGTTCGTGCATTTCTTTAAAGAAATATTGTGGAAAAGAGGAAGATCGGTGAATGAGTGGGAGTGTAGCACAGAGTGGGTGGGACGATGATAACAGACAAGAGAAAGAAGGACAAACTCGATTTGGCTCCCTCCTCCCCTTTCAAGAGCAATGGTCTTTGGGCTGAAGAAGACAGTACAGAAGAAGTGAATAAGGAATCAAAAGCCATCGTAAGTAAGGAGAGCATGAGAGAATATCTAGATCTTCTAGGTAAATTTCATTCAGCAGCACCAGTGGAACCATATCCTCCAGAGGCAGTGGAGGGTCATGGAAAGAACGCTAGAGTTAGAATCAGAAGTCGTGGGTTCAAATTCTGCCTTTGCCACTTTCTACTTGTTACTGGAACATTTGCTGCATTGTTCTAGGTCTCAGGTTTCTTATCCAGAAGATGCAGGAGATGGAGTATTACCCCCAAGGTCCCTCCCATCTCTGGATCGAGGATTCAGTCACCATCAATTATCTCTGAAATATTGTGGAGGATTTGAGAGGTGCTACAGGACCAGAGGAGGGCAGAGATGGTCCCAGTTGTCAAATAAGGAGAGTAGAATCTGCCAACTGCAATTCCTGGAACAATTCTGGAACTGATCCTTAAAGAGAAGGTTCATGTTAATGAATATTTAGAAAAAGGGAGCAGTGCTCACCAAGGGCCAATGTAGCTGACCAACATTATTTTCCTTTTTAAGAAGGTTACTATGCTAATAGACCAAGGGAATGTTATACGTATAGTTTCTATACACTTAAGCAAAACATTCCACAAAGGCTGCTGCTTTTCTTCTGGACAAGATGAAGCCATAGTACAATAATTAAGTGATTTCAGAACTGGTTTGAATGTCCAGATCCAATAAGTAGTCATCAGTGATTATACGGTGTTTAGAAGGACGTCTCTACTGTTGTGCCTCAGGGATGTGTCTGATCCTTGAGCTACTTAGCATTTTTATCAAGGCCTTGGATAAAGTCTTTGGTGACATGTTCATCGTGTTGGCAATTGACACAAAATTGGGAGGGAGGGCTAACACGTACGACAAAATTGAAGAGCTGTTCACAGGCTAGAATGTTGGGTTGAATCTAATACAGTTACATATTCTAGGGATTATATTGTAGTGAGGGGCTGGTGAGAAGGTGTTCTTGACTGATGCAATATCCCTCATGGGAGAAACTGGGGGAGTGGGGTGGCTGCTTCTTGAAAGGCATGATGATGTGTAATGGAAATACCTTAGAGAGATCTGGAACTAGTTCTGCTCTGCTAGCCATATGATGAAGAGGAAGCTCTTTGATTAACCATGGAGCTGGAATTAGGGGAACATTCAAAAGGCACTAGTCATCCAAAGGCAGAACTTTTAAGTGTGACTGTTTCTTGCTTGGCTGTGTGTTAGTGAGAGGAGAAAGACTGTACTATAAGGGGAGAGACTTTGGGCTCTCTTCATTCAAAGTAGACATGTGACTCATTTGTCTGTTCTTTAAGACTTTGTGTTTTTTTTTTCTTGTTTGGGGTGAAGAAGATTGTAGATGGCTATGACCTTGTAAGCTTCTAAATGTCAAGAGAATGTGCTAGCAAGAAGTTTGGAAACAGAGTCCATGCTGGGGTTAGTGATCAACTGGTACAGTATCTCTGCCCCAAAGTATGACCCCTAGGATACAGCCCATCAGTAGCTGAGAAGCAGAAACATCTAGCAGTTTTCTCAACTGGAGTGAATCTACATTAAATTTGAATTAAATCTCAGCCAACTCTCTACAGGCACTGCAGTAGTTTATGGCACAGTGTGCCCCACCGGGCGTTAGGAAAAATGTTTGAAATTCTGTTCTTGCTATATCTTCATGGTAAAAAAAAAACCAAAAAACTACTTTATAAAAGTTAATCAGTGTTAACCAGGTAAATGGATCTGAGGAATTAAGCAGTGGTGGTTAACAGGGGAGAGAATACATTGAAATGGGGGTTCAAAGTGACGGCATTAGAAAGACACTTAACCCTTCAGGGATACCTCCAGAATTATGAAGGGGAGATGTTACTGACTTCACACTGGGAGAGTGAGGATAGAGTGCTAAAATCTTACACAGGATTCAAATGATCAACTTTATAAGGGCTCCCTATCAAACAAGAACTTCTAGGAAAACTGGAAAGCAGTTTGGCAGAAATTATGTTTGCACAAATAACTTACACCATTTACCAAGATAAACTCCTAATATCTATGTAACCTATGCATAAAGTGATATTTTTTTAATTGAGAAGAATGGAGGGAAATACTTTGAATAGTTATGGCCAAGGAGTGAATTATCAGTCAAATAAGGAATAGAGGTGATCATAAAAAATAAAATAGACAATTTCAATTAACTAAAATTACAAAGCTTTTACATGAACAAAATTAACGCAGCCAATATCAAAAGAGAAGTTTTCAATTGAGAAAAATGTAGCAAATAACTGATAAAATTATATCTAAGATATATGTGTATATATTTGATACAAATATGCAAGAAGAAGAGCCATTGCCAAATAGAGAAGGGATCAAAGAACATGATCATATTATTCTCAAAGGAAGACATTCAAACTATCAACAATGAAATGAAATCCTATTTCATTTGATGATCTCATCAGCTCTTATAGATTTAATTATCATTTCTATATGGATGATTTTCAGATCTATCCATTCAGCCTTAATCTCTCTTCTGAGATTAATTCCAGTTTATCTTGTCTACATTTTGGTTGTACATAGGTGTTTGGGTGTTGTCTCCCATCATACCGAGCTTCTTGAAAGTAGGGACTGTCTTTTGCTTTCCTTTGTACCCTCAATGCTTAGTACAGTGCCAGATGGCAATATAGTAGGTGCTTAATAAATGCTTGTTGACTGACTGAAAGAATGCTCCAAATTTCTACTAAGAAGAGAAAATTAAATTAAAACAACTTTGATAATTCATCTCACAACCACTAGGCTGGCAAAGGTGACGAAAGATGAAAATGGTAAATGTTGGAGAAGCAGTGAAAAGAGAGTACTTGTGCCCTATCGGTGAAGCCGTGAAGTAATTTGGAAGCAGTTTGACATTATGATCAACAAGTAGCTAAGTACATGTGACCTCTGATTCAGTGCTACCTTTACAAGGCATATACATCCCAAGAAGGTCAAAGACAGAACAAGAATAGACATAGTAGCATTTTTTCATCTTAGCAAAGAACTGCAAATGAGTAGGGAGCCCATTGATTGGAGAATGTGGATATGAATGTGGTAGAATATTACTGCACCATAACAAATTTACAAATATAAAGAATTCGAGGCCTCTTGGGTAAATTTGTATAAAATGATTCAGAGAGGAGGGAGATGAACTAGATAAACAGTTGACACACTGGCCACAGTTGTGTAAAAGAAAGCATCATTAAAAGCCAGATTCTTCTTCAAAAAAAATCAGATTCTTCTTTACAACGTGACTAATGCGGAAATAAGTTTAATGTGATTGCATATGTATAGCCAACATCAGATTGTTTGCCCTCTTGTGGAGGGGGCCAAGAGGGAGGGGGAAAATTTAGAACCCAAACTCTTGTAAAAATGAATGTTGAAAACTGAAAATAAATAAATACTATTTTTAAAAGCCATCAAAACTGTGCCCTAGGCAATGAACACTCATGACTTCAGAGGGCTGCGTATGAAGCATGGCTCTTCCCTTTCAGTAGAAAGGTGACCGATTTGAAACCGGCCTGCTTCCCCATCCTGATTCAGAGCTTCACATCTGCCTGCATGCAGGATATGCACCATCCCTCTCTGAAATTCAGAAACTGATGGTGGGATCAGTAAATGTGGAAACTGTTATTTTAGCTCATGTCAAGTTCAACTCAGAGTGTTCTGGTCTCAGGTTCAATTAATATTTATAAAATGATAATGTCTATACTTTTATATTGCTCATGAATTTAAATATACTTGAGATGTTTAAGGAATTGACCTGTCCACAAATATTTGTTAAGCACCTACTATGTGCCAGGTTCTGTGCTCACAAAAAACAAACTAAAACACATACACAGACCTCAGGGAGTTGACATTGTCCTGGGCAGATACAACATGTGTACAGAGAAGTAAATGCAAGAGGGCTTGGAGAGAAGGCTAAGGAGCTGGCTGACTCAAGGAAGGCTTCCTAGAGGAGGGAGAATATAGGCTAAGCCTTGAAAAAACGTGAGAGATTCTGAGAGGCAGAGGGGTTCATGCCAGAGACAGGACACAGCTTATGGCAAGGAGGAAATCTGAAGTTGGAGGAATGATAGTCAGTCAGTTAACAAGAATTAATAGGAAGGACTCATTTTGTGTTTTGTTTTGTTTTTACCTTTCTTGGTATCTATAATGCTTTGTACGGCACCCGGGACTTAGGAGGCTCTTAATAAATGCTTGATGATTGAGTATTAAGTACTAACTCTGTGCCAGGCACCCATGCTAAGAAAATACAAAGAAAGGTCAAAAAGAAAAGTCCCTTCCTGTCAGGAGCTTGTATTGTAATGAGAGAGAGAACAGTTTGGCTTGAATATAGAATGAGTGGAGGACAGTAGTGTGAAGTATATGGAGATGTAGGTGGGAGTCAAATTGTGGAGGGTTTTAAATTCTACACTGAGATGTCTGTATTTTATCCTAGAAGCAAAAGAAAGCATAGAAGTTTCTTGAGCAGAGGTGTGTTGTGGTCAGAGGTGTAATTTTATTAATATTAATTTGGCAACTGTATGGAGAATACAGCTAGTAAAACTGACTGACCTTTAAATCTTTTTGAAAAAAATATTCTTTAAAAAATTAACTGGTTCATATCTTAAAATGAAAGTTACTCCCTTCCCCCTCCAAATCTCAAATGCAATGACAGTCCGTGTCTGAAAAGTTAGGCTCTGTTTTACCATTTTAAAATGTGCTTTCAGATTTTTATCAAGAGAATATGAAATAAAAATAGTTCACTATAAATACAGCTCACAATTGACAGCCTGAGAAACATTGTGTAAAAGCTGGCAATTAAAGCTTCAAA
>CM053623.1:9158154-9250170 GCA_028646595.1 Phalanger gymnotis | reverse complement strand
GCAGCCGAAGCTGAAGATAAAGTGAAGCCGAAGCAGAGCCGACCCGACCCGTGTGTGGACCAAGGAGTGCTGAGCAAGGACTTGAGGCCAGTGGGTAATCTTCTTACCAGCATGAATATGATTTTGTTTAATACCATCATGCTTTTCTGTGGCCTCCTGGTTACTCTTGTGAGGCGGACTTATTGGGCCTGGAAGCTTGTGATCAAAGTGTTGAAATGGGGAGGCTGGTTCATGGGTCTGTTACTGTGGAGCCTAAATAAATGCTTTAATCCTTCTGCTTTCTATTTAGAGAATTTCTTATATCTAACAATTCTGAACTGTTCAGACATATGTATGATTCTCTTTGAGATCATAAATTCGGCCTTCCTACTATAGCAAGGAATGGCCAGAGTGTTCCCCTAAAATGCTCATGATATTGGAAGACCTCCAACAGGTTGGCTGGACTCCCTCTGGTGAATTTTTGAAAGAATTTGGGCAAGAGTTATCCAGGGTAAATAGGCAGGTATGGATTGGGATCTGTATCACTAAAGGAAAGCCATTTAAAAGAGTTAATACCCTCCCAAGAACAGTAGAAGATAAGATTTTTAAAGACAGGGACTTTCTTGTTTTGTTTTTGTAGCCCCAAGCACAGTGCCTTACATATAAGTGGTATTTACAAGATACTTTGGGATTGGTGTTACTTCTTTTGAGAAATTTCACATATGCATAGGAGAAAATTTTTAGAGGAGAATCTTTAAGCAAAATTTTACTCTACTGAATAAAAACACTTTTAGAGTTGATGAATAGTAAGCATCCTAGGGCTTTGTATTCTTTTCATCTTTTAGTCAAAAAGGCCATCTCTCCCTCAGCCTCACCTCCTGCTTTTCCTTCATTCATGTGCCTTTCAGTCTTCTGTCTCTATAACCCTGAACCGTGATTTGGAACCATGATCAGATAAGATCTACCATTGCGCCTAGATCTAATGTATCAATCCATGCCCCTCTAGCCCTGCTCAATATCCCTGACCAATTTCCATTCCCCTCTGTGTGTTGTCTTTCCCATTAGAATAAAAGCTTCTTGAGGGCAGAGACTATCTTTGCTATTTTTATTTGTGTCCCCAGTGCTTAATAAAGTGCTTGCTTGACACATTGTGAATGATTGTTTTTATTGGTTTACTCATTCACTGGAGTAATGCACTGTGGGCATAAGCAAGCTACAACACACTACTTTAATGGAATAAAGGGTGTCACCACAGAAATGTAGGAGTGGAAAAAATGTACTAGTTACCTGGTGAGATTAAGGGGCAATTGCTATTCTCTGTATTGGCATATGTCTTGTTACCCTTATTAAATGGTCAGGTCCTTAAGCTCAAGTCCTCATAAGCTTATAGTCTTAGGGTAGAAGGGACCCCTGGGGTCAAGTCCAATTTTACAGATTGCAGACTGAGGCTAAGAGCTTACCTAACTTTCCCAGATTCCCACAACTAGCAAGCGTCTGAGGCAGGATTTGAGTCTTCCTGACCCAAAGTCCAGCATACTCTCCACTATCTGACCTAACTGCCAACTGATATGCTTTCAGTGTCGAGAGAAACCAACAATGTTTCCCAAAATACTTGTGTAAACTCAGAGGAGGCTGTCACACTGAACAGGCAGGTTTGGGTGCATTGCAATCTTTCACCTTAGATGAAATAACCACATTGATGAGATCAGAGATTCATTGGAGCATTTGAAAGCCAAGAGCAGTCTCTAGGCTAGAAGCCAGATGATGAAATATCCTCCCCACTTCTCTGGAAGGAGGGATGGGATGTGGGTGTTCAAGAAGGGATTCACTGTCAGACTTGGTCTGCAATGGAAAGGGTTGGACACTAATTATATTTAATTGAGCCTCTTTCACTATAAGAGGGAGTTCTTTGGGCTATGGGCAAGGAGGAGGAGAAAGGTATTTGGAAATGGCAGGTATATAAAGAAAAGAATTTTTAAAAGACCAAAACTTCCCAAAATGATTCTCTCATCTCTGCAGAGACGAGCATCCAAAATATAGATAGCTGGGCGGAGCTCTTTCTTTAGACTCACATATTCAGGAAAAAAAAAGTCACACACAACCTTTCCAAAAGTAGTACATTCACATCTTGCCTATTTTGTCCCCCTCACCATCCTCTTTTCCAAGTAAAAGAGGAGAGATAGGCTCTTGTTCTTCGAAGTTGCCTTTGCTAGGGTAACAATGCCTTGGCTTTCCCAAGGGATTATCCACGGTGTGACTTACTTTTCAAGTAGTGCCCATTTATCTTTTCTCTGACAAATTTCAACACATGCCCAGCCATGGCCTCAAACATTTCTGCAGATTAATCCTCCACTCTTCTCAAAGGGAAGAATTCTTCTTCAACAATATATTTCCATGTGCAGTCCCTGGCAGGAGGTTAATTTCCACAAGCCCTGTGAGAGCTCCTCCAAAACACCATTTTAGTTATTCACTAAGGACAACAGCCTCTCTTGCCTGGAGTTCCTCAGCTCTATTGTTTAAATGAAAACAGGAAAAGAAGACAGCCAGGGAGCTTAAAAAAAAAAAAAAACAAAAAACACCGTGCATTTTTCTTGGCCTGAGTTTAGAACAGACTCTACATTCGAAGAGTGGGTAGCATTTAAATACCAACAGATATCTGTTGAGCAAATATTGCCTGCAGGGCTCTTCATGTAGATGAGACACGTGTGGTAATTCTCTACCAGTTCCCTTCTTTCTCAAGGGCTTTGACATCTGGCTCACTGTCTTCATCTCCACCCCAACCCATGCTCTTTTTCAGAAGGACATCAATATCCATGTTGATTTCCCACTCAAACAGCTTTGCTTCCCCATTTATCCCCTTTCTGATCTCCCGCAACTTTCATTCCTTCAACCCATCTCAGCCACACATAAAATTGGTCAGACCTGGTATAGAATCATCACCCCACTGGGCAGACTTTCCTCTTTTTTATACACAATGTACGGACTGGCTTGTAAAATAGGCAGCCTAGCATAGTGGATAGAGGATGTCTCAGTCTTCTCTTAGAGCAACCCCCTAAGACTTTGAGTGGCAGAGCAGCGCCCAGTCTACACTGGCAGAAAGAGTTTTCTCACCAGGAATTCAAAAGAAGAAGGAAAAGTAAAATCACAAATGGTATAAAGAATACTATTCACCTTCCTCCCCAAAAAGAAACCCCCGTATTTTAAGTTTCAAAGTGCTATTTGTATTGGCCTGGCCTCATTTGAGATTAAATGAGGAATTCATTGAATAATGAATATTTTTATAACATTTTAGGGTTATAAATTACTTTGCATCCAGTATCTCGTTTGATCTTCTCAATAATCCTCAAGCCTAGATAATGTGAGCATCACCATTCCCCATTCGCCAGAAGGGAAAATAGAGGCTGTGAAGTGAGCCTTGATCACTTGTGAGCTCCGGGACCTTGAACAAATCACAACTCTTTTCTAGGTCTCACTTCGCTCTTCTGTAAGATGAGGAGTTTGAAATAAACGAACTCAAAAGTCCCTTCTGTGAATCATTGATCCTTTGACCTAAGAATGGCTACATGGGAGGACTTGAGACTCCAAGAGGGGGCTTCCAGATCGGTTTTTTTCAGGGTTCTTTTCTGTCACAGAGAAGATCAAGGACAGAATTGGAGTTGTGGCTTCCAGCTGTTTCACCTTTACCCTATAGCTTTGTTCAAACAATGTCCAATGTCAGGATTTGGAAAACTGTGCAGTACAATTGGTGGTTAAAACTCCAGGAGGTAGGGAGAGATTTTTGCATCTAAAATGAGCTTTCAAATGGGTATAGGAAATATAGACTAGGAAAACTGAGTCTCCTAAGTAAAAGCTTATGAATTTAATTGGAAAATTTAGTCTTGATAGAAATCTAGGCTGGAAAAAAATGACCAAATTAGACATTAAAAGTGAGGACTTGCATTTCAGTCTTCAGCCAGCGAAAGTGAAATCCCCATTATTTTCTGTGACTGTCAGCCCTAATCAACCTGTGGTACTACAAGGTACAATAGCAAAGAAGACAGCTGTCTGGCAATTTTAAAACATTGATGCAGAAAGCATACGTCAGGCTGTTTATACCATCTGCTATTCCAGTGGATGTCCTAGGAGGCAAGCCCGGCTGCTTCCTGGGGTTCAGTGAGTCTATTAGGGAAATCTTCAATGACTGAGAACGGAGGGGCAAGAGAAACAATTAAGAAAAAGAAATGGATCATCTATCCCGTGCCCTTTTTATTTTTATCTACTGCAAAGACACATACCACTTGGGGACACTTTTAGTATTATGTCAATCATTCTCTTAACCTCCATGCAAATTCTTGAACTCAGGCAGGGAGGGGAATCTGTGGGAGCAAAATGAATACTTTGAATAGATAGCTGAGTTTATGGAGAATCAATTAATCCACAAGGATTCCTTAAAGAGCTACTATGTGCCAGGCACTGTGCTTATACAAAGAATGAAGCAATTCCCTACTTTCGAGGACCTTCCGCTATAATGATATCAGCAGCCGACATTTCTGTAGGACTGCCACAGACCACCATGATACCACCATCTGTACTACCAGGACTACCATGAGGTAGATACTATTGGATATTTCCCCATTTTACAAATATGGAAACTGGGCTCCAAGAAGTTCAAAGTGATTTGCTTTGCAGGTATTTGGTATGTATTTATAGTGACATTTTTCCCTGAGAGAATGTGAGCTCTGTGAGGATGCAAAATATCCTCAGCCTCTAGCACAGTGTTCATCATACAATAGGTGCTCGGCAAACGTTTGTTTGGATTGCTCGTCCAAAGTCATAAAATGGGTGAGCAACAGGAGCAGGATTCGCACGCAGGTCTTCCTGATCCGAGTTCCCACTCTAGCTCCCATTCTCCCCACCAGTGAGGAGTGTCACACACTCAAAGCTTCCCAACCAGTGCAAGTCACAGAACTGCCGTCTGGAAGGAATCACTCCACAAGCATTTATTAAGTGACTAGGAGGGATCATACATTTGCATAGATACTGGGGCATGTAAAGAGCAAAATATAAAAGTCCTCACTCTCAAAGAGCTAGCATTCTACCCAAAGGTCATCTAGGTCAGGACTTCTCAAACTTTTTCCACTTGTGACCCCTTCAGCGCATGTTAAACTGGGGGTCACCACCCCACATAGGTTAAGAAGCACTGAGTAGACAAACTCTCATTTTATATGCAAGGAAATTGAGGCCGTAGAAGAAGTGACTTGCCAAGGTTGAAGAAGCCAAAAGTAGCAGAGCAGAAACGTGACCTAAAGCCTCTTCCTTATAACCCAATGCTCCTTCCAGGAAGATGAGTCTAGTGTATATCTTCCCATAAATCCTACAGAGATGATGGAGCCAATGAGCTAGAGACTTCTGCAATTTAAATGGTAGGTACCAATAGTGACATTATTGTGGCCTCCTTCTCTAATGTGTCAGGGTTACACAGTACTTTGCCAGATATTGTCTCATTTGATATTCACAACAACCCTGTGGGAAAGAGTGTGTATATGTGTATGTATGTATGTATGTATATGTACATGTGTATGATGTGTATGTATATATGTATACATGTATGTATATACTTATACATAAGAATATTATATATAATATAGTATAAGTGTAGTTGAATGTAGTATAAGTATATTATACTTATAGTACAATATAGTATAATTTATAGTATTATACAGCACATATAATATATAATATATAGTATAGTATAGTATAAGTATATTATACTTACAGATCTCCATAGATCTGTATGAGCGTATATGCATATGTGTATATGTGTATGTATATGTGTATATATAATATACATATATGTATATATGTGAATTTATATTTATAAATGAAGATTCTGAACTCAGCCATGTTCACTGACTATATCAGGTTTACTAAGCTGGTAAGTTGAGGAACTGGTCTTTAATGACAGATCTCCCATTTCCTGGAGCTGTTCTTCCCATCTCACTAGAGGACCCTAGCAGATACCTCCAGGTGCCAAATATCCAATAGCCACAGAGGCAGAGGATTGCACTCCTGGAAAATTAGGTCAAAGCAACTTAAAGACTGGTTCTGAACATATAACTTTTAGATATAGTCAACATGTCAGCCAAGCACTGTCTTGGTTGTTTTCATTCCCTCTCCCACCTCCAGCCCATCATCAGAGATTCCTATTTATAAACAAGTGGGCTTAGGAATGGCATGTCCTTAGACAAATATCTTCCTTTCCACCCCCTCCCTCCTAGAATATAAATTCCATAGGAATTTATGTTGATTTTTTTCTTTGTATGCTCAACCTAAAATATTGCCTAGGTGACATTAGGACATTAGAAATGTTTATTGCATTGGATTGGATTTTTGACATTCTAGGTAGCTATCTACTTTCTTTTTTACAAGATGTCTTTCCTGATCTCCCTTAATAATAAGTCCTTCCCTCTGTTGACTGTCATATATATACACACATACGTATATATGTATGTATGTATATACAAATATATACGTCTATGTATATATACACATATACATACATATATACACATATATGTAAAATTTGTACATCATTGTTTGCTATCTGCCCCATTTGATTATAAGTTTCTTGAGAGCAGGGACTGTCTTATACCTTTTATCGTATCTCCAGTACTTGTCACAATGACAGACATATAGTATATGCCTAATAAATACTTCTGACTGCCTGACTCAGTATCTCCCTTATCCATTTCAACAGGCAGAAGGGAGCCAAGAAGCTGTGAGCCAGGCTGCCAGTTTCAGAGAAGCCATTCTCTTCCTTGTAGTTGCCTCATACTCTTCACTTTTTCATTCTTTCAACCCCCCACTCTCACCCTTCAGAGAGTCGATAACTGGAAAGCAACTTTAAAAGTAAAAGAATGTTTCTATAATCTCATCGATAAGATGAATAATCACTGTGCTTTGATGATGTCCCCTCTATCAACTCCTCACTAGCACGGAAGGGACCACCTCAAAATTCAATCTCCATGTCCAATGTGACTCATGGGCCTGGAAAAGAGAATGCCAGTGTCTTAAGAACTGTCTTTTGAATTACTCCCTGTGGTGACCCAGGTGTATTAATAGCCAACACATGTGCAAGGATGCTGTCAAATGAGGATTTAAAGGGAACGATGCTCTATAGATCTTACCTGAAAAATGATTTCTAAAGATCTGTATTTGGTTTTATTTATTGCCTTTTTGAACTTTCTAACCACTGGTGGACTCTTATGCCTGCTTTTGCAATCTTCTATTCTTTCTCCCAATTTTCTAGACACTATATTTTTTTGTAAGAGTGTTATTTTGGTGAGTTGTGCTTGTCAAATGATTTATTGAGAACTCTTCTCAGTTGCCTACAGCTTGGTGAAAAGACGCTCTCTCTTGTCTGCTGAAATTCTGAACTGTTGTGATGCTCAGGGAAAAAATGGTCAATAACTACAGAATCACAGACATTTCTGAGCTGGAAGAGACCTGGGGTACCATAACCGAACACAAACACCTCTGCTTAATCCTTCCAAGTTTATTCCCTTAACAATTACTTTAGGTAATGGTCATTCAGCCTTAGTTTGATGATCTCCATCAGTGGGGGGAGACCTATGTCTCCTAAGATGATCCATTGAAATTCAAGATGGCTCTATTAAACCTAAATTTTTTTGATACAAATTCCACCCATTTCTCTTACTTCTAGTCCTCTAGGGCCAACCCAAACAAATCTAACACTGCTTCCACATGATAGACCTCCAAGTACTTAAGCAGACATCATGTCACCCCTAAATCTTCCCTTTTTCTGAACTAAACGTCCCTTTTCCTTCAACTGACCCTCATATGTCAGGATCTTTAGAGGTAAGCATGTTTTTAAGTGCTTAAAGCTCCCCAACCAGCTTTTAAACATGACTTTTTAAAGATGAAAATTTGTAGCAATTGCCTTGAAAAGTCAGCACCAAGGTGAGGGCTCGACTTCGATTTCCTCTTTTCTCCAACCATTATTTCTCTCTTTGTTTTTCCTTTAATAATAATAATAATAATAGAAACCTAGAAAATCAAGTTCAGGGATTTGGAGCAATATCGTGTTGAGTGGAGACTGACACATTAACTCATCCTCCCAGCACACATACTTATAGTGAGCAAGGTGTTTATTGAGTGAACAGCAGGAAAAATTGAGATTTATCTTACCAATAGTAGAATCTTGGATTTCTTGACCATTATACAAATGACTGCGAATATTTCAATGACTTTACAGCAATAAAATCAGACTTCTCAGAGGAAATACTCTCTATCATGAAAAACTCATGGTCAAAAATGCTTTCAACAGGCAAGTTCTCATTAAATTCTCATTACTGTGTCAGTATCATTTTATAAATGTGTTACATTATATTTACACATCTAGAAATAGTGAGATCCCACAAATGATTCTGGTTTGGGAGGATATTGTGTTGATTGAATCAAGTCCAGAATATTACACAGCATCACCAGTGAAATCCAAGACCACCCACCTGTTCAGCCTAACCAAAATGACAACAACAGCAACAAAACTAGGTGGAAGAAGAATCTTTCTGTGCAGATTTCAATATATAATTGGATGAACTATCCACTGATTTGGTCCATCAGCCCATATATCTTATATAGGCATCAGAGATGAGCAATGGGCTGAACTAAGTAGAAAAATGAGATCTAAGAAACTATACAGAGCTGTCATGTCAATGATTCCAAAGAGCTCTTGACACAAAGATCCAACTTTTAAAATCCAAATGTTCTCCCAGTAATTTCACATGGCCACAACCATAGAACACCACTGACATGGAAGCACAATCCCTGAGGAGTCAAAATGGCAGGTGGTCTGAAGGGCAATAGAGAGCAATATTGTTGGTATAAGTAGGCAACACGTTTCTAAGAATATCTTGCATGAAAGAAATGAGTGGAGGGGCCTGGGGAGAGAACAACAGCCATTTTATGATGTCCCAGCAAGTAGAAATGAGGTCTGCTAACTCCATTTTAAAGTCAGGAATCATCTCTAAGTGGAACTGCTCAGCAGAAATCATTACTCGACCTGGAGGAACTGATATCAGGATTTGGGGTCAAGGCAGCACAACCAACAGGATCATTGCATCCTGAAGAGCTCTGGCATTCCCCTTGGGGGCCTGATATATGTAGAGCAAGAGGTGAGCATCTATGTAGTATCTTTTGAAGATTACTGACTATTCAACACCTTATTTAAGATATCCCCAATGTATACTTCTCACAGTAGTTCCACTATGAGGGATTAATTTCTTGAGTCTTAAAGATTTTTTGGGTTTTTTGAGTCTTTGTTAAAATGCAAATGTCCCTAGGAGTGACAACTCTTAACTTACCTAAAACCTTCATAGATTTGAACCATAGAATATTAGAATTTGAAAGTACCTTAGGACCATGGGTTAAAATCCCATCTTTGGTGCTTACTGCCTTTGAGACCTTGGGGAAGTCATTGAACATCCCTGTGTTTTCATTTCCTTGTCTCTAAAGTGAGAGGTTTGGACCTGATGGTCTCTAGGTTCACTGCTAGCTCTAGGTCTGTGACCTTGTGGTCCTTCAATGAAAGGAAGAAGAAAAGAAGAGGGGATGGGACTGGGTGGCCTCTGATGTAGCTTCTGTGTCAACAGCTATAATCCTATGGGCTTGAAGTCCATCTCATTAAATAAGCAGACATAGTAAACGATGTCTAATATTAGTAATAAAACAACACATTAATGCAATTATTACCAATGGTATTACATGTGTTACTATTTTAAATGAATGTAAACATTGTTATGATTAATAAAATATAAATTAATTTCAAAATTAGGACAAAGAAAAGACCATTGGGTCCAGATTGCTTCCAACAATATCATTCAGGAAATGGTGAATCAGAAAACGAAGTGGGTTGGTTACTTCGCAAGACTGAAGGAAAATAGGTAGTTCCAGGGCTTCACTGGAACTCACAGAATATTAAAATTCTGAAAGCAAGTCCTCCAGTACTTCAGCTTGACTCCCTATGAAGGATTTATGGGAGAAGATGGACAAGAGATATGGAAAATGGTAAAATATGAATAATTGAAGTTGGGAATCACCCAAAGGTTACAGGTACATTGTGGGAATGAGAAGCTACATATTACACATGGGGAGTTACAAAGGAGAAGAGTTATAAAGAACAGCATCAAAGAAATGTATGATTAAAGTGGAAGATCAACTGGTCATACAGAAAGAGTGAGAGATGATTGATGGCTAGCCCTTCTACTCTACTGGTATCCTTGAGATGTCAAGAAAAATCGAAGAAGCTCCCCCCCAGTATGTGAAGGGAGCAGTGGAAAATGCATGGGGAGACACAGATAAGAGTCACTCAGGATAGGCAGGCATGCATGGCCAGCAAGATGCATTATTGGAGGGAGCTCTGATGAGCTCACAGATCCTTCCAAGCATATGAATGAATGAAAGAATCAAAGAGAAGGCATTTATTAAGTACTGATTGTGGGCCAGGCACTGTGCCAAATGCTAGGAACACAGAAACAAAAAGTACGATAGTCCTTGCCCTCAACAAGCTAACTTCTAGGAGGGGAAGACTACATACACACACACACACACACACACACACACACAAGCACATACACACATACACATAAACATATACACACACACACACACACACGTGTGTGTGTGTGTGTATGTTTATATGTATAGAAGTGATGTCCATGGAAGGGTGTTTGGGTCTGAGAATCTATCACCATCAACCAGGGGTCTTCTAGAGTACAGTGGATAGAAAGTAGAATGCTAAAGTTAATGCTGATATGCAATTCTTAGAACATCTCTTAACAGACCAGGCAACAGTATATTCAATGCATAGTAAATCTTGATTCAAAACTTTAAAATAAATTTAATCTTGAAATATTTATATTTAATATCTAAATGAATGAAGAAACGCTAATTGCTCGTGGTTAGACTATCTAAATATAATAAAAAATTACAATATTACATGAACTAAATTATTCATTCAGTGCTATGCCAATCAAACAACCAAAGGGTTCCTTTAGGGAACTAGAGCAAAATAGTAGCAGAATTCATTTTCAAGGGAAATTATGAAAAATAAATTTGGGAATTCTAAGTGACCTTAGAAGTGTCCTATCTTGGGGCAGCTAGGTGGTGCAGTGAATAGAGCACCAGCCCTGGAGTCAGGAGGACCTGAGTTCAAATCCAGCCTCAGACACTTGACACACTTATTAGCTGTGTGACCTTGGGCAAGCCACTTAACCCCAATTGCCTTGCCTTCTCCCCTCAAAAAAAAGAAGTGTCCTATATGATAAAGCATATATATATATATAAATTATATATACCTATATGATACCTATATATATATATGTATAAAGCATATATACCTATATGATAAAGCAGTAATCATCAATACTATTTAGTACTGATTAAGAAAGGGAGGTAATTCATGGAATAGATTAGGTACACAGGACATAGAAAAGGCAAATAAGCAATGGAGCCTAGACTTAAGATTCAGTTACTAAGGTATTAGGGTAACTCAGACTTTAACAAAAATCTCTGGGAAAGCAAGGTCTGGCAGAAACTAGGTATAGACTGATATTTTACACCATATACTAACATAAGCTCCAAATGGGTACATTATTCAGGCATAAAATGTGAGATCATAAACAAATTAATGATATAAGGAAGAAACTACCTTACAGATTTCTGGAAAGGAGAAAAATTCATGACTAAAGTGACAGAGAAGATCACAGAAGGCAAAATGGTCAATTTTGATTGCATAAAATTAAAATTTAAAAAGATTTTTGCACCCAAAAAAACCAACTCAGCTTAGCATAGTGCCTGACATGTAATAAATGTTTAATAAATGGTTGTTGACTTGACAAGCAAATAAATTTAAAATAATATTCATACCAAATTTCTCTGATAATGTCTCATTTCATGTATATATATGCACATATATGCATGTATATATGTTGCTTATTCATATTTACATGAAAAAGAATCATTCTCCAATTGATAAATGATCAAAGGATATAAATAGGTAGTTATGAGAGGAACAAATTGAAGCTATTAGTAGCCACATAAAAATGTTATGAATCGGTAATTTAAAAAATGAAAATTAAAGCAACTTAGAGATTCTACCTTATATCCATCAGACGGGCAAAACAGCTCCCCCAAAATGACAAACGCCAGACAGAGTTGTGAGAAAATGGGCCCACTGTTGGTAGAGCTTTGAATTATATTCATTCAAGCCCTTCAGGAAAGCAATTTGGAACTATACTCAAAAAGTTACTAAATTGTGCATACCCTTTGACCAGCAATAATACTACTATTAGACTTATTTCCCAAAGACATCAGAGAAGGAGCAAGAAGGCACATGAATATTTAAAATATCTCTTTATGGTAGCAAAGAATTAGAAACTAAGATAATGCCATCAAATGAAAAAGGCTGAACAAATTCTGGTAAATGAATATAATGGAATATTACTAAATCTTAAATTATTAAAGAGATAATTTCAGATAAACTCGAGAAGACTTATATGAACTGATGCAAAGTGAAATGAGCAGATCCAGGAGAACCATTTACATAGCAACAATGACATTGTAAAGAAAAACACTTTTGAAAGACTTAAGAACTCTGATCAATGTAATGACCTTCAATGATTCCAGAGGTAGCATCTAAGCTACCTCCAGAAAGAAAGGTGATGGACTCAAGGTGAAGAATAAGACATACATTTTCAGACATGGCCAATATATGGATTTGTTTTGCTTGACCATGGTTACTAATTACAAAGGTTTTGTTCCTATTCCATAAGAGTTAACATTCCACTTAAAAGATAAGTGGCTACCATGAAATATAAAATAATTTTAAGGAGGAGATAGTTCTGATAGCAGCAATACTCATGACATTGAATGATGGCATGGGAGGAAATAGGAAAGTATTTGCCTAGAAATTGTCACCATAGCTCTTCCTGTGGTTGAGTCCTGACCTTGGTACTGTATTCATGTTCCAAGGTCCCTATAGAGCAGAGGGAACTCATCACGACTCAGCTTCCTCATCAAGTAAGTGAAGAGGATTACATAGGTACCTTCACAGATTCCATGGCTCTCTGAATCAGCTTGATTTCCTGCATTGCCAACTTTCAGGGTACTTTTTAAATGCTTACTTAGCTCCCAGGATCCTAAGAGAAGGAAAAATATTCCTTTTCTGCCTAGGCTTTGCAAATGGAGAAGTTTGGGCAAGAAACAGTTCCATTTTATGTTTTCTAAATTCAAGTGACAGGCACCATATTTTTCATGGCCCAGAGGCATCATGCTAGAATCACCTTGATGTATGTGGAGATGGATAAATAACAGAATTAACAGCATTTATTTTATTTGTGATTCAAAGAGTCCCATTATTTGGGCAGTAAATAACACTGGACATAAATAATACTTGCCTGCAAAGGGCACATATTTGTTAATTGCATCTCATTATGACAATCATTTAGAAAACATTCATGATTTCCAGTCATTTGCCTTCAAGATAAAAGAATATCTCAAAGAACTTGCAGATGACAGATCTACTCATTTGGGCCACAGATCCATATATCTTTGTGGGCCAAGACTGAAAGGTTCCTTTTCCATTTGAAATGTGTCCTTTTCACAGTGATCAATTTTTGTCTCTTAATCATACAACTGAGCATGTTTTATCTTTTAATTTATTTCAACTGCTTGAAATGAACCAGCTGCATAATGGGAAGTCAGCTCACTTTCACTGAAATTCTTATCTTTATTAAATCACTCTTATTATTATACTATATCAACAACTTAATAAACACCCTCGAATACTTATCTGAGCATAGTCAGTTACAGCTATTGAACCAGACAATTTGCTCTTAATTTTCTGAAAAAAGATAAACCTATCCTATATCAATTGGGTCACTGGGGAAATTAACTTCTCCACTATCAAATCTGTTTCCACATCCCTGGACCCCCGTGAATTCTTGTATCTCCTTTGATTCTTTCTTTTCTATAGACACCCTGTGGAACAGCTCAGGGACCATTCTACTAATTCCACTTTACACATATGAATACAGGGAGGAAGGCAAGCTCTTCCCCCCACCTCCCCTTCCAATGACTTTCAGCTGGCCTTCGCCACACCCCAGAACATCGTCTATGTATTGTTTCATTTCCATCCTGTGTCTGGTCACGACACTGGTGGCTGGACAAGCAAGGGGCAGACGTCCAGAGCCTGAATGAAATGAGGGATGTTTGCAATCAGAGAATGACTCTCAACCTTTCCTTTGCTTTAATTGGAAAGACCCAAGAGAAACATTTTGAGAAAGGTACTTTCTATTTGTTTCCCATCTTCCCTTTTTGGTTCTCTCCTCACCATGATATCTATTCTCCAGTCATCATCCTCACTCCTCCATTCCACTATGACCTTAGGCTCCACCCTGACTCTTATAGGTGAACTTTCACTCCTCCCGTGCAGAACCAGTTTTCCAGGCTGCATCCTAACAATCTACCATATGTAATCCCCACCTAGCTCCCCTTCATATGTTATCTTTTATCTATTAGAATGGAAGCACCTTGAGAGCAGGAACTGTCTTTCTTACTTGTACTTGTATCCCCAGTGCTTACCACAGGACTTGGCTCAGAGTTAGGGCTCTCACATCTATCTCTATCACATTGGATTAGTGAAGGGAAGGTGGGAGGATGATTTCAGAAGCCGAGGACCTGGGTTCAAAGTGTTCTTCATAGCCTCAGCTCTGATTGACTAGGATTTTAAGACTTAGAAATAGAAGGAATCATAGGAATAATCTTGTCAAACCCACCCATTTTAGAGATGAGGAAATTGAAATTTAAAGCATTTAACTGTCTTGCCTACATTCTGATAGGCAGCAACAGAAAAAGAAAATGAACCCAAGGATTCTGATTACTAATCCAGTGACCATGTTAAGTTACTCTCTGGCCTCCATGTAAGACTAGCCTCAGGAGAAGAGATTGGTTGGGAGAATCTTTTCAGTCCTTCAATCCCAGCTCTTACTAGACAGGTTGAAAGTTGGAAGATATCTCAGAGGTTGTCTAGTCAAACCCTCTCATTTTACATATAAAGAAACTGTATACATGGCTTGCCTAAAGTGGCATGTGTAGAAAATGGCAGAGCCAGGATTAGGACCCAGCATTCCTTCACTGAACTGACTTTCTCTTTTGTGGCTAGGGTTAGCCCTTGCTCAGTTTTACCAATTTCACCAGTTTCTTCTCAGGATGTTGAGCTCTACATAACCCACTCCACACTAGTCCTCACTCTTTAGTGAAATAAGGATAAACCTTGAATCAACTTACATTTATTTACTTACGCGCATATTGTATTTCCAAATGATGTTTAGGATCTTTGAAAGCAGGGACACATTTTCATTTTTTCTGTGTAACTCTTGTACCATACTTTGAGAGGAGTGAGCGCTGCTGGCTAGATTGGACTGGATTGTAATTTCACTGAAAGGAAAAGGAGTCATCTCAACATGAGCCCAGTACAGGCCCAGAACTACAGGCTCCTCTGGGCTCAGTGACTAAGACCGAAGAAGAAACAGGCCTGTGATCTAGAAAGTTGCCTTCCCCAAATCACAGCTGAATAGTTCCTGGCTCATCTGGCCACCTTTTTCAAATTGGAATTCTCTGATAAGGCCTTCAGTGATTGTGAGCAAGCAAAGGCCCTTACACATTCCCTTTTAAAAGAACATGGCATGTTGGCACAGCAATGGATGTCTATACAAGTTAAAGTTAACAAAGAAATTTCTTCCCTATTATACCAGAACGAGACATATTTTTCCTCATTATGAAAAGCCTAAAACATTTCAATAAGAAGAAAAAAGGGGGATTGTATATGAAACCACAAATTGTATTACCTAATTTTTAATGTGTTAAATTAAATGAGAGGTAACTTAGTGCATAGACAGCCAGCCTCTGCGTTAAGAAATTCTTGGTTCAATTCCTGTCTCTGCCATACAAGAATTGTGGGATTCTGGGCAACTGGACTAGTCTTTTAGCTCATCAGGCATTCTTCTAGTACTCAAAATTACAGGAAAAGTAGTGCTGTGCAATAGTGGGGAAAATTCCTCTCCAGGACCACCTCCTGAACCCCAAGAAACAGAGGTCCAGCTATATATGCATGTAGATAGGTATATATATATATATACAAACATATATACACATGCAGAAACACACATATATATGTGTGTATGTGAATATATGTGTGTATATATACATTTGTGTTCATACGTATATGAAAGTAAATATATAACATGTAACATAGCAAAATTATGTATTTATGTATATGTATCTATCTATGCATCTATGTGTTTGGAGGAGTCCCTTCCTTAAAGCATAATGAAGGCTGCCTCTCTCCTCCAAAGCTTTCCTACCAGCTCCATCCCTCCTGCAAATAAGTTATACTGCTGAATCATGATTTCCTCCTCCGATTTAGAATCATGCCTAAGTTGCCATATGCAAAACAACCTAGGCTTATATCCTGGATTGCATGTAGAAGATATATGCACATAGATGACATTATCTAATAAGTAATAATAGCTGACATTTCTATATGGGGCAGCTAGGCGACACAGTGGTTAGAGCGCTGGGACTGGAGTCAGGAAGACTCATCTTCTTCAATTCACATCCTGCCTCAGATATTTACTAGCCGTGTGACCTTGGGCAAGTCTCTTAACTGCTACCTAGTAGATAGCTAGATGGCTCAGTGGATATAGTGCTAGTCATGGAGTAAGAAAGACCTGAGTTCAAATCTTACCTCACTTAACCCTGTTTGCCTTGGTTTCCTCATCTGTAAAATGAGCTAGAGAAGGAAATGGCAAACTTTTCCAATATATTTGCCAAGAAAATCCCAAATGGGGACACAAAGAGGTGGATGTGACTGAACAATGACAAACATTTATATGTAGTGCTTTTAAGATTAGTGAAACACTATTTTAGACCCATTTTAGATTTAAGGAAACTGAGGCAAATAAAGGTTAAGCAACTTACCCAAAATCACCCTGCTAGTAAGTGTCTGAGTATGGATTTACCCTCACGTCTTTCAGACACCAAGTCTAGTGCCCTTACTGCAACCCCCAGTTGCCTTTAGCATATACTTAAATACAAACATGTATGTCTACACATATCTCTACACCTACACATATCATATGTGTATGTATCAATTTAACTGAGTAGTGACAAAATGTTTATTAACATCCCCTTCTCAACTTCTTGTTTTGGTTGGGGTTCTTTCAATGCTTTCCCTTTTGTTTAGCAGCTCTATCACTACCCACCAATTCACCTCCTTCTCCATAGAAACCCTCCCTTATAACCGACAAAGTGCAGTCAAGCAAAGCCCAGTCACACGTAGACAGTGACTGGATATATATGCCCTGCTCGGCACCTCCAGTCCCCCACCTCTGTGAGGCAGGACCCCACTTCATCATCAGTGTTCTGAAGTCAATATTAGACACTGTGTAAGCTGTCTCTTATCACAGGTTCTCAACTAGACTAGCCTACTTCCTTAGCTAGTTGTACGTGCCCCTGGGGCTGCCTTTCATGGCATTCCATGCCCACAATCCAGGAATATATCATAATAAAAAAGGTGGTTGACCTGCACATAACACTCCTGTATTTGCCTAACTATCTCAATTCATCCTCACAGTAACCATGTGCTATCCTTGTTTCTATTTTAGAGATGATGTAACTAAGGCTGAAACTCATGAAATGACTGACCCAGGTAGTTAAGGGTCTGGAGGGAGGGGTCGGGATGTAAACTCAGGTCTTCCTGACTCCCTTGGGTAGGCCCTCAGTCCTCCCTTCCTCTTCGCATCTCCTACATTAGCCTGGTCGATGTGTAAAGGAAAGTGAAGTTGTAGGCAGCTTACAAAAGTGAGGGCAGGGTTGGTGTTTTTTCTTCTGGTGGCTTTGGTTTGGTTTTGCTATTTAGCACTAATGGCTTTTTCAAACTGTTCACACGGGTCTAAAATAACAGCACAAAGAACTGCTTTGACTAGACACTTTTCTTCCACAAAACAGCAGAACCAAAGGAAAGCAAGCTTTACATCCACACATGTGTACGTGAAATAATCAAACTTGAATTAGGAGCTAATATTGAGATATTACTTTGACATTTTGCTTTTAAATTCTTCGCACCCTGTTTCATGTTTTGCAATTTCAATATTTAAGCTATTAGCACTATCAGCTTCTCAATAGAAGGGTTCCTTTTTGTCACATGTTGCTTACTTAGCGGCAAGCAATAAGAATGGAATTTATCTGCAGGAAGGCTATAAAAAGCATGTAATAAATTTCTCTATCCTCAAGCAAACCTGCCCCCTCCAAACTGTCTTTGCCTTCTGAAGTGCACGCGCACACCTTACTCAGGTTCAATCGCAGCATTTCTCTCACTAAGCTTCTTTGTCGCGGAAACTATAGGTGGCGTCAGTAGATAGAGGTGAGGGGTAGCAGAAACCTGAGAATGGATCAATGAGAAGTCATAGTGCAATTGAATATGACTTTGGGTAGCTTGAGCAATCACCTAGAACCTCTCTTTTCTCAAGCATATTCTTCTGCAGATCATAAATTTAGAGCTAGAAAGAGCTTCAGAATGTGCCCAGTTCAAAAGCCTCATTTTACAGACGAGGAAACTGAGGCCAAGGAGATGGGGTGACTTGATCAATGGCCTAGAGGCAGTGAGTGGCAGCATCAGGATTTGAACACAGTCTCTGACTCCAAATCTAACCTTCTTTCCTCTGCACCAGGCTGCTTCCCAATCTGAGCTCATCCAAGGGATGGAACTTCTGCCCTAGAACAGCTGTGCAGGGAAGTTTTTCCGGAGTCGAAGAGGCAGCTCAGGGATGCCACCAAGGCGGGCACGAGTGGGCAGGCTTAGACATGGGAACAAAGCACAAGAAAACTCAATGAGGAACTTCAGGCAGAATTCGTGGCAGGACTGGAACATTCCCAACCCCCATGTTCAGGGAGTAGTTAAGGTCTCCAGGCACTTCTGAACTCTTTGTAATAGTGCTGTCAGATAAGGCTACATAGTCTGGAGGAGGAGTTTAATCTGATTAACTTCACAATTTAAAGTGGATAGACCTGAAGTTACATAACTCTCCGCCTTCCTTTAAATCTGGGTTTGCTTAAATGTCTTCTTTGGTCTTTTAAATTTGGTTTAGGATGCTGATAGAAAACCATGAAAATGGATGGGGAAAACCATTTTTGTCACAAATCATGCATTCCATCGAGAGCTGTAATGAGCACAGGGTAACAGGTTCAGATCTCTGTCACTAGCATGAGAGAAGATGAGCTTCCCAGAGGTAAGGGATGGGGGTTATTGCTCCTTAGACTGATCCCATTCCCACCACCACACCTTGTCTCAAAGTCCTTTGCTCTCCCATACCATCATTTAAAACAGCTACTGGCCTCTTCATTGCCTTGATGAAGCTCCCCAGGGCTGCCTTCCACTTTTCCCCTGAGAAAGTAGGGCTTAGACTCTCTGGGCTAAGAATGGGCTGTCCACTCTTTCCACATGAACACACCTGGGGCCACAGTGTCATCTGCCCTGTAATCCTCCTCATCTACTGAATGGCGTTGCCCCAAACATGAGCATTCTTAGCTTTGGCTCTAATTCTATCTCTGCTGTTATCTGTGTGCAAGCATTAGGAGAAGGGAGGGAAAGTTTATATTTAAGAGGGGTATCTTTTTATATTTCTCAATGCTTTAGTGAATTTGTGACCTTGCTAATACGATTAACTTCAGTCCTGAGATTGCAACTCATCCTGGCCTTTCCATTCTGGACAGTCCTGTTAGAGATATGAGACATACGCAATGGGCAAATGACTTTCTTCTGAGACTGTAGTTAAGAGGGTTTCAGAAGGGGTAGTCCAACTGAGGTAGCCTTAGTTCTGACTATGTGTGTCATTGAAAGCCACTCAGAAGAAATGGATCTCCCATCGCATCCTGGGCCATCTCCAGTTATCCTGATGAATATCAGGCCACTGGACCCAGATGTCTCTAGAGGAGAAAGTGAGGCTGGTGACCTAGCACAGCCCTCCCTCACTCAAATCAAAGTTGACTGTGAGTCATGTCATCATTTCCCTGATGTCATGGTCCTCTTCGAAAATGAAGGACAAACACAAAACAAAAAACCATTGACCCAGTTTATTGGTTACTATGAGCCTAAGTGATAAATTGATCATACTGGAACCATTGTCTCTCAATTTGCATTAATTTTCAAATGTAACACATAGCTACGCAAAGAAAACGCAAAAATAGTTCCTGCCTTCAGGAATTTTATATTTAAATGTAGAAGAAAGCATGGGTACACAATATAAGTTAAGAGAAGATACAAGATAATGTTAGGGAGGTGACACTAATAGCTAAGAGGCCCAGGAAAAGTCTTCTATAGAAGGTTCAATTTGGTCCAAGATTTGAAGGAGGCTAGGGATTCTGGGAAGTAGAGGTGAAGGAGAGCTTTCCAGGCATGGGGAGGAGCTCATGTAAAGACACAAAGGTGGGCTATAGAGGAGGCCACTATGATGACAGTACCATAGAGTTTATAAAGGGAGTAATATGTAAGGAGCCTGGAAAGATAAGAAGGAGACAGTTTGGGAAGAGCTTTAAATGCCAACCTAAGGACCTCATATTTTCCCATTAGGATTTGTCATTGAGTCAAGTAGTGCAATGGTCACAAGTATTTTTGAAGACAGTCTCTGAGAGCTGTAGCTGAAAATCTCATCACCTCAAGGCCAACCTCATGATGAACAGCTCTGTCCTTGGAGAGGTTGGTCTTTGAGGCCCAAGTTTGGTGAGACCCGTCTAAGTTGACGTTATGTTGGCATAGCCTTTCAGCGTCCAGTGTCATCTCTAGGCAACGTCAAAGGAACGGAAATGAGACTTTAGTGGAAGGAAGTTCATAACAACTTTAACCTCTTTAGGCTTCAGTTTCCTCATCTTTAGATGAAGGAGTAGATTAGTAGTTCAGGCCCAAGGATCCATTTCATTCTAAACGTCTGTGATTCTACTATCTATGACTCGAAAGCTGTTTAACTCGTAATTTCTATTTTACTATCTCTAAAGTTGTAATCTTGCCCTATTGTACCTTCTCAACTTTGAGATTTGGGGTTGAAAAGTATAATTTTTCAAGTTTACGATTAATGTTTCAAGGCAACGACATAAAGATAGCTTACCCAATCCTATAGCTAACCCTAGATTTTCCTCCACTAGGGCTCAGAATTTTAGTGGTAGATATCTCTTGTAGTTTACTGATCTCTGCTACACAATAATATTAACAACAAAAAATAATCCTCAGTGCTTGCCAGCCACATATCACTGACATTATCTGGGGAAGGACTGGGAATTTGGCCAAAGCGTACCCACTCAGCCACACTGAGTACTCTTGGCTGGTTGTTCCCCTGTGGAGCTGCAGGGAGAGGAGCAAAGAGATTCTTACCTCAATAAGGGAGCATTCTCCTCCTGGGGATATTCAGGAAGGAGGTAGGGCTCAATAGACGCAAGCGATATATGCTTCCAAAATAGAGAAAACCAACTCTTTCTGTAAATAAGATATTTCAAATGCCACTGGGGACATCTCTATTTAAAAATGAGGCCATTAAGGTGAGTACAAAGAAGCTTGGAAAGACTTATAGAAACTGAGGCAAAGTGACATCCACAGAAGGAGGAAAACAGTATTCACAATGACTACAACAATGGAAATTGAAAGAATGACATCAGTAACAAAGCCTTGACCAACTGATGCAGAGTCAAGTAAGGAGAACCAGGAGAAGAATTTATGCAAGATAACACTGTAAGGAAAAAAATCACTTTGAAAGATGCAATATCTCTGCGCAATGAAATGAACAACTAGGATTCCAGAGGACTGATGGTGAAGCCTGCTGCCCACCTCCTGATAGAGAGCAAGATGCAGAAGGAGACACATTTTGGAACATTACTGATGTGGGAATTTGGTTTGCTTGTCTATGCATATTTGTTTACTAAGGTCTTATTGGTTTTTTTTCTAATTTGTGGGGGAAGGTGGGAGAGATGATAGTTGAGGAATAGGGGTGCTGAAAAAAGAAAACAGCCCATATAAAGTCTGAAGAGTCTTCTCTCAGTTTCCAATCATACTCATGATTTGGGTCTCATGAGCTTGTGTACATTTTCCTCTTATGCTTCTAAGGACAGCCTAAGAAAGTCAGGGATAATAATCTAAAGTCATTGGCTTGAGCCCCCACTGGCATACTTCTCCCAAAGTTATCATGTGAAAATAATGTCATTAGTAAGCCTTACGTAGCTTTTAGGAAAAAAAAAAGGTATCGCACAGAAAAATAGCTGGTACAAAAGATACCTCCCCTAAAAGTCTGACAAACTAAACCACAAGTACACACAGAGACTACAGGAAAAATGGACTCAGCTTAGAGACCACATGTAGCAAAAAGGTAACTCACAGTTGCTGATTTTTGAAAGTTTTTTCTTCTTACTTTAGGTGCTCTAGAAGTTCTGCCTAAACATGATATACCCATGTCCAGTCTGCCCTTGTCTCACAATGAAGGCAATGCTGTCAGCTTATCTAAGGATGCTGATGGGATGACTGGAAGCCCAACATTCTGCAGACATTCCAAAACCCATAAAATCCTATTCTAACAAAATAGGGTGAGGGAAGGAGAACAAAAGTCAAATCAAAGCTTCTCTCCACCCCCCCAAAAAAAACCAAATTATTTCCTCTCAGGGGGGTTACTTCAGGAATATCACACTTGCTCTAATTTCTAGAATGAATATCTTCTCAACTTGATTGATAATATATGGACGATCTCTGGGGTATGGTCAAATACTCTCGGCCTATTTGAACATGATTCTTATGAGAGTCATTCCAATTCAAATAAATTTTCTCACTTAGTTTAAGGCTTATGATTGAACTTGATTGATTGGGAATCTTACTGTTTTTTGTTAAGTGAGATAGGGTTCAATAAATCAATTGTTTTACCTTTACATTTGAGGATCACAGTTCATGTACTCCCTCCTGTTGTCCAATGTATATGAAAATTCTCATTTTACGTGGTATTTTAGCTTGGAATAAAAAGCTAAAAATTCAAAGAATGAAAGTATAATTACCAAGATTGTTCCCGAAGAAGAGAGAAAAAGAGACATACTAGACATCTTGCACTGACTGCTTTGTACACATCTTAAAATATCCCAAACTGAACTCATTTTCTTTCCTCCTAAGCCCTCCTCCCTTCCAAACTTTCCTATTATTATTGTCAAGGGCACTACTGTCCTCCCAGTCACTTGATGTTCCAACTTAGGAGTCATCCTCAACTCCTCATGCTCTCTCACCACTTCCTCATGTTCAATCAATTACCGAGTCCTATCATTTCTACCTTCATAGCATCTCCCATATATGCCCCCTTCCCTCCTCTGACACTTCCACCATCCTGATGCTGGCTCTCTTCACTGAAGGTTTGAACTATTACAGTAGCCTGTTGATTGGTCTCTTTGTCTCAAGTCCCTGCCGCCACCACCACTACACACACACACTCCATTCCATCCTCTACTATTTCCCTGGCATTTTCACTTGCTATCATCTATATCTGGAACTCTTGTTTTCTTCATCTCTACCTCCTGGTTTCTGTGTCTTCCCTCAAGTCTCAAGTAAAGTCCTGCTTTTTGTGAGAAGCCTTTCCTAGGCCTTCTTAATCTTATTGACTTCTCTCTGAGATTACCCCTAATTTATCCCACATGTATCTTTTCCTTTTGCATATTGTGTCCTCCACTGGACTGTGAACTCTTTGATACCAGAGATTATATATTTTTGCCTTTTGGGTATCTTTACTACTTAGCACATTACCTGGCATATATTAGATGTTTAATAAATGCTTACTGACTTGGCAACTCATCTTCTTTCCAGAAATGGGAGACCATGGGTTTAGAACACTTTATACAATATTAGACTTTTCCCAAAATATTGGTTAGTGTTGAAGTTGGTTCTTTTCCTTTTAAAAAATTCTTCATATTTTAAAAAAATGGCTATGAATGAAGGTGGGGAAAAGAATATAGGGCTACTTATAGGTAATGTGAAAACAAAAGATATTGATAAAATGCATTAAAATAAAGACTATTGTTAAATAGGGCTCAATTGATTAGGCATAGCCCTTTGCAAACAGCGAGCCCTCAGAAGCTATTACCTATTGCTCAGGTGGCTACCAGAGGATGAGCTGGTGTGGTTGAATGATTAGGTTTTTTCTTTAGGCATATCTTGCTGAGAAATCAGAAATAACCAATTAATACAGCCAGTTTTTTTCCCTAAACAAAACTAATCCTTTATTAATGCAGCGTAAGGATTAATACATTAAATTATTCTGAGAAATAAAAGTATGGGAAATGAAATGCTGCTCAAATTGAACAGAGCAGGGTTCAACTTTTGGTTTTGTCACTGATGTACTAAGCGGCCTCGGGGGAAAGGCTTTCCCTTCCTGACTAGTTTTCTTAAGGAAGAGGAGAGGAATTTAAATGAATGCATTACATTTTTTTTTAAATGTCACTGTAAATTCTTCCCAACCCTGTATGACATTTATTTATTTTATATTTTCCCAGGAGGGGTGTGTGTGTGTGTGTGTGTGTGTGTGTGTGTGTGTGTGTTCTTTTCTTTTTTAATTAATGAGGCTTCTAGGACCAGCATCAAATTTGTTAGACCTGGCATTTCCTTCCTACCCCCAGAGACTGAAAGAGAGGGTTAAAGAGGAGAAGAAAGGGGGAAAATACTTCTCTAGTAGCTCTACACCTAAAACATCTAACTACATAATGATCACAATATTTGAGGACAGTGGGTTTCAAACTTTGTACCATCCCACTTAAAAAAAATTGTTGCACCCTTCACACTTCTCAGAAAACAGTCTCTGAAAATCATCTTCTTAGCTTCCAGTTTATTTAAATATATTGCATTTGATTAAAATGAATGATGTTGAGAAATCAAATAGTCTTAGTAGTACTTTTAACTTCTATACAATCATTATTTAACTTGAAGTTAACATACTTTGCATATAAAGATAGCAAGTTACACAGTAACTGAAATCATCAGCAAATGCCAGTAGGTTATGGTTGCAGATGGAGCCCATTTCAAGTGCCTGACAAATGCCAATTCAAACTTGGCCTCATTTGGATAGAACATGTTAAATAATCATTACATTGCATCTATTGCCAGTTGGAGTGAATTTAGTGTTCATCTTGTTTGGTTGACTCTTATTTAAAGTTTGTTTTCATTGAAAAAATTGATGCCATTTATTCAGGAATTGTATTCAAAATATCCAATCATTTGGGCCATTGCTTCATGCCTCATCCAAGGTCTCACATGCCCCTATGGGTTTGTAGCTATTCACAAAGTATCTTTCATCTATTTGCCCTCTTACCTAGACTGGCCTGCTCTTGACACTTGATGGCTGAAAATATCTTCCTGTCCTTATTTCTTCCATAGTTCCTCCAGAATTGAAAAAAACAATAAATCAACAAACATTTGTTCACTGATTCTATGTAAAGCACTGGGCTAAGTATTAATAATACAAAAAAAGTCAAACCATCTTTGCCTTCGAGGAACTTACATTCTAATGGGAAGACATGCACACATTTATGCATTATATATAAATTTAATACAAGTATATGCAAATTTAATGCAAAGTAGTTTGGGCAGAGGGAGCCTTAGAAACAGGAGAGGTTCCACAAGGAAGATAGCACTTGAGCTGAGGCTTCAAGGAAGCCAGGGATTCCAAGAAGTGGGCATGAGGAAGCAATATGTTCTTAGCATCAGAAAATGCCATGCAAAGTGTGGAGAGATAGAATATTGTGTGTGAAGGAACAGCAAATAGGCAGTATGGCTGAACTATAGAGTGCATAGAGAAAAATAATGTGTATGAAGACTAGAGAGATAGTTGGGACCAGATTATAAAGAGTTTTAATGGTAAACAGTAGAGTTTATATGTGACTATTACATTTGAATTTATAGTGAATTTATTGAGTAGGGGCAGTGCAACATGATCAGACCTACACTTTAGGAAAATCACTTTGGCAGCTCTGTGGAGAATGAGTTGGAGAGGGCAAAAACCTGAGGCAGGGAGACCACTTAGAAGACTGTCCCAGCAATCCAGGCAAGAAATGATGCTAGCATAAACTGAAATGATGACTATGCAAGTGGAGAGGAAGAGATGTATAAACGAAATGTGAAGACAATAAAGCTGCTGGCTGATTGGATATGTGAAATGAGTGGAAGGAAGGAGCCAAGGATAAAACCAAGGTTGTGAACCCAGATTACTGAAAAGATGGTAGTACCCACTAGAACAATGGGGAAGAAGGTAAGGTTTAGAAATCAAAGATGATTTTTTTTACATGTTGAGTTTCAGGTGCCTATGGAAAATCTACTTCATGTATCCCATAGGCAGTTCATGATGTGGAACTGAAGTTTGGGGAAAAAAAGACTAGGACAGGATAAATAGATCTGAGAGTCTTCAGCACAGAGCTAGTTAAACACATGAGAGTTGACAAGGTCAACAAGGAGAATGAAGAGAGAAAAGACCAAGGACAGAGCACTGAAGGATGCCCTTAGCTAGTGGACATGGAATGGGTGATGAATCAGCAGAGACGAATTGGGAGTGATCAGATAGATATGAGGAGAACTAGAAGAAAGTAGTATCTTGAAAGCAGAAAAAAAAAAGTATCCAGGAAGAAAGGATGACCAACTGTCAAATTTGGCAGATAGGTTGAGGAGCAGGACTAAGGAAAGGCCCTCAGCTTTGGCAATTAAGAGATCACTGGTAACTTTGGATAGAACAGATTCTGGAGGAATAGTCAGACTGCAAAGAACTGAGGAGTAAAGGAGAGGAAAGGAAATGGAGTTGATGATCGTAGACAGCTTTTTCAAAGAGAAAGGGAGGAGAGCTAATGGACAGTTCAATTCAATTCAGTTCAACTATCATTTATCAAATACCCACAGTATGATAAGTACCCACATAGCTTGTTCCTATGATTCCATTTTATGAGGCAGTGGAAAGAGTGCTATATTTTAAGGTAAAAGATCTCTTTTGCAACTTACTGACTGTGTGACCTTGAGCATGTTACTTAACATCCCCAACCCTGTACAATGAAGGAATTGGATGCGACCTCGCACGCATTGGCTGCTTGTCAAGAGTAAGCATTGGCTCGTCTGTGTCTTTCTTTCTGGGACTCCCAGTTCTGATTTGCTCTACGATCCTTTGCCCCTCGTTCTAGACATTGTACACCTCAGTGCAAGCTAACATCCCTTTAGTTGTCATATCACGGTTGATTCTTATTAAACTCGTAGTCCTCTAGAAATCTGTCTCTAGGCAGGATACCGCCCCCTCATACTTGGAAAACTGCTTCTTCTATCTGATGTGTAAGATGTTCAATTTCTGTCTATCGAAGTTCACACCATTGAATTTGGCCTAATGTTCCAGTTTACTGGTAAGTTCGATAGCCAGTGGATCATCTGCCCCTCCCCCTGCTCTTGTATCATCTGCACATAGGATTCATTTCACATAAATTATAACTAAAAATATCTAATAGCTTTGAATCTAAGACAGATTCCCGGGACACTCCATTGGAGGCCTCTCTCCATATGGACATCAAGCTCTCTATGGCTCGTTTTTGTGTGTCCAGCCCTTCGACAATCCAGCTTCTTGTCCACTGAGCTGTACTGGCATGTAGTCTAACCTCTTTCGTCAGGATAACACATGAGTCTTTGTCAGGTGCTTTCCTGTGATTTCCCAAATGTGGGGAACTTCTCTTTGGGAAACTCTTTCCCAGCACAAATCAGCAACTTCTCTACAACTTAGGTCATCTTAGAGTTTCTTGAGACCCTGAGAATTAAGTAAGCAGACTCATGTAGTCAATATACAGAGGCGGAGGCCTAGGACCCAGGTCATCTAGACTGAAATTGACTCTCTCCCATCGGAAACCCTGCCTTCAAGTATCGTGGCTGTTGGCACAGTGTGTGGACCGCCCATCTAGCACCCATCATTCTTATGATATGACCACCACCTTCTTTTCCAGACAGGCTTGAGCTGGATGATTTCTTCCACGCAGTTTCTAACTTTCTAGCCAGGCCTCATCGTGGTCCATAGCTTACCTCACTCCTCTACACATTTTCCCACCACCCTTCGAAAGAACAGTTGCAATTTCTTTAGGTCATAGTGTTCCATGAGTCACAACCACATGGCATCATTGGAAGAACATTAGTGTCCAAAGAAAGGCTTTTAAATCAGTGAGCAGCCTGGGATCAGTTTCCCAAAGACCATCCTATTCTTTCTATTTAGTTCAGAGCCTACCACATTTTCCATCTTCAATGGCACCCCATCCACTTGTCTACCCATCTATCCACATGTCAGAATCCAGGCAAAGTGCTTTCTCTGTCCATTTTTTTTCTTATATGGTCTGCTAGATGAATGTCTTTTGAGTGACTAGGAATCTTACTGAAGATTCCCTGGAGTGTTCCAAGGCTTGATGCAGTAAGTACAATGTTATCCCAAAATAGGAATCCCTGGACCAGCAATTAAAAAACAAACAAACACATGCACTACCCAAGCCAGTTAAGCCTCTATTAACCAAATGACGAACTAATCTGACATTAGTATTTAATATCATTTCCAAGTCTCTTCATTTTAGCAATGTCTTGGGCTCTAGTTGTTTCTTACTATTCCTCTTTGCATATTCTCTCTGAAAGCTCTTAGCACAATTCCTAGGCCCAATCTACTAAATATTTCTCTGCTATTTCTTATCTCTATTCAATTTCTGAAGCAGAAAATTTTGCCATTTACTACCTCCCAATACAACTTCGATAATTGTCCATTTTCTGAATAGAAATATCTTTAAAAACCCAATAACCTCCTCTCATTCTCCCCTCTGATTCCTGGTGATTCTAATCTCATAAAAAAGCTCGGTAGGTACCCACTTTAATAAGTGCCGAATGTAAAACACAGAAGCGCTCATTGTTACCGTATTCCTAAATCCCCTTAGCTGAATAGATCCTGATACTAAAAGCATTCTGAAAAGGAAAAGGGAGAGACCCGACCCCATTATTTCCTTATTTTCTTGGCCTTTTCAAAGGAAAGTTCCCTGACCTACTTCATTAGTAGTTTTCCCAGCCCGGCTTGACGATATTTTCTGGCCTCTGTCCTTGGGTGCTTTCTAAAGGACTTGGAGGCGGACATCACCTTGACTGATATGCGATATGACTATTTAGAACAGCTATGAAATTAACTGATCACCCCTCAGCCTGGCACTTAATGGAATCGAGGCTGGGCACTAGACAACTTCAGAACTGGGTAATAAACACTAGGACTAGGGCCATCTGAGAACTCCCCAGGGACCAAAACAGCAATACATCCTGTTAACCTCCCATCCAAACAAACTAGTGGTTATTAAGTACCAACTGTGTTCAAGACCTTATGATAGGTACTGGGGATACAAAGATAACTTTCCCTCCCCCATAGACTTTGCCTTCAGGGAGTTTATACTCTACTGAGACAAAGAATATGTAAATAAATAAGCGAATGAATAATGATTTAAGGAGGAGAAATAGAGAGCCCCTGATAAGAATTGAATTGCCAGGAAAAGCTGCTCCAGGAGCCTGCATATGTCAAGTCAACAAGCATTTCAAGCACCTACTGTGTGGCCTGCAGGCACAGTGGTAAGCGATGGGGGTGCAAAGAGAGAGAATGGTTCCTTCCCTCAAGGAGCTCACAGTCTAATGGGGAAGACAACAAGAAAACAGCTGTGTACAAGCAAGACATACACAAGATTAACTTGATAAACTGGAGACAATCAGTAGAGGAAGTCACAAGAATTTAGAGGCATCAGAAAAGTCTGTGCTGAATTTTGAAGGAGTCTTAATATTCTGAGAGCCAGAAGTGAAGAGGGAGGAGTGGTCCAGGCCTCCAGGACAACCTGAACATTTATGACTTTGGCTGGACTGTCTCTCTGTCTCATGAGAAAAACCACATCCTCCTCCTTCTGCCCTTTCTAAATTCTTTCTAAATTAATTTTCTTTATGCTCATTTTGCCCCTTTTCTTTTTAAATGCTTTTTTAAAAAATTAGTTTTCATTTTGCAATCATCTTTCTTCCCTTGTAACAAAGAGAAACAGAGAAGCAAAATAGACACACCAACCATTTCTGACAGCACATCTACCACCCAACATCTATAATCTGCCAACTCTATGGGGAAGAGGGAAGAATCTTTTACTATCTATCTTCTAGAATCCTCATTGGCCATCACATGAATCTGAATTCTGATCTATTCAGGGCTATTTTACTTAAGGTTATTATAGTTATCCTCTTGGCCCTCATTTCCCAGAGATTTTCCAGATAGTCATGCTTGTCTGGGTTCCTCTCATGTGAATCACTGCCTTGTAAGTACCACATTACTGGATCATTCCAGTTCCCATGGGAGAGGTCCCTATCCATGGGTTTGCCATAGTAACACTCATATATTCCTGGAGTGCTTCAAGGGTCATGAAGTTCTTTCTTCATAGTAGACCTCATGAAGCAAGTAGTGGAAGATTTATTCTCTCATTTTATAGGTAATGGAACTAAGGCTGAGTGGAAAAGCCTACAATCACATAGCCAGTAAGCATCGGAGCTGGAACTTGGACCCAATTTGGATCCTAAGCCTGTGCTCATTTTCAGTACATCACATTCATCTCCCTACAAGATGAGCACTGGACAAAAGCAGAAGAGACATCAGCTTTACTTGATTTATGTCTATCTCAACCAATCTGTATTCCTTAGATAGACTCTGGGGGCAGAGGTGTAGAGAAAAGGGTATTCAAGAGGTCTATATCTTTACACCACCAATTAGTTCTATTTTACTTTGTCACACAATTTCTCATTAATGGTGTGGGGTATAGGAAAGGGTCTAGAAGGAAGGAGGAGAAACATAAAGTGCCAGACGGCATAGGATGGAGATGGGAGGAAGTAAGCATTTATTAAGCACCTACCATGAGCTATACTGTGCTGAGTGCTTAAATATTATCTTATTTGACCCTCATAATAATCCTTTGGGTTAAGTGCTATTATGATCCCCATTTCATAGTTGAGTTAAATGCCTCTTTCAGGGTCATATAGTTAGAGTCATATAGTCAGTAACTGAAGTATTCCTGATTCCAGGCCCAGAACTCTCTCCTGCTGTGTTTGCTTTGGAGTTAGGGCACTTTAGGTGAAATCTTCCTCTGTCCCTAACATCACTATGTGACCTTAAAAATTTACTTAACTTCTCTGGGACTCAATTTTTCATTCTGTGAAATAAGGGTATTACATCAAATGGGTAAAGATGGCAAGAAAAAAAAAGGAAAATACCAATTGCTGAATGGGACATGGAAGGATTGGCACACTAATTCAATATTGGGAGAGTCGTAAATTGGTACAGACATTCTGGAAAGCAATTTGCATCTAGGTCCAAAAATAATACCTAACACTCATATAGCAAAGTCTGCAAAGTGCTTCATAAATATTATCACACTTCACTCTCACAACAACCCTGGGAGGTAGGTGTTGTTACTATCTCTATTTTACAGAAAAGTTCCTAACCTGTGCATGCCCTACCACTCAGTGTCCCCACTAACAGGTCTACACCTCAAAGAGATCAAAGAAAGAAGAAAAGCATCCACGTGTAACAAAATATTTGGTACAGCCGTTTTTGTAGAGGAAAGAACTGGAAACTAAGGGAGTAGCCATCAATTGAGGAATTTAATGGAAATGATAAAAGAAATGGATTCAGAGAAATCCTGGAAGGCTTGCATGAATGAATGGAGAGTGAAGACAGTGGAATTTATGCAGAAACTATAACATTGTCAAGAAAAAGAATTTTGAAAGACCTAAGACTCTGAGCAAAGTAATGACCAATCATGATTCCAGAGGACAATTGTCAAGTATGTCACCATTGCAACGCACAGAAGTGGGAGATTTGAGTGGCAGGTTGAAATATGCGTATTTGGACTTGGCCAATTGGTGGCCTTGGTGAGTTTCATTATGCTTAGTCATGAAAGAGGGGGGTTGGGACTTTTTTTAATTAGAGTTGGGAATTTGGGAAGGAGAAAGGAACTAGGAACAAGAATGCAAAAAAAGCGAGATATCATTGTAGTATTTTTAAGGGCACAGAAAAGGAGAGAATGATATACAGAAAAGCAAGACATCTTTGATGCAAGCATGTTGACTTCATGACATTCTTTTTCAAAATGCATGCTGTAGGGAATAGAGAGCCATGACTGCATTCTAATCTTCATTTTCTGTTGTGTGTATATGGAAATTCTCATTTTTGATGATGCTAGTGAAGCATTGTTGTTGTTGCTTAGGCATTTCAGTCAGGCCTGAATCTTTGTGATGCCATTGGGGGTTTTCTTGGCAAAGATAGCGGAGTGCTTTGCCTCCTCCTTCTCCAGTACACTTTACAGAGAGGAAATTGAGGCAAACAGGGTCACACAGCCGGTAAGTGTCTGAGGCTAGATTTGAACTCAAGAAGATGAGTCTTCATGACTTCAGGCTGGCACTCTCTCTACTGCCCACATTACTTAATAAAGAATGGAATAACAAATAAAGAACAACAAAAATGAGCACAGGCAAAAGTAAATAAAATGAGAACATTCTCTGATGCCCTTAATTGCCCCTTTTAGCTCTAAATGTGGGATGAAATGGACATTCAAAGTGATTCAGTAAATATTTATTAAAGACCTTCTATGTGTGAGACACTGCGCTACCTTCTGGGGAAACAAAGAAAAACAAAAGAAAGTCCTTGGTCTTTAGGACCTCACACTCAAATGGGAGAGACAATATGTAAAAAGCTATGTACTACAAGCAGACGGAAGACAAACTAGAGTTGGTCGGTAGAAGGAAGGCATTAGCATTGAGGGGGATCGGCCAAGCCTTCCTCTAGAATGTGATCTAGCTGAGACCTAAAGAAGGCCTGGAAGGCCAGGGGGTGGATATGAGTGGGGAGGGCAATCAAGGCATAGAGCAGAGCCAGGAAGAGGAGGGAGGTGGAGCGTGTTGTTCAAGAACACAAAAGGAAGTCAGCATTCCTGGCTCAGAGATTATTTGAGTGTAAGGTGTAAAAAGACTGGAAAGGCAAAAAAGGGATGGAGAATGTTAGCAGTAGAATTTTAAACTATCACAAGCCTCTCATCACACAGGCTTCCAGGATTCCCCACAAACAAATTCATATATTGCGTATCATTTTATATTATTTGCCTTTTCACTCCAATTCCTACCCTGTAATTTAAAATCCCATATAATTATTCATTTAGGTGTTAATCTCAACACACACCACTATCTACACCCCAACTCGCCAGAACAAAAGACATCATTTAGCTAAATACAATTACCATGCTATCAAATTTGTGAAAGTTAGCAATAATCAAGGTCTGAGCAGATCGGAACATTCACAGACTCCCATGAGCACAAGGAACTGAGTCGAATGACCTGCTACTGAACTATAAACTTAGATTCAGTATGCATCTTGGGTACATCCTTACCAACATGATCTACGCCAATTATGACAGATTTCTTGCTCTGGGTCAGTCCATATTGGATGATTGAGGAGGTACTTCATATAGATTTAGAAACTGAAGGAAGCTTAGAGGCCAACTAATACCACCCCGTCATTTTAAGGAGGGAAACTGAGTCCCAGAAAAGTTAAATGACTTGCCTAGGGTCACAACTAATATGTCAGAAACAGGGCTTAAGCCCAAATCTTCATTCCAAGGCCGTTGCCCCATCCCATTCCAAATGTATTCTCCTGTATGTGGACGGTGCTACGTTGCTGCCTACAGCCCAGAAAAGTTCATGGCCTTCTCAATGGGACCCATGATTGTTAAGAAAAGGTAAATGTAGTGATCTATGTAGAAAAAAACTAAATGGGAGAAAAATTCCTATTATCTAGACCAGAGGTCACGAAGTGAGCTGTATGATCTGCCAAGCAAGTTGTGAAAATATATTCTCATGCCAACCTCTCTTCAATAGCCAATCATGGAGCTTTTATCCAACACAATCACATTTATCCTTTATCCATTAACACTCCAAATTCCCCCACCCCTTCTCTCTTTCTGCTCCATAAGCTTCCAGCCTTACCCACTTATTCCTTGACGAGTCAGTTACAAATCTGTGGCTGTTTGTCCTTCATTCTCAAAGAGGACCATGACATAGGAAGGTGATGCCATGACTTCAAGTGAATTGGATTTAAGTGAGGGAGAGCTGTGCAAAGTTACCAGCCATGGATTCAGCAAGACATAGATCAGCATGACTGGAAATGGCCCCAGGTGCAGTGGGAGACGTTGACCTTTTTAAACTAAGGTGGTTTGACTGAGGCAGCCTCCATTCATTGATTAAGACTAGGTGAGAAATGAGATGAAGGGAAGGGAAAAGAAAGAGAGGGGAGGGGAGGGAAAGGGAGGAGAGGAAGGAAAGAAAGAGCTGTTTTGTCCAGCTAGAACTGACCAGTTGGGTCTCCAATGGGGCAGCTCATACTCCTCACAGGTTGCTGTTTGTCCTTCATTCTCAAAGAGGACCAGGACATCAGGAAGATGATGCCATGACTTGCAAATGAATTGGATTTAAGTGAGGGAGAGCTGGGCAAAGTCATTAGCCTCATTTTCTCCTCCAGAGCCATCTGTGTCCAGGGGCAAGATATAGATTAGGATGACTGGAGATGGCCCCAGATGCAGTGGGTGACCTTGGCCTTTTTAAGCTAAGGTCTATGTGATAAGAACAACCGCAGTAACATCTGGGAATAAAATTGGCAAAATACCGAGCATATAAAATGTCTGATCCTCCCCAAATCACATCATGGTGGCAAATGGTGCCTTTGGAAGGTGGGCTCTACATTTAGAGATAGAGATTGGTGAGTAAAAACTCCATAAGGCCCCCCTCTTGCTTCCCACTTGGATGGGACACAGTAAACAGCAAAGGTTTTATATAACCAGAGCCTGGTTATAATTTACACTGAGCCCAGAGTCACACGGGAGCTGAAACAAGTGGTCTTGGGAGAAGTACGGAGAGAGGCAGAGAATTAGAAATGGGTTTTATGAGCACCTAATTTATTAATAATATGAGCACTTGATTTAATTGTTTGTTGTCACTTGCAATTTTTTCCCATTAAATATATTTTACTTTGTATATTTGTGTTATTTGCTTGGGTTCGGTAAAATACAGATGTATCAATGGGGACTCAGAGCTATATATTTGAATACATGCTTATGCCAATGATACCAAGAGCCTATACGTAGTGGAGGAGAGAACATATGAAAGGAGGGGCTGTGATACAACTAAAAAAGTGAAAACTCAGTGACAAAAACATATTTGGTTGGGGGGAGGAACACAGGCTGAGATTAAAACTAGCACCCGACGAATCTCTTAATACATCACTTGCCACATTCTTCTAGCTCACAAACATTCAAACCCCCAAAGTTTCAGGCTTTATTTTCTACCTTACTCTTTGTTCTCTGAAAACCCCCAAGTCCTTTATGAAGTGATACCCTGAGGTGTACCCTGACGGTGAGCGAAAATAAACTTGATTGAATTATTCCAGGGCAGCACTTTCATTTTTCATTCTCCTTCTTTTCCAATGCCAGCAACACCACTGCACATGGATACTACAAGTAGAAATAGATTATTCTTAAATATTGTCAGGGAAGATTTTTAATCTATAATAAACAAAGAAAAGTTTGCATCTCCTGAAAAGTAATGAAACTTGGTCAAGATAAATTAAACGTATTAAATTTGCTGCAGGTTTAAATCAATGCCGAGAGTGCTAAATAAAACAAAAAACTACAAGGGAAGAATCCCAAACATTGATCATGGCCCAAATACGCCCCAGCACTGTTAAGAAGTTTACTCCAGTAATATCTGTGGTCATTGAGTAGATCAATGAAACTCATTCTTTCAACAGCATCCAATTATCAGTTTACTGTGGAATGTGCCTCCTAATAAATCAGCAGACATTACACAGCCTTAGACATAACCATCATGAGAGTTAATAATCAAACACACACACACACACACACACACACACACACACACACACACACACACACACACACACACTATGTAGGATGAGCATCTGATGGGCCCAGAAAAAGATGGCCTCGTGATGAAGTATTTCATTTAAGCTGGATCTATAGATGCAAACATTTCCAAGTCGTGACTTTCAGTTAGCTGGTTTATGGTTAGCTGTATTAATAGAGTTTGATTAAGCACTTAAGGGGAAAGATCGATAGACCTCTGTCATATTTACACAATAAAAAACTGGCATGTACAGTAAGGGCAAAACAATATAAATTTGGGCACTCTATTATTCAGAAAGTTAATAGAGTAATATTTTCTCCAACTCCTTGGATCATTTACAAAATGTGTTCATCACCTTTAACTTTTGGTATTTGATACATTGCAAAGTAGCATAATGCCAGATGAATACTATAAACACTATAAATAAAATACAGTTCTGAATTCTGATTTTTTTCCCCAAAGAATTTTCACTGAGCAAAGAAGGTACTGGGGGCAATTAGGCTAAGATGCAAAATTCAGAGGCTCAGGTTCTAAGTTGGAAGGGGCCTTCTGGGTCATCTAGTCCATTTAGCCCCACTCTATTTCACAGTGGAGGAAGCTGAGGATAAGAGATCCTCATTCAATGATTTCTTCAAGGTTATACAGTTTGGTAAGCGGCTGAGTTGCAATTGAACATCAGTGTTTTGACTTCGGACCTCTCACTCTTCTCCACATATTGTTATTAATGGGTCTTCTCCCTCCCTCATAGAGTTCGAAGGAGTTTTTCAATCCCAAATGAAATGTGACTTGGACCTAAGCTGTTCTGTGGGATGAATGGAATGTTTTGGTGAGTTGGGCGAACTAGCTCAGGTCAATAGCACGAGTGTCCAACTGAAGCACCAGACAAAAGGGAGTACTAGCAATTATCCAGGTTGTTTACTTAGTGTAGACAGCCCGGTCTAAAGTGGAGTTTATTGGAAGGCCATTGGAGTGGTTCATTATGGCACATCGTGAACAATTCCAAACTTGAAACAAAGCTTCTACACATGGAAGAGCAGCTGAAGGTTAGAGGCTGATGAAGATCTGGGTGGTTTCCACACACTGCCGGTCAGAATGATGGTGGTAAAAGTTCAAAAGGGGGATACCAACAAGCCAAGCAGCTTTGTTATTCCTTTGTTAAATTTAGTGTTTATATGTTTGAATCAAACAATCCACAAGCATTTATTAAGAGCTCCGCACCAGGTGCTGGGATGAATATTGGGGATACAAAAAATAGTGAAAGCAATTCCTGACCTCAAGGAACATATATGATCCATTTCCATGCTAGTAGGGGAGACACTATGTTCATACACAGACATATATATAGGAAATGCACAGAGAATAGATGCAAGATAGCCTCGCAAGGGTTCATACCAGTGTTTGGGGCTAACCAGAAACAGCTTCTCGCGAAAGTTAGTGGTCGAGCTGAGTTTTAAATAAAAGCAGGTTTGGGGGTCTTAGAGGCAGGGGTAAGGAAGAAGAGTATTCAGGTATGAGGAACAGCAAGCGCAAAAGTGCGGAGATGGGGAAAATAATATTATGGTATAGAAACTGTAAGTATGGTTGGATTATAGAGTTCATAGAGAGGAAGTAATACGCAAAAGGCCTAGAAAGACAAGGAGAGGACGGACAGGTTATAAAGAAACAAACACATACTTAACAAAGAGTTTAATATTTCTTAGATAAGCTTCTTTCTTCTTTAGAAATGGAAATGTTTGTTGATGATCGTTAAGTTCAAAATAAAGAGCGAAATTTAATTTACAAAAATTCATGCGACTTGGATGTCAGAGCAATAACTAGGATAGGGCGGCTGAGGCTTCATTCCCAGGCACACTGAAAGCACTTGAACATCTTCTGCAGCCTTCAACATAATGGGGCTTGCCATCTCATCAGCAAGAGTAAGCAGTTAAAATAGACGGCCTGCTACGATTTCCCTCAAAGCTGGCCACAGCCCAAGTGAGCTTTTCCACAATCTACTGCTACTCTACCCTGCTCTGACCCCAACCGTAACTGGATGTCTCCCAGCCCATGAAAACCAATATGTCCAGCTGCCTCTTTTTAGTCCCACGTAAGATAATGCCCTGGGGTCTTCTTTCCTTCAGATTTGCTAGTTATAGGTCTCCCTAAATAGATTGTTTTGATATTAGAATATGATAGAGGAAAAGAATTTGTCTTTGAGGCACGAAGTCCTACACACAACCATTCCAGGAAATGTCAATTACAGCATGAGTACACCTGACTCATTATCAGGTCTAGCCTTCTTTATCACTTAGTGCTGTTAGCTCAATCAGCTCTGCAGCCAATGAAAACGCTTTTTGTCATCACCCAGTACAAGCTCCTCAGTCACACGTGGCCGGAAACAGTTCTCCAAAATTATATGGGGTGGACCAAAACCAAGGAGCGTTGCAAGGACTGGACCCTATCACCTATCACAGAGATAAAATCTTTTGAAAATAATAAGCCTTTCGGGGTATAATTTATATCAAATTGCTTGTCTTCTCAAGGAGGGAAGAGGGAAGGGAAGGAGGGAGAGACTTTGGAATTCAAAAACAATTTAATGAATGTTAAAAATTTTTATTAACAAGTAATTGAGAAAAATAAAAATTAAATGTAAAAAAATAAGTATTGCAGGAATGCCGGCTATTATTATACAGATAACAAGGCCAGGCCCCTTAACCCTTTCCGCTTGGCTTTAAAGCCCTGATGCATAGAGACACAAAGAGCTTTGGAAGGCCAATACTTGTGTGTACAGTGAAAACGAATATAAGAAAACAGTCCCCAGGTGTGGCCAGGCATTCCAAAGAAACAGCTGTTATACTCATTGAGAATATAGTTCCTGGGTTTCTTCCCGTTGATTCTCTGGTGGAAGGTCTCACAAAAAAAGAAATTTCCCCTAATGTCAGCACCTTCCTAGATACAGAGGCGTAAGTCTTTTTCTTTTTAAATAGTAAGTACTTGTATTAAAGTATATCAAGAGAACATGTCTAGAATAATACGGGGAAGGTGAGATAATTCCTATGGATGTCAGACTACCTTATGATGTTTCATTTAACTCTCGATATTTATTTATTCATCCTATAAACTGATCGAACAATGAGATTTGGTGGCTAAGTTCAGGAGAGACCTTTGTTTAAATACTACCTTAGCCCCTCACTTGATAGGCAAACCCAACAATGAATTTAATAAGGCAGTGTGTCATAGTAGATAGAGAGCAGACTTTGAATTAAGGAAGTCCTGGGTTCAGGTTTTACCTCTGACACATAATATTAATAGCTAACATTTATGTCATGCTTGCTATGTGTCAGAAACTATGCTAAGCACTGTAATATTATTATCACATTTGACCCTCATAACAACCCTGGGAGGGAGGTGCTATTTTTCTCCCCATTTTACAAATGAGCAAAGAGATGTCGCACATGCTGCTGTGTGATCCTGGGCAAGTCATTTAACTTCTCCACACAGAGGACTTGAGATTGCAAAGCAGGCACTCATTTACGTTGATAGAGAAAGTCTCCTCACCTGGGAGTGGCCCTACATTGATTACTCAGAGGTCCCAAGTAAAAGAGAAACAAATGAATATTGACTTAACTACTCTGCACCTCCATTTTCTCCTCTGTAAAATTAGTCTAACAGTACCCTCTATTGCACAGGGTAGTCATGAGCATCAAATAAGATGATGTAGTAAAGGGACTTTGTAAATCTTAGAATGCTAAACAAACAAACAAATAAACAAATAAAATCTTTGAGTCTCCATAAAATCAATCCTACTCCTGACATTCATTGGCTGTGTAACCCTGAGTAACTCATTTAATTTCTCTGGGCTTCAGAAAATCCCCTAGAACTTATCAGTTGATCCATGGGTTCAATCTGGGATCAGGGAGAGAACATTCCCACCCCTGAACTCCTCAGGGTTAGGAAATCCTGGATCCTCCATATACAGACTCATCCTACTGTGGCATCATCCTGGGGAGATAGTAGAGGGTCAGAGAAGACTCAAACACACTCAGGAATGGGGGAAAATCCATTAATTATTAATTACCAGATAAGGGTTTTTCTCATATAAGTGGGGTACAATGAGCAAGGATTCTAGACTGAGAAGGGATCTTAGAAGTCACCTAATCTAACACCTCATCTTCCAGGCAAAGAAAGCAGCCCAGAGAACTGAAGCCACTTGCCTGATGGCACAGAGATACTAAGTAACAGGTGGATTTGAACTCAGGTCCTCTGCAGTCAAATCCAGCTCTCTTTCCATTAGACCAGAGAGCCTCTTCTACCCCAAGCCTCTCACCCCACCCCACTTTTTGGATGAGGAAACCAAAGTCCAGAGTAGTTAGCTACTTGCTCAAGGTAGCACAGGTAAGTTAGTGACCAAGGGAGGATTTGAACCTATATCCTATCAACTCCAAATCTAGTAATTCTCTCTACTTCACTACTCCTTGTAGAAAACATGGCTGCTCCAAAATTTACACTGCTCTACTTCTGTATTCTTGTCATCACCCAAAGCAAGAAATGTTTCCAACTTCAATATTTGTATTTCCCACAAGGATACAGCAGCCTTCTGTTGGAAAAAATTCTAATTTGCTCTCAAGAATATGTGTTTTACAAGTTTAATTGGAGAATTTAGTTACAATTTAGTTCCTGCTCATGATAAATCAAACTGACAAACTCTCCATAGAAAGACGGAGGCTGCTTAGTGAAGCACGGAGTGGCCGGAGTGAGTATCACTCTTTGAGGCTTCAAGAGCACTTCCCATGCGTCGCTTGTTGGGCCCTAATGAAAATCTGGGAGAGTAGGTTCTACAGGTAACACTGTCACCACTTTACAAATGTGGAAATTAAGGACCAGAAGTGACATGAACCCGGTCATGAAGGTGATAGTTGTGGCAGAGAAAGGAGACAAACTAGAGACACAGTGTTGTTGTTCAGAAAGGGTCAGGCAAGAAGAAAGCTGGTATTGGCTTCGTAGTCCAAACTGGGCCCTGGGAAGAAATTTAAGCCTGAGCACGTTAGGCTCTTTGCCACATTCTCTGTGGCAGTGATACTTTGTCCCCATTGAACCACTGAAAATGAGACCACTCTGTAAGAACCAGCACATAATGTAATCACCTTTCCTAGACTTTGGAAAGCCATGCCCCCCACCCTCCGGTCATCTTCCTCATCCCCTTTATTCTCCTCCTCTCAGATCCTTCATTTTCCCTGCCCCCAGGACTCTAGGACTCTTACAGAGGAACCTTCCCTTGCCTGGAACCAGGACTCCACATCATCTCCCAACAATTTCTGAACCATGCTGCCATGAAATACCAACCTTTCTTTCTGACTCGTCTTTCTGTGTTTCCCTCCTTCCGTTGGGAGCTTCTTAAAAGTAGTCGCTGCCTTCCTTATACTTAGCACTTTGCACAATATCTGGAACATAATAAATGTTTAAAAAGTCACTAGGTTGTACATTCCCTTGACCTCACAATACTATTACCAGACATATACTTCCCAAAGGGGTAAGAGAAAGAATTCATAGGTACAAAACTTCTAAGTGCACATTTTGTTGTATTAGAGAATTGTAGACACAATGGGTCCCGCACCAATGGGAAGTGGCTAAACTCATTATAGGATAGGAATGCAATATTACTACATCATAAGAAAGGGCAAAAGCAATGGAATGCTGGTGAAATTTTCGAGGTGGGTGTCAGCCCAGGATGCCCCCACAACATCAACCTGGACCGTTGTGAACAAAGAAGGCCTGGTGTAGACCTGGGGCAGTTTGAGTTAACTTTTCCCCTGGCAGATTGATCTGGGACCAGCTGAGCCCTTTGAGCAAGATAAAAGGGATTTTTAGGACTTCAGCCCTCAGACCCCAGGGAGCCTCCTTGAACACTGCTTTCAATTTCCTTGCAAGGGCTTTTACTAGCTTTTACTTTCCTGGACTGCTTTTAACATCCTTGGGAACTGCTTTTACCTGAGGTTATATTAACACAGGTTTTTTTTAAATGAAATGTATTGTTTATCTTGAGCCCTCAGGCTTTGAGTGATGTGTTATACCATATATGGAGCTGCTATCACAATACCTGGGTAGACTTCTATGGACTGGAGTGGAGTGGAGAGATCAGAATGAGGAGAACAATGTATAGAAGGGCTACAATAACATAGAGGAAAACAACTTTGAAAAACTCAAGAACTGGGAGCAGTGCAATGGCCAGTGGGAGCCTCAGAAGGCTGAGAGGAAGCCCAGCTTCCTACTTCTTGACAAGGAGGTGATGGACAGACTCAGAGTGCACAAGGAGGCCTGAGTGATCAGACAGGGCCAATGTGGGAACTGATTTGGTTTGACTTTTTTTGAGTGAAGCTTTTATTGGGGTGTGGGGGGTAGATGGGGAGTGATCATGTATGACTTGAAGGTTTGAGGAATTCTTTACATATCTACCTCATTGGATCTCCCTACTAATCCTGGGAGGTAGGAGCTATTAGCATCTTCTGAATGAAGAAAACTGAGACGGAGTGAGACGTTAAGTGACTTACCCAGGGTCACTCAGCAGGTATATGCCTGAGGATGGATTGGAACTCAGGCTTTCCAAGGTCAAGTCTAGCAGCTGTGCCACCCAGCTGCACCATGAAACCTTTTTAAAAACCCAGAAGATTCCAGAAGGAAATTCCAAAGCTGATACAGGCAAGAGTTGTTACTATTTTGTTAAATACAATACACACTTTAAAAAAGATGTGTATATAACCAAAGTTTAATTTCATATCTTCCTGGTTTTCTGTTTTTTGTGGAGAAAGCTTTGCAAAGGACCTTTGTAGGCACCAGGAAGTGTTGGGAGCCTGGTTGTGTGGGTTTCTGAAACAGGAAGATTCAAGGAGATAACACTGTATTGCTGGTGCCCTGGAGAAGTCCTTTTGAAGGAACAGTGTTTAGAGACAGTTGTGGGGAATTTGGGAAGAAGAAATGTGGCTGTGTTGGTGGTAATAGCATATATATTGTTGGCATACATATTTTCTCCCAATAGAATGTAAGGTGTTGGAGTACAAGGTCCATTCCCAGCATTGTGCATAATCCCTGGCACATGGTGGGCACTCTATAAATGCTTGGTGAATTAATTAATGAACGAATGCAAGTTCACTTTCCTCCATTGGTAATAGATCCCAGTCTCCTCACACCCACTATAAACTGAATGTTGTCTATCCTCTGAATAATGACACTTTTCAATCCAAGAGAATGGAATTTCAGCACTTGAAGCTACATAGGATCTCCAGAAGAATATTAATGTTAAAAGATGGGCCTTTGTTTCAGAGAAAAGATCTGAGTCATTACAAGTATTGCCCAGTTTCTCAAAGGGCAAAGCAGCCCAGTCTGCTCTCTTCCTTCTGTTCCATTCCCTTTGAAGTGGGTGGAAGTCATAGTTGGAATCTGAACCCAAGTCTTCCTAATTATAAGAACACTCTCTCCACTAAGACCCTCTGTGTTGTTGTTGTTGTTGCCTTTCGTTACCATATGGAAACCCATCCTGGTATGACCTTGTACACCTCTACCAACATACAGCGGGCATTCTTTTTTTTTTATCCCCGGCTACCCTACATCCTATACTTTAGCTCATGTAGAAAAAATAGAGTGACAGCCGTGAGCCAGTCCAAAATATCTTTTCTTTCTCCTGAAATTGAAATGAAACTGAGCGAAAAATATAACTACTTAACGATTTAAAACAAATAGAGTGCCCTGTGGAGCTACATTTGAAGAGATGCTGAAGTTTTCCATGAGACTCCAACCCAAGGATAACAATTCAGTATAATTCATCTGAATTTACATATATTTTTCATATTGACTTTCAAATGCCTTTTACCTTTGATCATCTGTTCATTTTCCCCAGAGCTTGTTTACATAACACACTGAGGACAATTAGGAAATGATAGAAGGTGACTTTTAAGGAGCCCAGCCTCTTACAGTGCAGGAAGTGACAACAGTTTCCACAGAGAATCATTATACTCCAGCGGATCTGAAATCTGCTTCTGTGGCTGCTCCCAGCAAAACCGGAGATTGTGCCCCCTTGGTGTTTGCTGATCCATTCCATGGGCTTGGTCCATTTGGCCTCATACGTTGACTGCTGGGAGGTGGCCTCACTTGCAGGTAGCTTCTCTGCATTCTCTTGGCTCGTAACAAATGGATCCTGTTCATCAGCTATCTTTTGTTCCCACTATGGGATCAATCAGTCTTTCAAGATCTTAGAGTTCTTTGACAACATTGTTTCTGGCCATCCTCCTATAAGATGAATTGTAGCCTGCTCCTACCCACCATGCCCCTCTCTATCACCCATCTAGTAGGCCTGAATTTCAGCTGTGCAAAAACAGTGGTATTCCATGACTGTTGGCCAAACAACACAATTAGTAGCCTATAAGACCCTTAAGGGTGAGGACCGTTTTATTTTTACCTTTGTATTCTCGGTACCTAGTACAATGCCTGAAACGTAGTAGATGTTTAATAAACGCTTGAGCAGTTAGGAGGTGTAGTGGATAGAGTGTCCGGCCTGGAGTCAGAAAGACTCGTCTTCTTGAATTTGAATCTGGCCTCAGGCACTTACTAACTATGCAACCCTGGACAAGTCATTTAATTCTGTTTGCCTCAGTTTCCTCATTTGGAGAAGGAAATGACAAACCACTCCAGTATCTTTGCCAACAAACAAACAATGGGGTCATTTGAAGAGCTGGAAATGACTCAACAACAACAACATTAAATTCTTCTCCTCTGGACCAGTGGAGACTCTTCCAAACTTTTTGAAATTCACAAGACTGTAGCCTGTCACAATAATCATTCACCTAAGAGCTAGAATGAGCAAACACAGAAGCAAAGAAATAGTCCACGTGGAGAGAGCTGGGCTCAAGGCTGCTTTCCCTCTCTGGAGGCTGATATCCTCTCCTCACCTGATTCACCTTCAGGGTGAGAGTGCCATTGAGTGCATTTGTGACATCTGAGCAAATGAGATAAGATTTGTAAAGCTCAGTGCCTGGCATGTAGTAGGTCCTTACTAAATGCTTATTTCCTTATTCTCCTTTGTTTGTCCACCCAGTTCTGGAGGTTTTTCTCTAACACAGAAAGGGAACAGGAAGTAGTCCAAGAATACTGGCTCATACAGAAGGAAACAGCAAACCACTCCAGTATCTTTGCCAAGAAAACCCAAATGGGGTCACAGAGTAGCACACAACTGAAAAATGACTGACCAACTTGTGCAGGCTCTGAATTGGATGCAGGGTATGTCCATTATGCATTCTCACACATTTCCAGAGGCAGGCTTACCAAGTCCTCCCTTCTCCCTCATGGGATGGCATCAGACACAAACACACCGCATAAAGTCTGAGGAGGGACCTCCATTGACCTGTCCTCCATTACAATGATAATGAAAAGGGAAACTTAAAATAAAAAAGGGGGAGTGGGGAAGGGGATTTTGTTTGAGGGAAAAACTTGGGGTCATTCAAAGAACTTAATCTACAGGTAATCCAACAAGCTCCCATCTCCACCTAGCTCATTGTCCATGTGTTGATTCCATTCATTGAGAGATGGACAGATAGCTAAGGCTATAAGTACTTGACATTTTACAGTTTTTTGACGTTATAAAGTACTTTACTGACATGTTCTTGCTTGAGCCTTATATAACCCTGTGAAATAGATGTACTTCATGGTTATTCCCATCTTATGACTATGTAAATTGAGGCATAGAGATACAAGGTAATTTGCCCATGGTCATACAACTGATGAAGTGTCAGAAGAGGAATTTGTGCCCCGACAACTTTTCTTGCTTTTAAGTGAATCATGCCCTCCACTCTTACTCTGCCCCTTTCCTGAAAATCCTAAGGAAATCCATCCAGAACTAGGAGAGTGCTAGCCCCTTTCTACCTTCTCTTTGGTTGGTGGCAGTCATTGAAATCTATAGAAGAAGAGCTAAGGAAGAAGGAAATCAGATTAAACAATTAGTGTCAATTAGCCCCGGCAAAACCATTCCATAAACAATTGGTCTCCAGTGCCTTGCTTAATTATGGGAGACTTTCATGCTTCTTATCAAGCCACCTTTGATTCATGGTTGACTCTTGGGGCTTCCCAGAGGTATAATTAATAATTGTCTTGTAAATAAACACTTGATAATCAAGGGCAGTAGGCAACAATGCTGTGAGGTTTTTTTTTAAGCATTTAATGCCGGGACTGGGAACCTAAGGATGACCTTGGTGTTGGCCATCAGAAGGAAGCCATCACCTGGTTCACATTGGGGGATGCTGGTTGGAGGTAAAAGCCATTTGATTAAAAGCTTTTACTCCCCCTCCTCATCTCCCCTCTCCAGATCAGTCCCCACCAGCAAATGAAACAACTCATTTTTGTGACTTGTGACAATGTTTGCTTTTACTGGGTGCCATTCTCATTTGGCCCTACACCAAGTTAAAATGTATTTTCAAACCCCAAATTAAAATAATCAAACAGTTCACTTCAAGAATGTATATGTGAATCCACAAGCCAGAAAAGGAGCACTTAATTGAAATTAAAATAGCGCTTACATCATACAGCTGTGCTCTGAAAATCCTGGCACATCTTCTCAGTGCCTCCAGTAGCAGACCCCTCTAATACTAGAAACAACAAAGGCAAAAAGCCATAATGACCCCCATAGAAGCCACAGCTTCTCACACAGTAGAGTTGATTAAGCCACTTCTCTTTGTGCCTCCTTTTTCCTCTGCCAGGGTTTGCTTGGTGCCATGCTTCTATCCACTCAGAAATCAGGACAGTGTTATTGAGTGACTCTTTTTAAACAAACAGCCGAAATCCAAAAAAGGCGGCCCATGTAGTAAGCCATTCATCACTGATCTCTCAACACCTCAACAAATTCTCAGTCCTGGCTACTATAAAGGGAAGGCCACTCCACAAATGCCAAGAAATTTTGAAATGGTGTCTGTGTACCAAGACTTATAAGATGCCTTGGGAAGGAGAATGGTGAACTTTGTGACTCCATAACATGACCAATTTCAATACTAACAGAGCATTAAATTCAGCCACATGTCTCTGTGTATGTATCTCCTGTATATCTCCCCCCTGAGTTTATGACTAAGAGCTTGGCCTCTAGTTTATTACAAAGCATAAATCGCTGGTTGCTGGAATATCCTAATTTTAAGTGAAAGTGATAAACATGATCACATTGAATTCCCCAGGTTAAATAGAGATGAAATATGTAGCTGCATCTTCCTAGAACCCTAGAGATCCTACTCTATCTTGGATGGAGGGCCGGTGTGATTTCTTTTCATAAGGATTTGTGAGGATTTTCTTCAGCCTGCACACAATTAGCAAAGTTAGTTTTACAAACTGAGCAGAGTGTCAGTGAATGAATGAATGATAAAATAAAATGAGTGTCGATTAATAAATGAGTAGGGAAGGGAGTGAAAAAATTAAGCACTTACTATGTACTATGCACTGTGCTAAGCACTGGGAATGCAAATGAAGATGGAGTCCCCTCCAGAAACTTACATTCTAATAGGAGGAGATGACACACATAAGGAGGTGGAGGGATGTGTGTATGTCGGCTTGTAAGTTACCCCCTCACAACCCCAATGTGTACTAGCACGATGGTTTGGAGGTTTTAATAATCGTTGCTCATGAGCCCCCATTCAGTGTGTTCCCCTCAATGTTAAGCAAACAATTGGCATACACTCGCTTTTAGAAAAGGAGATGCAAGAGAAGTAGTTCAAAGCAGTCCCCCAAACCATGAGTTTCACTCTCTACTCTGTACCTTCATGGTTCTGGGTCCAAGTGAAAACTAGCAAAGCACAAAAGGAGCAAGGCACATGTGTAGAGCATGCATCAGGCCAATGAGAATTCTTTCCTCTCTTTGAGGAGTCCACATTGGGACAAAATTCTCCCTTGCTCAGCTAGGCCAGTTCCTTCCAGGATGGGCTGGGTTGGTTGATGGATCAATCTCCTTCTGTGCTGATTTGAGCAGAACACTCAGCTACTCTACATGCTACTCACAGGATTTAGCTACCCCCAGGTCAATTTTGTATTCAAGATACTCCCCTAAATACGTAAGATTGGCAAAAATAAACACAAAAGAAGCACAGAAACAGAGACGCCTCACTTTCCTGGACATTTGGCAGGTAGGTATGGAGATAACGTAGCTGCTGGTTCTTCCTCCTCCCTTCTGTCCCCCCGGAGGTTCACAGCAGTCCTCTTCAAAAGGTCACCTGGGCAAGAAGAGTGTGAGACACCATCTGAATATGCAATTCAGTCCCAGCTCATGCTCTACCGAGTCATCCATCGGTCCTCCTGGCTCCTTCACCAACTTTCGTTATCACATGGTAGTAACTTTGAATCATCATCATGATGGAAACTGGTTCAAAAATGTTCTAATATTGGAATGACAGCAGTCAGGGAATATTGTGAATGCCCTTTATGACCCTTTCGCCCAGGAAAGGGAAGTCTGAACATGCTCAAGGACTGTGTACTCATCGATCAGCCCTCACCTAACACAGGGATGGTAACTGGAATCATGGGGGATGGATTGGCACACCTTTCCCAACAGCAATGAGACTGTCGATGTGATTATGGTTCCAATACTGGAAGAGATGGGGCAGAGGATGACTGGCAAGAGAATGGTGAGGTACAAAGTGAAATACGGCTACAGTTGGCTCAGAAACAGTGGGCAAGATCCAAGGACTAATTACGCTAATCGTACTTTCTCTTAGAAGGCGACCAGTTTAAAGAAGCTGTTACTCAGCAAAGCCGTGAAGCATGACGTCTCATTCTAGCACTTGTCTGATGAAATCCAATCCCGGCCTACAACCAAACATGACCATTAATACCAAAGAAATAGTTTCAGCATTTCTTCCAGGTCTGCTTCTCAACCTTTCACTCCGACTGGAAGACTGAGTCCCCAGAAGGTAATAAGTACTCTACCCATTCAACATTCCAGGGATAAACCTGTAGGACTAGAATTTCTAATATTATCATTCCTGGGTCCCCATATTGTATGTTCCCATTGTTAATCAACCACCAAAACTCTATTGGCATTTTAAAAGGATTTACTAAAAAGGTGTAACAAGAACCAGAGTTAGAAAAAACACCCCCTACACTGCGATCCATCTCTACACATGCAAGGCCCAAAGGAAAGGGGGACTTAAAATTAAATTATGATGTTAGTGAAGGACCTGTGTAGAAAATACTTGGGGTCCATTGGTACCTTGTGACTCCTGGCCCAGAAAGTCTTGTTCTCTTTTCATGGAGGTTCCCTTTCTTATGAGGTTCCCCTTAGGACTAACTTTCTGCTTGTTTCTGAAGATCTTTGCTTTCCTACAGACATTAGCTAGAATTTCCCTCTCTTACAAGGGATCAGGCTCCCAGAATCTTCCCAACCTTAGGGTCTTTCCATCTCTGTCTTTAGGAAAGTCCTCTGACATCAGACACTGCCACTTTCACAGTTTCAGCTATTGATAATGGTTTTTTGGGGGGAGGGAATCTCTAATTATGGTTGTAATGAACACTAATTTTATTGGCTCTGATGATGAGTGTCCCATTCACCTGGATGTTCCTCCTGCCCCCACCTCCCTGCAAAACTGCCTGAGATCAGGAAAGAATAGAAACAAAATAAACAATGGCAAAATGTGTTTACAGACACATAGCAACATGGTGACAGATCAAGCTGGTTGCTCGGCGTTTCTTCCCACCCAGTAGCTCACAGTGGTTCTGCCTCACATGAAGCCAGGAGAGAAAATAAGAAAAAAAAAGTAGCCAAAGCGTATGCCCATTCAGTTTCAGCTCAATAACTCAAGAGCCATTGCCCCTCAGCCAGACAAAAGACCCTTTGTCACTACATAGTCCCAGCCTTTCAGTCATTCCTGACCAGAAGTACACACACCAAGTCTCCACATTTTGGATTGGAACCAGGCAGGGAATATCTGTACATGCTTCGCATAAGCCGCTACAAAGGCAAATCTGAGCATGCTCTAGGGACTGGGCTCTCATTGGCCAGTCATCCCCATTGTATATAGACAGAAATGGGTATTCACCCCAAAGTTGCCTCTCTCATTTTTTGTCTCTATCTTTCTTGTGCCAGATACAGTGCCCTACACATTCAAGCATTGCAATGCTTCCATTAATCTTTGATCTGACCATTTTAGAAATTCCCTATCAGTCTATCAGTTGTCCATCACTATAGCAACATGACCAATCCACGTACTTTTGATTTTTTGGATGACGACATTGTCTATGATATTTTTCTTTTGAATTCTATGTTATGTGGAGTTGCCCGACAACCACTTTACCTCAGTCACAGTATCCTACACCCCCAATATTTCACTCTAGTGGATTGGGGATCTCATTGCTCTGGGAGCTCTCTCCAGTGAAGTAGATTGGAACCCACTAATCCCTGCCCATCCTGTGAGATTCTCAGACATCCCAAGGGGTCCACCCAGTATAATGAGGGTCTTTCTTATGTTCTTGGATATCATGTTCCCAATGGAGTATGCTACCAGTCCTCAGCCTATTAATTCCTCTCACTATGGGAACAGCCCATCTTTTTTTTTTTAAAATTGTACATTTCTTTGATGGCATCCTTTACTCTGCATCTCCTTCGGAATTCTGTGTTTATAATGTGTGGTAACTAACGCATGACCACTGTGTACCTCCTCACTGCCTTTTGGGTGTTCTTCCCAGCCTTTTCCAAACCATGCCACCTGCACGCTTGACACCATCCTAAATGTTTAACAACTGGATCTCCAAAAACACAAGACACACAAGTTTAATTTACATCATTAACATTTTCTTCATCACTTTCTTAACTTTAAACACTTAATATAACAATAAGTCAAGCCCTGATTTAAATCATATGTCAATTTCGGAGATGTAAATCCTCACACTGAATATTTAACAGCTGACCCCCTCCAGAGGAATAAAGGTCTTTGACCCTGAGAACATTCTAGACTCTTGGAAGTAAGATTCTTTTCTTTTACTTTGTCCATAACCATGCCTCCCCATTACTTCTTGGTCATTTCTAAATTATTCTATTACACACGAAACCATTCTACATGCTATCTTCTCCCTTTAGAATATAAGCTTCTTGAGGGCAGGGACTGTCTTGTTTCTTGTCTTTTTCCCTCCAGTGATTAGCAAAAACCAAGCAATCAAAATAATTAAATAAATTCTTTTTTTCCTATATTTATTCATTCCTCAACTTGACTTCTTAAGAAATCAGTATTCTGTGACTCACAACCATACAATATTCCAAAATGAATATTAATATTGAAAATATGATCTTTGTTTCATGGGAAACCCTGGAGTCTTAAAAAAAAACTTTTCAATTTCCCAAAGCCAATCCAGCCTGCTTTCATATGCTGTTCAATTTAGACCCAGCTCATCACTCTGCCCACAGTGGTCATTAAATTAAATATACAGCTCTCTAGAGGTCATTCCCAAACTTCAAGCTGATGTTTGCCCCAGTAAGATCAACTTGAAAATTAATACTGCAGAAGTGAGGTGGGGGGGGGGGGAGAAAGAGAGAGAGGGAGGGAGAGAGAGAGAGAGAGAGAGAGGAGACCTTCTCTGCACACACTCACACACTCCTGGTATAGAAGTCACATTCAATCCACTTCACATAAATTAATGGGCAGATAGGACAACCACCAGATAATAGAATAACACAAGTAAAAAATGTGTCATGGATTGGGTTAACTTCAACTCCAATGAAGTTCTTTCCATACCCTGCGATGTTTTAAAAATGGTGTTTATTTCTATGAAGAAAAGAAATCTCAGAAAGGGGATTGTTTTCTAATATCTTTGCTCCTGTAGGTACTGTAGGGAATAACCTACAGAAACGACTTCAGAGAGAGTTTCTCAAAATCCGGATTCATGATATGGCTGATTTTATGTTGTCCAACGATGGACCTGAAAAATGAGCAAATGTAGAAATAAAAATAAATATACGCCAACCCAAGCAAGATAAACTCTCTGATGTCGAACTTCTCATCCCGCAGAGCTGATAGAAGTTTGACGTGAGGCGCCGTGTGCAGAGTTCAGGCCGACAGCAGGCCCAGTGACATGTTAAATCACCCACATGATGTATAGCTTAATGAACCCCCTTGTGTTGATCACTCTTGGCATTAATCAAAAGCCATGAACAGATTCCCTTATTTTCTCAATGCTGGTCTGATAAACTGCAATTTCATTTAACCTTGGACAGGAACAGTAATAGCAGAGCGGCACTCGGGACAACTGTCAATACCTGCCCAGCATCCCAGTGATTAAACTGCAGCCGGGAAGCAGGCTATGAATTTTCTTCATTTGAAATTAGAATTTTTATTCTTAACCACTATTTGCATAAAATATGCTGGAAACACTGAGCTAGGTAAAGATTTGCATTGAGCGGGGTAGAAATTCACCCAGCCACATTATAGAATATTAACGATCTATCAGTGAACTTGGTCACTGGTGTGGGTTTCTTGTTTCTTTGTTTGCTGGTTTTTAAAACAGTCCTTGGTGGTGGTAGAAACCAGAAGGAGGAAGAAGAACAGGGAAAACCGATTCTGAAACAAATGTTATAACAGTTCTGCTTGTATCAGTCCTAACTATGGGCACCAAACAGATTTCAATGGGCACATCACAGATTTAAAACTGGGAAGTGGAGAGCAGTCATGTCTAGCTGCTGTCCAAACCAATGTATCAAGCAGCAAGCATTGATTAAGCATTTGCCTGGTGCCAGTCATTGTGCTAATCTCTGGGAATACAAAGAAAGGCAAAAATAGTTCCTGTCTTCAGGGAGTTTTCCGTTTAATTGTGGGGGGTGGGGTGGGGATAACATGTACATAAATAGATACAAAGAAGTATAGACAGACCAACAGCTATTGGGGGAGAACAACCCCTCCCCATTAGAGTCTTAAAACATGCATCTGACCATATCCTTCCTGGACTAGGAAATCTTCAGTGACTCACAATCACTTCTAGGTTAAATACTGACTCCTTAGTCTAACATTTAAAGGCTTATGCAATCTAGCTCCTATCTACCTTCACAGTCATATTACATATGTCATATTACTCTCCTTAATATGTCTTCTGTTCCAGGAAAATGGACATGCTGGCTGTTTTCTATTAGCATCCCAGCCTTCCATTTCCCTTCACTCTTTGCTCAGATTGTTCCCCATGTCTGGAATGTACTTCTTCCTTGGGTATTACAATTTTCCTGTTGCCCTCCAAACTTGTCTCAGATGCCATTTTCTCCATGATCTGTTTTCTGATCTCCCCAGTCTCCCTTTCTAAGTCTGAAAATTCCTTTGTACCACTGTGTATCTGTGTACTTCTACAATCTGTATATATGTTGTAATGCCCTAATAAGATATAAGCTTCTTGAGAGCAAGGATTATTTTCTTTTTTTTCTTTCTATACCTAAAACCAAGCACAGCAAACTATATGGAGAAGGTGTTTAATTAATATTTGTTGATTTCATTGAATGTACATTGGAGATAGAGGGAAAACAAAGCTTTATGACCCTAGGACTTTTAGGACTTTTTGAAGATACATAGGAAACCCTGTGGCTAGACATTGAGTCAGAAGGGATTCATGAATACATTGGCAGGAAGATGAGATGGGTCTGAATCAAGGCATAGCTCCTTCCCTGTCCTGAGCCTATAAAGATGAGGAGGGAAAGGTAGGTTGGAGCCAAGTGATGAAGAGTCTTGAATACCAGAAATTGGACTTTATTAGGACCCAGTGGGGAGCCATTGATGATATTTGAGCAGAAGAATGTCATGATTGGATGTATGCATTATGAGGATTACTCTGTCATTTGGGTGTAAAATGGATTTGGGAGGGGGAGTGAAGATTAGAATTTGAGAGATGGCACCTCATAGTCCAGACAATAGGTCTTCCTCAATCTCTTTTGTTTTTCCTGTGTGGCTGGCTAGGCTAAGCTCCTTGGTGCCACCATAGATTTCAGTTAGTAGGCTTTGCAATAGTCCAGTGCTGAATGCTATCAGCATACTGTCACTGACATACTGGAGCATCTATAGGACCCAACCAGGATCACACACCCCGATGAGCATACGTTGCCTTGTTTCAGGCTTTATTTGTTATTCATAATCAATGGATCATCAAAAAAAAATGTCCCTGTTGGACCCTTCAAGAAAGCTTGGAAAATTTTGACACCTGTATGGGAGATAGCTTGTAAGAGGACTGACCTTAATTAAGATGATATTTTGCCCTATCAAATCTAATACTTTTTATGGTTAAAAAAACAGTACAATGAGAACTTGCACCCACTGATACTTTCAGTCAATTGTGTGAGTGTAAAACTGTGGTCTGCTACAGAACATAGTTTAAAACCTTCTCCTGTTCCTTTCTCACACGAAGAATGCCCTCGATGTATATGTGATATGTCTCATAAAATTTTTCTAGATTTGAGAAAGTAAACAAAAGGGTCAAGAGTGATTGACATACTCTGATATCACTCTTTCTGATAGCAAGGTCCATATTTTTTCCCCAAGTTCTTGGCATGCTTTCTTCTTGCAGATACCTTGAGGGTCAATGCCTTAAAGCCTTCAAAGTTATTTATCACCCGGCACTGATTTTTCCCAGGCATTCTTGGTCAAGCACAACTGTTCTTTAGAACTTTTCTCCCTGTTAATACCATTTCAACTTCCTCATAGAGCAAATGAGGGACTGTGATGTTAGAGTCCACATATGGTTGCTCTAGCAATTGATGGAAAATTATAAAAATGTTTTATGTATCTTTTCCATTTTCTATTACTTCTTTTCCTTCAACTTTATCCTTAAATATTCCCAGGATGACTTTCCTTAGAAGATTCTTTTGCCAAGATTTCTTGAAAAAATTTCCACTCCACTGCTTCTGAGGGTTTCTTGAAGCAATGCTAATCATAATTCCACTCCACCTTCTTCAACAAAATCTTACCAACTAGTTTGTGCTCCAAATCTGTGTTATCTGTGGCTGCTATACATATCGTGACATATCTTTCTGCTTTGCAAGATCAAAGTATTTTCTAAGGGAAGTGGTTTCTCGGTTGTGTGGATCTCTTTGTTGTGGTGATTGATGTTAAATTTCCTTAGGAAATGGTAATAGTTTGGGTCAATGTCTGTTCTTTTATGCATTTCCCACTTTAGAGTGTCAACAGCCTGTTTAAAGAAGTGCCCTCAAATAAAGTATATCTTCATCTCACTTTTATTCTAGTTTGTTGTTTATTTTGATCTCTTCTCCCCTAATTCAGTGGTCTGACTATACAAAGACAACTGATTTGGAAATGACTCCCACACAGGTACCCAGTGATTTTCTGTCTTTCAAAGTGAATTGACTTCATTTTTCTCATGTCATTTGTTCCTTTCCTTGTCTAGTTCCCTTTTATCTCCAGAACTGCCCTGGGATCTCACTGTTCCACTTAGTAACTGTCTCCTGACATGCTTAACTTTGCTTCACCCTCTCTAGTCATCTCTTCTGACTTGCCACTCACCATACACATTCTAGAACCACAATCAAATCAGCGCTGCTCTTATTCTTGGCTAAGTATTTCATTCTACTCCATTAAAGCCCTGCTCACCATCTCTGTAATCTTCAGAACTCAAAGTCACCTCCATTGGCCAGGATTCCTTATGTCTATAATTTCTCCCTACTAGAATCTAAGATTTTTGAAGGCAAGGATGGTTTTTGCTTTAGTATTTGTACAAAGTACTCAGAATAGTGCTTGTAATGTAATAAGTTCTTAAGGAATTCTTTTTTCTTTGATTCATCTATTCAATTTACCTCTTAACTTTCTTCTCAAAGAAAAGAGCTGCTTTACAGAGAAAATGTTGGCCTTTTGATGAGAAGTCTCTCAGTTCTCTTCCTCTGGGGTCCCAAGTGTGTCCTGTGTCACCCCACAGGAAGAGGTGACCATCATTCTTGCCAAAACTATTTCCTCTCCCTGTACCCACCTAGAGTTGTGATAAAGAGAGTATTCTGCACTAAACTTAGGAGATCTGCATTCATTCTCACTTCTGATACTTAGCTGTGTGATCCCAGGCAAACCACTTAACTGCTCTGTGCTTCAGTTTCATCACCTATAAAATGGGCCTATTAATTTTTCTCTATCTACCTTATAAGGTTATTGTGGGTGAAGTACTTTGTAAACCTTACAATGAAACAAAACCCTTGATTCATACCCTCATTTGTGACCTAACTTCATCAATCATCCCATCTTAGGCCTTTGCAATTGTTCCTTCTCTGCTGGCTTCTTACCCTCAGTGTACAAATGTAGTCAGATTTCTCTCTCTATGTGTCTCCCTCTGTCTTTCTGTCTCTCTGTCTCTGTCTCTATGTCTTTCTCTATCTCTGTTTCTCTCTCCGTCTGTCTGTTTGTCTCTGTCTGTCTGTCTGTCTCTGTCTGTCTCTCTCTCTCTCTCTCTCTCTCTCTCTCACACACACACACACACACACACACACACACACACACACACAAATACACAATCTAATCAACAAAACTCTTTTCTTGTCTGCTCAGTCCCTCCAACTATTGTGCTATCTATTCTTGCCCTTCATTGCAAATCTGCTTCCATTTCCCCTCCACTCATTTATTATTCAGGCTCTTACAATCTGACTTATATCACCATCTCTTCACCAGAACAATTCTCTTTAAAGCCACTAACAATTTCATTGCTAAACCCACTGGCTTTTTATTCCCTTGTCATCTTTGACTTTGTGACCTTTGATGCTGTGGACCACTGCTGCTTGACAATATCTCCTCCTTGGCTTTGGTCACACTCCATGCCATAGCATTTTTGTATTATTTCCTGGTTTATCATCCTCTTAAATGTGAGCATCTTGTAAAGTCTGGTCTTTGACCTGCTTATTGTCTTCTTTGTACCAGTGGTTTTTGACCCAGCATCTATGAACCATTTTTTCTTAATATTTTGATGTCTATTTCAATATACTGGGCTTCCTTTGCAATCCTAAATAATTAATTTAAAAACATTAAGTGTTCTATGACACAGCAAAGGTAAAGAATTCTTGCCTTACACTCTCTCCATTGGTGATCTCATCTGCTTCTTTGCTCATTAATACCCTCTATGGAGATGATTCCCAATGTGTATTTCCGCTTTGCATGCCTTTCCTGATCTGAAGACCCGTGGATTCAAATGCCTAATGGCAGAACTGTAAGTAGCATGGGGGCATCTGGGGCTTTGGCCCAAGATGGAAAATTTAAAGGGCACTAACAGCGCCTTCCTAGAGGTGCTTCCTCCCCTTCCTTCCCCACTTCCAACCTTGATGCCAGTTTTGTTCACTAGTGCTTTTCCTCCTTTGCCCGGCTCTGCCCAGCAGCAATGGCATGCTTCCTTCTCTCAGAAGTCACAATTTCAGTATTGTAAAAGTCTTTGGATCTCAGCATATGCTTCTTCTTCCTGAGATCCACAACTTTAATCCTGGCTTAGGTTTTGTTTCCTCTTCCTACAGGCCACATCCATGGCAAGCCTTCCTTATTACTCTGCATAGGCGAGAATATTGTTACATATAGTTCTGTCTGCTAGACAGCTCCACCTTATTTTGCCACTGGCACCTTGAACTGGGCATTGACCAAAGTGAACTCAGCATCTTCCTGAACAAACCACACCTCCTCCTAATAATGTGCGTCTCTCTGTTATTTGTACTGCTATCCTCTGAGACACCCAGGTCTTAGAGGCATCTTTGACTCTTCTTTTTTCTTTACCCCACATACCCAATCACTAGCTGAGTCCTCTTCAATTTTAGAAGTTGGAGCTCTAGGAGATAGAAGGTATGGTAGGTCATCCAGAGTTGGGACCTAGCATTGTGGAAAAGCACATCATTTAGAAGTGAGGCATTCAGGGTTAGGGGTAGATAGATCATTGGAATAGCTAACCAAGATTGGTTAAGGAAGCAGGTCAGACCTTAGCAGGATAGATTAGTACAATAGGAAGGATTAGGGAAGAATTAGGGTATAGGAGAATCAGAGGTACAGGAGCAGAAAGATTGCTTCATGCCTATAAGCCTTAGTTTTCACATTCATGAAATGGGGAAAATGTTTATATTCTATTCTAAGAGAATTATGTGACACTAAAAGAAGGTTATAAAGAGCTTTAAGAAAAATGCTGTAATTATTAACCTGACCTAAGAGCTTATTTCAGAGGATTAAAATTCACTGTTTTAGAGGATGCTATATTAAGAATTGTAATTAAGGGATTACAGTTCTATCTCAACAGTAAGAGCTTGCTTGGTATCAGGCTTAAAGATGTGAAATATCCACTATGTACTAAGAGAATTGGGCGGGGGGAAGCAAATGAAATCTGAGACTACACAGTGTCCAAGTCTAGGGAGGAGTTAACCTACTGTCATATGCTGGAACTCAAGCTCTTCTGGAGTGCCCTGTTCATTTTCAGTACCGGATTTCAGGAATGGCCTTGGTAAGATGGAGAACATCCAGAAGAAGGCTCCTATCCAAGGCTTACCTAAAGGTAGTAGGGACGTTCAGCCTGGAAAAGAAAATAGTTGGAGCATGGAGTAAAGATAACAGTCTTCAAGCAGTGAAATAGTCCTCAAGTGAAAGGAGGACTGGCTTTGTTTTGATTGGCCCTAGAGGGCAGGACTTAGGAACAAAAGGAGGTAGTGGAAAGAGCCACATTTAGGGCAATGATAGGAAAAGGTCTTAATCATTAGGGCTATCTCCAAATGGAAGGGGTTGCCTTGGGATATAGTGGCTCCTCCTCTGGAGGTCTTCAAGCAAAGGCCAGAGGGTAACTCATCTGGTACAATATAGATGGAACTCTTTCAGGTATGGGTTAGATTAGAAGTCCCTTCCATGAGGTCTTTTCCGTGCTGAGGTCTCATGATGCTGTGAAATTGTTCGGTGGACAGTCTACATCTTAATGACCTATCTTTAAGAAGTATTTCTTTTCATAAGGTTTTTTTTAAGGTAATGTTTTATTACTTTTGGTTTTTTTTTAATATATTTTGATTTTTATTATATTTTATTCTATTATTATATCAGACCACCATTATATATCTGTTCAGTTCTAGAGGCAAAGAGTAGAATCTGTGGCCACTGGTGAGTGAGGTACAGGAATGCAGGAATCAGAATTCAGACTAATTATTATGACCAGCTCAGAACCAATGTCCTGAGGAGCTTTTGTGATCTTTTAGATTGACCTTATGGTCAAAGTTGAAATAAGAACTCATTCATGCTATGGAGGAAGTGAGCTAAGTTTTGAGTCTACTTCTCCAGATGCCAAGGTGGCATAGGGAAGAATAAGATTCAGAGGAATTGAGGAAAATGCGTGTTTGTTTTTACTGCATCTGTGAAGTTAACAATCCTTTGAAAAAGTTGCATAATTCCAAGTGCTTAAACACAAATGGATTGTAGTCACGGGGCCCCAAACTAATGAGAGGACACACCTAGTGGGGGCTTGAGAAGATGCTAGTAGAGAAGCAACATCCATGACTGCTTCAGGGTACCTTGAATCCATGAGAGGAGATATACTCTGCCTGGGTGTAAGCTGGTGAAGTCTGCTTTGACTGGTATGGCCCCAGCTGCTACCATTGTTTTTAGATTCTTGCTGGGCTGGTACCATGAGGGTTAAGCTCCCTATGTCCTTGCCTCATTCCTCACTCTATAAGATGTTTTAGAAAATGCCTTCATTTTACTGGTCCTATGGATAACAAGACAATCTCCCACTGGAATATTGGCTCTTTATCTCCAATCATGCATGTTTGAGCCTTGAGGGGCTCTGGGACTTTGGTTGTAATGTGGCTACTGCTCCCACCCTGCTGTGTGCTTCCCGCCGTGGGCATGGAAGGTGAACACTGAGGCTATGCCTACTAGTAGTTATAAGTAATATCTCATGAGTAATAATACATTTTGTTAAAGTTATCTCAGTATGGGCTTTTGCTTTTCATCTGGACTTCACTGCACTATTCTGCCCCTGGGAAAAGGGAAGGGGCAAAGCATTTATTAAGTACTGATTATGTGCCAGGAAAATAGACATTGAGAAGTGGCACATGAATTGGACTTCATCAGCATCAAGGGCAAAAGGTGCTCCCTAGGTATATTCATAGTCATAGTATTTAGAGCTCTCAGAATCTGCCATCTCATTTGGTCTCTTGTACATTCACTGCTGATGTTTCACAGATGGAAGTTTTTTGTTAATTTTATTACTCGCTCTCTTTGAACCTTTTACTGTGATTAGATGAAATGAAAAATTCAAAGAGCCTTTAGACTCCTTTCTTTCCAGGTCCTTAACTTTATTGTCTCATCCAGAATTTTTCTTTTCCACTTCTTAAGTATTTAGCCTGTTTTCAAAGATCGTCAGTTCGCAGCATTCTTTAAATGGGAGGAACTTGAGCAGCTATCTAGTTCAGTCCATACACAAAAAGAAACCTTTTTAAAACACACTGAACACATGATCATCTGAATTCAACAATCTGGTCCATATGAACAAACATATTAAGTGCCTATTGTATTTGCAAGGCACTGTTCTAGGTACTCAAGGAAACAGAAAGATTTAGAGAGGCCTGATCACATGCACTTTCTGTTCTAGACAAGGCTGATGATGGTCACAAATAACTGATACTAACTGATATAATGTGATGGGATCTAAGGAAAGCCCTCCCAGATTAGTTGGATAATGCACAAGGGGCATCTTGAACGCAAGCCATGGCACCGCTGCCAGGTATCTGCTGAACCTCATATAAATGGCAGCAAATCTCAACTCAGTAAACTTGTATTTCTAGGATCATAGTGTTACAGATTTATAACCTAAAGGGACCCCAGAGACAACCTAGCCTAGTCCTCCCATTTTACATTTGAAGAAATTGAGACTCAGAGTGGTTTCATGGGGAGTTAATGTCAGAGTGTGGATTAGAATCCAGGACCTCTCACTTCAAAGCTGGTAATCTCTGTCAATGCTGACCTCCAAAGCATTCTGTGATTCCATTTTCCTTCCACTGAAAGTGTTTTATATACTGGCAAAATGAAATGGAATTTAAAAAACCAGGTATCCGTTCTAATCAGGCAACCTTGACTGAGTCATTAAATTTCTGCTTCCATTCCCCCAACTGAAAAATGATCACTCATGAGCTCTCTTTTCTTTGAATGGATGATATTATTGTACGATTGTAAGGTGAGAATATTACAAGATGTAACATTAAAGTCACAGTGCATTAAATGGTCTTGGTTTTAAATAGGCCATTCGGAAATGTTTCCTGCTTTAAAGATCAGCAAAAATCCATATTTATGGTATTTTTAATTACTGTCTAATAAATTTCAAAATTTATAAATATACTGACAACATAAATTAATAGGAGATATTGCATCAGCAAAGGAAAACATTTAGCCATACCTGCTTAATAATAAATTAGAGTAAACAAAACAATGTATTTTAAATCTATAGACAAATCATATTGTTCATTACATATTGTCGCCAAAAGTCCCTTTTAAAAAGTTTTTCTAAAAAATAGTAATAACCCACATGATGATGAAATAATGAAGGTAGCCCTAGACCCTAATTAATTCACTGGTGTCTCAGCCCCATCAGCAAAAGGATCAATACCTGAATCCATCGTTTCACTGGTTACTTTATGTCCTCTTAAAAGCAGATGAAGCATTAGCAAAATCATAAAAACCATATTTTATCTCCTCATATATATCACCCTTACTTTTTCAGAGAAAAGAATAGAGTCCACTATGCCCAGGCTTTTCAAATCATCCTTCTACGAAACAAATCTTGGTCTCTCTTACATGTTGATGTTTCCAGTGGGAACATGGATAGTGGTCTTCCATTGGAGGGTGAACAACACCCAGTCCAGGAATGCCAACTTTTATAACTGAGGATTTTAATACACTCTTGACTCCATGAGATAAATCAGCTCAAACACCTGAAGTGATTATCAGGCCACTAGGTCTCCCAGGTTCTTATCTGACTTAGAATTCTAAGTTTAGAGAGCCTTCCAACTCAAACAGCACAAAATACACATTGTATTCATCCAGATATGATGAATATTTTCCTAGCAAGGTATTGGTTGGTGTGTTGTTGTTTTTAATTCATTAGTTGCAAATAAGAATATCCAGAAAAGTATCAACATTAGCCAGAAGTGAAGAAAGTAAATACCCTTAGCTCTATTTCCAGCTTTCTCAAAATGTGAGACCAGAGCCATAGCCCTAGCTCAACCTATCAAAGTCTTAGAGATTTTTTGGGAAAAAAAATGCGTTTGACTTTAAATCTATTATTACCATGTAAAGGAAACTAGAAAGAGAGTAGTAGAAAGAATGTGGACCCTGCCAACTGCAGAGATCTGGGTACAAATCCTGGCTACCACACTTATGAGCCAAAGCCAAGGACAAAACCCTTCTTCAGCACACAGGGCTCAATTTCTTTATTGATGAAATGGTGATGATAATGCCTGCCTCACAGCTATGTGATTTGTTTATTTTCCTTTTTAAAAATAAGTCTTGTGGATACCTTTAATTTGTACAGCACAGTCGTTTCCAGATATCCCTTCATCCTCCCTCTGCTTCCAAGAAACATCCCTTACAACAAAGAAAAGCAGCAAAGCAAAATCAAATGACCCATCGGAATGTGGATCTGCTGCACATTCTGAGCAAGGAGGCAATACACCACACCCATGGACCCCACTTCACACTTCCAATAAGCTCATTCCTAATCTTTGCTTTCACGCATTCCAAAAATATCCTCTACCTACTACTCTGCTTGAGCATCCAAGAATAGAAAGCCAGCTTACGATGACACAGTGTGTGAGATCGGAGAGGTGCACTCTGTTCCTTAGAACTCTAACTTAACTCAGTTGTGGTGGAAGAAAGCAAATTCAGGGAGCTCTTAGCTTGAGATTTCTGTTTTCCTTACCTAGGGCAATCTTTCCTCTTTCCCTGTGAATCATCTCTAACAACATTTTGCAGTTCAGGGCCCTGGGAGTTAGCACCTTCATTTGTCGACAGAGTTATCAAATCCCCATGGTAACACATTTTGAGTTATCAGGGGGAAAAAGAAGCAAAGAAAATCCATCCCTGCTAATAATTTCTACTAATCATTTCATATACTTAGGAGAATCAATGTATATAAAGCCAACAACTTCAATCCTAGCCAACCTATTCTGGATAAGGCACTGAGCTGGGCACTAAGGATGCAAATATTACTACTACTAGTAGTAGTACTACTACTACTACCACCACTACCACTACCACTACTACTACAGTCTTTGCCATCTAGGGGCTTACATTTTGTTGGGAGATACAACATATAAACAGATAAGCATGTAGAACGGGGCTGGCCAATGATGGCTCAGTTCTGAGAGCTTGTGCTTTTGGTTAGCCTCCTTCGGAAAGCGCCTGAAGAGGAAGGGCCTAGAGCTCCACTTCAGGCCACACATGTACACATTAATGATTCTTTCAGTTGATTCCTTTTTTTGTTTTCATTTCCTTAGTTTATTAAAGGTGACATTGGACTGCTAAAGCTGTAGAAGAAGCACAACAGAGCATGCAAAAATCCAGCTCAGGATACAATGTACTTTATGACATACAAATGGACCATCTCTATTTACACTCAACACTTTAATCACAACATTATTTATTACAACAGGCTCTAATACCTTGGTGGAGAAAATCAAGAACAGCCTCATTAGCATTGTGAAGAAATGGACTTTTGATTGTCTGCTAAGATGGAATTGTATGTGCATTCAAAAGGCATTAACTGGCCAAAATTAGTCTCTCTGTCTCTTTGCCTCTGTCTTCTGTCTTTCTGTTTCTATGTCTGTCTCTCTATCTCTGAGTCTCTGTGTCTCTCTTTCTCTGGGCCTGTCTCTCTCTGTCTCTCTGTCTCTCTGTTTCTCCCTCTCCTTCTCCCTCTTCCTCCCCACAAACCCTCCTTCTCCCCCCACTCCCCACCCTCATTTTCTTGCCTGGCTGCATTCAAATGATGGGGTGAGCATTGCTGCAAGCCTCTGGATGGGAAGAGAGCTAGGGTTAGTGGCCAAGCCCCACAAATGGATGACCCTGCCATTGTTTGTTCCCCTGTTGGGTCTATTTTTTCCTGTCTTAGACAAAGGAACACTTGAGAAGCAGTGGAGTAGTCTGAGATCTCATGAGCTTCAAGATGTTGGGAGAAACACCAGAGGTGTAGGAAATGCCAAGGTGTGAGGCCAGCCAAGTCAAGTTCTCCAGAATTGTCCTTAGGAGGAACTAGGACCCTGGTCAGCAGTGCATTAACCCCATAGCCAAGATGTCAGATCCTGGAAGCAAGGGAATAACACTATCGGCTATTAGCTACACCGCATTTGAAAGTGAACTTGGTGGGGTAAATACTTGGAAGTAGCTTGGTGGCACATTGGATAGAGTGTTGGGCCTGGAGTGAAATCAAGGCCTAAGTTCAAATCCAGCCTCACACACTTACTAGCTGTATGCCTCTGGGCAAGTCGCTTGATCCCTGTTTCTTTATCTGTAAGGCGTGGGTAATTATAGCACATACTTCAAAGGGTTGTTGTGATGTTCAAATGAGATAATCATTGCAAACACTTAGCATAGTGCCTGGTACATAAGAAGTACCATGTAAATATTAGCCATTATCATCATTACTTTAAAGTCAAGTTCATTCTTCCCAAGGACCCAGGTAGTATAAATAGGAAGAGTGGGACTCCAGATGTGGGCAGGAAATGTTTGTACTTCTGTTTTTGCTAGATCTTTGTAGTAAAAGCTAATTGTTGTTCATGAGAATGGAGTGTATCTGTAACTAGCAACTGATATTTTAAAAAACCTCAAAAGTTGGGACTTTTGGTAGTAGAAAGACACGGCCTCAGGGTATCCCCAGAACCCTAAGGGAAAAGCTGATCCTTGCTCTGGGGTCCTGATTTGTTAGCCTGTGAGAAGGTTGGGAAAGTTTAAGTTCATAGTCTAAAGAGAAAGAGAGAGAGAGAGAGAGAGACAGAGAGAGACAGAGACAGAGAGACAGAGACAGAGAGATGGAGTGTGCTCCCCCCATTGATTATCAATTAGCCAGAGAATATTAATTTTAGTTAAGGGTATTTACTAAGTTGATATATTAGGAATAATTAGTCTAAAACATCTCCCCTAAAAATCTAGTATGCACTCTCCCACAATACAGAGTCTATGGGAAAATACACTCCAGCTTTAAAAATTCATATAGGAAAATGATAAACTCAGCTCCTGATTAATGGAGCTTTCTTGGAGACTTCTTGAAATTCCCCTTAAGTATGGTGCAGCTTTCTTCTGGGGCCCCTTTTGGAGTCCTGAAGCTGCTGTCACTCCATGTATCTAGTTTGTCCCCAACTCCCAGTACAGACACTGTCAACCTCCACTGCTAAGCATGAGTGGGCTAGAGGCAGCTCAGACTGCTCACATGAGTCAATTGTTCAGTTTTCAGTTTGAACATTTACACTTTGGAATTCAGCAAATGCTACAAATCAGAGCCTGATTTATTGTTTTGTTTATTGTCTGCCTAAAAAAGTGCTGGAGAAAATGTGAATAATGCTGACTAAACTTAAAAGTGTGTTATGTGCATACATTTTGAGAGTCATTAAACTGCTGCCTGCACCCTGCTGCCCATGGGAAGTCCAAACTGTACCAACATTTTGGCGTTCACAAAGTCATTCTCTTATCAAAGGAATGCAGGGAAAGATGGATGTTCTCTCCTCCCTCCTCAAAACAATTCACTTAACTGAACCTGCTCTCTTTAGGTTCATCTACCCCTGGTATTTCTAATCTTGAACTAGTTTGTTGTTTTCTAAAAAGCTGGAAGAGAGAGATCAATTCTTCAGCCATTCCTAATGTTTTCCTGTGTAAAATTATTTGATTACATATAATGGCTGGAAGTATTTTGTCTCTTCCAAACTGATTAAAGGGTTCAATGGCTTTGACCAACTGGTTTATTGACAGGTAGATTCAATAGAAGTGTTTCCACCTACTAAAGATATCATGGTGTTGTATCTTTTGTTATTTTAAGAGAAGTGGAGCTGCTTGAGAAATTTAATTGCTTCCCAACCTTACACATTTTCCAGATAGCTGCCAAATGGATATTACTAAAGTCCACATCTGTTTGTCTTTCCTGATCAAGGATATTCAATGGCTCCCTATTGCCTCTAATATAAAATATAAACATGTGTTTGTCCTTTTAAGTCCATATCAACCTAGCCCCAATCTATCCTTCCAGACTTAACTCTCCTCCCGCTTCCAAGGTCCAGCCCAAGTAGCCTACTTACTGTTCCTCCCACCTGATGTTCCATCTCCTGTTTATGCCTTCACACAGGCTATGTGTCCTCCATGCCTATAATGCACTCTCCTATTGCCTTTGCCTCTTAGACTTCCTCTCTTCCTTCAGAAGTCCCCTCAAGTGTCACCTACTACATAAAACCTTTCCTGATTTCCTCAGCTGGTAGTGCTCCTCCCCCCACCATGGAAATGATCATATTTGGGGTGGAAATGAACAAGGATTTATTAAGCATACTTTATTTCTTTTCATGTATTTCCATGTCTGTAAGCTTTTTCACCTTGATAGAACATAAGCTCTTGAGAAAGAGGACTCTTTCATAGATTTCATTGATTTCTATCTCTCCTCAGCAGCTAGCAAAACACCTTGGGCATGGTAGGTACTTAAAAATGTTCAATGACTGTTTGATTAAAGCAGTTAAACGACTTTCATGAGAAAGGGGGTGTCTTCTGCTCAGCCTCCCTCTGAAGGCAGAACTAGGAATGAGTGAAGGCTTGAGATCGATAAAAACTTAGCAGAAGTTGAGTTACCCCAAAGTAGAGAGTCCACCTCACTGGAGGGCTTCACACTAGGGCTAGGTGGCCACTTATATTTGCTGTGCAGTGTTTCCTCTGGGTTCACTCTTTCAACTCTCCCTCATGGTGGCGAGCTGTGCCCCCTCATCGTTCTTGGAATAACCCTGAAGGCTTGTGACTTCTCAGACCATTGCTCCTGACCCCTCTGTGCAGCTCCTTCAATATCAATCAACCAATTGATATCACTTCACTTCTGAAAAGGGGCATTTCATATGAAAGACAGAAGTTATAAAAATATCCCTCAGACCAGAGGCGGATTGTCTGTCCTGTATATACCTAAGTTTCCTGAGGAAAATGGGCTCAAATTTGAAGTACAAAAATGTTGAGGCTCACATATAGAGAACCTGTGGGGCCAAGGGGTCCCTCCTGTCTCCTGGCCCTGAGAGCCCTTTTCTCCCTTTGAAGAGCTCCATTCAAGCCCATTTTTGCATGTAGTATCACAATAGTCATTGCTCTCTTGCTCAGCTGGCTGGTTTATTGCGGGATGTAATCTCCAATGATGATGTCAAACCAGCACTGGTTGGGAAGGTCAAGAGGTCATTCTGACTACTGCTGCCCTCAGAGGCGGCGATCGCTGCCTCCAACTTTGGTTGCTAAGGGGGCCCTCTGAGGGCTCTGCCAGCATTCTGAAGGTCACTTGTAATGGTCAATTCCATCTCCAGGCATTCCTGGACCTGGGATTTTTAAAGAATAAAAACAAAAGAGACAAAAGAATCAGGAGTTCAATGTATTCACAGGCAGATGGAAGCCAGGTAGGAAACAGGGTCTGCTGCTTCTTATGAATCCTCACACAAAAGCTACCAAAGAAGAAAGCAAGACATAATCAACTCAGATGTTTGGTGTGCCCTCAATTCCTCCTCTGAAGCCAGTAAGAAGACCCTTTACTACCATATGAGTAGATGTGAGCTTACCAAGTCTCCACAGGTTGGATCGTCGTACATACTCTGATTAAACCCCCAGGAAGGACAAATCCCCATATGCTCTAAGGACTGGGCCTTCATTGGTCAGGCCTCCCCCTTCCCCCATCACAGTTGTAAAAAGGATTGTTCCGACATGGTGTGGCCTAAATGGCTTGTGAGGAGAGCTAAAATTCAAATCAACTGTACTCCAGGGAGTGTTTCACAAAATGGGCCAGGGCAGGAACATTAAAAGACATTTTCAAAACCACTTTTTAATGACAGATTAAGTTGGTGGAGGGTAGTGTTGAAGCATAGTCTGGGATATAGTAATGTTGAGGGGTGGTGTAACAGTAAGACAATAATAACAATGTAGATGACAATTGTCAAAATGCCTATGTAGTTCTGTATCGCAAAGTATATGAGACTCTCCACATAGAAGGTGGAAGAAGTAAACCATTTATCCAGACAGCAGAGAACCAGATCCCACAACCAAATATTCATCTCCCTAAGCTAGTCAGTCCACTTCATCACAACAGCAAGGAACCCAAGACATTCAATATACAATGTAACAACCCGGAGCCTCACTGTCCCAGAACCTCTCCAATCCCCTGCTGGGGTCTTCCCAAAGACAAACTCACAGTACAGGGCGGCCATTAGCAGCCATAACTGCTCTCTCTCTCTCTCTCTCTCTCTCTCTCTCTCAGCATTTCCTGTGACATAACTTCCTTTTCCTGTCAGGAAGCTCCTCCTACCATACGTGACTTAGACTTCCTGTGATGTAAGCACATGGCCTATTAATGGGTGGGAAAGATCTTCAGATCTAAATTGCTACTGCAGATGGGTGGGAAGAGAGAGAGACCTAGCCTCACCTCTCGTGTTGTCCAGTCATTTTTCAGTTGTGCCTAACTTCATGACCCCATTTGGGGTTTTCGTGGCCAAGATACTGAAGTGGTTTGCCATTTCTTTCTCCAGCTTCTTTTACAGATGAGAATACTGAGGCAAACAGGGGTAAGTGATGCCCAGGGTCACAAAGCTAGTAAGTGTCTGAGGCCTAATTTGAACTCACAAAGATGAGTCTTCCTGACTCCCGGCCAGACACTCTATCCACTGGGCCACATAGCTTTCTATTGAACTGAGTATCATCACTAGAGAGGCAGTGTAGTGCAGTGATAGAGGGCTGGTCTCAGAGTGAGGAAGACCTGGGTTCCAGCATATACTGGCTGTGTGACCCTGGATAAGTCATATGGCTTTTCAGTATCCTTTGCAACTTTCTAAGGTTTTAAAGTGCACAGAAGATGTTGGTCTGCATTGGGAGAGGGAGTTTGCTCATCAAGCAATTCCCCATAACCATGAAATCAGAGTTTAAATTCTTATCCTTATTAGTGTTATGTACATACTCAGCTCAGTTGTTTCAGTGCTGCTGAAGTACCCTTGAAGTCCCCTCAGAATTTCAGTGCTTGGGGAAAAATCCCATTCTCACCTGCCTAGTTATAGCTCAGCCTCTGAGGTCTCTTCCAAACCAGGTTGAGTGATTCTGTATGAAGGAGACCCTCGCTGTTCAACCCTGACTGTCTCCCTCTCTCCCTCTCTACTCCCCTTTCTCACTTCCTATGTTTTTAACCATCTTAGAGTGAATTCAAGGCCATTAGGGGAATATACACCAAATTCAAAGGCATTCACTCCTGGGTAATCATGTTGATGTTGTATTTTCCAGTTAGAAAACACTTGCCTTTCTGTTATCTCATTTCATCCTCACAGTGGCCCTACCTGTGAGCTACTTAGTCCCATTTTATAGATGACAAAGCTAAGGGATGGAGAAGCTAGGGGGCTTGCCTTAGACCACACAGCTAAGTGATAGAGCCAGCCCTCAGCCCCATCCATGCCTTCTCACTAAAACTTTCTTCAGCTTTGTAAGGGAAAAATAGGTTTTCTATTTAGTATTTTATTTTCCTCCAGTTACATGTAAAAACATTTTTTAGCATTCTCTTTTAAAACTTTGAGTTCCAAATTCTCTTCCTTCCTCCCTCCCCATCGTCTCCAATTACCATTACAAGGTTACACATGTGTAGTCACGCAAAACATTTCCATAGTAGTTATGTTGTGAAAGAAAACATAGACCAAAAAATAAAACTCAAGAAAAATTTAAAAAGTATTCTTCAATCTGTATTTAGACACCATAAGTTCTTTGTCTGGGGATAGATAGCATTTTTCTTCATCTTCAGTCCTACAGAGTTGTCTTGGATCATTGCATTGCTAAGAATAGCTAAGTCATCCACAGCTGATCATCTTACAATATTGCTGTTCTTTTGTACACAGTACATTTCACCTCGCATCAGCTCATGTAAGTCTTTCCAGGTTTTTCTGAGTGTCTTATTCATCAGTTCTAATAGCACAATAGTATTCCATCATAATCACATACAACAATTTGTTCAGCCATTTCCCAAATGCTGGGCTTCCCTTCAATGTTCATTTCTTTACCATCAGAAAAGAGCTGATATATATAGTACATATAGATGATTTTTCCTTTTGTTTTTTGTCCCTTTTGGGATACAGAACTAGTAATGGTATTGCTAGCTAGGTCAAAGGGTATGCATAGTTTTATAGCCCTTTGGACATAGTTTAAATTGCTTTACAAAATGGTTGAATCAGTTAACAACTCCAACAACAATGCATTAATGTCTCATTTTTCCCACATCTCCACCAATATTTGTCATTTTCCTTTTCTGTCCTGTTAGCCAATCTAGTAGGTATTAGGTAGTAATTCGGAATTGTTTTATTTTACATTTCTCCAATCACTAGTGATTTAGAGCATTCTTTTCATATGGCTGTAGATAGCTTTGATTATTTCACCTGAAAACTTCATATCTTTTATCGTTTATCAATTGGGAAATGGCTCTTGTTTTCATAAATTTGACTCAGTTCTCCGCATATTTGAGAAATGAGGCCCTTATCAGAGAAACTTGCTTTAATTTTTTTTCAGTTACTATTACTAACTGTATCGCCCTCCATCACACTCACCCCACCCAGTTTATTCTATTCTGTCTCTCCTTTCATCCTCTCCATCCTCAAAAGTATTTTACTTCTCACTATTCTCTCCCCCAATCTATCCTCCCTTCTATCATTGCCCCCCCTTTCTCTCATCCCCCTATCCTCCTACTTTCCTGTAGGGTAAGATAGATTTCTATTTCTAATTGAATGTATAAGTTATTTCCTCTTTGAGCCAGTTCTAATGAGGGTAAAGTTTCCTCATTCCCCCTCTTCTTCTCCCTCTTTCCCTCCACTGTAAAAGTTTTTTTTTTCTTGCTTCTTTTATGTGAGATAATTTACCCCATTCTACCTCTCCCTTCCCCTTTCTTCCAGTACATTCCTCTCTCACCCTCAATTTTAGTGTTTTAGATACTATCCCTTCATATTCAAATCACACCTGTGCCCTCTGTCTATATATACTCCTTCTAACTGCCCTAATAGTGAGAAAGTTCTCATGAGTTACAAGTATTATCTTCCCACATAGAAATGTAATTAGCTTAATCTTCTTAAGTCCCTTATGATTTCCCTTTCCTGCTTATCTTTTCATGCTTCTCTTGAGTCTTATATTTGCAAGTCAATTTTTCTATTCAGCTCTGGTTTTTTCATCAAGAGTGCTCAAAAATCCTCTGTTTCACTGAATATCCATTTTTTCCCCCTGAAGGATTATACTCAGTTTTGCTGGGTAAGCGATTCTTGGTTGTAATCCTGGCTCCTTTGCTCTTTGGAATGTCATATTCTAGCCCCTCTGATATTTTAATATAGAAGCTGCTAAACCTTGTGTTATCCTAACTGTAGCTCCATGATACTTGAATTGTTTCTTTCTGACTGCTTACAATATTTTCTCCTTGACCTGGGAGCTCTGGAATTTGGCTAGAATATTCCTGGGAGTTTTCATTTTGGGATCTCTTTCAGGAAGTGATTGGTAGATTCTTTCAATTTCTATTTTACCCTCTGGTTCTAGCATGTCAGGACAGTTTTCCTTGATAATTTCTTGAAAGATGATGTCTAAGCTCTTTTTTTTTTGATTATGGCTTCCAGGCAGTCCAATAATTTTAAAATTATCTCTCCTGGTCTTTCCAAGTCTTTCCAGGTCAGTTGTTTTTCCACTGAGATATTTCACATTGTCTTCTATTTTTTTATTCTTTTGGTTTTGTGTTATTGTTTCTTGATTTCTCATAAAATCATTAGCTTCGATTTGCTCAATTCCAATTTTCAAGGAACTGTTTTCTTCTGAGAGCTTTTGTACCTCCTTTTGCATTTGACCAGTTCTACCTTTTAAAGAGTTTTTTTTTCTTCAGTGAATTTGTGTGCCTCTTTTTTCATTTGGCCAACTCTGCTTTTTACAGCGTTCTTCTCCTCTTTGGCTCTTTGTACCTCTTTTACCATTCGGTCTAGTCTGTTTTTAAGATGTTATTTTCTTCAGTATTTTTTGTGTTCCATTTGCCAAGCTTTTGACTCATTTTTCATGATTTTCTTGCATCACTCTCATTTTGCTTCCCAGTTTTCCCTCCACCACTTTTACTTGATTTTCAAAATCCTTTTTGAGCTCTTCTATGGCTTGAGACTAATTCGTATTTTTCTTGGAGGCTTTGGATGTAGGAGCTTTGACTTTGTCATCTTCTTCTGAGTATGTGTTTTGATCTTTCTTGTCGCCATAGTAATTTCGTAGTCTGAGGTTTTTATTTTTTCCCATTGTTTGCTCATTTCCCAGCCTATTACTTGACTTTTAACCATTTTAAAATAGGGCTCTGCTTCCAGAGTGGAGGGCACACTGTTCCAAGTCTGAGGGATTTGTGCAGCTGTTTGCAGAAATGCATCTGGGAACCTATAAGTTTTCAGTTCTTCCAAGGGGGTGCAATCTAAGGAGAGGTGTTTACTACTCTCCTGGTCTGTGCTCTAGTCTGTGAGTCACCACAAGCACTCTTTTCTGTCCTGGAACTGTGAGGAGGATCTCCACTCCACTGTGGCCACAAGCTCTGGTTACCGCTCATGCCTGTGGTACAGATCCACACATAGGCAAAGCAATAAAGTCTTCTCTTAGTACTAGCAAGGAGACCCCTGTAATTTCCTTCTAACCGGTTGTTTGACTCCCATACCATCTGGGGACTGAGAGCTTTAGAAGCAGCTGCTGATGATGATGATTCAGTGGCCCCCAAGGCCAGCTCCAGGTTTGCTGGTGCTAGGTCTGTCCTGGCACAGCCTGCGCTGGACTATGCTTCACTCTCATTCAGGTGCAACAGTCCCTTCCTGTTTACCTTCTAAGTTGTCTTTGGTGTCTGTGGGCTGAGAGGTTTGGAAGCCACCACTGCTGCCACTGATTCAGCTCTCCGAGGTCTGCTCCTGGTTTGCTGAGGTCTAGTCTGTGGACTGCGCTCTTCTCTCACTCTAGTGCAAAAGACCTTTCCTGATGACCTTCTAAGTTGTCTTGGTCTTGAAATGTGTTTTCCTCCATCTTTTGTGGGTTCTGCCCACTTCTGTGGGTTCTAGAATTTGTTTTAAGTCATTATTTAAAGGGCCTTGGAGGGGTTTGGGGGAAACCTCAGGAGAGTCCTTGCCTTTACTCTGCCATCTTGGCTCCATCAAAAACAGGTTTTCCAGAGCAACCTGCCTGGTGCAGTGGAAAGAATTCTTGGTTTGGAGTTGAGGCTCTGCGTTCAAACCCTCAGATACTTACTAACTTCTATGGCCATGGAAACTCTCTTCCCTTTTCCAAGGACTGATTTCCTCATCTGTAAAATGAGAAGGTTTGACAAAGAGATCTTAACATCCAGCTGTGAGCCAGATCTTTCTAATCCTTGGCTCTGCAGCTTGCTGGACCTGAATCTAAATTCTCCTTCTTATATTTCTACTTTTGTGACTGCTAGCAATATACTGAACTTCTCTAGCCTTAGATTCCTCCTTTGTAAAATGAGAGGCTATATGGTCTTCAAATTCTTTTCCAGCTGGAAATCAAAGATCCTATTAAATGTGATGCTGCCTCTCCCTGACCCTTTCAGGTCTCCTCTTTCTTGTGTGTTTTCTCTTTCCATTCTTAAATTCACACATTCAAAGCATGAGATAGAACTTATTCACAGGACCCTGAATAATAGCTAGCATTTATATGGGCTTTAAGGTTTGGGAAGTACTTTTCAGTTGGTTACTCATTTGAACCCAGAAATGTGTCATGTTCTATTTGCTCACAATTAAGTATTGTTATGCACTGATATTGCTAAAATATGAAACATTCTGCTCACTGTTTTGGGTAATGCATTCATCCTTGGGCTAAGATTGCCAGCACTGGCCATAAGTAGATAAAATGAGTAGATCCTGTCCTTTCTCTTGGCAGCTGAGTGCAAGGCTTTAGGCCATCTTACACACCCCTCTCAAGGCTTTCAATGCAAAGCTCTTTCTACCTTACAAGAAGCAGTCAGCAACTAGAGAAAAAATATGAACCTTTGTTGAATCCCCAGGAATGGAGGGCCATCCATAACTGAGACCAAGGAGTGAAGAGGTGTGACTGGGCCACACAAGGACACATATGCATTGGGCATGGGAGCCTACATGACTTAATGACAGCCCTGTTCCCATCCTCTGCAATACAGCTGCTAGAGGGGCCTTAGAGCCCAGCTCACCATTCTATTGCTTCATCTCTTTCCATGATGAAATATAAGAGAAGAATAGAACAAGCAAAAGCCTAGGATTTCTAATCTCATTTCAGATATGCTTCAAGTCTAGACAAGGCAAAGAAGGAAAGAGCTAATTGGAGACAAATGACTAACTCTACTTTTATGGTCTGGCTGTCAGTATTTCCATGGTAGGCTCTTTGCTTAGTCATCATTCAATCTGGTTTTCTTTTCCTTTTCTCAGTCTTTCTTTCAACGTACAAGATATCACCAAAAGAATGGCAACTATGATTGACATATGTGCTACAAATGGACTTAAGGTGGAGAAGAGAAAGGGTACAGTACAGAAAGCCCAGGATTCGAAGTCAGAGAACTCCATTGCTTACTATGTAGCTTTGGACAAGCCACACTGTTGAGTCGGCTTCAGTTTCCTCATGATAGGACTAGACAAGATTGGCCCTGAGGCCTTTTCTAGCCAATTCCAAATGAATGAATCTAACTAGAGGCCTGACATTAGCAAAAACAATTAGAGCTCCCCAAGTGGGGAATGAGTTTCCTCAGTAGCTGGGGGATCCTACTCAACAGAGGTCTTCAAGCAAAGGCTAGATAACCACTTGTTAGAAATGTGGTAGATGGATTTTTGTTTGGGTTGGGTTAGAATAGATGGCCTCTTAGGTCCCTGGTGAGTCTGAAGTCCTGGGATTTGGATTGAGAAGCAATGGGGAGTAATAGAAGGAATGCTGGGCTTAGTGTTGGACAATCTGGGCTTGAATCTTCCCGCTAGTACTGACCAGCTGTGGAACCCTTGCAAAGGCTCCTCACTTCCCTGGGCTTCACCCACACTTCCCATAAAATGGAATTGAGGATGGTGATGAGAACAGGGTTATGAGGATCAAATGAGATAACGACTATCAAGGGAAAGGGACTGGTCCTGTGATTTCATTGCACCAGGAACACCTTCTACCAATACAGATTGGCATCTTCTCTCCATCCTAGTCTTAGAGTGTTACCCAGAACAGGGAGAGTTTAAGTATCTTCTCCACTGATTTCTCACACAGGCAGGATGTGTCGGAGGCTGGATTTGAACCTGGGTCTTCTTGGCTTCAAGGACAGCTCCCTCTACCCATTTCTAGCATATGGAATGCACCACATAATGCCTGTAATCTTCCAAGATGCATAGGGTCTTTGTTTATTCTTAATTAAAGCCATTTCTGTATTTTAATATAGTGTTTTCTAAGATCACATAAATAAATGAAGAGGAGGACGAGTCACCAGAAGAACAGATAATAAAGTGATAATAGTGTGTGGAATCAAATAGTCTTCCTTTACCCCTAAACAAAAACATGAGTGTCAATTCCAAAGCCACTTGGCTGAGGAATTTGTTTTCGTTTACTTCACACCCTCCTGCCACGATGCTGAAACGTGCTTCACAGTTACCTCATTCATCCTGCCCAAGTTTTCAGTTATGACAATATTTGCCAAGTAGAGGGAAAGCCTGGGAAAAATTAAAAGACCTCAAATGAGGGATCTAAGCACCTGATTCTCAACAGTGTAGTCAGAACATATGTTTCTTCCTACAATCTCCCTCTTTGAGAAGTTGGACTGAGCCAGATTCTCCAGCCAGGAATTGAAATAAAAAGTTGAAATTGCTTCAATGCAATTCTGAAGGTTTCATCCTGCTCGATCTGGAAGAGAGCACTACTTAGAGTGTTCTCGTCTCTTCCGAGAGGGCCCCCGTAAATGGGACACTTAGCACACACCACCGCAGGGATAAGTGCCAGGCTAAAATGTTTTCCACTGTAGAGCAAGCACCTCACTCTCAATTTTTGCCTAGAGAGAGAAAAAAACAAAAACAAGAAATGGAAGTAGACTCCCTGTCCAATGGCTAAAAGGCCAAATGGCTCTGCAGGCTTGGGGGAAGGGAAGAGTCTCTCCAGGACTTCCACAGCTGCAGCTTTCTCTTTGGTGATTACCTTGGAATCATATTTAAAAATGCATAAAACGAAACACACAGGATTACAAAGGAAACCAAATATATTTAAATAGTGTTGGTAAACTATTTTAAAGAAGGATGGAGCAAATACACAGGCTCCAGGTTAAGAACTCCTTTAGTTCATAAGATGTTTGCTATCCCTGACTCAGAAGCACTGGATTCAAACCCTAACCCTGATGCTTATTACCTTTGTCACCTTAAAGAAGTCACTCCATTTCCCTGGGCCTCAGTTTCCTCATGTATCAAGATAGGAGGTCAGTTGGATTTAGTGCCCTTTGTGTTCCCATCCAACTCTTGGCCTAGGATTCTAAGAACATTCAGACTTTAATTTGCTCTTTAGCCTTGACCAAGGGTGAGGATCCTCCTGGAATAAGTAGTGATCCTCTCAAGTATATACAAGGACTGACCTCCAAAGCAGCAAATGATCAACCTTCCTCCATCATCATCACCACCACCACTACCATCATCCTCATCCTCATAGCATTTACTGTTCGAAAGGGGCTATGCAAATAGTTTATGCTCACAACAGCCCTAAGGTGGGGGGCTGGGCTGTGTGCGTGTCTGCTATTACCATTCTCATTTTTACAGACGAGGAAATTGAGGCATAGAATAATTAAGTGACACAGCTAGTATCTGATATAGGATTTGAACTCCGATCTTCCTGACTTGATTCCATTTCCTGACTCTCTCCACTGAACCATCTAGCTGCCTAAGTTTAGAAGACAGAGCATTGTCCTTTCTCTACTCTGGCTACTAAATACAGAACAGATCTCTAGAGATGCTCCCAGGATCTCAGACCTCATTAGGCATCTAGTCTAACCTTTTCTGAAGAATCTCCTGTCCAACACCCCCTCCCCACCAATCCTCAACAAATAATTATTTGTCTGTCTATTTGTCTGTCTAGCTATCTCTCTTTCTCTCATCTTTCATCTAATGATCTCTATCATCTTATATTTATTACCCTTCTACTTCTGTATTATTTTTTATGTATCATCTCTATCTATCTGTCTGTCTGTCCTTCTATCCTCCACTCGAAGACCTCTAGTGAAGGGAACTGACCACCTCCTGAGGCAGCCCTTTAGACTTCCAGATAGTTGCAATTCTTGGGGAGCTTTTTACCTTACATACAGCCCATATCTGTCCCTGAAATTCCCACTCATTGCTTCTAGCTCTGTCCTCTGAGACCAAGCAGAGCAAGGTTTGTTGCTGTTCAGTCATTTCTGACTCTTTGTGACCTCATTTTGGGGGTTTCTTATCAAAGACATTGGAATGGTTTGCCGTTTCCTTCTCCAGCCCACTTTACAGATGAAGAACTAAGGCAAACAAGGTTTAGTGACTTGCCCAGGGTCACAGGGCTAGTAAGTGTCTGAGGTCAGATTTGAACTCAAGAAGATGAGTCTTAACTCAAGACCCAGCATTGTAGCCACTTTATCACCTAGCTGCCCAGAGCAAAGACAATCTTTTATTAAACTGACAGACCTTCAAACACCTGAAGATACTTTTATGCTTCCTAGGCTTCTCTTCTCTAGGCTAACCAACCTCAGTTTCTTCAATTGATCCTCATATAGCAAGATCTCAAGGCCCTTCACTAGACTATTTTACCTCCCCACATCCAGCTTGTCAATACTCTTCCTAAAATGTGCTGCACAGAACCCAGTCCACATGCTACAGATGTGGTCTGCCTGGGGTCACGCAGGGGATGATCACCCTTCCCCTACGCCCCCCCCCCACAAATAACGCATTATGTATCCCATGATGAAGTCTTAATTCATATTACCTTTTTGGTTAGCACTTGCAATGATAATGTTGACTAATATTAACCTTGGAGCCTACTTCAACCTCGAGAACTTTTTCACTAGAATGGACAAGCCATTCTTCCCCCATTCCCTACTTCAGGAGCTGGTTTTATGAACAGAAATATAGGATTTTACACTGATCTCCATAAATTTTCATTCCTCCCTTGAAATATCTTGAAGACCCCCTGTATCTAATATAAATGAAGAGATGAGTAAGCATGGTAAACTTTATATTGATTGCTGCTGGTTCTTGCCAGAGAGAAGATGGCAAAGGTGATAAACACGTGCTTAGAGTAACGTTTTCAGAAGATGTGCTGAATCACAGAGGCTCTCCAGCCCAAGGCCACTTGTCCCCAATGGCAGGAATCTGTGCAAAGTCTTTTCATCAGTTAAGAGTACTGTTTATAACGGAGAGACAAAGGTTTTCTCTGAATAAATTAAAACAAGATCTTGTCCTCATTTGGTGGATGTACTTTTCTGGGCCAAATGCTAGGTAGCAGGAACAGCTTTGAGTCAAATTGTATTTTATTGTTCATACCTAGTACTGAATAAATTAGAACTCTAAATGCCAAATATAATAAGGTGAAATTTAATGGAGATAAAGTCTGAAGCTTAGGTCCAAATAATTGTCACAAGTACAAGATGGGGGAGGTATACTTACATAGTAGTTCCGCATAAAATAATCTTAGGGCTTGAGTGAATTGCCGGCTTGTGTGATATGGTACCAGAGAATGCTAAAGCAATCTCGAATTATGTTAAGAAAAGCATTGCTTCTGGGAATACGGAAGGGATAGGTCCTCTGTTCTCTGCCTAGGGCAGAGCACACCTAGAGACCTCCATTCAGTTCTTGGAGCCACAGTTTATAAAGGGTATTCATACATTTAGAAGGGTCCAGAGGAGGGTAGTGAAGACCAAAAAGGACTTTAAGTCTCTGCTACATGAAAATCAATTGAGTGAAAGGGGGAATCTTTACCCTGGAGAAGATAAAGTTCATGGGGGACTATAAGAGCAGTATACATCCATTACTCCCATGGGTAGTTTTGGGACAGAATCAGGATTTGTAGCCAAGGTTTCCTGACTCCAAGGCTGTCCCAGGATATACCAAGCCACATGCCTTAACTTTGCATAATAAATGTGACTTTTCAATGAGATCCACAAATACATTTCCAAATTGTGTTTGTTTGTTTAAACTAACATCACTAAGGAAATGACCAAAGGCTATACTGTTTGGATTTTCCTGAAAGCCCAGCTTGAAAACTAAAGAGGACTCATTGCTCCCCAGGAAAAAACAAATTCTTAGGCTTTCTAATGGCTGTTGTTTTTAAATAGGGCATGTTGATTAGTATAAAACAACACTATGAATTTAGGGTCTCCTTTCTGTTCCTTAGAAAAGACATTCCATCTCTAGGTTCCAAGCATTTTTTCTCTGGTTGTCCTCCTTCCTCATCTCTGCTTACTGGCTTCCCTGGCTTCTTTTAAGACACAACTAAAACTCCATCTTCTGCAGGAAGCCCTTCCCAACCCCTCTTATTCCTAGTACCACTGCTCTGTCAATTATTTGAAATTTATGTTGTGGATAGCTTGTATCCACATGTATATGTACGTACATATACATGTATTTGCTTATTGTCTACCCCATTAGATTATTGGCTCCTTGAGGGCAGGGACTGTCTTTTGCCTCTTTTCATCTCCCCAGAGTTTAGCCTAGTGCTTAGACACATAATGTGCCTTTAATGGATATTTGTTAATGTATTGACTGATTAAGATTCTAAGAGAAAATCTTGAGTTTTTCCTGGCTCCAAGCCTGAGATAGGATTCCTAGAACTTGCTGTCCCTTCTAGCTCTGGTACCAACTAAGTATTCCTTCAGCTAAATAACATTTTGCTGTCTGTTAACTAAATCAGAAGCTCCAACATTATGGGGACTTGTGATTGCCCCAGAGAATCTGGTTTCCATAAACCAATACATAGATTATTATACCCCATAAATAAAATCTTTTCAGCTGTGGCAGACAGCCTTTTTCTGGTGCTGTTTGTCCCAGTGTGTATAAACTTAAACTCCTCTCCCTTGAAGAAGCAGGGAGTAATTCAGAGTGTTGAGTTTAGAATCAGAGGATCTTGACTCTGAAGTTTAGTGCATGTGTGAACTTGGCAAGTTGCTTCGCCTTATGGGCCTCAGTTTCCTCTTTTGTAAAATGATGGGGTTATGGTAGACGGCTTCTGAAGGCCCTCCCAGTTCTAAATCTATGATCTCACAAGACATTCTTATGAGATATGTTTCTGAGATCTATACCCAAAAATATAAAAACAACAAAACCTATCTAAAATAAATGTAACATCTCCCCCTCAGGGCTCATATGCCCAACCCATTAATGGCTTAGGTCCCCAAAAGGGTCACTGTTATTGCTTGTGGGGTTCTAGGTGTACGTAGGTGACTATCCTCCTAAACGCTACTGCATAAGCCCCCACGGGTGTGCTTCCCTTAAATAACAGACCCAAGTCAAATGGCAGTGAGGAAGTTTGTGGGGGACACACAAATCTACAAAGCCTCAATGTCTCTCTTTTTCCCAAAGGGTTCTCCTCAAGTTTGCAGTGCTGGTCAGAGGGACTGGCTCTTCCAAAGTGTGGCTCTTTGCAGTGCAGTGTCTCTGTGGGATTGACAGCTCAGTTGAGCTTGCCTCTACCAGAGCGCAGTGCTTTGACTGGAAGAGCCAAATTGCTGCTGGACTGGGTCAGCAGGATTCTTGGTTGCTGTGCTCTGATGTGGTTGCCTGGACCAGGAAGTAACCATTCTCAGGGTGTGGCATCTCAGCTAGACAGATTAATTTGCTAGTCTCCTGAGTATGCTCCTTAATAGGCAGCCTTCTTCCACCCTCAGCCACCGAGGGGAGGTCTTAGGGGTGGGGTAGGAATGGAAAGACTTCTTTCCTCACCTACTCAGATCTTTTCAACAATTTTTTCCTTATCCAAAAGTCCTTTCCCTTCATAAATTATACCATGTAGCCTTAGGGTGATTAGTTGTCCTATCTCATACATCTTTTGGAAACTTGTGTAGATGAGTAGCTAAGAATAAACATCTGAATGCCACAGTCTGGTGTTGCAACAATCTGGCTAGCAGCTGCTGTGGGGGTGAAAGACCAACACAAGCTCAATAACAAGAATGCTGCCAGCACAAGTTCTTTTGATCTGCTTTGCTAAGGAAAGCAATGTTAAGGGGTAGACAAGCTTATTTCAATCAAATCAAATTCAAATCAAAACATACAAACATCATTCACTTATTTCAGGGGGAAAAGCTAGCACCCTGAACTTCAGAGTAAATACAAACAAATTCCTAATATACATTATAAACAGACCAAATACAATTCATAGTTACCAAGGAACCATCAACATCTGAGTTAATGAGCCGAGGAGCTCATAACAATGGCTGGCCCAGTCATGCACCTTTTTTCCTGTGGCTCAGAGACCAGCAAATAGCTGTGTTCTCTCTTTTTATACAGTCTTTAGCCATCATCAAACATCATCTGAGCAACCACAACTCAGGCTCCCACTATTGGCTCTGGTCTTAGTAACTCCCCTTAGGATCCTGAGGGCTTCATGCCCACATAGGCCTTAGCACCTAGTAGATAGGGGTTTGGGTATGGGGCTTTATATCTAGTAAGGCTCAATCAAAGACACTTAATTTATCATTCTAAAACAGTAAAAAAAAAAAGTCCCAAGTTAATTGATATTACATTTGGTTGGCCTCTTCATATACAATCAAGGTATTTAAACCTCCCACCTTTTCTAGGGTTGGCATGTCTATTTTCCATCTGAAGGCTTTCCTCTCCTCACTTTTGAATACCTCTCTCTCTTTGAACTGGAAACAAATTAGATGCCCATTGATTGGAGGAAAGGTTAAACCCATGGTACCTGACTACAATGAAATATTACTATGCCATAAAAACAACCAATGAATATGAAGAACTCCCACAAGCTTGGAAAGGCTTACAGAAACTGATGTAGTGAAGTGGGCAGAACCAAGGAAGCTACTAGGTATCTTAGGCAAAATTTGAACCCAGATCTTTCGGATTTCAAGTCCAGCCAGGGCCTTATTGAGATGTTATGTTCAAGGTCTTACAGGTGAGGAGTGGCAAAGTCAAGATTTGGCCCCACCATGAGCTTTATGTCCAACACGATGTGGTGGCAGGGCAGCTGTGACAGTATCGTCCCATCTTGTACTTCTAAAAATGCGCCTTTAAAAAGGTACCAGTCCATCTGAGAGTGAGGCTAACAGCCTTGGGCTGACATGTTACTTTATACTCACCAGATGCGTCTTGCCTGAGCACTGGTCCAGAGAGAGGGGTTTCCTTTGTGGAAGGGCCCTTTTGAGAACAGCCTGGCCTGAATAGCTTCAGGCCTTCTGAACGCTGCTTACACATCCTCATACCCCTCCCTGGCTCGGTCATACAGTCCTCTCCTTTTTGTCCCATGCCATCAGCTTTTCAAAACCCCCTCCCTATTCCTGGCACTCCCAGGCACAAATCTAAGGGAAAAGTTAGTCCTCCAACCTCCTTAGGCGTAACGTTATTCTCTGGGGAGCCTTGCCCCTTTGGCTTGTGGCTGAAGAAGACTCTCAGCTCTGGGGAAGGAAGAGAACTCAGACCAAAAGAGACAGGCTCAAGTGTCCCCCCACCCCCACCCCAGCAGGGGCCAATGCGCAAGAAAGGGGGAGGGGGAATCCCCTTTTCTTAGCAATTCGGAGGTGCTGAGTGGCATCACCTCCCAGGACTCCAAATGCTTCCTTTCTTGTTATAATCCTCTTAAGTTCTTTTCTCTTCTCTCCTAGTGATTCCGCAGGGCCGTTGGCCTCATTCTCTTTTGGCCTCAGGGCCCCTCCTCCACACTGCGCGATTCTCTCGGGGACAGGAAAAAGGCCTCCCCAGCTCTCACGTTTAGAGCTCATTATAGGTGAATGCAGCGAGGTGTTCCGCAGGCGGGCGGAACTAATCACTTATCTAAATAGGCCAGACCTTGGGGCCCGGCCTCTAGCCCGAGGCTGCCGCCGCGGAGGATACTGAGGATGCTAAAACTGCTAGGGCCTTATTGGGCCCTAGAAAGAAGTACAGAAGCTCGGGTTTTGGAGGCCTTCCCCCTTCTAAGCAATCAGTTGGTCGGAGCAAAGAGCTCAGTCAGTCAATAAGCATTTATTAAGCGCCAGCACTGCGCCAGCCACTAGGTTCAGTTCTAGAGATGCAAAGAAAGGGCAAAGACAGGTCCAGCTCCCAAGGAAGCCCAGAGACACTTCTGAAGGCACCGCGGCCATCAGCTGGCCAAAGGCCAACTGTTTACAAAACCCCTGCCCAGGAGCAAACCAGCTGTGGGTGAGAGAAGGAAGCAAGGGCAGGGATGCTGCCCTCTTCTCGGGGAAGTCTCCAGTGCAACAAAGGGACCGCCCTGCCATCCGGGGCCCCCTGGAAGCCCTGCACCCAGCCCGGCCCAGCCCAGGGCTAGCAACAAAACCCCAGGACTGCGATTCAGCTGCTCTGAAAGGTGGGACACAAAGCTACAGGACAGAGCAATTTTAATCAGGAGCGAAGATTACCATAATCCCCAAATGGGCTTACTGGGGAAAGAAGAGCCGTTTGTCCAGGGCAGACGTTGTTAAGACAATGAGAGTGGAGTGTAAAATTAACCCGAGTGAGGCCTGGGCCTGAAGGTGGGGTAGCCGGCCTGGCCCGACCTGGGCAGGAGCCCTGAGAATAAAAAGGTCAGTCCAGTGGGGCCAATTAACCCTTTAGAAGCCCCAGCGCTGCCCTGGGAAATGACCTGAGGTCGGGAGGGAGCTGTCCCAGGTGAAGCGTCTCCCTCTATTGCAGAGAACGCGGCACCGAGGTGTTCCCTCCCTGTGAGACCTCAGAAGGATTCCGAAATACAGAAGCTGCTTTCCAAACCTCAAAACCATGTGTATATAGACACACAGAAACACATATACGTATACATATTTGCACACACATATACATACATGTGCACATACATATGTGTGTATAGCATAGTGTGCAGATTTTTACTACACACACATATATGTGACACATGTCGTTGATAACAATTATTCTATGATTCCCAAATCTTTGCCATATAATAGTAGCACTGAGGTAGCTCTGAAGGGTTTTCCAAGCACTTTTACGGAGATTATTTCATTTTATCCTTACAAGTCTGTGAGCTAGGTGCTATTATCATCATTTTACAGATGAGGAAACTGAGGCCCAGAGTGGTTAAGTGACACAGCTAATGTCTCTGGTCTTCCTAAGTCCTGTGCTCTACCCACTGCACCACCCCGCTGCCTCAAACTATTAATTTAAGATGCACAAATGTGTCTACAAAACACAGAAACTATTAACTTACAATGCATGGATGTTTACAAAGTGCTTTGCAAATCTTTAAGCATTGGAAAAATGCCAGCTAGCACTATTTTAATTATGAGGCAGAGGCCAAATGGTGTAGTAGGTACAAAGCCGACCTCCAAGCCAGGAAGACCTAGATTCAGTCTCACTTCTATTTCATGCAGACTGTGTGACCCTAGGCAAGTCATAAACTTCTCAGTGCCTTCTAAGGCTTTGAAGTGCAGAGAACGTGCCATGTTGTCTTGGTAGAGGGAATCTCTAGATCTAAGTTCCTCTCATCTCTTGGGCCAGTCACTTAGCCTGTGTTGGCTTCAGTTTCTTTATATCTAAACTAACAATTTTGGGTTAGGCCACTTCTAAAGTCCTTTTCAGATCTAGATGCATGCTCCAAGGAGTTTCTAGAGGCAGAGGGACCTTCATGAGCATATAGACAACCTTCTTATCTTCTAATATATATGCACATCACATACATACACATATGTAGCTACCTACAGACTTACATGTGTGCATATATACACACATATGGAATTGAGTGACTTGCCCAAGGACTTTAAGGAAATAAGAAGCAGAGATGGGATGCAAACTGCTTTCCTATATCTCTTCTCCTTCTGATAACAAAACTCCTAGAAAAAAAGTGTATATTCTTTATCTTCACTTTCTTACCAACCACTTACTTCTCAACCCTTGTAATCTGACTTCATTCTCTAGCACTCAACTACAGGTATCCTCTCCCAGGTCACCACAAGTTTCTTTCTTCCTAAGTCCAATGTCCTTTTGTCCAACTCCATCCTTCTAGATGTCTCTGGTGCATTCACAGTGTCAGCCACCCCCTGCTGGACTCTTTCTCCTCCCTGGCTTTTGATGACCTTCCTCTCTCCTGGTTCTCCCGTTATCTAAATGATTGCCTCTTCTCCTTTGTAAATTTTATCATCCATGGAATGTTGCACTGGAGGAAGGTTGGGTCATCTCGCTTGGCTGGGGCATGGGGGTGGGGTGGAGGATAACTGGTAATCATTCTGTAAAGATAGGCTGGAGCCAGTTGCAAAGAGACTTAATTGTCAAACAGATGAGTTTTATTTTCTTGATGTTTCTGGGTGGTTCAGTGGCTAGAGTGCCAGAGCAGGAGTCAAGAAAATCTGAGTCTAAATTCTGATTTGGACTGATTTCTGACTTGCCCAAGAGATGCAAGGATCTTAGATCTAGAAAGCCCACCTCATATACTTACTTGATGAGTGATCCTGGCCAACTCTGTGCCTCCTTCAGTTTCCTCAAGTGTAAAATGGGGATAATAACAGCACCTAGCTCTCAGCAAGAATAAAATGAGGTAATAGTGGTAAAGCACTTTGCAAATCTTAAAGCACTGTTATATAAATATCCGCTATTAACCTTTGTTCTAGAGCTCAAATGAAGCCATTAATACTTCTTGAGTAGGGGACTGCCATAGCCAGGCATGTTCAAATGTTACCCCTGACACATACTGAGAAAGTGATTTCACCTCTCAGGGTTCTAGGCAATTCTGGTCAATGTTCTCCCATGGATCCTCCATGGACCCTCCATGGACAATCTGCCCAGTGTACTTACAGGACATAAAACAATGGTGGTGTGGTATAATGGAGACCAGGATAGGGGATCAAATTTGGAATCAGTAAGGCTGGAATTTAAGTTCTGACTTTTATATCATATGTCAATATTATAGAAAGACTGACATATCATTTAGCCTGTCAATGTGCCCAATCAATTCTCTAAGACTAGCTGCTGATCTTTGTCAGGGAGGAAAGGGATCTTTCATGGGGAAAGCCTCCCTTCGATGATGAAACCACACATCTGGCTAAAAAAAATAAGATGTTAACAGCTGCATATGATTTGGCTGTTGTCCTCTGTTCTCAAAGAGGACCAAAATGACATCACTATGTTGGAGTCCAAGTATAGTGTGTCTAACTGTGGCCAATCAGACCAATGTGAGCTCAGAAGGCTCTGCCACAGGTCAGGCACAGATAGTCCATATGAACATCTGGAGTGGAGATGGCTCTAAATGTGCACATCTCATATTTCTTTTGAACTACTGCAATTTTGCTTCACTCATAGAGCATAGCACCTTCTGTGATTTGGGAACACGATGCTGGTTAGTCCTTTGGTGGTGTCTCCTGTGTCTCGCAATCAGTCCTAAAGTTCTTCAGAGAGACCTTGAGAGTATATTTGTATCACTTCTTCAGACTTTCATGTGAGCACTTGTGAGTACAGGAATAATAATTAAGGCAACAAAAGAAGAATCACGGATAAGCACGCAGATCCAATTTGTTACTTATTTATCCTTTCTCTGATAAAATGAATTTGATCAAAGAATTCAGAATAAACCCTCTTCCAATCACATTCAAATCATGTTGCTTAATATTCATATTATGAAAATCATCCTAGCAGCAAAGATTTATGGTCTCTCTTTAAAAAATAAATCATTCGTGCAGTGCATTATTTAGAGTACTATAAACTTTGGGAAAATCAACAGGATAGCTATTTCCTCTTGCTTTGGACGTCTTTGATACTGCAGAATTGGAGAGTACATTATATCTCTCCTAAGGGTGGGGGGAGGGGAAGGTAATGAACAAATGGAGACTTTAGAAGACAAGAAAGCCCTAAACAGAAGGGACAATGGATCACGAGTATAAAACCAGTAGGATTTGAAGTCACATCATGTGGGTTCAATTTTTAACTTGGCCATTTATTACCTATGTGACTTGTGCAAGTCTTATGCATCCTTGGGCAAGAGTTTTCTGTTCATAAAATAAGGCAGTTGCACCAAATAACAGCAAGTTTCTTTGAGCTCTAATCAATCAACCAACAAACACATCAATCACCTGCAATGTACCAGGCTGCATAATGATTGCTGGGAATACAAAGAAAAAATGTAAAACATCCCCCTGCCCTCACAGAACTCTACGCTTTGCTCCAGGAGACAATATGATCCAATGGTCACTCAGTAGCATGGTAAAGTAGGAGGTAGACAACTTACTAACCATGCTAGGTATTCCTTGGAAATGGAATGAAACAAGTATCGAAACAGCAAAATTAAATGCTTAATAAGATTATTGGCATGATGATAATTTCCCTAAACATTTTAAAAAAATTCTTCAATGTCCCAAAATGACAGAATAGTCTCAGTAAGAGGAAAGGGCAGGAGAGCAAAGATGATCTCATGTCTTCTTGCCCGTCTTCTTGAGAACTTGCAAGGGTTAAAGGATCAAGCCATTGATTTGTACCTCCCAATGAACAAGACAATATCCTACTGGACATGACAATGTTTGGAGTTAAGGAAAAGCCGGTGTCCGTTGGACTTAGGGGAAGAGTACGAATCTCAACTATTGGCTACAATTCCAAAGCTGGATGGGGTACTAAAAATAAACTCCACATTCCGTAGCTGACTGAGGGCAAGGGACAACCCTGTCTCTTCTCTTTTGGAGGGCATCATGAATTATTTGCGTGGGATTGCCAAATCAGAGAAAGGGATGTGGCAGCAATTCATAGTTGGTTTAGCAGAGATTATCCGTTTGGACCAGGTGGAATTTATGAAAGATTGTTTTTTGATCCTGAGGCATGCTCTGTCAGTTTAATGGAGTGTCGCTGTCTTGGAACTTGATTATTGTGGTTGTTACCATTCCATTGTAAATGAGAAAAGTCCTCAGTCATGCTGAATGAGGATATTTATATGTAAATGGAAGACATTTTTCTTTGGCAATACCTTTATTCCTGGGATTGGAGGGCATGTGATACTCCAAAGGCTGCAGGAACCACCAAAACCCATCGAGGCTTAAAGAAAACTAGAACCCACTGGGTATTGAAAGCATTTGCTTTGTCCTGTGATCTCACCCAAAAGTTTACCAGAGATGGGGGAGGAAGAAGAAGAGAGGATAGGGACAAAAGAGTAATAAGAAAACTGTCGACTGGCACAAAACATTCTGGATGCTCATGATACAAAGTGAGTTTTTCAGAGGATCATAGATTTGGAAGGAACTTCAGAGGTCATCAGGTTCAACCTTTACTGACTAGTGTTCTCAACGAACCTCTACTAGAACACCGTGACAGACTGGGTGCTCAGTTACCCCCAGGAGAAAGCCAATTATGCTTTAGGTTACAGGGGTGGGGAACCTGCAGCCTCGAGGACTCATGTGCCCCCCTCCAGGTCCTCAAGTGTGGCCTTTTGACTATCTTTTTTTTTTTTGGCAGATAAAAGTCTTTTATTTTGTAGGCTGAATGGAGGCATGAGTGTATGTAGTAAACTAGTGACTTTGATGGTCAAAGGGCTGCACTCTTATTTTGGGGGGATTCTGCTTTACATTAAGCCACAACCTACCTCTCTTTAACTTAGACCCCCTTGAGCTAGTTATGCCCTATGGGACTCTACAGAATAATTAACTGTCTTTCCCATATGAAAACCCTTTAAATATCTGAGGATGGCTGCTGTGCATTCCTGAAAGCTAACTTTCTCCATTTCCTAAAGCCTATCCTCATATAAAAGGGGTTCTAGGTCAGACTCCCATGGACATCATTAAATTTATCAATGACCCTCTTTATATGTAGTGCTGGAATAGAACCATATGTGCCAGATACAGTCTGGGTAAGTACCATACAGCTGTGCTCTGCTTTGGTTTGCTATACCTTTTTTATTTTGTTTTTTAGTCTGAATATAATTAACACTGAAAAAAATAACCTTTTCATGTATAAAATAGAAAAGAGGATTATATGTGAAATCATAAAATTGTTTCATGTCACCTGCTTTTTAAAATGTATATAACGATTTATTTTTATGAAATTTTTTATATTTTTCCAATTAAGTGTAAAAACAATTTTAACATTTTTTTAAAAGTTGAGTTCCAAATTCCCTCCTTCCCTCTCCGCCCCCTCCTTGAGGATGCAAGCAATTTGACGTAGGTTATACATGTGTGGTCATGCAAAACATATTTCCAAATTAGTCATGTTGCAAAAAAAGAAAAAACAAAAAACAAAAAAGAAAGTTAAAAAAGCTATGCTCTATTTACATTCAGACCCCATCAGCCCTTTCTCTGGTGGTAGATAGCATTTTTCATCATAAGTCCTTCAGAGTTTTCTTGGATCATTGTATTGCTCAGAATAGCTAAGTCATTCACGGTGGGTCATTGTTACAATATTGCTGTTACTGTGTGTACTATTCTGGTTCTGCTTGCCTCATTTTGCATGAATTCATGTGTCTTCCCAGGTTTTCCTACAAACATTTTGCTCACCATGTCTTATAACATCCACTCAATTTCCAATTTTTTGCCACTGCAAAAAAGGCTGCTATAAATATTTTTTACATATAGATCTTTTCCTTTGATCTCTTTAGGCTACAGACCTAGAAGTGGTATTGCTGGATCAAAGGGTATGCAGAGTTTTATAGCTTTTTGGGAGTACTTCCAAATTGTTCTCCTGAATGGGTGGATCAGTTCACAACTCCACCAACAATGCATTAATTGCATGTAATCATTTCAACACATTCTTTTCAGGCCATTTTCCTTGTCTATGTTTCCTTCTGAACTTCTTTTTACTCTCTTCTGCATTTTAAAAAAGATGCTTTTCTTTCTTTTCTACTATGTTTTTATGCTCCTCCATATGTAAACATTTAAAGATAATAGCACATATAACAATGTATATATGTATTTATATGTGTATATATGATATTATTCACATATTATATGTGTATATATACGATATCTATTGTGTATACATATACATGTTGTGTGTTGTACATATGTACATATATGTATGCATATACATACATGTGTGCATATACACACATTATAATTTTTGATAGACTTCAATTTAGCCGGAAGTCACATAAGCTTTTCTAGTAGCTATAACACAATACTGACTCATATTCAATGTAGAACCTTGAAAGGCAGCTGGTGGCACAATGGCCTAGAGTCAAGTAGATCTGAGGTCAACTTCAGCCTGAGACACTTACTAGCTGTATTATCTTGCACAAGTTGCTTAATTTCTGTTTTCCTCAGTTTCCTCAACTATAAAATGGGGACGATAATAATAGCACCTGCACCTGTCTCTCAAGGTTGATGTGAGGATCAAATGTGAGGATCAAATGAGATGATGCTTATTAAAGTGCTTTCTACAGTGCCTGGCACATAGTAGGTACTACATAAATGCTTACCCCCTACCCTTCTGTAGTAGGAAGGCCAAATTTATGATCTCAAAAAGGATCATATAAATATCTGAATGGTTCAAAATCATTGGGTATACAGAATTCTCCAAGCAGAAGGCATCAAAAAATTTATTCAGGGCCCAGAGCAACAAATTAGCGAACCAACCTCCCCATCCCAGTATTGTGAACACAAGCCTCCAGACCCAGTAGGCCCGCCTCACAAGAGTAGCCAGGAGGCCACAGAAAAATAAGATGGCATAAATCATATTCGCCGGCCTCAAGACCTCGCTCGAACTCCTGGGTCCACACAGGGGTCGGCTCTGCTTCGGATTTTTTTCCAGCTGTAGTTTTCTCGCCTCTCGTCGCAGCCAAGCCTCTGGCGTTCTCAAGTCCCGCCTCAACGACTAGAGACAAGAGTCCAGAGACCCATTGGTTCCCGAATTGGCCCTTCTTAAGTGATTAATCTATGCCCACACAGGTTTCACACCTGATAGGGCTTTGGGCCTGGAGCTTAGCATTTAACAGGTGAAAGTACTTTCACCGTAAACAAAAGCCAAACTCCTCAAGGGCACCCGTTAAACTAAGCCCATTTTGCCTTACTGGCACACTCCACCCTTAATGTTCTAGGATAATTTAATCAGCTATGTATCCTAGAACATACATTGACCTATTATCTATTGTGATCTAATTACACAAAAAAGGGGTGTCAATTATTCCATAACAACAAAAACAATACAGCCAGGATAATATAAAATAAGTAGACAGGACAGGATCATTATTCATCCCCACTCGAACGATTGGGGCTCAAAATCTTAGGGTAAGGGGCGAGGGTCTCATTTTCCATGACTTCTTCCTGCTGAAATTGGACGTAGAGCTGTCCCTGCCCCAAGAGTCCCATTCCAGAGGCCAGTTCTTTAGCGAGCTGGCAGGAATTCCAAGAATACTGCATGCTTAGGCAGTCACTGGAGAGTGTAGGGTGCTTAAGCCTAAAGGAGACACAACTAAAAACAAGTTAAACCAAGACAAAGAAAAAAAGAGTAAGCAAGTATGGGCTATTATACTTCAAATAAAATCACCCCCATTCTGGTTGAGACTCCAATTATTCAAGAATTTGATCCCATAGCCTAACTCGGGTAGGAAATGTTTCTTTTCAAAAGGAACACAATGGGAAAATTAAACCAAGAGGATCCCACCCTAGATAGAGACTAAGATTGTCCTCCTAGCCTTTCCCCAGATACAAACTTTCACAAGATCACCTTCCCTCTGAGTGGCTTGTGGCATTTATCA
>CM053623.1:9051998-9157654 GCA_028646595.1 Phalanger gymnotis | reverse complement strand
TGAAATGGGCTTTCTGGGCCTGGAGTCTTTTTGTCAAGATGTTGGAATGGGGAGGCTGGTTCAAGTTTTTGCTGCGGTGGGGCCTAAATAAATTTCTTGTTGTTTTCTCCTTAGAGAACCTCTCATACCTTGCGATTTCGGACCATTCAAACATATACATGATTATATTTGAGATCATAAATTCGGCCTTCCTACTACACCACCTCACAAGAGTAGCCAGGAGGCCACAGAAAAATAAGATGGCATAAATCATATTCACTGGCCTCAAGACCTCGCTCGAACTCCTGGGTCCACACAGGGGTCGGCTCTGCTTCGGATTTTTTTCCAGCTGTAATTTTCTTGCCTCTCCTCGCAGCCAAGCCTCTAGCGTTCTCAAGTCCCACCTCAACGACTAACAACTAGAGACCAGAGACCAGAGTCCAGAGACCCATTGGTTCCCGAATTGGCCCTTCTTAAGTGATTAATCTATGCCCACACAGGTTTCACACCTGATAGGGCTTTGGGCCTAGGGCTTAGCATTTAACAGGTGAAAGTACTTTCACCGTAAACAAAAGCCAAACTACTCAAACACCCGTTAAACTAAGCCCATTTTGCATTACTGGCACACCTTCCCCCCCATAGTACCTTGACCTCTGTGATACAGTCAAAAGAATGGCAGCTCCAGAGTCAGAGGACCATGGTTCAATCTTGCCCATGACTGTTAACACATGTGTGACCATGGAAAGTCACCTAGCTTCCTGGAGGCCTCAGTTTCTTTCTCTGTGAAATGAGAGGGTTGAAGGAGATGGACTCTGAAGTTTCTTCCATCTCCAGAGCTAAGATTCTTTTCACAGAAACTACTCCATGTGTCCATTTCCCATAAACCCACAAAGGACCAGTATTTACATCTGACTACTCAACCTTTTCTGAATCCAGCAAATTGTGTTGTTGTCTAGTCTCTTATTTCTCCATTATTTCCACAAAAAATACAAGATATTTCATCAAATGTGTTGTTAAAATGTAGGTACATTTTATCTGTGGTACTCCCCTCACCTATGAATGTGGGAATTCTGTCAAAAGAAAGGAACAACATCCATCTGGAATGATTTGCTGTTGTTGAAACTATGGGCTTCTACATAATCATGGCTTTCTTTTTGAGATATTCACCAATTATCTCTTGAATGTTTCATTCTAGAGTTAAAGTCAAGTTCACTGGCCTATAGTTTGAAGACTGTTTTGTTCCCTCTTTTTTATTTTTATTTTTTGAAAATCAGTATAATATTTACCCTGAGAGGCTGAGTTTCATTGATTCAAGATGAAATGGTTATTGGTTTGGCCCATCATAAATTGATTAGGGGTGAATTGGTTGGCTTGGTCTGATGGATAAGAGCTACCCTTTTGTGTAGGAGCTATAAAAAGGGGCTGTCAAACTGATTGTTTGCCTGTTTGCCTGCCTGTTGCAGGTTTTTCTTTTCCCTTACTTTTTTTTTGATGGTGGTGAGGAAGGAAGCTAGAGCTAAGAGAGAACCTACACACACTATCCTACCCCTAACCATTCCAATCCATCCCTACCCCTTCTATAACCTGCTATTGGCTGATGTGGGGCAAAGGCCCAAGGCACTTGTATATAAGGCCCAAACAAGGGTTCTTGAAGTCCAAGTTCCCATTCTCAGCCTTAGAGAGACAGAAGTGTGACTTATACTCAGATATGGATGCTGTGTTGAGGACAACTGTGGCCAGTGGCTGGGCTGGGGAGAGTTCCTAAGTCTTAGCTTTCTGGAGGAGTTCAAGAATTTCTGGAGTGTGTGACCATCTAGCCCTCTAAAAAGAGGATAAGAATTCCTGACTGACTCTAGCCTCTTGGCTTGATTGAATAAGTGGTCCCAAGATCTGGAAGTCCCTTGACCCAAGCTTCTGCATAAAGAAGGAAGGAGTGTCTGGAACCTGAGTTCCTAGATGCCAAGTTCCTAGTCTCAGCTCCACTCATTTTCCACCCTGCTTGTACTGTTCTGTCATCTACACTTGGGTCCATCTCCAGGGACACCCTGGAGACTCTGCCTAGGAAGAGCTAAACTGGTCAATTCCAATCTCTATTGAAAGAGCCCTTTTTCACCCTGGTCATTTTCTGCCCTGACACTGTACAGATCTCATCCCATTTTTTACCTCTTGCTCTGACTACTATAATCAAATTAAAGCTGCCATCCTCTAGAAAGGGCATATTATTTGACTCTCCTATGGCTCTACTCGCCATCCTTGGGACTCCCTAAGTGATGTGTTGCTTGCTGGACACAACTCTCCTATGTGTATGTGTAATGGTAATCAGGGTGAGATTTTTTTTTTTTTACTGTTTTCTCTTTTGGAATGCTGAAGTAATGAAGTACTTCTGATGAGTTTTACCTTTCAAATGCAATGGCAAGCAAAGTGGAGTCTTTTGTTTTGGAGTGCTTCTCAGCACTGAGGTGTCATTGAGTCTTCGTTTGAATCAAGAGTCATTGATTGGAAACAATGCATATGATGTAGTACTAGTAATTAAAGATCTTTCTCACACCCCTTTTTGATAAATAGGGGATGAGACCTCAGGACCCTGAACTGGGTATGTGAGTTCTGAGGTTGGCAGGGTTTTTTTTTTTTTTGCTTTCGGGGGTTTCACTCATTGGAAGAGTGTTGGTGATTTGACTCTGAGTAGCCGTCAAGAGCCACCCCCCACCCCCCACTGCCCCACTTTAAAAACCCAGATGTTGGTGCTTCTGCCTCTGGTAACTGTTTATGTTTTGCTTGGACAGACAGCTAGAAGCCTGTCTGCTGATTTGTGTTACTTTACTCTGTTTATATAATTTCTACTTATGTAATTTCATATATGTAATTTCTGTTTGTATTTACTCTGAGGTTCAGGGTGCTGACTTTTCCCCCTAAACTAAGTTAATGATATATGTATGTTTAATTAAAGTAAGATTGTTAATCCCTTAAAGTTGCTTTCCTTAGAAAAACAGATCAAAGAATTTGTGCTAGCAGCCCTCCTGTGTGCTTTTGCTGTTGGTCTTACACCTCCACAGCAGGGCTAGCAACATTGCTGCTATAGTATGTTAGATGGATACAACATGCATAAGGTAGTAAACTCCTTGAGGTTAGGAACTGATTCATTTTTGTATTTGTAGCATGAATATTTAGCACATAGTAAGCACTTAAATGAGTCAATAAATGCTTTTTTCATCTATTCATTCAGCTGTGGAAAGTGGTGTAACAACTTGACCCAAAAAATGGCAGCCATAGAGAAGGAAACCATTTAGTTGAGTGGGAGCATTTCTGAGCCCCCAGTCTTTTAGAGGAGGCTAAAAGGGGTGGGTAACCTGCAACCCCAAGGCCACATGTGGCCCTCTAGGTCCTCAAGTGTGGCCTTTGACTGAATCCAAATTTCACAGAATAAAACCCCTTAATAAAAGGATTTGTTCCATAAAACTTGAACTAAGTCAAAAGAGTACACTCAAGGACCTTAAGGTCACATGTGGCCTTGAGGCCACAGGCTCTCTACCAGTGATCTGGGTGATGGCCTTAGTCCTCTCAACAAGATGCCAACAGATACACCCCCCATGGGAAGATACAATCAGTCTCAAAAAAAAAAATCACTTTCATAAGACATTGAGCCAGGTTTGTGGCAGAGGGTAGAGACCACTGGACACAGAGTAAGAAGTCCTGAATTCGAATTCTGACTCAGATACTCAGCTCTGTCATTCTAGAGAACTCACCTAACCCCTCTTATTGGCAGTTCCCTCACAACAAGGTTTGAATCCAATGAGATAACATGTATAAAGTGCTTTGTAAGCTTTGAAAGCTCTTGATTACAATTATGAAGCTCACTGAGCAGATTCCCCTTTTTGTTAAATACCCTTTTCTGGACTGAAGTTATTTTATTTTATTTTAATTTTTGGAGGGGGGGGGAGGCAGGGCAATTGGGGTTAAGTGACTTGTCCAAGGTCACACAGCTAGTAAGTGTGTCAAGTGTCTGAGGCCGGATTTGAACTCAGGTCCTCTTGACTCCTGACTCACTGCACCACCTAACTTTTTGTTACAAAGAAAAAACAGACCAAGCCCACGTGGCAAATTAAAATATGTTTGATCAAAAAAATGTAAACTAGCTAAAAACATAATCCTTTGATTTTAGTGCGAACTTTAGAATGAAAATCTGAGTGATGTCCCTATCATTTATAATAAAGCTGCATGATCTGATTCAATGAATACCGGTCGCATGCTTCCTTCTTACTTGTTAATAAATTATTTTTGCACTTTCAAAGTCACAACAATCTATTACTATATTGATAAAATGAGCAAAATACTATATTTACTGTACCCTTTTAATTATTAGGTGTTCTCTATGGTGTAAAAATAGTATTTTAAATGAAAACTTTTGAAAACTCTATTCCTAACCTATTCATAATATTTCAAGTCATATGTAAATTTCCTGTCTGAGCTACTTTATATTTGTAGGCACCAGTGGGAGCAAAATCAACCCAAGAAAGCCTAGAGCCCCCAAGGAAACTCTTACATATTAAACCTGGATTCAGTCTACTTGACATTATCCACCTATTCTCTCCCCAGGATTTGCCATGCTCTAGAGTATCTATAGAGGGCTATGGGGATGGGCATATAAGCTCATGATAACTGTCTTCAAGGATTTTAAGGGCTGTCTGTAAGAAGAGTACTTGTTCTATGTGGCCTCAGTGAGTAGAAGAAGAATATGAACTTCCTGAGGGCAGGGATTGCCTCATTTTTGTTTTTGAATCCCTAGTGCCTGGCACATGGAAGGAACTAAATAAATCCTGATTGAATCAATCAACACACATTTATTAACTACCCACTCTGTTCCTAGAACTGGGCTAAGTGCTAGGGATGCAAAAGCAAGAATGAAACATTCCCTACCTTCAAGGAACTTTTATTCTAATGAGAAAGACAACATGTACATAAACAGGTCTAGTATAAGATGTACACAGAGTACATGGAAAGTTAACGTTAGAGGGACATAGGAGATGCCAATGTTGGGGGTTAGCAAGAATGAGAGATCAGATGAAGATCCTCTGCTCTAAGTGGCCTCAATACATTATCTACCCTTAGTAAAATCAATATCGCAATCCATTCTTCCCTGCCCTCCTGGCCATAGCAGCTCTAAGACTGCAGGTTCAAGTATGAGGAGTCAGGAAGAAGAAAAGCATCAGACACACAACTGAGATGAAGGAGAGAGTCTTTGAAGCAGAACAGCTCAGCTCTCACATAAGTACTCCAGCAGAAATCAAAACAGGACAACAAATTAATAATGATCAAGAAAACCAAAGAAAAACTGCATTCTTCATCAAAGACAAGTCTTCATAAGGGGATAGTCAGTGCCTCTAGGTACCAAGGAGAAAGTCCAGCTAGAAAAGTTGGGGTTTGCTACATTTAGAAATCTTCCCAGATGGACCAGAAATGGCCCAAGAACAGTTGGAGTACTGCAGAGCCAGAAGATAGGAGCGCTCCAAGGAAGAAACCCAAAGTTAATCTGATATTCACAGAACTCTGACCTTAGATGTGAGAACAGGATCCTGTAATAGCAATTAAGGTGGGACTTTTTGCTGTTGACCTTTAACGATTCTGGCCTTTGTTTGAATGGGGCAGATAAAGTGGGATGTTTTTCGTATTTCTCAGCACTGAGACAATTGGGAACCATTGATTTGTATCTGATGTGATATTGGAGGTGGGGAACTTCTCCACAACCAACCTAGGTGAGGTCAGGGCCCTCCAGCCCTGAACAGGATATATAAGCACAAAGGTTAGCATTCCTGCATGGATCTCTGAGCCACAGCAGGAGTAGTGTATGACTCTGGGTCAGCCATTATAATGAGCTCCCCAGCTGTACACTCAGATGTTGAATTGTATTTGATCTGTAATTCAGGGTGCTGTTTTTTTCCTCTGAACTAAGCAAGTGATATTTGTATGCTGGATTAAAGTAAGATTGTTAACCCCTTAAAGGGATCAAAATGATCTGTGTTGGCAGTTTTCTGGGTACTGGCTATTGATGGATCTTACACCCCCACAGAAGCTGCTAGCTGGATTGTTGAAACAGATCCAGAAAAGGAAGATTTTACTCAATCCATTATATCCCATGGATTCTGAAAATGTGTAGCACACAGACCTAAACTGCCCTGAGGGCCTTGAAGAATTTGGGTCTCTATATGAAGGGGACATAGGAAGTCCTGAAACCAACTAGCAGTGACCACAGACATCAGTGGAAGTGAAAGCCTGCAATAATATCTCAAATAATACAGGTCAAACAGGATCCCATAATTCTATCCAAGGGTATAAGGATCAACAAAAGCCTGGCCCTGGTACAAAGTCCCAGTTGAGAAAGCAAGGCTAGAAGTATGAGTAAGTGGAAAAGATAGCAATGATAAAGAAATATTATAGATCCAGGGATATCCAAGACTCAAATCCAGAACAAAAGAATAATTCCAAAACACCTACAATAAGGGTTTTTTTAGAATGAGTAAAAAAAATTTGACCAGAAGGTCTACAAGAGTTCCCAGAACAAATCAAACAAGTGATTAGAAAATACTATAGATGAAATAAGAATGCTGAAGAAAACATTGGCAAGCATAAGAAGCAGCTTAGGACAAGAGGTACCAAACTTTACCCAAGGAACAGATTCCCTAAAAATTATAATGGAGAAAACAAAAATCTTATTCCATGATATGACAAGAAATTTTAAGGGAAATAATTGAACAAATTAAAAAAAAACAGAAGAAAATGTAAGGTCTTGTTAAAAACAAACAATGAACTCAGAAAACGAGTGAAGTAAAGGCAATATAAAAATCAACTGAATGCCTGAAGACCATGATTAAAACAAAGAAACAAACAAAAAATCATGCCTAGATGTCATAGTTCAAGAAACCATAAATGGAAACTACCCAAATCTATTAGAACTGGAGGGCAAAGTAGAAATAGAAAAGGCACACCAGTAACCTTCTGAAAGAAACCCCAAAATGAAAAACCCAGGCATGCCATAGCCAAATCCAGAGGGTACAGGATAGAAGGAAATCCATGGTCATGGTATGAGTGAGGGGAAGAGAAGATGGACAGAGAAGTAGACACAGGTAATTTAAATTACAGATCATTAATGTTAAGCATATTCATTTTTCATGACTGTTTCATTGTTGTTGTTGTTGTTAAAATAGGTGAAGGGAGCATAGAGAGGAGGGCATATAAGACAGTAGAATGGAATTATAGCCATGAACATGAATGAGATGAACTCACCCATAAACTAGAAGATGATAGCAAATGGATTATAAAGTAGAATCTAATGACATGTTTTAGTTTTTTTTTTAATAAAAAACACACTTGAAATATAAAGATACACAGAGTTATTATAAAGAGCTAGAGCAGAATCTGTTCAGGCAATCTCAAAAAAAAAAAATCAGGCTATTAACCAAGATCTCAGAGAAGGCAGCAGTAGAAATACTTTGGATGTGTTTCTTGTAAGCAACATAATGTTGTACTCCACTTTCTAATCCATTCTGCTATCCTCTTCCATTTTCTGAGTGAATTCATCCCATTCATATTCATGGGAACGAATTTTAGTTGTGTATTTCTGCCTAACTTATCCTTTTATACTTTCCTCTTTTTTTGATTGCTGCCCTTCTCTTTACAAAGAAGGGGATAGGGAGAGAGAAGTGTGCTCAATACTAGTGAACTGTAATTGAAGCTATCTGTTTCTACTCAATTGTTCCTCTTCTTTTCCATCCTTCCAAATCCCAATCACAGACTCTTACCCTTTATTACTTTCATTTCATCTGAATGATAAAGTTTGTTTTATTTATGACAAACCTCTCCCTGAAGCCACTCTGCCTCTTAATCCCTTTTGAATTTGTTCTATTTCTTGTCATCTCATGGAACCATTGATTTCTCTTTGGTCCATTCTAATTTTTAGGTATTCCCTTACTTAAGTAAGTTTCAGTACTTCCTCTCCTAATCTCCTACCTATTCTTTATTCTATAGTAATTATATTATAATAATATAATACTATATGTTACATATAATATATAAGGTATAATATATTACTCTAAAATAACCTTTTAAAATATATCTTACTTCACTTCTTCTTGGAATTCTTGTAGTCCTTCTGTCAAAATACCCCCTTCCCCCCAAAAAAAACCCAGAGATTCTAAAACTATTTTCTATTCTATTTTTCTGAGTTTGTGTCATCTCTGTATTGATCACATTCCTTTATTATCAGTATTTTCTCTATTTACTCATATTTCCAACATTATTTCCTCAATTGGGACTTAGTGTCTAGGCTAGGTTGTATATTTCACTGGAAGGGAGGGAAAGGGGACAATAAACATTTATTAAGTGACCACTATATGCCAGGCACTGTGTAAAATGTACCTTTTACAAGTGTTATCTCATTTCATACAATGATTCAGTACCATTGGAAGGAGTCGTATTGTTGTATATCATCCTGATCTCTATTATCTAAGTGATAAGTGACGTATTTTTCAAGGCCCTCTAGGGCAACTTTTAACAGTAAGCTGAAAATTTTCAGAAGTCCTAGGCCATGGTTTATGGCTGCCCTCTTGGTTTAAGCTTTGTGAGGCCCTTGTTCTGCTCTTTTCCAGCATCGGAAAGGAATCACTTCATGTTCCAGGTGTCTCCAGCATGCCATTGGTCCTCACTCTGATCTTCATGATGCTAGGGAAGAGAGCTGCAAGCTCTATCTTTCCCTGATTTACTGCCTTGGAAGCTAAAGAGTAGTATATGAGCTTTACTCTCATCAGATTTGGTTCAAGAAGAGAATAACATACTCTGATAAGTATAGAAATCAAAGTTGTCCTACAGGCAGTAGGAGGGGGAGGGGGGAAGAAAAGGAGGGCATGATCAGAGGGGAAGGAAAAAGTAGCAAGGGGAAAAGGGTAAGATAAGGGAGGGAAATCAAGAGAGATGGTAAATTGAGGAAGGCAGCGGTCCAAAGCAAAACTCTTTTGAGGAGTGGAAGGGAGGAGGGAGAAATAAAAGCATAAACGGAGTGGGGAAACAGGATGGAGAAAAAGACACAGCTTGCAATCACAACTGTGAATGTGAATGGGATGAACTCTCTCATAAAACAGAGGTGGATAGCAGAATGGATTAAAAACCATACAATATGTTGTTTATGAGAAACACATTTGAAAAGGGGGATACACACAAGGTAAAAGTAAAAGGATGGAGTAGAATACATTGTGCTTCAGCTAAAGTAAAAAAAAAAGCAATAATCGTAATCCTAATCTCAGACAAAGCAAAAGCAAAGATAAATCTAATTAAAAGAGATAAGGAAGGACACTAAATGCTAAAAGGCACCATAGACAATGAAGCAATATCATTATTTAACATATATGCACCAAGTGGTATAGCATGCAAATTCTTAGAGGAGTAGATAAGGGAATTACAGGAAGAAATAGACAGCAAAATGATACTCATGGGGGACCTCAACCTCCCCCTCCCTGACCTTGATAAATCTGACCTCAAAATAAATAAGAAAGAAATTAAGGAGGTGAACAGAATTTTAGAAAGGGCAGATACAACAGACCCCTCAAGAAAAATGAATGGAGATAAAAAGGAATATACTTTCTTCTCAGTGGTACATTGCATATACTCAAAAATTGACCATGTACTAAGGCATTAAAAACCTCACAATCCAGTGCAGAAAGGCAGAAATAGTCAATGCATCCTTCTCAGATCATGATGCAATAAAAATTATTTGTAATAAAGGACCAATAAAAATTAATTGGAAACTAAATAATCTAATCCTAAAGAATGAGTGGGCCAAAGAACAAATCATAGGAACAATTAATAACTTCATTCAAGAGAAAGGCAATAATGAGACAACATATCAAAACTTATAGGATGCAGCAAAAGCAGTCCTTAGGGGAAGTTTTATATGTCTAAATGCTTACATGAATAAAATAGATAAAAAGGAGATCAATGAAAAGGGCATGCAACTGAAAAAGCTAGGAAAAAAAAAAACAAATTGAAAATCTCCAAATAAATAACAAATTTAAAATACTGAAAATCAAAGGAGAGATTGATAAAATTGAAATCAAGAAAGCTATTGAACTAATAAATAAAACTAAGTGCTGATTTTATGAAAAAAAACAATAAAATTGATAAACTTGGTCAATTTGATTAAAAAAGAAAGAAGAAAATCAAATTACCAGTATCAAAAATGAAAAGGGTGAATTCACTTCCAATGAAAAGAAAACTAAAACAATAATTAGGAATTATTTTGCCCAATTATATGCCCATAAATTTGACAACCTTAGGAATATGGATGAATATCTACAAAAATATAAATTGCTCAGGTTAACAGAAGAGGAAATAAAATTCTTAAATAACCCCATCTCAGAAAAAGAAATTGAGCAAGCCATCAAAGAACTCCCTAGGAAATAATCTCCAGGGCCAGATGGTTTTACATGTGAATTCTATCAAACATTTAAAGAACAATTAATTCCCATATGTTATAGACTATTTGGGAAAATAGGTGAAGAAAGAGTCCTACCAAATTCTTTTTATGACACAAATATGGTACTAATACCTAAACCAGGAACGGTCAAAACAGAGTAATGAGTATTGATGCAAAAATTTTAAATAAAATATTAGCAAAAAGATTGCCACAACTTATAAGGAGAATAATACACTATGACCAGGTAGGATTTATTCTAGGAATGCAAGGCTGGTTCAATATTAGGAAAACTATCAGCATAATTGATCATATCAACTACAAAACTAGCAGAAACCATATGATCATCTCAAAAGATGCAGAAAAAGCTTTTGACAAAACACAACACCCATTCCTATTAAAAACACTAGAAAGCATAGGAATAAATGGAGTCTTCCTTAAAATTATAAATAGCATTTACCTAAAACCATCGGCAAACATTATATGTAATGGGCATAAGCTAGATGCATTCCCAATAAGATCTAAGGTGAAACAGGGATGTCCATTATCATTCCTATTATTCAATTTGGTACTAGAAATATTAGCTTTAGCATTAAGAGAAGAAAAAGAAATTGAAGGAATTATAATAGGCAAAGAAGAAACTAAATTATCAGTTTTTGCAGATGATATGATTTACTTAGAGAATCCTAGAGATTCAAGTAAAAAAACTACTCAAAATAATAAACAACTTTAGCAAAGTTGCAGGAAATAAAATAAACCCACATAAATCCTCAGCGTTCCAATATATTAATAACAAAGCCCAACAGCAACAGATAGAAAGAGAAATTCCATTCAAAGTTACTGCAGACACCAAAAAATATTTGGGAGTCTACCTGCCAAGACAAACCCAGGGCCTGTATAAACACAATTATGAAACACTTCTCACACAAATAAAGTCAGATCTAAAAAAATGGAATAACATCAGTTGCTCTTGGTAAGGCCAAGCTAATATAATAAAAATGACAATTTTGCCTAAATTGATTTACTTATTCAGTGCCATACTAATTGAACTACCAAAATATTATTTTACAGAGCTGGATAAAATAATAACAAAATTCATCTGGAAGAACAAAAAGTCCAGAATATTAAGGAAATTAATGAAAAGAAATGCTAGGAAAGGTGGCCTAGCTATATCAGATACCAAACTGTACTATAAGGCAGCAGTCATCAAAACTACCTAGTACTGGCTAAGAAACAGAGTGGTAGATCAGTGGAATAGGTTATGTACACAAGACACAGAAGTCAACAACTATAACAATCTACTCTTTGATAAACCCAAAGAATCCAGCTTCTGGGCTAAGAATTCACTATTCCACAAAAACTGCTGGGAAAATTGGAAAATGGTAGGGCAGAAACTAGACATAGACCAATATCTTACATTGCATACCAAAACAAAGTCAAAATGGGTTCATGATTTAGAAATAAAGGCTGATATCATAAGCAACTTGGGAGAGCAGGGAATAGTTTACCTATCAGATCTATGGGAAAGGGAACAATTCATGATGCAACAAGAGATAGAGAGCATTACAAAATGTAAAGGGGATAATTTTGATTATGTTATGAAAATCTTGAAAAGTTTTTCTATAAACAAAGCTAATGCAACAAAGATTAGGAGGGAAGCAGAAAACTGGGAGAAAATCTTTACAACCAATGTCTCTGATAAAGGCCTCGTATCTAAAATACACAGGGAACTGAGTCAAATTTATAGAAATAAAAGCCATTCTCCAATTGAGAAATGGTCAAAGGATATGAACAGGCAGTTTTCAGAGGAAGAAATTAAAGATATCTGCAGGCATATGAAAAAATGCTCTAAATCACTATTGATTAGAGAAATGCAAATCAAAACAACTTTTAGGTACCACATCTCTCCTGTCAGATTAGCTAACATGACAAAACAGGAAAATGAGAAATGCTGGAGAGGATGTGGGAAAATTGGAACATTAATACATTGTTGATGGAGTTGTGAACAGATCCAGCCATTTTGGAGAGCAATTTGGAACTATGCCCAAAGGGCTAAAAAGTATGCATACACTTTGGCCCAGCAATACCACTCCTAGGGCCATATCCCAAAGAGATCACAAATAGGAAAGGGACTTGTATGTACAAAAATATTTCTAGCAGCTCTTTTTGTAGTGGCAAAGAATTGGAAATCAAGAGGATACCCGTCAATTGGAGAATGGCTAAACAAGTTGTGGTATATGAATGTAATGGAATACCATCGTGCTATAAGAAATGGGGAACATACACACTTCATAATAACCTGGAAAGACCCACATTATATGATGCTGAGTGAGAGGAGCAGAACCAGGGGAACATTGTACAGAACCACAGACATATTGATTCTCTGATGACTAACTTTGGTGGACTTGGCTCTTCTCAGCAATAGAAGGCTCAAAGTCAGCTCCAAAGGACTCATGATGGAAAAAGCTAGCTACGTCCAGAGAAAGAACTGTGGAGTCTGAATGCAGACTGAGGCAAACTATTTGCTCTCTTTTTTTCTCTTCTTTTTCGGTTTTGTTTCTTCTCTCTCACAATTCATTCCATTGGTCATAATTTTTCTTTGCAACTTGACTATTGTGTTTAACGTGAAGGTTTATGTAGAATCTTTTTGAGACTGCATGCCGTCTTGGTGGAAGGGGGGAGGGGAGGGAAGAGAAGAAAATTTGAAACTCAAGAACATGTAGAACTAAGTGTTGTAAACTAAAAATAAAAAATCTAATTTAAAACAATGTAGAAAAACAGAAATATTAAATTCATCCTTTATTGAATTTGACAATAGAAATTATAATCAACCCAGAGACTTTGAACGGAGGAGCAAAAAGAAATTAGAGACTAAATAATTTAATCCTAAAAATGTATGTGTCAACGAGGAAAAAAAAATTGCAGTGAGCCATCAGTTGACTGTTTTGACCTTATCCCATGACACAGTAGCTTGTTGCCTATGTCAACCACACCTGCACCTTCCCACTGATAAGGTTATCCACTTTGTAAAGTCTGTAATTCTTTAAGGTTTAGAAGAAAGTACATTATTCACAAAACCCTTGTGCAGTAGGTGTCATAAGGATTATTAAATCGCCCCATCTGCATCTCATTTTACTAACAAACTGAGAATTGGAGAGCTCCAGTGATTTTCCATTGCCATACAATCTGTAAGCATCATAGGTAAGATTCCAATTCAAGTCTCTTCTAACTCCACATTAAGCGCTTTTTTCTGTCATGTTAGCATGTCTTTACCTAGAATTTCACAAAAGACTAATGATCATAGCTTTGGAGAACTTAGAGTCATATAGCCCAACAGCTTCACTTATTGTGCCCATGCAACTCATCCAGTGGCACATGGGTGGCAAACCTGAGATTCCAGTTCTTCTAAGTATAAACTAAATGGCCTTCCTACTGCTCTACTTTGCCTCCATGATTGAAGCTCATACAGGCTTGGTGATTTGTCCACTGGTGCAAAGCTCACAAATGTCAGAGGTGGGATTCAAACAAACCCTTAGTCCTAGATTCCAAATCCAATATTTTATCTACTCTACCATGATACATTTTGGTTTAAAAATGAACAAAGAAAGAAATAAAAGTCCAACAAAAGGAGTGAGAATTCTGTTTATAGACAAACACGTAGCAAGCTATAATATATTCGATATCCTTCTAGCCTTTCCCTAAACAAACCATGGTGCTTGTCAGTTACAGACCTACTATATAATGATTCTTTTTGTTAATGTATTTAATATTTTATTTTTCCCCAGTTACATATAAAAATGTTTTTTTCCATTTATTTTAAAAACTTTTGAGTTTCAAATTCTCTCTCTTCCTCCCTCCCAACCTCTGGCCCCATTGAGAAGGCAAGCAATTTGGTATAAGTTATACACGTGCAGTCAGGAAAAACATTGCCATATTAGTCACGTTGTGAAAGAAAACATAGACCAAAAAAAAATCCTCAAGAAAAATAAAGTGAAAAAGACATATGCTTCAATCTGTATTCAGATGCCATCACTTCTTTCTCTGGTGATGGATAGCATTTTTCATCCTAAGTCCTTCAGAGTTGTCTTGGATCATTGTTTGCTGAGAATAGCTAAGTCATGCATAACTGGTCATGTTATAATATTGCTGTTACTTTGTACACAGCATATTTCACTTTGCATCAGCTCTACAATGATTCTTTGGGCTAATCTGCTTAAGTAAAAGGAAACCAAGTGAGAAACCTATAATAACATCCTGAAAAGCTCAAATGGAGCTTTCATGCCAATGATGTAGGTATTCCTTCCAAAGGTGAAGATAGAACCCATCTGGAGTCTTGAAGGGAATTCATCCATTCAGTTTTGGAACTCCTGCCCTGATAATGATCTGTGCCGATCAGTGGATGAGTGAGCTTCAGCTGCTCTTGGTAGAACAAGCTGCTCTCGTTCAACTGTCATGTGAGTCATATCAGTCATGTCTGACTCTTCATGACCCCATCTGGGGTTTTCTTGGCAAAGATGGTGGAGTAGTTTGCCATTTCCTTCTCCATCTCATTTTCCAGATGAGGAAACTGAGGCAAACAGGGTTAAGTGACTTGCCCAGAGTCACACGGATAGTAAGTCAGAGGCTGCATTTGAACTCAAGTCTTCCTGATCCCAGGCCTTGTGCTCTATCCCCTGAACCACCTAGCTGCCCATGCCCTCATATTATCTAACCAACTCCAAAACAGACCACATTCTCCATCCTATCCAATCATCCATCCACCCTGGCAATCTTGCCATCTTGCCTTCAGATTCTCACCTAGAACAGCATCCTCCAGACCAGCTCTCCAGAAGAACATACCCTAGTTCCTGGAAAAGATAATCCATTCAACTTTGGAACTTCTACCGTGCATTAGTCAATAATACATAGATCCTGATCAGGCATTAATGTTGGATGATGAGTTGGACCTATATTCGAGGGAGAGGAAGAGAGCCAGACAGCTTACATATGGAGAATGATGCCATTCTTCCAATGATTCCAAGGTACTGGCTGTCATGAAAAGCCATCTTTTCCATACCAATATTTTCTTTATGATGTTATGTGATGGAGACAGACTACCACTTCAGAGTGGATAGAGTTCTACACTTGCAGTCAAGAAGACATTGGTACATTTCCCATTTCAGCTGCGTGACCTCAGATGAGTCATTTCATCTTGAGACAACTTGAGATAACTCCCTAAGACTTATTAAACCATAGATAGATTATCATCTAAACTGGCGAAAGGGCTCTAACCCTGGGAGTTCCCCCACATTAATATTGGCATTAGAGCTACAAATCTTCATATACTATGACCTCAGACACGTTAAACTTATAGGTGACCTGAAGAACAAGGGAGAGACACATGGTACCAAAAAAGGTCTGAAGAAAGTTCTCTATAAAGCTAAATATGAGCTCCCTGATGGCAGGGACTTTTTAATTTTCATCTGTGTCTTCAGTACCCATAACAAGTCTTGGCGTATAGTAGGCACCCAATAAATTCATGTTGATTGACTGATAGTATCATATCCACAGCTAAGATGTGCAAAAAGTAGTTTAAAGACATTATTTGAGACACATATAACTAGAAAAGAATGCATGAACTTGAGCTGAATTGGTGTTGGTGCCATTTCATTCATTCGTTCATTTTTATCACATAAAAATCCTACAAGATAGACACAAGTATTATCCCCACTTAACAGAGGAACAAAGTGAGGCTTAGAGAGGTTGTGGACTTGCCTATGGTCAAACAGCTAAAAGCGCTAGAGGTGAATTTCAGCCCCAGATCTCTCCTGACCCCAAATCCTGTACTGTTTCCTTTAGGCAAAATGGTCTTTATTTGAACCACACCTGTGCAACCAGGAACGAATTTTGTGGCTTCTTCAGTTCTTGGTTTTTTTCAACTGAAAAATGGGAATAATGGTTTGCTTTTATTTATTTGTTTATTTATTTATTTTTGAGCAGGGTGGAACAGTGGATAGAGCGCCTCTGAAGTCAGGAGGACTCATCCTCGTGAGTTCAAATCCATCCCCAGACACTTACTAGCTTTGTGACCCTGGGCAAATCACTTAACCCTCTTTGCTGTAGTTTATCTGTAAACTGAGCTGGAGAAGCAAGTGGCAAATCACTCCAGAATCTTTGCCAAGAGAATCACAAATGGGGTCACAAAGAGTTGGAAACAACGGAATCAACAAAACAGCAAGCACAAGGTTGGTGGGGCCATTTGGATTTGACAGATGAGAGCTGCTCTAGAGTCACCTAGAGCAACAATATTAGCACTTTCCCAAACCAACAGAAAGGTATTTACCTTGTCTTGCTTAGCATATAATTAAGGTGGTTATTAAGAAATTAGGTGTATTGCATAGCATGATAATGGCACCTAATGGATTTCTTTGTACATGTTGATGAGACTAGAGATAACCATTAGAAGCTTTCTATGCTATGCTTGAAGTAGAACGCAATAGCTCTCGGTGGTCGCTTAGATCAGTCTGTTTCCTAGAAAGTTAGGCTGGCGATTACCACTCAGATGATTGGCCAAGCTGCCAGGTGGGAGGGAAATGAGCAGGTGCAACCTTCCTTCTTTGATGATCCACAAGCACTTAATTACAACCTATTCTTCCTTGATGTGGGGAGGTAGGAAGGCCGGAGCACTAGAGCTGTGTCTTCAGTGTTCTCCTAAGCCATGAGCTCATCCTTGACTTCACTAAATACACACTGTTGGCAGATTTGACTTCCAAGCTCCAGTTGTGGTTCAGAGCTGCTCCACAAACAAAGGAAATGGAACCCCAAACTCTTAAACAATGACAAGAGCAGGGACAATCATACATTACTATTGGGTCTCTAGCTTGAGCCACTAAAATAGAAACTACTTGAGAGCAGGGACTGTTTTGCCTTATTGTCCCCAGTGTCTAGCATACTTATCAGATGTCTAATGCTTGTTCACTGAATCACAGGTCTAGAGCTAGAAGGAAACTCAGAAGTCATCCAGTGCAACCTGCTCCTTTTACAGAAGAGGACACTGAGGCATAGAAAGGTCAAGTGACCAAGGTTGCAGAGGGAGGTGATGTCAGAGGTCGAATTTGAAGCCAGGTGTCCTGAGTCCTGAGTCAGTGTGTGTTGCTTCACTAATCGATCAGGTTGGGGTTAGGGTTAATTTTACTTCTTCTCTCTTTACTCAATATGACTTTCTGAAAGCCTCTGCAATCCATGTTTAGCACAGTGCCTGGCGCATAGTTGGGCTTAATGCATGTTCACTGATCCATTGAGACAGCTTGGTGTTCTTCCTATTTGTCACTGGTCATGGTGCCACACTTCCACTCTATTCCTTTGCCAAAAGTAGTTCAGCTACTGCCCAATCATTGGCCATGTGACTCATTATCAGTATTTGGTTAGGATTCTAATCTCTTAAAGGGCTAGGCCAAAGTTTCTCTTGATACAAGACCATGTGACAACCTTGCTTGCTGTTACTTTGACAATGATTGTCCTCTACATTTCGGGTCACATCCTGACTTTGAAGTCAGAAAAAAAAACCAACAGATCATTATTATCTGTTCATCAGTCTATTTTTCTCTTATAAAAATGTAAATCTTCCTCCCAAGAGCAATGGATAGACCCCGTGTAGACACAAAAGAGGCTATACTGTATTACCAATGGTGATTTTTTACATTCAAGGACATCTGAAAGAATTCCTAAGGTCATAGATTAGAGTGAGATGGGACCTTAGATGCTACTGGCTTCCTTGTCATACAGATGGGGTAACTGAGGCCCAGAGGAAAGAAAGTGAATTGCTCAAGGTCATGCAGGTAGTAGGTGGTCAAGCCAGGATTCCAATGTTCTGAATTCAAATTCAGCCCTTTCCTCTGCAGCAGAGCCCATCAAGGAAAGCATGGTGAAGTGGAAAACATAACAGATTTGGAGCCAGAGGACATAGGATTAAATCCCAGCTTTACCATTTACTACCTGGGTGACCTTAGCCCAGTTACATAAACTATCTGGGCCTCAGTTTCCTCATCTGTAATGTGAGGTTAGAGTAGAGGTCACTTTCAGCTCTAATCTATGATTCTCTCTCTGTCTCTGTCTCTCTCTTTCTCTCTCTCTTCCTTTGGAGATTTCTCAGCACCCAAGCAGCTAAGGCGCCTTTACCTAATAATTCTTGTCTGTTAATCAGAGAAATTAATTACAATGTTGAGCTTAATCACTGTAGTCTTGCTGTCCGGTCAATCAGGTGATGAGTGTGTTCTTTCTGTCCCTCATTCAAATGGTATCTTGTGTCCATTTTCCATTCCAGCTATGCCAAGTTGGGGGATGTTATTTACTGTCTTTCAGTGGTTTGCTGAGATGTGTCTGCAAAGCCAGACTTACCTCTTATATTAAGTTACTGAAATCCATGACCTTCTTTGGAGTTTGGCATCTTGTTTCTGGCCACCCACAGTGGCATCTTCCTGCTGATCTCCACCCCAGTTGTGTTGTCATTATCCTGGAGCTTCTGAGCACCAAAGGCTTTAAGGTCTCAGAAAACCTAGATCTTGTGTCTTACCTTCCCACCCCCACCATGCAGTGTGATGTAGCTAATAACACTGGACCATAGAGTCAGAATTGGAAGAGACCTTAGAGGTCCTGTAGTTCTATCTCTATCTCATCAATAACGAAACTGAAGCCAGAGAAATGAAGAGAATTGCCTAAGGTTGACCAATAGGGTAGAGATGCAACCTCAGGTCCACTGACTTCCAATCCAGTGCCTTTGCTACCTCCTACCATGTCATTCAAGTCAATTCCATCGGACAGCTCCTAATACGGTGAAAAGAGTGATTGATTTGGAGTCAGAAGAATTGACTTCCAAGACCAGCCTCAGGCAAATCTTTTATTCTCTTTAGGCCTCAGTTTCCCCTTTTGTAAGATAAGGGAGTTGAACTAGATCAATGGTGTCCAATTAAAGTAAAAAGAGGAGTCACTAGATTGGCCATAAGGCTCCCTGTACACTGCATGTTGATAGAGCTTTTAAATGGTTGTGGTTGTTGCTGCTGCTGCCGCTCAATCATTTCCAAGTTTTGTGACCCCCATGAACCATAGCACACCCATACTGTCCATGGAGTTTTCTTGGCAAAGATACTGGGTGGCTTGCCATTTTTTCCCCCAGTGGATTAAGGCAACCAGATATTAAATGACTTGTGTTGGACCACACAGCCAGTAAGTGTCTGAGGTCAGATTTGAAGTCAGATCTTCCTGACTCCGAAGCCCAGTGTTCTATTTATTGGGCCACCTAGCTGCCTTGCTAAATTTAGATTCCATTTAAAATGTAATATTATCTATACTTTCTCATATTTTCCTTTATTTCGTTAAGTATTTCCCAATTCCATTTTAATCTGGTTCAGGTGGCCCTGGGGAGTTTTGTAAGTCACATGTGACAGGTGGGCCACGTGCAGACACCTCTGGACTATAGGTGGCTAGGGTTGATTTCATGTCTGAACCTATAATCCTAGTTACAAGATACTATGTTGGACACCAGGGATAAAAACCAAACCTAACCAAACCAAACCAAATATAGCCACTATCTTAAAACCCTAACGACAACGACATGTGTCTTCCTCGTAGTGACAAAGTTCCCTCATATTTCTGTAGCCTATTTATATTCTAGGTTAAAGATGATCTTATTATGGCACATCTTAGACTGACTTTTCTTCTGCATCCTGTCCATCTTCTGACAACCACCCTGACTTCCACTTCCCATCTGTTAGGGAAGGCTTTAGGTCAAAAACTCACAGGAGAGGAAGGGAATGAGGTCATTTAGGGAACTTTTCTCATTTTTCTTGCCTTGTTTGCCTCAGCCCCCAAAGGACAAAGTGCATATGGTGCCTCGTGACCTCCCCCCACCCACCCCAGTGTGTATAAAGAATAGCTCCCCCACTTCAAGTGGACCAATCTTCCATGAGCTGCTCCAACTCAAACATACCCATTGGCTCTTGCGGGGCAGGTCCAAAGGAGGGCCACCCACCAAAAGAACTATGTAGGTTGGGGCCCTTAAAACTATATATAGCTCAAAACCATTCTCTTCATCAGTGAACTGACCTTTAATAAGCAGAGAATAGGCACACTTTGTCCAAAGCAAAGGCTTTTGTTTCAGATGGCCGAGTAAAAATAGTGGTAATATTTATATACGTGTGCCAGACTGTGCTCAGCACTTTACAAATAATTATCTTATTTGATCCTCACAACAACCTCCAATCTGGAGACAGATGCTTATTATTCCAATCAGGCAGTGGAGAAAGTGAAGGCAGACAGAGGGGAAGTGACTAGCCCAGGGTCAGCTAGTAGGTGTCTGAGGCTTGATTTGAACTCAGATCTTCCTGACTAGGAGTCCAGAACTCTACCCACTGACAATACCTCCAAAGCATTGTCCCATGAAGCTGGTGCATACTTTCTTTTATTTTTAAATTAAGTCTTAAAATTTTGAACTTAATAAATGCCCCCATGAGCATCTGTATAGAGAAAGTAGAACAGAGAAGATTGTACCTTAAGCTGCAGGACTCTGTTGTATAGTTTGCTATGGAGTGCTCGCCCACATGTATTCACCCATCAGTAATGGTGGGCACAGTCTTAGAGGACAATGGTAGTGAAGAACACAGGCAGGGGAACCATGAGCAAGGTGGCTCAGGCCTTCAGTCCTACAAGGTCCCAACATCCTTTTCTTCTGGTATCTTCTGGTGGTCTGGATCCGCTCCTAGCCATAGCTAGACTCCTGATTGCCATGACTGACCCTTATGTTGCATGGCTGGCTTTTCTTCCAGGAATCACACTCCACAAAGCTCTCTCCCTATCCCTCCCTCTGTTTCTCTGTCTCTGTCTTTCTCTGTGTCTCTCTCTGTCTGTTTCTGTCTGTGTGTGTCTCTATCCCTGTCTCTTTCTTTGTGTGTGTCTCTCTTGTCTCTGTCTCTCTGTGTCTCTGACTCTGTGTATCTCTCTGACTCTATCTCTGTCTCTCTCTATCTCTGTCTCTGTGTGTCTCTGTCTCCTTCCCTCCCTCCCTCTATCTCTCTCTTTTGCTGTGTTCAGCAGCCCCAGTCATATCCCCAAAGAAATCATGGCTAACGTGTGTGTGTGTGTGTGTGTGTGTGTGTGGAGGGTAGGGGAAAAAACTTCACTTATTCCTGCTGCTAGTGATAGCCATCCAGCCATAAGCCACAACTCTTTGGTCTCCCTAGCTTTAGAAGTTTGCTTTTCAGGGGCTTCCCTTTGCACATGAACTTGTGAGAGATACAAACACTCAACCTTCCATTTCCTCTCTTGTCCTGACCTTGAAGAGCTGCCATGGCTAGTGGAAATGCCCAATGGCTATAGATTCAGAGGCCTGGATTCAAATCATGCCACTTTCATTCACTATTCGAGCTTGGGCAAGTCTCCCCAGGGCCTGGTTCTCTCATCTGTAAAATGAGGGGCTTGGAGTAGATGACCTCTCAGGTCCCTTGGAGCTCTGACTGTCTAATCTCATGAGCCCATGAGCCTTCCAGAACAAATGAAATTCTTGAACATGAGTGAGCAGGGCACAAAGGTTTCTCAAGAGGGTCTTTAAGATGTAGACTGGCTGGCTTAAATCCCCTGGGAAGGCAGTCAAGAGGAAAGCCAGCCCAGGGGACCTTTAGATTAGATCAATCCTGGCTCAAATTGAACAAGTTAACTCTGAAAAATCCCAGGCATCACCAGCACGCCAAGATATTCCTACCTACATAGCAGAACTTGCTGCTCCTAACACAATTGACCTTTCACTTAGGTCCACATGCCTTATTTGGGATGTCAACAGATTACAGTTAATCAGAAGGAGATTGAAACTGGAGTTTAGGACAGGAATTCTCCTTTTGAAGTCTCTCAAACTCTAACCACATCTATCTATGCAAATGCAGCCACGTGCGTGCCTAAACACAAATGGAGGCTGACAATTTCATACCATTGTTTTAGCAACAAATGCAATTCAGACCCAAATGATGAGATAGGGACCCCCTAGTCAAACAAACATTCTAATGACCTTTTAATCTTAAACCTTCTTCAATACAAACAGCAGAGGAAACAATCTAATCACACACACACAAAGGGTTGGGGCAGCCTGGCTGGGTCTGGGACTTTCTCAGTGACCAACTCCTCAGTCCTCCCACCTCTCCATCCCAGAAGGAACTGAAAAGAACCCGACAGCTGTAGTGTCCTGGCTGGGGCCACCCTTGTGAATGGGATGACAGATGCAGAGACAATCTTTCAAAGTAGGCAGGGGCTCCTCTCTGACAAAGAAAGAATGGGACCAGTCACAGAGCCTCATTTATTCTTAAATTTTCACACCAAAAAAGCCAGCTGTCTTTAAAAAAAAATACCTATTAGTTGTAGAGATTGGGAAATATTCATGGTCTGAGTCTACACAATTGCAATTAACCGTATAACTGGGGCAAAATACTGACAACTGTTCTTCCCTAAAATTATTATTACCTGCATTGTCTTTTCATGGCATGTGATCTGGCTGGTTGGCTGGGTTGTGTCATGCGGGGTTTTAGAGTATGAAGAGGAGAGTAAGGTCTAATGGAGGCTCACATTCATTTGATCTGCCCCAAAATGCAGGGATCCAGAGTACTAATTTTTACAAAGTCTCCACATCATTAGTGAATATGAATTTCCATAATCTATTCAAAATGTTTCCTTATTTTACTCTCTGAGTCTACCTGCTGAGCACAAACATCCCGGGGGTATTGTATTACATATCACTCTCTAAAGTGAGTTAAATCTTTCACACATTTATTGGTTGTTGTTGTTGTTGTTGTTGTTGTTGTTGTTTTAGTTAGCTGCCCACACCACCTATGAGCAATAAAGCTATAAAGCAGATAGCTAGAAATGTATAGATGTAAGTGTGCATACACATATATTCTATAAAGGGCAAAAATTAATAATTAACTCCTTCATAACAATTTTAAACATAGAGCATTAGTTTCATTTTCTAATTTCATAAAATCCACACTTGTTACATAACTGTGTATCCTATAACAGGCAGCCAGAACTAGGGAATGAATGAATGTGTGAATAAAGGAATGAGTGATAAAGGTACCTAGTAAGCTCTTTTTGGGTGCCGAGCATTTCGCTCCAAACATAAACACAAAGGCAAAGGGAGTTGCCTCAAGCAACTTTCATTCTCTTGGAAGGAGATAAGTATAGGTTGTAAGGCTGAGGAAGAGTATAGTACTTTGGTCCATAAAGTAACAGAGATGGTGAGTGAGACCATAAGAAAATAGATTGACAGACACTCCAGTCAAGAAGAGTGGGAGAAGTGAATGGGTTGGGGAAGTGGGGTAAAGGGGAACTGAGCAGGGGCAAGGCAGTGAATGGGACTGCAGAAGAGAAATTCAAGTGACATTGCTTAGCCAGGGCTTTCCTGGAAGAGTGGACTGAGAGGCAACCACCAATAAGGACAGAAGGACCCCAGAGAAGAAGTTCCTTCCAGGTCTGCAAGGGGATGGGGTTGTCTGGAAAGTAGAAAATGGCTAGGCTTGTGCCCTAAAAACCTGGGTTTAAATCCCAACTCTTTACATCATCGTGGCTCTAGAGCTCTTAGGAATCTCGGAGGCCATGTAGTCTAATCCTCCCCTTCTACAAATGAGGAAGCTGAGGCTCAGGTAGATAAAGTGAGTTTTTCTGGGATCACACAGGCACTGAGTATCAGAGGCTGGGATCTGAACCGGTCATCTGCTTCTAGAGGCAACACTCTCCTCAGACTGCATGACCTTGAATAAGTTATTTCACCTTTCCAACCAAACGAATCTACTAAATCCTAGATTTGATCGTGGAGAGGATTCCCATATGGGGAGGCTCCTACTGAGAAATCACTGAAAACAATGGCCTCTGGAATACAATACAAGAGACTTCCCTTCACCTGAGCTTACATCAAAAGACAAAAAAAAAAAAAGGTGGCATCTTCCAGAGTACAAATTTACTCCAACCTGGCCTATGGTGCCTCCCAAGGCTCACATTCTACATTCATACACACATACATACATACATACATACATACATACTGTCCCAAAAGTCTTGGCACCCTTTTAAGAGTTTTAAGCTATTGAAGATTTAAGCTTTAAAAGCTTAAAAGTGCATTACAGCTTTTGGAACACCCAAGTGGGGAGTAAAGGTCTATAAAATATTTTGAGTTCCTTAAAATAGGATAACAAACCAGCTGGCAAAGATCTTAGAGAGGAATGACTTGGCCAAGGCTGCAGAGGTAGGAAGCATCAGAGGTAGATTTTGAACCCAGGTCCTCTGGCTACCAAACCAATACTCTTTCCACTCTACCGAGATGCTTCATGGATCTGTAGAAATCATTCCATTCAGTCACTGGACAAAGATCTTGTACTTCAACTGCCAACAGAGCATCTAAAAACATTGTGGTTCCCAGCATTCTCAACATCCTTTGTCCCTCACTTTGCCACCATCATAGCATAAGCAGAATGGGGTCACACAGAACCGAGGGCTATTTCATATCTTGTTCATGGAAGGCCATGGCCCAGGAGCTAGTCATTCAATAGACAATGTGAGGGTCCTGATCCTTTCCACACTTGGTCCTTGGCCCTTGGGAAGCTGACTCTGTCCATTGTCGGGCTTGTACCCAAAGCCTGGTACCACCTGCTTGCTCTCTATTGCATGATGTCCTGTGCCCTGGTGGCCCTGGAGAAGGATTCAGTGCTAGAAAAAAAAACCGAACCCTGAGTTTGTGAGTCCTCCACGCTTATCTTTCTGTATTGCTCTAATTGTAGCTGAAGTGCCAAATTGTGCCACAGCGGGGGAAAAAAAAAAGTCTGCATACCCTTCCATCTTAAGCCAAGAGCTGGTGCCCCAAACCAATATTTCATCTACTTTAAACCACAAGTTCATGAGCCTTAGAACGAGACAAATCTCTTCTCCCTGCTGTGTTTTGTCTAATGAGATTAACAAAGCCATCGACCCTGTTTGCTTTACTCTGACACAGAGCTTTAGAACACTTAAGCTCCCTTAGGAGAAAGTTATGTTTCAAAACTTGAACTTCATATTAATGAAAGCCGACATGAAGTTTGCCTAGAAAGGATCTGAGCTGCAGTGGATCTGACCTAAAGAAGCAATTATGTGTATGAAATCCCAGGGTCCCGCTGGGCTTAACATCACGCTGTATGAATTTCACACCTCACAAACTGCAAAAATTCATCTCCTTTTGCTCAGAATATTTTTTTGAGCTCCAGGAAGGCCCGACTGTTAGAAGTTGGCATCCCATAGCCAAGAGAATAGTTCTAATGAGCGAATATTAAGTATTAGACAGCAGCTTTGCAGAGGTAAGTATGTAATTATACATGTTTCCCAAAGTGGGATAAATCACACGTTGGGTTATGTAATAATTCAAGGACTTGTAAGAGGCTAAAAGATGCACTTGATATGCTTTAGATAATTACTTGTAATTAGCATAAGACCATATTGCAGACTTGCAGGGGAATGTTTTAAAATTAACAAATTGTTAAAATATTTAATTCAGGGGGGAATAGGGATTTTTCTTAGAGCCACAGGACAGAATTAAGTCAGGCAGAAGGCAAAAATAGAAAGGGGCAGAAGGTTTACTCACCGTTACTCATAAAGGTCAGACCTTGACACTGACAATCACATGAATTAATCGATCATTTGGGCTGAATTATGCAAAGTACTTAGGGGCCATACTCAAATCGTCTATAGCCAATACTGTTCTTCCCTCTGACCAAGTTTATACTAGTAAAGAGAAGAAGATACCTGAGACGTATACAGATAATTCGTTGACCAAAAGTAGGTTGATGATTTTTTCTTGATCTGAGTAATTGTTTTATTTCTGCTACATAAATTAGTCATGAAGAGTACATCCTATTTCTTGGAACATCTCTGAAATGTTACTGAAATCTGTTACAACATACTGTGTGTGTGTGTGTGTGTGTGTGTGTGTGTGTGTGTGTGTGTGACAATCGGGGTTAAGTGACTTGCCCAGTGTCACACAGCTAGTAAGTGTAAAGTGTCTGAGGCCCGATTGAAACTTGCTGACTTCAGGGACAGTGCTCTATCCTCTGCCTCTCTGCCTCTGCACCCCTTACAACATATTTTTATACAGCAACTTGGTTAGAGGTCGCCACACCATCCAGAGTAGTTTGGATGACAAAGTAATAAATTAAAATATGAATCAGCTTACCATATGCAAATAATGTGGACCTTGGAGTCAGGAGAGAGCTGAGGTCATATTTAGCCCTTGATGCTGATCAGGTTGCGTCCTCTTGAGTTAGTCACTTACTCTCAGTTTCCTCATCAGCAAAGTAGGGATTATAATGGCACCTACTTCAAGGGTCAGTGTGAGGGTCCAATGAGATAGTAGGACATTCCAATGGATCTGGGATATCAAAGATTTGGATTTTCCCATCAAAGACGTAGCAGCATCACAGTGGGGTTCTCCAGTTGTCCTAATCTATATCTGGCCACCGGACTCAGATGACTCTGGAGGAGAAAGTGAGGTTGGTGACTTTGTACAGCCCTCCCTCACTCAAATCTGATTCAATTGCCAGTCATGACATCATCTTCCTGATGTCATTGTCTTCTTGGAGAATGAAGGACAAACCACAACCACAAGCAGCATCACAGTAAAGTGGAAAGGTCAAAAGGATTTGGAGTCACAGCACCTGGGTTGAAAGCCCTCCTCTGTTAGTTACTACTACCTGACCTGTGTGATATCACCTCACATTTTGGGAGCTCAGATACCTGACTTATAAAATAAAGGCACTGAACTGGATGGCCTTTGAAGTCCTTTCCATCTCCAAACCATACCTGCCCATTCTGTCCATGTCCTCTCCTAAATATGCCATAGGGGGTCTACCCAGCATGCTAGAGACCTCCCATCATTGCTCTTGACACTCCATAGAGCATTTGAGCTGCATCCTGTCTTTCCTGCCTTCACCTCCTGTGTGGCTCATCTTTTCTTCCTATCAAATGTGCTATTTGTAAACATATTTGCAAACAAAGTGCCATATACATCCCACCTATTGTTTTTTATTATTATCTCCCTTCAGGGTTCGTTGTGGGACCTAGCATATTCTACCACCACTGCCTAAGATCCTACCCAAATAAAATGGAGGCAATGGCTTTACATCCTGAATGTAACTTTAATAAGTAATCACTGACAATTTTTTCCCATGTTGCTCTGCAATTTAAACCTTTCTCAAAATAACCAAGCAAACATTCAGCTGGCATCCAGTCTGTGCATATGATACCCCTGAGACAACTGAATTCTGCCTTGCATTGTTCCCCAGGGCCATACTGTGAAATCTATACTAAGGACCCTTTCCAATAGGCCTTAAGTGAGCACTTTCAAATATTCCCAAGGTTTCCTGTACAGTGTCTAGTTAAAGAGCATTCCACTTGAGATCCTAGCCTGAAAGGCCCTATAGAATTGCAAAGTATTGTCATTATTAAGCAAATTTTCTTGAGTCCTTGGGTGGTTCACTTAAAACACATTTAACTGTATTGAATATTCAGTGCCCAAAGCATGGTGTTCAGTGCAAGGACTTGCAATTTATACACAGTTAGGAGATGTAAAAAGGTGGCTGTAATTTGCCCATATGGTAGAACCCTGATGGGGTAGCTTTCATTCACAATTAAGTTCTAAAAATATGAGACAAATTGGGCTGACAATAGAGGAAAGCTAACCTTCCTGTTTATGGCCTCAGCTTTGGCATCGCCTGATTTTATATATGTGTGTGTATACACGTTTATGTATATGTGTATATATACATACATGCATACACACACATATATGTATGCATATGTGTGTGTGTGTGTGTATAGTAAGCTGATGCTCTAGGAGACCCAGTTTGCATTTAACTTATTTTTAAAAAAGGTTGAGTCTGAGTTCCAAACTCTTTCTTTCCTCTCCTCCCAACATTGGATAAAGTGCTAATAGGAAGACTTGTGTTCGAATCTAGCCTCTGACTCACAAGCCATGTAACCCTTGGCAAGAGAACTTCCCTGAAAGTCAAATTCTTTATCCATAAAATGAGTTATCTTGTATGTCTATTCCCTAACACTTTCATGTATTTGAGAAAGATATAAATTGTTGGGGATCCCTGTTACCCCAAATCCCAGGCCTTTGTCCAGCAAAGGCCTGATCTTGCAGGCAATGAATGAGGTGGGAGGCACGATGGTGTGCAACTCCGTTTATTCAGGTAAGTAGCAAAACTTTTATAGCTTTGGTTAGTAGGCACTAGGGCCGCCCTGGTTCCTCCTACTCTCCTCCCCTTTTCTTCCCGTGCTCTCCCCATAATTCACCTGTGCACAGGTAAGTCCGGGCAAAGACCCGGAAATGCCGCATTGCCAACAAGGGCGAGACCCTTCCTCCTAACACCATCTTGTCCCACCCTTACCTCAGAGCCCTGAGTTTACCTCAGCAGGCCCTGGGCCCAGAGGTCCAGCGAGGGCGGGGGTCGGCTCTAACTCACCCCATTACAATAAATGATGTGGAAAAAGTCTTTGACCTTGTCAATAACTGGGAAAAAAGTGTCAGACAATATACTTACCTTATAATCCAATTTTCCCATCCATACAAAATCTTTATAAAGTCATCTATAACTGAATTGAGGGCAGCCTTGATGAAAGTATTATTGGTGGGCAGCTTTCCAAAGGAATATCTAACAGTGGACCATATCTTTATCGATCCCTAAATTAACCAAAATAGGTAAGAGAATATAAGGGATCATTGAATTTGTTATTTGGAAGGAACCTCGGTGGTTGTCTCATACAACCTATACCCAGAAGGAATCCCCACTATAACATACCAGTCTAGCCTTTGCTTTAATTGGGGAAACCATCACCTCTTAAGGAAGTGTATTCAACTTTGGTACAGATCTAATTGTTCGAAGTTTTTCCCGACTTAGAATCTAAATTGGTCTTTTTTGTGACTTCCTGGTATTGTTCCTAGATTTGCCCTCTGGGGCCAAGTAAAACAGGTTGATTTCCTTCCAGTATGAGGAATGTGTTGATGTCCAAATATGTAGGCTTCTTGATAGGCTACTCTCCCTAGGAAGTTATCCTTCTTGCACTGATCACTGTCACTGTAGGATCCTGTTTGTCCCTCCACTAAGTGCCAGTGGTACAACAGGAAGTATGGTGAAAATGAAGCAGGAGCCAATAACCTTCATTCCCTCAGTCTACCTTCACCAGCTAGGCAGAATGGGTAGAGCTCTGGACCTGGAAATAGGAAGACCTGAGTTCAAACATGGTTCTAGGCACTTACTAGCTGTATGATCCTAGGCAAGTCAATTGAACTCTTTTTGCTTCTGTTTCTTCATATGTAAAATGGAGATTATTAACTGTACTTAGTTCCCTGAGTTGTAAGGATAAAATTGGTAAGGTGCTTTACAAACCTTAAAGCAAATGCCACTTATTAAAAATACCAGCTTTTATTATTGTTGCTATTCAAATACTTGAAGACAATTACTATGTCCTCTCCGAAACTTTTTTTCTCTACCCTAAATATACCCATAACCTTCAAATGAACCTCCCCTGAGACAAAGTCTCAAGGCCCTTTTCCAATCCTGATTGCCCTCCTTTTTATTCTCTCCAACTAATTAGAGTCCTTCCTAAAATGTGACACCCAGAACTGAATGTAATATTCCATATTTGGTCTGAGCGGGGCAGGGTGCAGTGGGTGATCACCTTGTTCGTTCTTGGAAACAATGCATCTTTTGAATGCAGCCCATGATTGCATCAGCCTTTCTGACTGCCACCTCACACTGCCGGCTCATATCGATCTTGCATCTTGAATTGCTATAACTGATCCCCCACCCCCACCCCCACCCCCACATCTTTTCTGGACAAACAGCAGTTTAGCCATGCATCTAATGCAGGTTCCCTAAAGGATAGTGAACATTTATTGAACAAACTCATCGAACATTTCATTGAGAATCACTTTTTAGTTGCATTTTTTTGTCCAGATTTGGGAAGGGTCTAGATCTGCTTGGGGATTATAAGCAGCAGAAGCTTTAAGATGGTAGGGACGGTTGTGTGGCAGGTACTGGAGAATTCACCCAGGAAGGATTCTAAAATGCCCCTGGCAGATGTCCCTGGTTCCCAGGATGGCTTTCTTATGAAATCATGTCTTGAGTATCTCAGTTCTTTCCCACTTAACACTTCTTGCTAAATTTCACATGTGCTTCAGCAGAGGACTTGGGATGCTCCTTTAGACAGAGAGGGATGTACCAGCCAATCGTATATTGGATCTGAAGTCAGAAGTTCAAATCCTGGCTCTGCCACTTGCTCCATGTGGGACTATAGGCAATTCATTTCTCCTCTGGGCTTTAATTTACTTACCTATAAAATAAGGGAGCTGGACATGATATCTGAGGTCCCCTTCTAAAGACAGATAGAAAGAATTTGGCTCCAGTCTGCCCTTCCAGCATAACACTGCCTGCTGTTCTCATGCAGTTTCCTCTCCCTTCCATCCCAACTGTGCCTTGCCCCACTGCCCCCACCCCAGTCATCTCCCATCTCTCCAAGTGTCTAAGATGAGCTCTTTCCTCATCACACCATTAGAACCCTTAGGGTCCTTAAAGGTTCATTTCAAGTACCCATTCCCACATTCCTGATTCTTCTTGTATGTCCTTACTATATCGGTCCTCAGACAGTTATTTTGTTTTTATCGTGTATGAAGTTTGTATTCACTTATCTGTACTCATGTTGCTTTCCCTACTCACCCTGATCCTCTTAGACATAGACACCAGACCCTTTAGTGGAGGTTCTGTTTCTTTTTTGCTTTTATATCCTCGGAGTCCAGTTGGCACACAGAAGGTACTTCATATTACATGAATGAAGTCTTAAAAACAGTAGCTAATATTTAAATAGGGCTTTAAGTTTTGCAAAACACTTTGCATATATTATCTCACCCATGAGCTCACCATCGTCCTTGAGGTAGGGTCTATTATTCTATTTTATAGGTGAGGAATTCCAGTCTGTGAGAGGGTACTGACTTGACAAGGTTAAATGACCTGCGGTTAGTAAGTGTCTTGAGCAGGATTTGAACTCGTTTTCCTGACTCACATTGTCTCCGTTATGCCACTTCAAATCTTAAGTGGAGGAAAGAGGAAGGTCTGCTGTTCCTCATCTCTGACATTCCAACTCCCCTGTTAGTGACTTTGCAGAGGCTGTATCTACCCTAGGTCTGGAATGTACTCAGGGTTCAGTTCAACCAACATGGAGTATATAAAAGCCTCTCCTAATCATTCTTACCCCCTTCCCCCTCCCCCTGCTGCTACCTTTTCCTGTTACTTTAACTTTGGTCTCATCTTTTACTGATCTCGGACACATAAATAAACATCATTTCCTTGATAGAAGAGGCAGAGAAGGGACTATTTCTATTTTGGTCTCCCAACTCAGCTGAGTTAAATAATGCTTTTTTGAATTCAGGCTGACTAAGACTCCCTCCCCCCACCCCACTCCCATCCCCAGTCAGTATACCATATGAAAGACCTTCTTGAGGCAAAGAAAGAGCACCTTACAAGCATTGTGGAGCTGGAAGGGACCTTTGAGTCTGTCTAGTTGGTTAGCGAATAGGCAAACATTTATGAAATGCCTACTATGTGTCAGGCATTGTGCTAAGAGTGGGGGACCCCATGCAAGAATATGGTACCTGCCCTCAAGGAGCTTACATTGTAACAGGTAAGACAACATATAAATAACTAGATATCTACAAGATATATAGACAGTAAGCAGGAAGGTAATCTTAGAGGGCAGGAACTGGATGGGGGGGGGAGCAGGGAGAGATTTCTTATGAAAGTAAGATTTGAGTTGAGTCTTTAAGGAAGTCTGGAGGTAGAGTTTGGAAGATTCAACCTTCCAGGCATGGAGGACTGTCAGGGCAAAGGCATGAAAGGTTCTGGGAGAGGAACAGAAAGGAAGTCGGGATAGTTGGATGGTGGAGTGTGTAGTGGGGATCAAAGTGTAAGAAGTCCACTGTCCTCATTTTACAGCCTAGTGGGCTAGAGTGACTTGTAGTAGCTCACAGAGTAGTGAGTGATATCCAGGACTCAAACCTGATTCTTCCTGTGAGAGCCAATGCAAGCAGCTTTGCAGTCACTGAGAGGCCTCTTTGGCCTGCCCCTGGGATTCTACTTACTGTCTTCTATCAGTGCCTGTGGGGCAGCTGTTCAAATAAAGACCTCCAGGTGAAACTAGGCAGCAGCCAGATAACAACCAAGGGGGTCAAATGAGAATTTGGGATCCCAGCAAGGAATGCCCAATGGGTTCCTTCCCAAGTCCTCTTTCCCACGTGTGAAAAAGAGTTTTCATTGTGGTGATAGGCAGGCATGGGCCAGTGCAAGTGTGCCTGGAAGTGGGGGAGGGAGAGGAGAAGGAAGTTAAACATCTCCAAGTGGGGTGAGAAAAGAGGAGGAGGAGAAGAAGCAGGAGCAAGAAGAGGAGAAAGCCTTTTGTAAAGCTCAGTTTAGGAAAGGTGTGGATTTCGGTGACAGGTCTATGATAACTCTTGGATAGACCAGCCTACCACTTTCAACTTTCGTGTTTGCATCACACTCACACACACACACACACACACACACACACACACACACACACCCCACTGACATACAAGCCCGGTAAATGCAAGTAGCAGTCCCTTCCGGTAACCCGGCCTGCCCAGCAGGTGTCCTTGAGGCGGGGGTGGAGATGGGGAGGAGATGGGAGGGGAGGGAATGGGCTGAGATGAGGATGCGCGGGTGGGTAGACTGGGAGGCTGGAGGGGGTGGACTGGGAGGTTGGAAGGGGTGGACGCGGAGGCTGGAGGGGGTGGAGGAGGCTCTCAGAGCTGCTGCGCGTGCCGAGAGGACTGCCCCCGCCTCGCCCGGTCCTTTCGCCTTTGTCCGCCCCGAGGGCGGCTCCTTCCCCGCCTGCGGGCAGAGCAAACCCCACAGGGGAAGAGGAGGAGGGGAAGGAGGAGGAGAAAGAGGAGGAGAGGGGCGGGCGGGAGAAGGCGGAGGCGGAGGGGAGGATGAGTGGAGGGGTGGGGGAGTTGGCAGCGGGGGAGGGAGACCTGCTGCCCACTAGACGTCCCGTCTCGCCCAGGCTCAGGAAAAAAAAAAAAAGGCTTTTGTTGCCCTGGCCCCTGGAGTCTGGAAGAGACAAGAGCGGGCCTGGCAGGGAGGATCTTGCCCCCTGGGCGGGAGCCCGAGCTGGGATGGCCCAAGCCATCCTTGCCCGCCTGTCCTCACTAGGAAATACCTCGGTCCCTGGGCAGTGACGGCGGCCAGTAAGGCGACTTCAGTTCCACCTTTCACTATGCAGAGCTGGAGGGCCGACTGAGCCCTCACTCACACTTTGGAACTCAGGGCTAAGAGGAGGGGATGGGGAGATGGCGAGACCCGTCCAGGCAAAACCGACACGACAACCCCATCTCCCCACCTGCAGTCCCAGCAGGAGCACTAGCAGACGCAGACTTCGAACCCAAGACAAATTTGTCGGGCGAAGTTGTTACCTTTGGTGGGAGCCAGGTGGTAATGGGGGACGGACTGTGGCTTGGAGGTGGGGCAGTGCCACGAGGAGGTGGGCGGGGATTTGGCTGCAAATTCTTCTAGGGCCTGGGAAGGAGTAGGATCCGGGTAGATAGTTGGCTTCAGTCAGGCTGCCACCAGCCTACGAGAAAGGCGGACTCGCACTGTGAGAGTCATCTGTGGAGGCATTTCTGGAGTTCTAATCCTGGGACTGTCCGGGAGCTGGATGCCTGCTTCTGTTCTAGCCCTCTGAAATCTTGAGGTCTGACCAGCTTACAGGAAAGAGAGGCCTAAGGAGGCTTCGGGAAAGCTCTAAGATAACTAGCATTTATTAAGCCCAGTGTGTACCAGACACTGAGCTAAAGGCTGGTGATATAAAGAAAGGCCGAGAGTCACTACTCTCCAGGAGGTCACGTCGAACCGAGTAAACAACAGGCCAACTATGAACAAATACGTTATTCTCTAGAGCAAATGGGAGATAACCTGGGGTGGGGGGAGTGTCAGTAAAAGCTTCCTGTTGAAGTAGAAGCTGGGATTCTAGCTGGGAAGCCGGAAGACGACAACGAGATGGGAGACACTGCGACTTCTGGGGTCCTGCCGATCTGTCTGGCTTTGTGTCCCACCCCCTCACCCCTTACTACTCCCATGACCTAGCTACTGCGGCTATTTCTCGATGCAGAGGGGCCCTCCCCATAGGGAACAGATATTCCCAAGTCCCTGCATAGCCAAACACCTCGGGTTTGCTCAGATCCTGCAAATCGGGACCGTCGGAAGTCCTCTGGACAATTTCCCTGCTGGATAAATTGGTTGCCCAGGAGCACTCTGCCTTTTCCTACTTGCCAGCCAGCTCACTCCCGTGTGAGAGGGCTGTATAGTCATTGGGGATCGAGGAGCGGCGGACATAAACTTTCTCCCCGAGGGCCCCAGGCAACCTGCGGCGGACCCGACAGCTTTTTAACTCAGCTAGATTGAACTTTTGATCTGAAGAACCCTACCATCCCCCACCTTGCCTCCTTCCTTGTTCGGAAACCTCAGACCAAAGAGTCTCTCAAGATGGTTTCTATTCACTTGTAAACTTTGGGCCTTCAAGTCTTCCTCAATTCCTCCTGGGTGTTTTTATTGTCCCCTCCAACCGAGTGGATGACCTTCGGAGATTGGGAGACCACAGTTTGGAGTTTGAATCCAGGAGCAGAAAAGGATGATTTTGTTGCTGTTCAATCTACTGTGGAGACTTGAAGGGAATACATGGGAAATAGCTACTAAAGTTACCTGCTCAAATCCAACTCGGGCCTCTTTGCCAGACGAAGTATTTTGTCCATTTACCTTTATCCTCTAGTTCTTTCTCTTTCTCTCCCCACCCCCATCTCTGTGAAACACAATGCACCCTCCCCCACAACCACTATCTTAACTAAAGCAATTAGAGAATTAATTCAATTCAACAATATTAATTAAGCTCTGACAAGCTCTAGGTGTTAGAGATGAAAGTCCAAACCTGCTCTGTTCTTGAAATTGAAATTCCTCTGTAGGGAGAGGAAGGAGCTACACTTTTAGAGATAAATAAATATACATTTTAAAAAGATCATTGGAGTTCAGCAGTCTAGGTGCCTTACAACAAACATAATGAAACAAAATTTTCCTTGGATTGGGGGTTTCTTTGGCCCATAAAAATGAATTCTTTCTAAGTTCATTTTTTTTCCCCCTCCAAAAAGGCCAACGTTATTTTTGTCTTGCGGTAATCCAAGCAATCTCCAAGGAGCAGACTTTCCTGGGATGTGCGGATGGAATGGGCCTAGTAGAATTTCTCCATTCATGGACAAATCAACAAACCTGAGGTTATACTAGTCAGATGCTCAGCTATACAAATAGGATCTGTTTAGGTTATTCTAGTTTCCTTCGATGGAAAGGATATGTATGAATTTACCTTCTGTAATATATGTATTACATATGTATATAAATGTAAACACACCTACATGAGGATATTCTGCCCATATTGATTCACATTCAGTGTGACCAAGACAAACATAAATAAATCAAATGATCCCCGGCAGCCTTGTTCCATAACTGCATGCCTTTCCAGAGGTAGTGGGCAGTCCATCTCAGAGGTAGAAGAAGGTTTCCTGTATCTCCCTTTTCTCTTGATCAAGGACAAATGTGTTCCTTTGGGAGTTCATGGGATGCTGTGCCCCAAGCAATTACAGAAGCATCAGTCGTTTCTTTCACCTTTAATAGAAGTGTATGAGAAAGAGGAGGACCCATCAGGATAAGAAGAAAGGCAAGAAAAACAGAGCTGCTTACCTGGTGTCTCTGTAGTGTGGGGATGGCATATGGGAAAGGACTGGTTCTCCTATCTGGGCCCTTCCTCGGACATCAACTCCACACTCATGATTAGAAATAGATGCACATGTTGGGAACTTTCTATATTCTTTCTGTCTGGCCTTCTGCTTCCCAGGGTGTTTGAAAGCCTTTGAACTGGGGCATGTGGGGGGGGGGGGGATAAGAAAGAAATTCAGCTAAAAAGGCATATTTTCAGCACCTTAAAATGTTTGGGTGTGGTGTGGGATAGTTTGTTTTTCATCTGCACCCTCAAAAGATGGATCTTTGAAATCTATTCATTTTCCAAAATCCACAAACTCCAAAAAGCATCTATATTTTCCTTTCTTCCTTCCTTCCTTCCTTCCTTCCTTCCTTCCTTCCTTCCTTCCTTCCTTCCTTCCTTCCTTCCTTCCTTCCTTCCTTCCTTCCTTCCTCTCTTCCTCCTCCCCTTTCTTCCTTCTTTCCTCCCTCCTTCCCTCCCTTTTGTCCTTCTTTCCTTCCTCCATTCCTTCCTCCCTCCATTCCTTCTTTCCTCCCTCCCTCCCCTCCTCCATTTCTCCCTTGAATCAAGGCATGTTGGGCATTAAATGAATACATCTTTCCAGCATCTGAGTGATTCAGAGACCTGTTTGGAGGCAAAGTTTCCCACAGGTTAGAGAATTCTTAGGGCTTTGGTCATGGAAATGATAAACATGAATCTTTATACTTAAAATCTAGATAATGACTTTCTGAAGCTTCCAGAATGGGTGTGGGAAGGCAAGGGAGCTAACTCCATCCTCCAATCTGGGACTGTTGTTTGGCTCTTTAACTCCATAAGCCCAGTGTTGTGCTTTTTATCTCTTTTCCCCCTTTTAAGTAAATGTGCTCAAACCACCTGAGTTACTGTTCTAAACGAGAAGAGCATGGAGACAATGAAGGAATAAAGGTGGATGGAGCACTGGTTTGGGAGTCCAGGAACATGGGTTCACATCACAGCTCTGCTACCATGTGGCCTTGGGCAAATCACTCTGGCCTGAGGCTGCCTTTTTCTCCTATAAAATGAAGGGTTTAGATTAGGTGGTTTCTAAAGTCCCTTTCATGTCTGTATCTATGATCTCCACCTGCTGTGACTCCTCAGGATAAGTCACCAAAATGCCTCATCCCGGGGCATCCATTCAAGGCAAGACAGTCTCTACCTTGGGGGTGAGGTAGAGCTGGAGATGGGGGTGCATGGGAGAGAGTACTTGGGGCACCAGGGTGGTGCCCTTCTGTTGTCTATAATTCCCACTTCCCAGAGAAGGGCTTGAAATAGGGTGGAATATGTTTCCAAAAGGACTACTGGTGTTCTGAGACAAAGAAGCAGGTGTCTCTACCTTTGAGAGGCATGTTTTCTGTCCTTCAAAAAATAACATAGTTAATGATGCCTGTGAACCAAAAGGTAGCTAGGTGGCAGTGGATAGAACATTAGGCTTAGAATCAGGAAGTCTCTTTGTGAGTTCAAATCCTGCCTCAGACACCCACTATCCTAGTGGCCTTGGACAAGTCATTTCATCCCATTTGCCTCAGTTTCCTAATCTGTAAAATGAGCTGGAGAAGAAAATGGCAAATCAGTGTAGTAGTTATGTCGTAAAAGCCTGACAGCAATAGCCTGTAGGCTTCTCTTTGAGTGGACAGACTGAAAATTACCAGAGGACCCAAGAGTCATTAAGTGAATCAAGGAGTGATGAGCTCCTTTGGGTAGTGATGCTATAAGGTCATGTATCTGAGGCTGTCCAAGTTTTGCCAAGGGTGTGGATAGTCAAATTGCAAGGAAAAGAAGTAGGAGAGGTCAGGATAACCTAAACTTTGGTGGCCCCAAATTCAGCAGTGGGAACTTCCAGCTAAGCTTAGAATTTGATCTGAATGCTGGGGAGCCAGGTGTGGGGTGCAACTCTGTTCTCTTAGAAGATGCGTATACTCTTAACAATTTGCATGTAAGACATGATTCTTTAGTCTCTGAAGGACATGCAAAGCAATCGGTGAACGGACTAGAATCTCTGCAGCATACACTCACTATGGTGTGGCACTGTTCTAAGCACTGAGGATTCAAAAACAATAGTGAAAGAGTTCCTCCACTTAAGAACCTTCCCTTCTGTTGGGTGAGACATTTAAGTATATATAGCATGACCATAAAAGCAATCCCGAGAATTTGGGGTAGGGAGGCAGTAGTACCTGGAGAGAGCACTGAAAGGTTCCTGTAGAAGCTGGGCAGCATTGGGACTGACTTTTGAAGGAAAAGAAGGGGATTCTCAGAAGCTCGGGGTGGGAGGGGGGCAGGGGGGATAGTCCTTTTCAGATGGAAGACACTCAGTGTAAAGGGACCGAGATACCCTGTGGGAAGAACAGAAAGGACGATTTGACTGAGAAGGGGAGTAATGAATGCAAAGACAGGCAGAGTAAGTGGAGGCAGGTTGTGACCGGTATTAATAACCTAACAGAAGAGTGTATATGTGGCCCTGGAGTTTTTTTTTCTTTTTTCCAGGGCAGAAGGCAGGGCAATTGAGGTTAAGTGACTTGCCCAAGGTCACACAGCTAGTAAGGGTGTCAAGTGACTGATTTCAGATTTGAACTCAGGTCCCCCTGACTCCAGGGCCGGTGCTCTACTCACTGTGCCACCTAGCTGCACCAACCCCTCAACCCTCAAGTTTTTTTAAATACGGAAAAGGTATAGTCAGAGATTCCCCCTTGGGAAAATGACTTTTGTAGCTGTATAGAGGAGGGACTGGAGGAGGGAAAACCTTGAAGCATACTGTGGGGCCAAAGTGCGTTTCCCCAGAGAGGCCTCATTCCTGGATTTGGAGCCAGGAAGGCCTAGGTTCAGTTATTTCTCTGACTTTTACTAGCTGAGCAATCCAGGGCACATCACTTTCCCTATCTGAGACTGTTTTCTCCTTTGATAAAGAGGGATAATAACAACATCTACCCCAAAAGTAATAGTGTTTATCAATCTTGCGAATCTTAAAGTGCTACAAAAATGTTAGCTATTATTTCCCAGGGCAAGCACCTCATTTAAGATCCCTACTGAAACCAGCTTTTGAGCACGGCTTAGGTTTTCCCTTTCTTTAATCTTCTCTGCTGAGAATTGGGTCAAGATTCCCCCTCTCCCAATACAACATACACATATGTGTGTATATAACATATGCACTTAACACTTAGGCACGTATAAGATACATAGACATATACATAAGTACACATGTTTATTGTAAAAACAAACAATCCACTCCTACAAGAAAAGGAGCGAAAGATCAAATAGGATAGGCTTGTCCCCCCAAAGTGGAGCCAAAGATCGTAGGAAACTTGACATAGTCTCCTTTGCTCTTCCCAACAGCCGCTGAAGGAGGTGCTCCGATCTTCACTTTCCAGACGGGGAAACTGAGCCTCAGTGAGGGAAGTTCCTCCAAACTATTAAGTGTCCGAGGAGCAATTCCCACCCAGGTCCCTCGTGCTTCCAAGTCCAGTTCATCTCCCACCCACCATCTGCCCCCGTGGGGATCCTTCTTCCTAGACTGCAGCTCCCGCCGTCGCCCAAATCCCTCCAACCTTGGTCGGTGTTCAATATTCCCAGCAAAAATATGCTCAACAGATGAGAGACGCGAGGCAGCCAGGAACCAACTCCAGCCATTTAAACTGCCAAATGAGACATAAAAGTGCATTGTAAAAATCATCTGGAAAACAGGTTTTCCCATTGACGGCGCTCGGTGTTAATCACTACGAGCTGGCCGGGCTGCAGCGGCGGTGGCCAGAGCCTACTAGCAGATTCTCACCCTATGCTCGCAAGCGCAGCCAGGGGCTCCCAGCTCGTCCTGCTCAGCTCCGGGCGCGCCTAAACTGTGACTTGGGCGCACAGAGAGCTGCTGAGCGTCGAGGTGTTATTTCCTTATAAAGAATCACCAGGGCTCGCTTTCCATTCTCCTTAGAAAATTATTCGCATTATTTATGCTACATTGAGCGATCTAATTTCTTCGTGATAGTCAGCTAATTGCTCTGGCAGGTAATTAGGAGCGGTTTACAAGGCGAAGGGCCTCGGCGTTGGCCCCTCGGATTCTGGAGGTGCTCCGTAAATTATACCGTGCTTGTCTGGGGAGGGAGGCAGTCAGGGAAAACACCCAGCTTGTGAGCGGGTTGTCTCCCTACCATGGGATCTGCGAGGCCAGGCCGGCTTCCCTAGGAAGCCCCCCCCCCCTTACCAGTGCCCCCCTCCAGAGCTCCCCCGGCCACCTAACACCCACCCTCCCGCTTCTCCCCAGCAACCCCCACTCCCTCCTCTCTGGACGCAGAGGCGAATGAGCCTAAAGCACGCGATCTGAAGCCCATTTTGTTCGTGCTCAGTGGGCCAGAATAACGTGCCCATTATGGGCCGGAATGGGCCAGGTTGGAAGCGAGCTTCCTCCTCCGCAGTGGCGGCGGCCATCTCCCGCAGACATGTGGGGAAAGGGAGGCCTTAAATGGGGACATCTGCTCAGGGCTGCCCTGCAAGCTCGTCCTGCCGGGTCAGCCGAGGAGAGAAGCAGGGAGCTGCCACTTTCTGCTCGTTACTCGGACTATTTAAAAATCAACATTTACACACACACACACACAGAGCTAATTGCGCTGCCACAAGAACAGAGAACAGCACACACGTACACACATACGCATACACAAAGTTGGCAGCAGATGAATTTCCAGGGCGAGGGGTGGGTGGGAAAGGACATGGTAAATGTAACTGTCCACCTGACCTAGGGCAGGGAAGGTAAAGGCGGAGGATCACTCAACTGCTCCATCCCTCTCTGTCCCTGTCTCTCTCTCGTTCTCTTTCTTCCTTCTTTTCCTCTCCTCTTTTCCTCTCTTTTCTCTTCATCTCTCTTCTCTCGTATCTTTCCTCTTTTTTCTTCTCTCACATCTCTTCCCTTATGTTCTCCCCTCCTCTTCTTTCTCATACTTCTCACTCCTCTCTTTCCTCTTTCTTTTTTTCTCTCGTATCTCACTTTTCTCAATCTCTTTTGTCTCATCTCTCATCTTAATTTTTTTTCTATTTGTCCTCTCCCCCCTTCTTCTAAATCTATGTGCTTATTTAACTCAGCAACAAAGAAAAGCAGTTTCTACTGTTCTTTTTCTATACCATTGACTGAACGGTGAACTCCAGAGGACATGATTGTTCCCTAGGCTCTTATGGTCTCTGGCCTGCTTGGCCTCAGTGGCACTGTGTGGTCGTGGGCCATTGTACTACTCAGGCCTCCCTAGTCCTGATTGACCAGCCCACCGTTCCAGTGGGACTGTCATTTCCTGCCCAAGCGATTTTTCAAATGCTTACTGTATCTTCCCTCCTGCACCCCTCCCCACCTTCCCGCACCATTAGTAAACCTCGCCAGGGTGCTCTCTTCACATGCGGGCTCCGACAAGTCCCCCCAGCCGCCCCTTGCTCGTTTGTAATTAAACGCAATTCCCAAAGTAACATTTATCTTCCCCAAACTGCGATTGCAATTGTCAACCGTCTAGAGGAGACGCCGGGTAATCTGGGCGCCTTAGCTTCTCGAGTCAAAGAACAGAATGAAAAGAAATCGATAATGTGGAAGATCAGAATTTAGTAGTTTTTAACTCTGCATGTTAGCAAGGAGCAAGTTATACATAATGTCCCCTACCCCCGCCAGAACACGGCTAATACACATGTATTCTGAGCAAGCCCAAAGACGAGGAAAGCTTCCTGATCCTCTGCTTCCCTGGACCTTTCATTCCCTGGCTTTCTCTGCCCATCACAAGTGTCTTCTCTCCTCTCCTCTCCTCTCCTCTCCTCTCCTCTCCTCTCCTCTCCTCTCCTCTCCTCTCTCTCTCTCTCTCTCTCTCTCTCTCTCTCTCTCTCTCTCTCTCTCTCCCACCCACCCACCCACACCACATCTCAGCAAGATGCACACTGTTCTCTCCCTTGTCACCCCTGCCTGTTTCAGAAATGGACATGACGAGTTGGAGGGAGACAAAGCTTGATTGTCCTACATGGAAATTCACATATACCCCCAGGTACACCAGGAGTTCGTCTCTCTATGGAATCACAGTGAACCCAACTCTCTGCCACACTCACAGAGTGACTGACGTGTTTACGCGGATACCCACAAAACAGGGAGCTCCCTAGCCCCTATTTCTCTTTAGCACACGGAGAGGAACACCCCCCCCCCACGCAGAGCAGAAGGGGGCTGTGCCCCAAGCTTGTCTATCGCTTTGCCACTCCCGAGTACAGACTGCGTTTGGAGGATGTAGTTTCTTTCCATAACCCAAAGGGGAAATGTCCTGGTTTGCCAGGAGTGAAAATGCCGTAGCTAGAATTACTGCCCCTTATAGACAAGAAGGTCAAGGGCATTGCCAAAGTCCAGGATCTCGGGTGTTTTCAAGTATTTGCCGGGCTGAAGGGACAGTTGGAGGGAAGGGGAAGAGGAACAGGAAACCAAGGTGTGGGGGGGGGGGGCGGCGGCGGTCTTATCCCGTCACAGCAGGCTTCTGCCACTTAGGGCAAAAAGCAGTCACCTAGTATCAGCTAAGGGAAGATCCACCAGTTTCCGAGGTCATTCCAGAGCAGTGACCTGCCTGCCACCTGCCGCACTGTACATCTCACTTCTCAGCCCACCGAGGTTCCAGTTGTCCCTTTAATTCACAAATGACCCGGACATAAAGAACCAATGTCCCCAAATTATCAGAAGGTGATTAGGGTGGGAGGGGGCGCTCAGAGGGGGCACCACGCCAGGCAAAGCTTTACCATCTGTCAGGAGAAGAGCTGCTTCCTAGATGAGTTGGGTCGTGGGTGGTAGTGAGGGAGGAGGGACCCCCCCCCAAAAAAAAAAAACCACAACCAACCAAAAATCACTCCTTCCTCCTGCTGCTCCGCAAACTTCAGGCCACCAGGGGCTAGAAGATTGCGGGCCCAGTCAGCTCTTATCTATCCCTAGGCTGCTACCAGGTGGGAAGGAGAGTGGGCCAAGACCAAAGCCCGCAATGAGATGGAAGCCACAGGTACAGACAGGCCGGCCTCGTTGGATTTTCCCAGCGAAGGAGGGCAGAAGAGAAACTCTGACCCCGGGGCTCCAACTTGTGAGCTGTGGAAGTAAAAGCTAATACAGAGACACCCCACCTCTCCGCCGCCGCCTCTTCTCCCGCCCACGCCACATCCTCAATTCCCTGCTCCTTTCCCCAGCTGCATTTTGCTCACCCTTGCCCCTCCCCTCTCTTTCCCCTCCTTAGTCGCCAGAAAGGTTTATTTAGCCGCAAACCGGTTCAAGACCCATGAATCCTCAGTGCAGTGAATGCGAGAGGCAAGTTCCCCCCACCCCCCTGTCCCCCGCCAAGGAGAAAGCTCCTCATCCAGGGCTAAAACTTCGTTCGAAAGGGGAAAAAAAGTGGAGAAAGAAATCATGTCAGTCTCCTCTGCGCTTTTCCCCGTTTCTTGGACCTTTCTTGGGAAAAAGAGCATGCTGCCAAACAGCCACGCTCGTTCAGTTCCTGTACACTCCTGCGAGCACACGCGGTCACACACAGTCTCACACACGCACGCTTCCCAGAGAGGCGTGTGCCCCTTCTCTTTGCATCCAGTTTATACCTGGCGCCGAGAATATCTGGACGTATTAACACCTACCCTCGGAATGTGTAGACACCTTTAGGAGCCCTAGGAAACCGCGAGAGAACTTGGACGCTTAGAAGAGAAATTGCTACTAATTGTACTTAATGGTTTCCAATGACTTTATTTCCACGTGGGTCTGTATACATATTTCCAGACTATTTAACTGCACAGCTATAACATTCTTCCCCTCCCCAGCAGGCAAGGGCTTCCCCTCCTCCCCCCGCTCCCCAGTCCCCCAGCTTCTGCCTCTATATTCTTACGGGCTTCTCGGAGACCCCAGGGCGTCCGCTCGGACCCCGGATCCATGTGAAGATCGGGCTCAGCCGGCAGGCAGCTCGCTTTCCTACTCCCCCTGGCAGGGAGGTTGTTGCTGTCTATTGTCGTAGCAAGGTGTTTGGTAGACTTGAGCAGGTTGTTCCCAGGATGTAAATTAGGCCCCCAAAGCTGTTGTCCAAATCGAAGAAACAGAGAGATTAATCTGGGAGCCGATCCATCATCTCCTGTAATAAAGGGAACGACATGGATGAGACAGATGATATGATTAAGGAGCTGTGGTCGTTTTAATTAACTTTTTGCTGTCCTGTAATGATCAAACCGGTCAACAGACCCGGTCAATAAGCATGTTAATATCAAACAAATAAAACCAGGGATGATTAAAAACCTCCTGGTTTATTAAATTTGAAATTCAAATGAAATTTATGCTACCGATGCATACAGAATGCTAATAGATTTTTTTAAAGCTTCATTGAGAGTGGATCCCACAGGTTTTCAAGAAACGGCACCAACATCCATCTAGCCTCAGTACATTAAACTTCATGGGGGGTTGGAGCAGAGAAGGGAAAAAAAAAACACAACTTGTAATTGATTTCAGAAAATCTGGACCATATTTGCTCTCCCTTCTACCTTCCAAACTTGCCGGTTCTCTTGCTAGAATAAACTCTGTAGACTTAATTATGGTTAATATCGTACAGGTGAACAGAGGAATAGGGCCCAGGGGCCCCAAGAGTTCTCTGAGAGCTTTTGCCACTTGTCCCCTCCCTTGCCTAGAAGGCCCAATGCACAATCGCTTACAGATGTTCTCTCCCGTGCAGGATTCAGCCAAGATCGGGTCGTTCCTCCAGGGTGCAGGGAACAGTCTCAGGCTCACTTCTGCTTGTCTCAGTGAAATCAGAAGCAGAGAGGCTTCTCTTATTAGATGAACACAGTTTTACATGTGTTCACAGAGTTCTGTTATTTCCTTTGTCTTTTCTATAAAGCCTGAGACAGATTTCCACAACACATACATGGGAACTTTTTGTTGTTGTTGTAGGGATAGAGAGGGTGGAGAGGAATTTGTCATCTTTTTGTCTAGTCACAAAAATATCTCGTTTGAGTTTTAAAATAATGGTATTCCCAAAAGACAATCACACTTTGGGACTCTAGAGTGAGAAACATTCTGAAAAGCTGCAGATGGAAATATTCCACATATTCCTTAACACACATAATTGCCTCATTCTGTAGTAGTGGGCACAAAATACTTATCAAAAATAAACTTGTTTAAGCTCCAGATTTCAAAGTAACAGGGGCTCTGAATTGTCATCACCAACTGTGAGTTCTTTGCATCCGAGAGACAGCCCATATCCAAACCTCCCTTTCCTCTGAGCCCCAGATCTGAAGTTTTACTTACTAGCTTAGTTTCGGTTCCAAGAAGACAGGAGGACAAAAAGATAAACCTAATAAGTATTCATACAAAGGGCGTCTCCCCTCCCCACCCCTTCACTGGATAATACTATTGATTGGAATTAAACCCGAAATTCCAGCAACTGTGCATTAGGTCCGTAAAATGAATATCATTACAGAAGGAGACCAAAGCAATGGAGTTAATTCTTTTTTATTTGTTAAACGGAGTTCCCTCCTTCCCCCACCCCTTCCTCCTTCTGGGTTGGCCTGTCACGCCTTCTCAACAGGCTAAAATCATTCAGAGCGGCTCGCGGAGAGAGAGAGAGAGCAACACGACATTTATGGTAAGCGTCAGCCTTCAGAGAAAGAAAGCAGTTCATTAATTTACTTCACACTCGCTCCAAAGTATAAGCTTCTTCTTCTCCCCCCCCCCAACCCCCGAGATCAATAGATATGATGGACAGTCAATATCTCAGCATTGTAGGGGAAAAGAAGGGTCAAAAAACTCGTTCCAGCCGACGTCCAGGTCGGCTTGGCTCCATGGGACGAGCCAGAGCCCCCCAGCTTGAGAATGGAGCTCAGGAAAACCCGGGAGAGGCAGGCAGGCAGGAAGGCTCCACGAAGCTGGGCTGTCCTAGGAGAGGAGTTTAACAAATAAGTTTTTTAAAAATCAAAGAAACTATATCCCACCACTAATTCCATGGTCAAATCTAGCTTCCTAGAGCCCTGGGAGCCACATCCAAACGCTGGGATTGCTGCTGGAACATGGCGTCTGAGGTGCAGGAGTTTGCTTTGAGGGTGAACGGTTTGTTGGTTCCGAAGGGTTGAAGCTCTGTCTCTTTGCTGTGGCAGGGAACTTGGAATGGCATCTCTGAGAAAGGGTCATCATTGAACAATTGGCCTCCTTGGGACAGGCTTTGAGACCAGGGAAACGGGGCTTACGGATGGGGGAAAGATGTAGGGTGGGGACAGGAGAGGAGGGAAAGAAAAAGGATGGGGGATACCAAACTTGTCTTTCCCCAAAGAAGAATGGAGTTATCTGTTAGAAATTTCTTTCAGTTCCCCCCTCCCTTCCTCCCGAGGTCTAGTAGCAGATTTCCGTACACAGGGGAAAATCAATCCTATCACTCCCCCCCCCCCCATCTCCATCTAGCTTTTTGTATTGAAATGTCCACAGCGTTAGTAACTGGACAAACACTGCCCCTCCCGCATGAAGGAAACTTGGACTTCCAAACCCTTACAGACACACCAGCGCTCGGGGCGGGGGAGGCCAAAGGATCAGACGCTAAAGGAGCTAGGCCACCCCCACCTCGGTCCTGCTGGAGGGGAGGGGGGCTAAAGAGCTTTTCTAGAGAAAGTGACAGAGCCCAGTGGGGTTAACCCCAGCACCCAGTTTTTAGGTAACAAGGGGTGAGGGTGGAGTGTGGCAGCTGCGTTTAGACGACGCATTTTATTTGCCCAGCCTCCCTTAACTTTGCAATCTGTTTCACTTGCTTGTAAAATCTGATATTTTGTGTGTGTGTGTGTGTGTGTGTGTGTGTGTGTGTGTGTGTGTGTACGCGCGCGCCGAGCTCTCGTAGTGGCGGTGTGGCTCCCCTCTGCAAGCTTTGTGGCACACACACACACACGCACACACACACGCACACACTTATACACACACACACATAGACACAGTCTCTCTCTATCCCCTTCTCCTGGAGAACAGGAACTGGTCATTGAGGCTCTTGCTGCTGCTGCGGGTGCTGCTGCTGCTGCTGCTGCTGAGGCTGCGGCTGCCTGCGCCCGCTCGCGGGCGTCTAGCTCGCTCGGCTGGGTTGGGGCTGGCGCTGGCGCTGGGGCTGGGGCTGGGGCTGGTGACCTCACGCAGCAGCGTGTCTGAGCGGCCCGGCGGCGCCGCAGATTGGCTGGCCGAGGCTCAGCGGTACTTCAAAGCCGCGGAGAGGGCTACAATTGTGCTGGAAGGGGCGGACCAGATCATTGTATTGCACACCTCTAAAAAAAACACTGCCTCTGATTTATCAATATATAAAAGATCCTCTGAGAGGAGGAGGAGGAGGAGGGCACTTTGGTGGGATGGCAACTTCACTACTAGGGGTGAGTTTAAGGATTTTCTCTTGCTGGTTTAATTAGTTTCTTTCTCTCGCCGATTGGAGGGGGCTAAAATAGCCCTGGCCAGGACAGGGGCTATCAGTCTCTCTATTGAGGGCTTTTTTCCCCTTAAGTACAAGTGAGTTTGGAGAAAAGAAAAAGGGGGAGGGGGAGGCAGAGGCACTCTTTTTGAGCTCAGGAAAAGGTTCTAAGGGCATTTATACGAACCACGTCCCAGAGCCCGGCTGCGGCTGTCCGGGGAGAAGGCTAGTCCAGCCTATCTTCCATGTGACTATTTCAGGGGGGAAAGAAAGAAAGGCAGCTTTAAAGCTTTTGCTCCCGGGCACTCGGCAGCAGCGGCTCCCCTCCCCCTTAAAATTCCGCAGCCCGCCGCATCCTGCAGGTACGTGGAACCCGCCTCAGTGTGGTTTTGTTTTGTTTTTTAAACTGTTGTCGGTGCGATTTCAAATAACAGTAATAACCATGACAAAGGGGGAGAGCAAGCGGACTCCAGAGGTCCGACCTTTCTTGGCTGAGAGAAACTAACAAGGATCAGTTTCTGGGGACGGGAATTCTGTGGGGAACCTCGCGATGGGTGGATGGCCAGGGAAAGACACTCTTATGCCGCTTTAAAACACACACACACACACACACACACACACACAAACACACACACACGCACGCAAACTGATCCAATCCGACCATTTTTTGCGGATTTCTTTTTCAGACAAGATTCCCGTCTCTCTGTTTTTCGTCTTCCTCCAATTCGGACCCCCTCCCCCTCTCCCCATCCCCAGTCGAAAAGTGTGTGTTCTGGGCCTTGTGTGTGAGTGTGTTGGCTTTCAGGAAGGCTGCTTGTCAAAGTCTCTCTAGGAGTCAGTGCCCCCAGACGCCCAGCAGGCAAACTTTTTCCCCCCTCGTCTTAGATTAGAAAGCTAGTCAGGTCCGCGGGCTGTTGGTGGGTGTGAAAGGTGAGTTGGTAGAGGCTCCTCTGAGGGGAAAAATGGGGGTTCAATGTGTGTGGGAAGTCTTGGAGGATACCAGAGAACTGATGCCCTTTCTCCCCCATCCCATCCCATCCCATCCGATCCCATCCCATCCCAATGCCCTTCCCTGCTCCCACCTTCCTCCCCCTTCCCCCGTCTCCTCTCTTCTTTCCCGCAGGAAGAACCGAGGTTGGGATCCACGCCTCTAGCCATGCTCGCTGCTACCTGTAACAAGATCGGCAGTCCCAGCCCGTCGCCCTCCTCCCTCTCGGACAGCGCGTCCTCCTTCGGCAAAGGCTTCCATCCTTGGAAACGCACTTCCTCTTCTTCGTCCGGCAGCTGCAACGTGGTGGGCTCCAGCCTTTCGGGCTTTGGGGTGTCGGGGTCCTCCCGGACCGGGGGCTCGTCCTCAGCGGCTGCAGCTGCAGCGGCTGCAGCAGCTGCCGCTGCGGCTCTTGTATCGGACTCATTCAGCTGCGGTGGGTCGCCCGGCTCCAGCGCCTTCTCCCTCACCTCCAGCAGCGCTGCAGCCGCGGCTGCTGCGGCAGCCGCAGCCGCCTCGGGCTCACCCTTTGCCAACGACTACTCAGTCTTCCAGGCCCCCGGCGTGTCGGGCGGTGGCGGGGGCGGAGGCGGGGGTGGCGGTGGAGGCGGCGGCGGGGGCAGTTCGTCCGCGGCAGGGCACAGCCAGGACGGCTCTCATCAGCCAGTGTTCCTGTCCAAGGTGCATACGTCGGTGGACGGCCTGCAGGGAATCTACCCGCGCGTGGGAATGGCTCACCCGTACGAGTCATGGTTCAAGCCCTCGCACCCTGGCCTAGGCGCTGCGGGCGACGTTGGCGCGGCAGGTGCCGCCTCCAGCTGGTGGGACGTAGGAGCTGGCTGGATCGACGTGCAGAACCCCAACGGAGCTGCAGCGCTGCCCGGTTCGCTGCACCCGGCCGCGGGGGGGCTGCAGGGCTCTCTGCATTCGCCGCTGGGCGGCTACAATTCGGACTACTCGGGCCTGGGCCACTCCGCCTTTAGCAGTGGCGCCTCGACGCACCTGCTCAGCCCGGCTGGGCAGCACCTGATGGACGGCTTCAAGCCGGTACTCCCGGGATCTTACCCGGACTCGGCCCCGTCGCCGCTGGCCGGCGCCGGCGGTTCTATGCTGGGCGGCGGCGGGCCGTCGGCGCCTCTGGGGGGCTCTCCGCGCTCTTCTGCCCGCCGCTACTCGGGCCGCGCGACCTGCGATTGCCCAAATTGCCAGGAGGCTGAGCGGCTGGGCCCGGCCGGTGCCAGTCTTCGGCGCAAAGGCCTGCACAGCTGCCACATCCCGGGCTGCGGCAAGGTGTACGGCAAGACGTCACACCTGAAGGCGCACCTGCGCTGGCACACGGGCGAGCGGCCCTTCGTGTGCAACTGGCTCTTCTGTGGCAAGAGGTTCACGCGCTCCGACGAGCTGCAGCGGCACCTGCGGACCCACACAGGCGAGAAGCGCTTCGCCTGCCCAGTCTGCAACAAACGCTTCATGCGCAGCGACCACCTCAGCAAGCACGTCAAGACCCACAGCGGCGGCGGCGGCGGCGGCGGCTCGGCGGGCTCCGGCAGCGGCGGAAAGAAGGGCAGCGACACCGATAGCGAGCACAGCGCAGCCGGTAGCCCACCGTGTCACTCTCCGGAGCTGCTACAGCCCCCGGAGCCGGGCCACCGCAACGGGCTGGAGTGAACCGGGGCGCCCCTGGCCGGCCAGCCTGGGCCCCTGCAGCCCGTCCCCAGGGCCCCGATGGCCAGGCCAGGCCCTGTACTGCCTGCCTACCTGCGCCCAGAGGAGCGCGGGGACGGGGGACGCTTTGGGGTCTCCCTTTTCTCTCTGTGACACTTAACTTTGTAAGGGGACATGGACGTGTAAGTAACTTGTATCTCTTTTTTGGACACTTTTCCTCCCGCCCCTTCTTTCCTTCCTTCTTTTGCTGTCTCTTTTATTCTTTCTCTGGGGAGTTAAAATCTGTCCCCTCAGTCTCATGAATCCACTCTAGGGTTTGAGTTGTCCTTCCTCTAACAGGTGTTACTTCTGATTGGGGGAGGTAGGGGTGTGTGTGTGTGTGTGTGTGTGTGTGTGTTTAAGCAGGGCAACTATGGGGCTGCCTGCTCAGGCCTGTGGTCTTTGGGGCAGCAGGCGAGATGGCGTGGCTGTCAGGCAAATTCGCAAAGGGCCTCTCAGGGCAGGGCTGCTAACTGGCCGCCTCCCGGGCTGCGCTGGCTCAGGCTGAGAAAGACTCGGTAGGCCGCCTTCGCCTTGGAGCTCAGCCCCGGAGCAGGGTTCTGGTACTTCTCGCCGGCTAGCGGAGAGCCCCTGAGTCTGGCAGCCTGAGAGGCGCCCTCTGCGTTTTGCAGCAGGGAAAGTGGCCCAATTGACAGTTACAATTCATTGCAGCAGAAACTTTCCAGGGTTTTCCCCTCCTATCTTCGCACCTCCCCCCCTCCCACCCCCGAGGTGGAACTTTCGACAGTTTGAAAAATGGGGCCCGTCTCTGTTTACCTGCTCAGCAGCTTCCTTTTAACACATACACACACGCAGACCCACATGGATATATATATATACATATATTATATATGTATACATACATACTATATATAATCTATGTGTATACATATGCATTGCTTTCAAAAGAAAAAGTCCTCTTTATTTTGCTCGTCTGCAGTCACAAATCTGATTTTTTTTTCCCCAGCAGCTGCGAGCGAAGCAAGTCTTTCTCTTGAAACCATGCAGTTAATGTTGATCCCAAAGTGATTTCGATCTCCTGAACTTAACTTCTGGGGTGAGGGTGGGAGTCGGGGTTAGGGTAAGCATCTTTTTCTTATGCAAAAATGGCCTTCTTTCCGGTGAGACCAGATTAAGTATCTCTGTATTTGTTCCTTTTTCTACCTCGCTCTCCAACACTCCCCAGAGTAATCCCCAGACTTTTTGTTCTCCCGGCCGCCCATTTGTGGAGTTCTCGTTTCTATATCTTCATGCAATCCGGTTGAAAATGGTTAGGATTAAATTTATTTTATTTTCTTTGTGATTTAAACCTTTTAACAAGTGAAGATGCTGTGGTTAGCTTGCAGATGAGGCTTTAGTCCGAATGCCAAAAGGGAGGGGTGGGGGGGGGAATAGGACAAAAAAAAAAGAAATCTTTGTAAAATATATCCGAACCTAATGGTTTGTTCAACTGGAGAATTGTTCTAGATTAGTTAGCAATTAAATATAACTCCACCAGTGTGCAGGTGTGAGCCGCAGTTGTCCAGAAGACGATTTTGTATAGTATTTTTCTTGTATATACTTGCAGTAAATATTTGAAAATATATTGAAGTCAACTTGAGATTTTTTTTTTCGTCACAAGGAAAAAAAATATTCAGAGTTATTGTTGCAGTCCTAGTGAACTGCGTTTCTGGAGACTTGCTCTGGAAGTGGCCGTGCAGGTACTCTTTCAGGACCTAGTTTTGCTCGGATATTAATTTAGATAGGTATCAAACTGTAACTAAGATGCTATTTGATAAATGTTGGATTACATTTAATTTAATGAAGCATGTACTTATATTTGCATTGGCAGTTCAGGCATAGTTAAAGTGGACGTTCTCCTATATTTCATAACAAGTGGGTTTGCCCCCAAACCCATGTATTAAATAAATTTGTCCAAGTGAAACTGAACGAACTTTGGCCTGTGTGTATTTCCTGCAGGTTACCTTTGTTAACTGTTAATCCGCCCTTCTGCCCTACACTCCAAAGGTTTGCGAGCTCTGCAAACTAGTTGCGCATTGTAATGTTGAAATCGTTTGGATATTTCACATTGAAATGGAAAGTTTTTCGCTGGGACATTTTAGACTTGCATTTTAAATGCATGAGATGTAATTGATTTATTTGTAATATTTTAAATGGTATTAATAAACTCAGAGAAAAGATGACTGTTAGGCCGGTTAATTCGTATTTCTTGTTCCTCAGAATTGGGGGAGTTGGCACGTTTTCTCTGGCTAAATACTTCGAGGAAAACCAAATAGAACACTAAGACAGAAAACACTGAATTCAAAAAAATATTGAGGAAATCGAAAGATGTGTTTGCCTAATCCTCTTGACAGCTAGAATTTGTGAATTTAGGAGATAAAGCTTGGTGGTGACCATCCTGTGTAATTCATGATGTGCCAACAGGTTACATTCCAAAGAAGTAATTACTGACTGCTTGAAATTTGTTCAAATTAACCGCTTCTTAGGAAATGTTTTCTTTTAAGTCCACCCTCTCTGACAAAAAAAAAAAAACAAAATAAAACAAACAAACAAAAAAAAAGAAACCTGAAAACAAAACCCAAGACAAAACCTGACCATTGATTGAATTGAGTAAGACTCCTCAATAAGGCCTAAATCAAAGTATGGGTTTGGGAATGACTTTCGGGGTTTGAAGGCTTGAGATTTGGGTGGGGGAGGGGTTGGTAACTTTAACAAAATCTTACTTTTGTCATTAGATGTTTTAGGTTTAGTTTATATGGGGGGTAAAAATTATTTGTCTGGCTTTCTGTTTTAAATCTCTTTGAGATCCTAAAGAAAAAGGATTAAACCTTGATCTATTAAATGGCAGAATAAATATATACATTTTGTATGTTTATATATCTGTCAGTGATTGCCACTTAAAATGTCTTTGTGAGCTTGAATATTCTTAAATGATAATTTTAAACCTGAAGTAATTTTGATGTTCCTAGATATTGTTACCAGGCTTCTTCATAGCTAGCTCAGGGGTCCCATTTTCAAGTTGATTCATAATAATAATAATAAAATAACAAACCTATTGGACTGAGATTCTTAGAGGTTTTGCTTCTTTTTGTCTCTCAATTTGCCTCCCACAATTGGTAATTTATTTTCATCTAGAATTGAAATCTTGCCATTGAAGTAACTGGTTATTGAATCAGGGAAGGAAAAACAGGCTGAATGTTCCAGTTGTTACAAATTCAGGAGTGAAATGGCAATTGGGGGTAAAAACAGATTATGAAAGGTCTTGCCTGAGCCGCAGGCTGCCTCCACAGAGATGCATACTTTTGAGAGGAGGCCTGCAGAACTTTCCCACTTAACCTAAGCAACAGTTAGGACCTTGCTGGGGCTTTCTTGGGGCTGAAGCCTGAGATAGGATGGATGTTTTTTAGAAAAGTAAAACTGCCTCTTTCTGTCCATTTGTTCTGAGGAGTAATGTGTAGAGCACCATTAAATCAACATTCTTTCTTTCTTTTTTAATTGAAAGTTGCAGTGCAGAGGGCTTCGGAGAGAGCTGGGCTGAAGGAGTTAAATGTGGTGGCAGGTAAGAAAGCGATGGTCCATTTATAATATCGGTTGCGTTGCATATCGCCACAGAATCGATGGTTGATTTAAGAGGTGGTGACAATAAGGAGAGACGCTGTCTTGGAGAAGATTTATCTAGGGTGGCAGAAGTCAGACAGGTTTTCTAGAGTTGTACAGATAAAACAAACTTTCGCTTTCTTGCCTTATCTTTTCTCTGGTCCCCAAAATTGCGTTGTTTGGTTTGACTGATCACTGCTTCCAGATGAAGGTTATGACAGTTTGTAGAAGAGCAAATCCAAGGTTTAGATTTTGAATGCATTGCTTGTAACATTGTGGGGGGAAGTTGGACATTCTCTCTCTCTCATCTGTCTCGGGATAGGTTTTTTTTTCCCCCTCTTTCCTAACTTCCCATAGCCAAGGCTTTGGTTCCCCAGTAAGGTAACAGGGGGTGTCGGCTACCTTTGAACTCAAAAGCTAGCATTCAGCCTAGCAGATCAAGGTATAAGGAGGTCACTTGTTGACCTAGAGGTCAGGGCAACTAGGGAATGTCAGCCAGCCCCCTGAAGACTGTAAAATATTCCTGGACCAATCCAGGGTTTTTTGTTGGTCTCTTCATTCCATTCTTTTCTCCACTTTGGGGTTAGTATTCCACAGGGTAGCATGTATTTTCCTTGCCTTGTTTCTCCTTTATTAATTGTAAGCTTTCACTCAGTTGAAACTAGGACCGAAACTGACAAAGATATTTCATGCAGTTAATTCACTTTTCCAAATTTGATAGTTTCCTACCCTGAATTTCATTTGGAAAAAACCTGGAACTCCGACTTCCTCCTGCTCCTCCCTTCTCCTTTGCTTTTGAACCTGCAGGGCAAAAATAAAAGGGGCATCTACCCTAGCACATTGATTAAGGTCAGATTCCTAGGAAGCAGCTTTAGATATTGGCACTGGTGACATTTTTGCAACCTCAAATGGGTCCTTTGGGCAAGGATGGTTGATGGGATATTGCTAAAGGCATTATGTAAGAATTTCTTTGAAATATATTTTATTTTTCTCCCATCTGGGATTAGTACAAAGGTCAGATGTTATCTATTGAAGCTATTTTTTAGGTAGGAAAAGAAATAGAGTAAGCAAAACTTAGAGAGAAAAAATATAGACCAGAATACTTTTTGATTTTAGAAGAAGGGGTAAAGAGAAAGTTTATGATAAGGGATATTCTTGAATCCTGTGATGTTTCATTTAATACTGTGCAGCTCCCCAGTGGAAGGATTGATTTGGGGCAGGCCTATGGTTTCAGTTTCGGTCTCCTGTCTTTACAGGTTTTCCTACTGATTTTCCTACAGATCTTCCCCTTCTCTCTGAAAAGGCAGGACTTTGTTTAGCTCTTCCATAAGAAATACTATTCAGGTTTACCCTTTATGTCTCATTACTTTAAATTGCATTTCACTGTAGCCTGACACTGTTTTTTAACAGTTCAAGGTTAATTTTTTCATAGAATTGAATGCAGTTGGTGTTAGGTATGGGCTCAGAATGTGGTGAGGGATGTTGGTGCTCTCGGCAAGTGATCAAGCAGCTGCTGCTGTGTTCCTGGTGCATCATTTTGCATATTTGTTGCTCTTTCTTTTTCTCAGTCTCTTCTCTTTTGGCCTCCTTCCTTTTTGATTTTGGTTTCCTTTTCTCTCCCCCTTTTTCCTCTTTTCCTTTTTATTTTCCTTGCTTTTCCTTGTTTATTTTCTTTCAAAAAAATGAGGTTCAGTGGAAGACTGCCTCTGCTGTTTAGTTGTTGTGACTCATTATTTTTTTTTTTGAATAATTTTTTGGTTCTGGGTTTATTGCCTTGCTCAGTGGATGGCTACCTGGAAGGCTTCTTGCAGTTGGTTTGGGATGTTGGTTTGTTGTAGACAACTTTTTTTTTTTTCTGTTGGTAGAGGGGACTTTATTTATTTGTTTATGTTGTGAGAAGATTGTGGAAAAAGCCAAGGTAGGCATTGGAAGTTGTTTTCTTCCAATTATTAATTAAACAGAAAGAACCCCACATTGGGGAGAAGGGGACCTAGCTTAGTCAGGGGTGACTAGGAACCCCCTCCCTCCTTCTACTGCTACTTTCTATGGCCCTTCCTTCCAGTTTTGGATTTTGGGGTCTATTAAGGACCTTGGGTTAGCTTGCTTTTAAGTGATCCGTGGTTCTCTCTTCATCCAAGAGGAAATACTACTTGGTTCTTCAAAGTTTTCCTATTTGTTAGATGGTTCATGGGAGCGGGGTGGGGGTGGGGTGAAGGGGTTGGAGGTTGCCGGAAAAACATTCGTCCCCCTCTGTATAGAACTTCTCTCCTTTTCCTTATTCCTCCACCCCATGGAAGGCCTTTAAGGGTTGGGGCTGGCAGTAACTTGGCCTGCCAACCTTACAATATTCCAGATGCATGGGAGCTGTTGTAGTCATGGTATTTCAGAGGTATATGTAATGTTTTGTTATTGCTGGAGAATTTGAACATGAGTACAAGGGGATGCCCAGGGCCGCGGGACAGACAGTGACTACTGAGTCCTTCTGGGCTGCCGTCTCACCAACCCTCCCCCCCAGTCCCTCTGCAGTGGCGCCCAACACACAAAAGCCAGGGGGCAGGCCAGCCAAAGATCCTTTCCCAAGGCTGCGGCTGGTCTGGAGACCTCCCTCCTGTGGTGGGGACAGAGCGCCACCCTGTGCCCTTGTCTCTGCTCTGCAGCCACAGACGCTGTCCGGTCTGATTTGCTCTCCTAGGCTCTATTCTGTTGGGCTCTGAGTGTGGCCTGAGGGCCCTGGGCTCTTCTTGTGGCTGCCCACAAGCCCAGAGCAGCTGGAGGCATAGAGGGAGGGGAGGTTGCCAACTTTGTGCCAACCGTGTGTGTGCGTGTGTGTGTGTGTGAATTCTCGTGTGTTTGGGAAGGTGTGTTTTGTCAGTGTTTTTATGTTTATGTGGGTGTATTTGATGTATGTGGGTGCTCTGGGCTCAGCCTCACCATAGGGAAGGCACTTCTGGGGCTGGCATCAGTTTTGTTTCTCAGTGACCTTTCCTCTACCCAAGCCTCTCCTCTCCTGCTCTTTGGGGCATCCCAAGGGCCAGTCTGAGTCCTGCCTTGGTCCAGCCTTGCTCCCATTCCCTCTGGCCTTCAGTGTCCCCTGCGGCGTCCCCTAGGGGCTCTGCCTATTGCCAAGCTGAGTCTGCAGGAACCCTCCATCTCCTGTCACTGCTCTCACTTAACCCCCATGCTTCTCTACCTCCTTCTTCCTGGAGACCTCGAATCACAGAATTTGAGCTGGAAGGAATCGTAGAGGCTATGGAGTCCAAGAGTCCTGTGCAGTCCTGGCTGCCTGTCCCTGGCTCCCAGGGCCCTGACCCCAAGACCTCCCTGCTGGCAGATGAATAGCTCCCAGGGTCTCTGCCTCTCGGTGGCAGCCCACCCAGCCCGGCCCCAGTTTTCCCTCTCTCCTCTCCTCCCCACTGTTTTGTGCTCTCCCAACTCTGCTTGACCTGAGCTTGTCCCCATTTTCATCTTAATGGTGACTGAGCTCGATCTGGGAAACCCAGGGGAGCCATCTCTCTTTCCTTCCCCTCTTCTCCCTGATTCCCAAATCAAAGAATAACCCTAGAGAGAAGAGCAGTACGTGTGGTTTGAGCGCCGATGGGAGTGTGTTTGTGATTCAATTTATGCATTCAGTGTCAGTGTGGGACTGTGTTTGTGCACGTGTGCGTATGTCAGAATATTTCATATGTGTGTGCCTATGTGTGTGGGCTTGGCTCGTTGCAATGGAGCCGAAGTCCTTTGTAAGGTACATTCTCTGCCAAACCCAAAGTGGCCTCCAGAGCAAGGCTTTTCATCTGCAACTGAAGACATGCCCAACAGAATAGCATTTCTTTACCAAAAAGGTCAATATTTTGATTTTTATATCAGCTATACTTCCAAGTATGTCTTCTTCTCTCCCCTCCCCAGTGACTAATGTCTTGTAACAAAGAATAAGAATAGAAGAAAAATTCTACAAAACTAATGAACATATCAATGAAATGTGAGCATGTATACAATGTTCCACACCCATAGTCCTCCACTTCTGCAAAGAGGGAGGGAGGTGTATTGTCTCTTCTCTTCAAGAAGAGAATTGGTCATCATTCTTAAGCAATGTTACATTTCTTTTTTCTTCTTTTTCTTTTTGGAAAGAATGACATTTTTATAATATTACTGCTAGGCCGTGGGGTTGGGGAAGAAATATTTTTGCCAACCAGAGCCAGTAATGAGATAGTTGGGTTGAAAGGCCCACATGTCATTCCACTGATTTCAATTCAGCATGCATTTATTAACTTTCTACTGAATGCCAGGCATAGGCCAGAGCCAAGACCTAGGAGAATGTCACTTATAGGGTGGGGATGCTCACTGGATGCTGGATTCTGCACTCTGGATCTCAGCCTACCTAGGCCAACTGATCAAGGCCCTAGTGACTTTTCATTGTCGTCTTTCCATCGAGTCTTGGTAGAATTCGATGAGCATTACCTTTTTAAATTAGCCCCACATATTATATGCATGGCAGTACCACCAGACTCTATTTACTTAATTCCAGGAAAGTAAGAAGTGGTGATGGTTTGTTTTTATATACACACCATATAGCGTAAGTGTTTAAGTCACAATACGGTGAAATTGTGGCTTAAACATTTTTTCCTTAGGGCTTGCTTTAAGTAAAATTCACAAGCTGTATAGCTGGTATCCCCAACAGCATCCAAGATGTGTTTTTACATTCACCCGTTCACACTGGCACACTGGATCACAACAAGGGGAAGGAAGAAGAAGGGCTCATCCTATCGGGAAGGCAGGCATGGTGCCTCTAGTATCCTAAAAAGAAACTGGGATCTGTCTTCCCCAGAAATAAGCTGCTGTTTCAAATACGTAACTGACACACAGACCTGAAGGATCTTCCCAGCATTGAAATTCACATATTTTTCCATCAAACAAGTCAGTGAGTCGGAGACCCTTCCCCCATCCTGCCATCTCTCCAGTCCCCACAAAGTCGCAAAGCATAGGAATTCCGGGGTCTCCCCCCTCCCTTCTTCTCACCCTATTGTGGCTAGGTGTTGCAAACCACTGGGCTACAAAGCTGCAGGCTTTGATCTCCTGGCTCTGTAATTCTTTAGCACAGAGGGGTGAGTTTAAATTAAATTTCTTTCTCTGCTGATAAGTTCTAATGGGCCTCAGAAGGTGAATAATTATGCAATAACATTTCATGGGTTGTTGGAGTGGGAATTCCCACTGTGCTGTCACCAGGAACCAAATTCCCTTGATACTTTCAATTCTAAATGAGGCCTCGAAAGTCCCAGCCACAAGTGGCTTTCAAATCTCCTTTACTGCCGATGAGCTGGTCAATTCCCTTTTCTTACCTTCCTCACCTCCAAGCCATGGAAGAATTTTGTCACTTCAAGTTGGAAGCTTATTAACTATAGTCAAGTATTGTCTTGCTCTTCATTAGAGTTTTTATTATGGAGCAGTTAAAATACTTCCCTTGGCTAGAGATTAACTGCATTCTGTGATAGAGAGTACAAGCTGAAGAAACTGATTTTCAGTGAGAGTATTTTAGAGGCGATCCAAGCAGAGATGGGGATTCTCCTTCAAACACCCCACCTGAGAATCTGCCAGTTCCTTCCCACTTCGTATCATCAATTTCTTTAAAAATTTCTTTTTTCATTGATTCCACAGGGGCAAAAAACATTGTGGGTGGCAACTTCTGCACATATAGGGATATAACAGGGAACAGAGTCTATAACAAGGCAAAAAAAGGGGAAATAATCCTTATCATGATCTGAATCAAATCTACAAATTAAATCCGGAGGCATCGCTTTTAAAAATATTCTGATTAAATGATGTAGTTCATGTTTTTTTTTTCTTTTTAAGAAGAAACTCTTCAAGGCATTATTGACTGCATTCTCTTACATAGTTCCTTTTTTTTTTCTTTTCCCTTTACAATTTGCTCCTTTAAATGGTTTCAGCTGCCACCAGCTTTAGGGTTTCTAAATAAACAACCAAGAAACAAGAGCCAGCTTATCAAGTTTTCAGACTTGTTTGAAAGGGACTAAATCACCAATCAATTTACACCATGTTCATTTTCACTTTATGGGAAGGGGAGGGGAGTGCCTGGGCTACCTTTCGTTATCTTTACATCATCTGGTGGTGTGAGTCTTTTCAGTCTAGATTTTCAGGCAGTCTATTTTAAGTGCTGAAATAGAATAAAGAAAGTCGATTTTTTTCCCCTCCCCAGAAGTGCAGGTGATTGTCTAGTTCAACTGAAAATAAAGGCTTTGTGCTGGCCCAATTTTGCCCTTAATTCAATGCCCCTAATTATGCTAACACTCCATCATCAGGTTTCCCATCGCTTCAGCTGGTTTTGTGCTCCTGGCAATACCTCATTTCTCTCTGGCATACCTGTCCCTTCTTTTGGCTTTCTTGATTCACAATCAGGGCCTTGCCTCTTTCATGTGAACCAACAATGGCTTTTATAGATTAGGGGAAACCTAGTCAGAGGTGGAATGTCTTTTAAAAAATATGTTAAGGTTGATTGATGGTGGTTTTCCAGTATTTGGAGGTCTTGTTCTGTTATTCCTAGTTTGCTTTAGTCAGTTACACATAGTTGGCCTCAAATCTCCGAAGTCTCTTTGTGGAATAGTAAAAATAATCTCATTCTTTTGGCAAGATTAAAAATGTATAAAATTAGAGAAGATTACAGCCAGAAAGGCTGTTGATGTCAGCTTATCCAACTCCCTAATTTTACAGGTGAGGAAACACAGACATTGAGGTTAATCGACAGTGCCTAAGGTCAGTAGCTTATGAGGGGCAGAGCAGGAATCTAAGTTTTTTTTACTCCCCCACCTCCACCCCAATGAATTGATTTTACCCCATCAATTCATTTCCTCCTGAAAATCCTTAGGGGATGGAACGTCAGAGCTGGCGTGTTTTCAGTAATTCAGTAACCTTCTAGTTTCTGTGATATAAGTTGTGTTTTGATCTGTCTCCTTCATAAAGAACTAGTCTGTTGCAGAGTTTTAATAATTAGTTTCTGGTTGGTTAAGAAGAAGGACTATATTTTTTTTCAGGTGATAAGTAATCCATATTGACTTTCCTATGACTTAACATTGACTTATCTGTTATCATAAGGGGTGAACTTTACCTTTGATGTAATAGGAACAAAATGGAGTGAGGGGAAGTGATTTTTGAACTGTATTGCCAAAGGGATAGTTCCTGGTCTTTAATTGCAACCACTTTAGAGAGAGCAACAGCTTTGGTGCTATTTAGTAGGGCTTCCAGAACACGAACACCTCCTTACTGAGTTAAATCTTCTCCTTAGTATTTAGAGACACCACCAAGCTGCTTTGGTTGTTTGAGGGACCTCAGGAAGATATTCCCTGTTTTCTCCTTAGATTCCACCTGTTGCAAGTGTTGGAGCGCTCAGTCACATTCCAGACTGAGAGCTCTAGGCCTGGTTTCTCTCTAGAGCTAGTGAGCAATTTATATCTGTAAGGACTTTTCTACTTTAGTACTCCTCACTTTTCCAAAGAACAAGCGGAGTCCTTTAGAGCTAAGGTTGTAAGCCAAAGTTTCATAACTGGGGTGTCTCATATGTGCTGGATCTTGCCTAGAAAAACATAATAATATAAAAATTATTAATTATGATTAATGCTTTCAATGAGCCTACAGAGGGTGAGATTTACCTCAACACTTTTACTCAGCTACAAAAAGTAGTCATTTGAATGCCCATGCAAAATAAATCTGTAGAATATTAAATCTAAAGGGACAATAGGAGGATGGGGACTTGTTCCATGACCATTTCCATGAAAACGCCATTGAAAAAAAGATGAGGCAACAACAGTAACAGTACTAATGATGCTAATGATAATCAGAATAATAACCTCAAATAGAAGACACAGTTATTTTATCTACTTTCTCAACAATCCAGCTATAGAGCATTAAATAGACAGGAATAATGTTAAACTCTGAACTCCATTGACTGAGATGAGATTGCTATAATAATAATATCAACTAACATTTATATTACAGTTTAATAATAATGGTAACTTAGATTTAAATGGCATTTTGGGGTTTACAAAGCATTTGACATCATCATCATCATCACCATCATCACCATCATCATCATCATCATCTCTTTTGATTTTTATAACAGCCCAGCGAGGTAGGTGCTCTTTAGTATTAAAATTTTATAGAGCTCTCTAGAAAGGTTAGATGATTTAGCCAGCGTTATACTGCTAAGGAGTGAGTGTAAGAGGCAGGGACAAAACCTGAGACATTCCTGAATAAAAATCCAGGGATCAGAGCATCCCAGCCCCTGGTGAAACAACCAGTCATCCTGTCTTTCTAACCCTTTGTCAACATGGAAATTAAGATAATAATAGCTAATATTTACACAGTGCTTCAGTGTCCATAAAATGCAAATATGTGTAAGTCATCCCATTTGATCCTGATATATTAAATTGAGATAACTTCATAACTTAGTAGAGGACACATTCTAAGAGAAATGATGAGGAATTTAGACAAATTAGTAATTTAGTGGGGAATCCTTGGAGAGAAATCATGAGAGTACAAGTTTATGAAATGTAGTTTCTTCACCTGTCAATTTCTTGCTTCTATGAGTCTTATTCTTTTGAACGGTGAAGAGTTTGTGATATGTTGGCATTTTTTTTGCAATTGCATTTCACCTGAATCATAATCTGCAAATTATAAATAGGCTTTTGTTTTGTTTTAGTTTCAGAAAAAAAGGTTTCTATTTTAAGATTCTTGTTTCTTTTCAATCCTTGCATTTACATTTCAGAAGCTTTGTCTTCATCACAGTATCCACAAAATGTAAATTATCTCAAAATCCAAGAACACCATTGCCTTGGAGCATTTCTTTTATCCAAAATAAATGTCAGGGTTATTTTGTCAATTTCATATCAATATGTAGGAGATAAAACATTTTAACCTCAAGTTTTTTTTTTCTTCAGTGTAAATAAATCACTAACCAGTGAGACAGGGCAGAACACTTGTCTTTATTCTTGTCACTCACAAAAATGTTTTTCCTTGTTCAACCTAGATAATATAAAACTCATTCTAGACAATTAGGGACAGGTAAAATATAAATGCATACTCACTTTACTTATAAGATGAAAGTTTAAAACTTTTTGGAAAATGTTTTTCTCTTCTTCTATCATCTGTCTTTCGTAGATATCAATGCTTTGCCAGGCAAGAAGCTCCTTTTGCTTATAATAGAGTAGCTCTTGACTCTTCAGGAAACACAACAGTAGCCTTATATACGATTTTTTAAGTGCTGAAAGAATATGAAAACCAGCATTTGCTTGGTACTTAAAGGGAGCCAGAGGTAAGATGAAACTGACCTGGTTCTCTGTGTTCCCTTGGTCATCGTTGTTAAGCTCTGCGGGGCTCTTCTGAAACTCTGAAAAGATTTACAACGTAGATGCAATATGGCTTGATGAAATAACAATTTTTCAAGAACATCCAAGTATGAACCCAGAGAATCAGACGTTTCCCCTCCCCCCAAGCAATTCTTGGTACATACTTTCCTATTCCCATCCTCCCTTCAGTATTTCTACTATGCTAAAACAAAGTGGCACCGGAACCAATCTAGGCTAGAATTTGAGGCATATTTTCATTTTGGGGCTTTAGCTGTGTGTAAGTGCTCTTTCTTTTAATGGAGCTCATATGGCCATTACCAGACGCTCAAATTTGGATTGGGAGAATTTTTTAAAAAATAACTTTATACCCTTTACCTGATTATATCATTCCTATTCGAAACTGCACAAACCTGGGGAAGAATATTGGGTACCCAACTTGCATGTTAGGGACCTAGAAAAATCAAACATTGTTTGCTCCCTTCTCCCCTCCCCTGGGATTTTATTTTCCATTTTAGAGTTTAGAGTCTTCCTTCTATCATTTATGTATTTATAGACAATTATTTTGCTGATTCCCCAAAAGGGGAAAACTCCAAATAACCCAGGTCATTATTTTCTGTTTTCATCAGTTTTTTTTTTTATGAAGGTTTTTTATTCCGTCCTGAAGTCTTGTCAAATTTTATGCTAGAAATGATCGAGGCCAGAGATAGACCAACCTTAATCTGAAGCCACACTAATGTGCTATGTTATTGCTGTTTTTTTAAACTTTTGTAAGAGGAAGAAATAGGAAGCAGGGAGGATTAGGCTTCCAGTACAGTGCGCAGGCACCCAGTAAACACTTTCTAAATATCGATTAAGGAGCATGAATGGGAACACGATCTTTGGATCTGGAGCTGAACCATTTTTCTTTTATATAACTCAAGCTGATTAAGCAAAAACAATGTTGGTGGACCGTGTCTGCCAAAGAGAGAATTGGTGAGAGTAGTAAGAGGCACTACCCCACCTTCAGGTGGCCCTTGCCCCAAGCGCTTGCTCCTCCTTTCCCTCTCTGCCTTTGGGAGATACTGAAAAACAAACAAACAACAAAACTTGGAGATTTTGTAGGCTCCAAGGGTTTGTTCAGAAGTGGAGAGTCAGAGAGAGATTGCGGAACAGATCAGAGGAGAGATCAGAGAAACTGACCCTGGAGGGAGAGACCTCTTTGTTCTCCACTTATGGTGAAATCCTTAGCCCTCATATCAGACTACTTGCATTTTTTCATATAGTTACAATATTTAAATCTTCTCCCCACCCCTTCCCAAATTAGAGGTTCCCTTGGGTTTTTAAAAAGCCTCTTTTAAAAATACAAATGCTTTGTAGAATATTATGGAGGCTATGAGTCATTTACACATCAGTGTGAATTAGTCCAATCAGCTCTTCTTTCCTGAGGCTTTTAGCAGAGATCATTTGCACCAAGGGAATGGGAATGTTAGAGGAAGGGAGGAGAGAGTTTGGAGTCTTTGAGTACTTTGGAAGAAAAGGGGAGGGAGTGGAAGACATGTTACAAATACAGTAATGTTCCAGGCTGCTGGGATTTGGGAAATGAGGTAGAAGGATGTGTAAAAGGAGGGAGGTAGGCAGCAAGAAACTAATTTTGCCTATTTGAAAATGTCGCTTATGGCCTGCCATGCTCGGTATGGAAGAGGGAAAACCATGTTTTGCTTCTTTCTCTCCACCTCCTGCAGGGCATGGGCTCCTGTGCTCAGGGTGAAGCACTCAGTACAGCCCTCTGAGTATTCTCACGCAGCAAAATCATGGGCTTTTTGAAAAAGCAAAATCGAATCAAGAAGAGGGCACTGAGACAGGAAGCACAACCCTCACATGGACAGTGTTGTTTCTGTGTTCTTGGCCTGTCATGGCCAAATGGGTTTCAGGAACACCCCCTGACTGACTGGCTGAAGCTTCAGTCTTAAGCCCAACTCTGCTGATGTCTCATTTCCTTTGGTGGTTCCTGGAAAAAAACTGGAACTGCTGACAAATGAAACCTCATGCTGCCAGTTGGTTGTCTGTAAAACCAAACCATAGGATACTGGACTGAGAGTCAGGAGATTTGAGTTCTACGTTCAGACCTATCCCTTAATAAACTGGGATGCTGGGCAAATTATTTCTCCTTTCTTGGTCTTGGTTTCCTCATCTGTAAAGTAACCAGAGGGTTGCATGAAAAAATTTAGAAGGTTTTTCTGTTCTAAAACTCTCATGATTCCTCAAAAAATAAAAAAAAACCCTAAATCTCGCAATTGTTTTAGTTTTGAATAGAGAACATGTTTCCATAAAGGCATTAAACTGATTACTTTCATTTTAGAGTGTTTTCCTTCTTTCACATGGCAGGATTGGCTCAACCTAATGTGATACGATTTGAATCTGCTATTATGTCCTCAAAGAGATCTACTATTTATCATTCTGACAATATTGGTCATATGAACCTGGACCCTGGAAAATCTTTTCTCCTCTCTTTACCTTTCCCCTCTTCCATTGGAGCAGCTAGGTGGTACAGTAGATAGCATGCTGGGCCTGGTGTCAGGAAGATTCTTCTTCATGAGTTCAAATCAACCTTTGACATTTACTAGCTATGTGACCCTGGACAAGTCACTTAACCTTATTTGCCTCAGTTTCTTCATCTGTAAAATGAGCTGGAGAAGGAAATGGCAAAGCATACCAGTATCTTTGCCAAGAAAACCCCAAATAGGGTAATGGGGAGTTGGATGTGACTGGAAAAAATGGCAACCACTCCCGCTGAACTTTGCTATTTATTTTTTATCATAAAAGTTACATTTATCTTTATAACATTGTTGTTACATTATGAAAATACTCCTTTCCCTGTTCCACAGAGCCCTTCCTTACGTCAAAGAGGCATAGATAAGGAAAATGAACCAAGACTTTGGCTCTGTTTGACAAAAATGCATGCCTCAATACACACCTGCTGTCTACCACCTCTCTGCTGAGAGGTATTTACCTTACATTCCCCCCTCCCCCATTTGTGAGGGATGGTTTATTTTAGAGACATCAAAGATGTGGCCCACAACATTCCTGAGTGCAGCATGAACCAGAATAAAATGTAATTGGGAAATATTTAATAAAATAAGAATATATTAAAACATAGATAACACTACATTTTTAAACCAAGCCAATATGCAGCTCACAGGGATTCTTATCTATGGTTTAGTGGCCGCCATTTCTATTTGGGCTTGAAAATACTGGTCCAGATGAAACACATAATCCCTAGCCAATGGCATTTCTCGTTTAGGGAAAAGGTGACCACGGAGCTCAGCGAGCTGGCAGACACACCGTTGTCTGTCTCCAAAGAGCCCGTATTTCAAAAGTGTGATCTAGGTTCATATTGGAGAGAAAGGCATCACTAAAGGAGGGTGTCTTGTGTTGGGATGAGGGAAAGAAGAAAGAAGAGCAGTGTTCTGTGCCGGTGAACAAGGCTAAAATGAGATCCTAGCATTCGAGGTGCTCAGGAGAGCTGAAAGGCAGAGGAAGGGCTTAGGTAAATGGCAGCCATCCTATCAGTATTGTGAAATGCTGGTAATCAGACAAGCATGGCTCATTTAGAAATGTGGAAAGACTTGCTTTGCCTGCATTTATTCTTTACCTTAATAATAACAGTGATAATGATTATGAAGATGATGAAATTTACTGTTTTATGTCATTGTAAAGGTTTACCCATAGGCACCCCGACACTAGGAGGTACAATTGTTATCGCTACTTTACAGAGAAGGAAACTATTGGCTGAGAGTATTAAAGTGATGTCCAGAGTCCCACAGTTAGCAAGTAATAATAATGCTAGGTGCTATTGGCATAGTCCTTTTACTTTTCAAAGCATTTTAGGTATATTTTCTTTTTTTTTATTTGTCATGGAAGCAATCAGGGTTAAGTGACTTGCCCAGGGTCACATAGCTGATAAGCATCTGAGGCTGGATTTGAACTCAAGTCCTCCTGACTATAGAGCCAGCGCACCATCTAGCTGCCCCTAGGCATATTTTTCTTAAAGAAATGTCCTTGTTACAGAGGATGAGACTCCAGATCAGGTAAAAGTCTTTCACAGCCACCTCCATTTTAAAGATGTGGTTATCTATCACAGCTGTAGCCTCTCCAGTCTTGAAAGAATGCTGAATGATACCCAAGCTGCAGATCGGTTAGTCTTCAACATGAGTAAAGACTTCAGTGGGATCTTCATGTGATCTAGTCTAGAAACGGTCCTGATAAGGATTCTTTCTGGTTTTGAAGGAGATCCAAGAAGAAGAGTTTGGTGTCTCCTAAATCTACTGGGAAGGGCTACGTGAGTCCTTAGCATGAACGTAAGATGTTTCCTTATAGGTCACAGGAGAAAAAAACCTTTAGTTCAGCAATGTCTTAGGTAGTAGGATATGACACCCCAGATGGGAGACTGAGCAAACTGCCTTTGTACTCCTTAATGTAAAAACATATCTGTTTTCCTGCCGTGATGACAGACAGCAGGCATCTTTTATTTTCTGCTGTCCTTACTGATACTTACTCATGAGAAAAACTTATGGCAGCCTAGAAAAAGACTAGGATATCCTACATAATAAATGTATTGGATGTATTTGTAATATATAGAAGGTTGTGATGAATTACAGAATAACATCTTATGGAAACAGAGCCCATTAAAAGTAATTAAAATACAAGGAAAGAATTTACAAAGGTTTTCTTCCTAAAATTACCTCAAAAAGTCATTGACAATCTTGTTTTATACCTAGTGGAAACACGATGGGTTTTTTTTTTGTGTGTGTTAATAGTATTTTATTTTTTTTTCTAATTACATGTAAAGATAGCTTTCAACATTCAAATTTTTCTCCCTCTCATTCTCCCTCCCCAAGACAGCAAGCAATCTGATACAGGTTATACATGTGCAGTCTTGTAAACATATTTCCCCATAAGTCATGTTATGAAAGATGAAACAGAACAAAAGGGAAAAGGCACAAAAAAAAAACAACAAAAAGGAGAGAAAACAGTATGCTTCGATCTGCATTCACACTCCATACTTCTTTCTCTGGATGTAGATAGCATTTTCTATCACGAGAGACACAGGTTTTGAAATCATTTGTTTACAAGGACTAAATCTTACTCTTCTTCTTCATGGATATTGCAGGCTGGGAATTCAGAACACACTGGAAAGAGGCAGAGACATATAGACTGTATTTGAGAAAGGACGACTTTGTATATTTGAAAAGAAAATAAGTTAACGTTTACTGCATTTCAAACAAATGCAATTGCTCAACCTCTGCTCACGCCAAAAAATATTAACTTGCAGTATCATCTTCTATCTTAATCCATTTGATATTGACACACAACAGCTGGGTGGGGGACTGCACCCTCCCCCACCTGCTTCCTGCTCTTGGGTCTGGAGGGAATCACAAACTCTGTGAAAGTCCCCACATTTCTCTGACCTGGGAAAATTTTGTGGGTTTTGGGAAGAAGACTTGGGGGGATGAAAGAGGGACGAGTGTTTTCCCTGGCTCCTCATGCTGTTGTGCCTATCAGAGATACATGAATGATCTAGAGGGAAAAAAGCAACTGAAATTATGGCTGTTTTCGGAAGGTTGGTGAATTTCATGTGAGGTGGATTTTTTTCAAGAGAAGCGATGGAAAATCCAGTCGAGAGAAAATTCAAGAAAATTTTTCACTGGGAGCTTGAGAGGTTTGGAATGAAATTCTAGGTGGCCCTAGCACGTACACAGGTCTGGTCACCACCATCCCTGGCTCTGTGTGTGCTACCCCTACTGACCAGTTCTGGTCAGTGCCAGATTCTGATGTTGCCCAGGAGATTTTGGTAGAAAGACTTCTGTCAGTACATGGAGGTAATCATTCAGTTAGACAATGCATCTTTTTTTTCTTTTAAAGTAATTATAAACCATTACGGTGGTAGAGACAATATATGCTTTCTCTAGCATGCCAAACCTCTTGCGAGACGGGCAGCATTGGTTAAGAGTGCAGGCAGGCATGGTTAGTAAGTCGCATTCCGTGCCTAGGGCTAATTCATATAACGGAGGATCACAGATTGCAAACTGGAAGAGACCACCAAGCTCACCTAGTCCTAGCTTGTCCTTTAACAATTAAAATAACGGAGACCCACAGAGGTTAAGAGACTTGCTCCAGGTCACATAGATTGTGTTAAAAGTAGGTCTTGAACCCAGGCCCTGGGACATCAAAAACACTGCTCTGACCACCTTTTGTCATGTTGCTGCATTATACATGACACAGCTAGGAAGGCCTCTTTTGTCCTGTCACCTCTCCCCCTTCTATCCCTGTCCCCGCTCAAAGAGAGAGAGAATGATGCATCAGCATGTGGGTAGGAAATGGAACAAAAGAATTATGATAAACACACTGAAAATAAAGATAGCCGGGATGATTCAACAGTGAGGGCCAATCTTTGGAGATAAGCGGCGTCTAATCTCGCCCTACACTTTTCTCTTGTCGTTTGCTTTGTCTGTGCATCTGTAGGTAGGGAAGGCAGGGTGAAGGGCTAGAGCAGAGCTAGGAGACTCCGAGCAGCTGGGACTTTAACCCTTCCAAGATGGAGACAGGCTTTGATAATGGGCTGTGTACAAGGAACAACCTGGAGTGTGGGTGGGCAGGCACACCAGTCACATAACAACTTGATAACAGCATAGGAAGGCTTGGCTTTTCCTCTTCTCCTTTGGGATGCAGGAGGAAGGAGGCCAAGAGCAGTCTGTGTGAACAGCCTGGGAGTAGCCCCTTCCTGAAGCTCCACTCAGAGAAGAGGGGAGAGGAGGGAGGGAAAGGGCTCACTAGGACAGATTTTTGATTTGCAACTCCCCTTAGAGGCTATATAGTCCAACTGACTCACTTTACAGCTGAAGATACAGGCCTCTGGAAGGTTAAATCATACGAGTAATAAGGCTCAGAGACAGGATTTGAACTCACTTCTCCGACTCAAATCGAATGCTACTTCCGCTGTGTCATGTCTCTGGCTTGCTGCAGTGTTCGCCAGAGCTGCCTCCGATTCCTGCCTAACCTGTGCTCATTTACATTCTTTTTTTGTTTGTTTCAGAAGTTTTCTCAGTCCCGAGGCTAGAGCTGGTTACCTCCCCAGGAGTTGTCCACCTTCTCTCCTGTCCAGTGTTGGAATTCAGTTGGGAAGCGCCTTTCCCTGGGGGCAGGGATTCACTTTCCTCTTCTCTAGGGGAACTCAGCCTGGGGAAGACCAGAAGATCAAAGGAGGTGATGAAAACAGGGTGGGTAGGCCTTGGCTAGTCCTGCCTAAATTTTCTACCTCTGAGAGAATTGAGGGAGGGCAGGAGGCTGGTAGAAGGCATACTTATTTGCAGTTTGGGTTTCAGTGTGAAGGATTTGATGATGGAATCCTGACTTTGCCCTCTAGCTTGTGCTGTTTGGGAGACAGTATTCCAGTTTTTTCCCATCCAGAGTCTCCAGATGGATTGTCTAGTTTCATAAACAGCCAGGACACATTATGCTAAACAGCAGCTCCTTCGGCAGCAGAGAAAAGCTCTTTGCTTTCAGTTGTGCAGAAATATTTGAGTCAAGTATCAGATTACCTCGGTGCCATAAAAATCAGTGAGAAAACAAGACGTCTCCTTTCAATGACAACTTGTCCTTGGCTCACGAATACCAGTTTCCACCCAGAGCATATTGTTTTGAAGAACACAGATCAGTTTTCTTGGCCATTCTTAGGATCCAATGAACAATGCAGAACTGAGTACATTCATTTATAGTTATTAACACAGAGCTGACTGTAACTGAGTTCTGCTGTCTTGAAATTCCAGGAGAGGAGGGCACCTCCCTCCCAGTCATCATTCCTCCCAAGAAAACCCTTGGCTGGAAGGAGGAGAGACGCTGAATAGAGCCAGTCTGAGAAGAGCATGACCTAGAGGATAACTCCTGACTCAGCTCCTTAGGACCTGTCCCCTCCCCACCTGGGCCTCAGTTCCCTCACCTGTAAGAATAATCAGATTGGACTACATGATTCATCCAGGTCCAGAGAGATGATTGCAAGCTTTTGTTGGAGCCAGAATGGCTCGAAAGATGGAATAATGGTATTGGAGTCTGCCCTACTTTTGGCACTAGCTGTGTGACTATGGATAAATTAGGGAAACTGAGCCTCGCAAGCTTTTGTTGGAGCCAGAATGGCTCGATAGATGGAATAATGGTATTGGAGTCTGCCCTACTTTTGGCACTAGCTGTGTGACCAAGGACAAATTAGGGAAACTGAGCCTTGATTTCCTCGTTTACGAAACAGAGATATGCATACCTGTAACACCTATGTAGCAGGGGTGTTAGGAGGCCAACAATCAAAAATAGCCAACAAAATAAAAAAAATGGCTAACATTTATATAGCTCTTACTATAAGTCAGGCACTGTTTTAAGAATTTTACTATGTGATCTCATTTGGTCCTCACGACAACCCTGGAAAGTAGGCACCATTACTATTGCCATTTTGTAGATGGGGAAACTGGCAAACAGATGTTAAGTGGTCTGCTCAGTCATAGAGCTAGTAAGTGACTGAGGCCAGATTTGAACTCAGCTCTTCCTGACTCCAGTTCCAGTGCTCTGTGTATTATGGCATCCCCTAGCTGCCCCATACATCTTAAAGTTTAATGTGGAACTTTAAAGCCTGTACACACACACACACACACACACACAAACACACACCCCAAGTCATTTTTAAAAGAAAGTTCTTAGTGAATAGAGAGGCCGTAACTGTGATCCAAGTGAAAAATACTTCACAGATAATTCAGATCTAACTAAACATCAGGGAATTCATGCAGGGAAGATGGCCTGTGAGCCTGCAGTGTGGCTAGTAGGTCCCAGCCTCCTGACCAGCCAGACCCTTTTTATCCAGAACCACCACTTGCCTATGTCTCTATGTGACAAATCCCTCTCCCCATACCTCCTCCTATGTTCAGCAGTTCGTTCTCAGCTTTTCCACTCCCCATCCTTGTCCTCCCATCTTCCCCCACTCTGGCCTGCCATCATGCCCTCTAGATACCTGGCTATCTTGGCCACAGATTTCCCTTTACCTGGTTTCTCTTCTACTTCCATCCCTTTCGTTTTCTGATGCCAAGTGAAACCTTGTTTTCCCTTGAAAACACCACGTCCCTCTCCATTGCTGGTTCTTGAGTCCATCATCAAGCCTTTGCTGGGGCTTACTATGTGTCAGGCACTAGAAATACAAATACCAAAGGGAGAACATCCTGGTGTTTGAGGAGCCATCTTCCCTCAGGCCCCAACTGCAGGCCGAAGAGGAAGTGTCAGTGGGCTCCTTGCTCTAGAACTAGGACTTCCAGTAAATTCTGCTTCCAGGACCCAACTGTTCTTCAACACCTTGTCCTTGATTCCCTTAAAATCCTTGCTGCCCTCATCCAACTGCCAATACTCTTTCATCTTTCTCAAGGAATTCAGTCCCTGGTTCATAGACTTCCTCTCTACGCCAACCTCCCTGAAGTCATCCTTGGTAACTTCTAATATTTATGGTCATAGTCCCACCAACACTCTAGGTTCTGAGCTTCCTCAACTCCCTAACCACCCACTGAAAAAGCCACTAGACCTTACCATCCCCCCCAACTGGATCTCCCTCCAGTATCCTGAACTTTGTTTTCTTCACTGAGCAAGGTCCTCTCTCATTACCCAGCCATCTCTTCCATTACCCTCCTCCTGTGGAGCTTCCTTTTCATCCTCTGATCCCCCCTTCCTTGCCCCATCACGCCCATTTTGCCTTCACTTCCCTTCCTTCAGTCTTGACTCCTAGTTAATGATTTCAGTAAAGTACTCTTCTCCATTCCCAAGTCCTCAAGTCCTTGTCTTTCTTCTGCTCTCACTTGACCAATCCTGAATCTTGGGTCACCTCCATCACTCAAGGGAATCTACTGTAGATTCATGCTGGCTAATCTCACCTGGGCTCTCTTTACTATGTAGTACATTCGTGGTTCATTTGTGATGAACTTCCTGTAGCATTCTCTGTAGTGACTATTCTGATCCCCTTCCTCCCAGCTCTAGCCTTCCCTTCCCTTCCATTCCCCCCTCTCTCTGTCTCTGCCTCTCTGTCTCACTCTGTCTGTTTTTCACACAAGCACAGGTGCGCACACACACACACACACACACACACACACAGTTATTGACCTCACTTCCTACTTTATTTTATTGAACAGATTAAGGATGTCTCTCCTGAGCTCCCTCCTCTTTCCATCTCTCTTCTTCCTCCTCTCTTCCACCTCCTACTTCACTTCCTTTTCCTCCTCTTCCACCTCATTTTCAACATTTTTTAAAGCAGGAGGCAGCTGAGTCTCAGAAAGAAGTAACTTCCTTATAGCAATACAGGCAGTAACTGTCTGAGTCAGGATTTTGCAAACAGGTGACCACACTCATGGCATCTACTTCCTCATCACCTGCCCTCTTCTCAACCTCAGCCACCTGGCTTATATCTTCACTACTCAATTGAAATCGTGCTTTGAGAGGCCGCTGACGATCTCTTGATTTCTAACTTCTGACTTTTCCTTAGCTGTCTTTCTTACCTTCCTGTGGCTCCTGGCACTCTTAAATATCCCACTCGTTGTTGAAGTCATTTGTAGACCTTCAAGAACTGTAATATAGAGATCTGAGGTGACCTTTCTTCCTCCAAATTCCCATTCCCTTCCCAATCCCCTATTTCTTTTTTTTCAGATTGTCAGTTTTATTTATTTTTTTTTTTTACATAGCTGAGCATTATGCGGTTACATTTTCTTACTTTCTGCCCTTCAAAGAGACATTTTTTTTAGGACTAATCCTCCTTCTAAACTTCTGTACCTCTTTGGTGCATTCACATAAGCATCAAGATTTCTTTGATAGCATTTCAAGGTCCTCCACAGCTGTCTCCAGAGTCCTAGTCCTCTCTCATTTTACTCTTTTCTTTTTCACATACTGTTGTCCTGCCAAACTGGGCTACTTGTCAATTCCCAGGCTCCTCCTCCTTTTTCCTGTCCCTGAGCATTCACACAGGCTTTCCTATATGGCACCAATGCCTTCTTCATTTACACCTGTTGAAATCCTTCTTTTCCCTCGAGGCCCCAACACAAGTGCCTGAGTCCTCCACAGAGCCTGCCCCAATCCCCCACTTGAATGTATTTTCCACTCCTTTTTTGCTTATCAATTTTTTAAAAAGATTTTTTTAACATAAACTCAAATACCAGCAGATAAGACTATTTCACTATATAGAGATGAACAGAAAAGAGGATTGTGTCTGAAATTAAACTTGTTACTTAGAGTTTTTAAGTGTATATTAAATTTAACACGGCAATAACACAGCTGCCTGCTTGGCCTCAGTCGGGATTTCTCCTCGGCACGCGTTACATTCTGCTTTATGGGGAACTGGAGCCTTGCTGACTCCTTCTCTCCACTCCCCTCCCTGCACTGATCTCCCTAAGGGAGCTGTGTGCACGCTCATCATCTTTGCACACTCAGTGCTTTGGACAGTGCTGCACCCAAAGTGGGCACTCTAGGAATCTTTGTTGAATCGTATTGAATCCCCAAGAACCTGAAAAATGTCCCATTGGGAAAGAAATGCCTTCTAATGCAGTCACTCTCAAAACATGTGTTGAGGGGAGGTGAGCATAGTCAATAGCGGGCTTGGAGCGTCTCACGCCATAGGCACTGCACTTTTGGTTCGCGATCAACTCCTCTCTACATTTTTCTTGGGTTTTTTCAGGTCGGCCAATGCCAAAGGCATCTGGACTCATGGTGCCTATGGGAGTAAAAGGTTCAGGAAGAACCGATCTTCCATCATAGGCCGCAGTGACGCTTGCAGCGTGGGGACAGAGGGCCTTGTTAGGGTGCCCCCCAATAATCTTTGGTTAGGACATATTGCTGCTGCAGCCAAGTCCAGGATTGTGGGCTGGATTCCCACGAATGCAGGCTAGTATTGCTCTTTTCCACTCTCGAAGAGTGAACCTCTCAGGCTGGCCGTCGAGCTTCCAGACGTGATCTCCCACAGTTCAGGTAGGGCACGAGGAAGGGAGGGGGCAAATTCATCGATTTTAGGAAAAACCAAATAGAAATCTTCTTGATGGCGGGTCACCGGTGTGTCTCTAGATAGAGAAACACATGTGTTGTTGTTATTGTAGGCAGGGAGATTTGATACTGAAAACATTAAGTAAATATTAGTAAGAAGGGCACCTTCGGTGAATCTTTCCAGGAGGACGTATTAGCCAGTCTAAGCATCAGGCAGATGAAAACAGCAACGATGAAATCCAGATATAAAAAACAAAAGAAAGAGAAGAGAAGAGAAGAATAAGGCTCCACTGCCTGGCTCCAGAAGGATGGGAGGGCAATGTGGTGTAATGGGCAGCCAGCCTTAGCAGCTCAAGATGATTCTTTCTTGTCTGTGATATTACTTTAAAAATCTCTTTCCCCTGAAAAAAAAGAGAGTGATAACCAGGAATTGGGAACTCTCTACACTGATCACTTCTACTATCAATACACATTGGCACCCTCTCTGAAATTTCTCCTCTGAAAGAGTTGCTTGTATACTCAGAGGTTATGGGACTTGGCCAGGGTCACACAGCAAGTACTTGTCAGGAGTGGGACTTGAACTCAGATCTTTCTGACATTGAGGTGGGTGGGCTCTATGGCTGGTACTTAGGGCAGGAGCTCTGAAACTTTTTGGAGTCATGGACCCCCTTGACATCCTGGTGAAGACTATGGACTTCTCAGAATAACTTTTTAGTGAATAAAATAAAATATATAAGATTGCAAAGAAACCAATGATAATAAAATAAGGCAATTTCTTTTTCCATCCAAGTTGACTAAGCCACTGAAATCCACTGACAGACCCCAGGTGAAGAACCCCTGACTTAAGAGCTGAGTATATAGTCCTCCGAGGTCCAATTCTCAATTTCTATGATCCTATGACTCTACATTGCCTTTCCCTACTCTGATATTTTTAGGGCTGTATAAAGAGTGTCTGCAGATGGTAAGACAAAAACAACCTTGGGAGAAGGTCACAGGTCTGATCACATTAGCTCTGCCCTGTTCCATGAGAAGAGACTGTGCCTATAAAACCAGCCAATCCACAAACAAATACATTCTGTTCATCCCAAGGGCTACGGCCCTCCCCATCTCTTCCCCTTCTCTCCCTCCTGCCTCAAGATTTCACTCTAAGAGCTTTCTCAGGTTCAGCAGCACCTGTAGTGGGAGCTTTCAGAGTGCCAGAAGTTCAGAGTTGATATGGATTGGATTGGCCACCTGGTCCCACTCGTACCTAAGAAACATCTCTCCAACATAGTCAATGAGGGGCCATTCAGCCTCTGCTTGAAGTCCTCCAGTAAGGGCAAACCTCACTACTTTCCAGCATAGCCTATTCTACTGCAGGCCAGCTCCTTATCTCCATCCTGAATCTGAAACTCGAATGGTGCCATGATTCTATATTCATATCCTGGGCCACTTCCTCCCACCTCACAGCATCCATTGGATGATCGTTAGTCATTGTAATCCTTCCCAGAGGGAGCCAGCTCTTACACATGTCCATGCTCCCCTTAAACAAGAAAAAACAAGTACCAGGGCTGCCCTCTGCCCTCCATGGTCTTCACACTAGGTACATCCCAAGTCTATCTGGCACAGAGATGAGACGTAGTCTAGGTGACTGGTAGTCATCAGCTAAGTATAATCATTGTTTGCTTAACAGAGTGCCTTCCATACCTTCTTTTAATAATGTCTTTTAAAAATTCTTTTCATTCCCATAATGCCCCTTTCAACTGTCAAGCTTTGCACTGAGTGGCCCAACGTCCTGGGGAGGGGAGGGGGGACAGACGAGAATAACAATGACAACAGCTAATGTTTATATTGTACATTATGGCTTACAAAGTATTTGAAAAACATGGTGTCCTCCCATCCCTACAACAGCCTGGTGAGGTAAGTACCATCATTGTCCCCATTTTACAGAAATGGAAATTAAGGTTTGGGGAGGATAAGTGACTTGCCTAAGGCCTAAGTGAGGAGGCAGGACTCAAACCCAAGACTCTCTTGACCAGTCAATTGGAATGTTTACAAGGATAATCGATGGAAGCATTGATCAGGTATCAAAAGGTGAACTAATGGTAGAGATGGAGGGGCTCATAATGAACATACCAGCTCACAATGTAAGATGGTGTTTCACCAACAAAATTGGCCATGGGGCAGTTTGGAGGCTTTGAAGAGATTGATAGAACTATGGAATCATAGCCTTAACGCTGGAATGGATCTCAGAGTCCAGCAGGTGCAACCTTCTATTTCACAGAAGAGGAAACTGAGGCAGAGAAGTTAGTGACCTACCTAGGGTAAACAGTAGGTATGTACCTGGGGAAGGGTTTGAACTGAGGTCTTCTATCTCTCTTCACTACAACACCTCTTTTTCTCATATCAGGTTCAATTAAGGCATATGTTTGCACATCACCTCTCAATTTCCTACAAATTCCAAAACTAGCATTCATTAATTAGCTGTGAAACCCATCCCGGTTTTCAAAATCTGGAGTATCCTCTTTTTCCCTAAGCATTCCCTTTTCCATTATCGAATCCCTGGTCTCATAGGATACAATGATGTTATTGTTTATAAAAATATATAAAAATATAAAAATTATTAGCCATAAAAGACATTAAAAACATACACACACAGAGGGTGTACTGAAAATTTTAGTGCAGTATATCAGTCCTGAATTCATGTGTGTATATGAATATGTGCAATATACATATACACACATATATTTGCAGGTATACTATATGTACACACTCCATACATGTATATGTGTGTATATACAAGCACACACACATACATACATACCCACACCCATATGTACATATAAACATATTGCACCCCTAAATCTAAAGTGTATGTATAACATAGGTATATGTGTATATACATACATACAAACATATGCATTTACATATCTGGTCAGCAACATGCATACCCTACAATATACCAACTATAAGAGGGTCATAACCATATCCACCTCTAACCATTCCATGGGCTCAGCTGCCAGCCTCATCCAGGAGCCACAGGCCCAAAGTGGCATTTTCAGGCTGCTAGTTTTAGTCTCTTTCTGCCCAGGATGGCTTCCACCCAGAATAAGAAGTAAACTTATTTTTCTCACATTGTTCTCTCCAGGGGCTCTCAAAGATTATGGTTGACCCTCATAGTCTCTCCCAGGCTCTCTCATAATAAAGTATTGAAGTCTCCCCAGGAAAAAATTCCCTCTTGGTCCTCATTCAGGCTTCTTAAGATGACGGTTATCTCAAGTCTCCCTCTGCCTCTCTCTCCATAAGGGCCTCTACACTCTCTATTTCCAAGATTCTCTTTCCTTGTCCTTAAAGCTACAATTATGATTGTAAAAGATACAATTGTAAAGATATGATTGTAAAGATACAATTACGATATATGAAAGCTTTGTGGAGTGGGGCAGTTTGTGGCATGGACACTTGTTTCACAACCAATATTCACATGGCAAAGGACGTAATCAGTCAACATTTATTAAGCACCTACTATGTGCCAAGCATCAGATAATGACAGACACTTATCTGGTGTCTTAAGGTTTGCAAAGCATCCTACCCACACGGTTACATTTGAACCTCTCAACAGCTCTATGAGAGAGAAGCTACCGGCATTGCCTGTATTGAGTAAAACAGAGTTTATAAATGTTGTTATTTATTATTATTACAATGACTATTACTATCATCATCATTGTTATTATAGTAGTAATAGTAGTACTAGTAGTACTAGTGGTAGTAGTAGTAGTGGTAGTAGTAGTAGTAGCAGCAGCAGCAGTAGTAATTGCCATCATAGTTAATGCTGCCTCTGAAGTCCCTTCCAGATTTGTGATCCTATGACTAATTGTTTGGGAGTGAAATAAATTGAAGTCATTTATTTTCTGATAAAAATTGCAGTAAAATTGAAATTAGCACAGAAAAGAAAGCTTCTCATGTCAGTCAGGCTGTGAGCATTTATTAAGTGCTTACTATGTGGGAGGCACTGGATGGAGTGCTAAGGATAAGAAGGAAGGCAAAAGCATGTCCTTGGCCAAGAGCTCACATCTCAGTGAGAGCAGCACTGTGTAGACCACTACGTACATACAAGGTCTATATAGTACATAAATAGGAAACAATCTTAGAGGGAAGACTATAGCAGTAGATTGTGTGTGTGCGTGTGTGTATGTGTGTACGTGTGTGTGTGTGATATATGTGTATCTGTGTGTGTGTGTATGTGTAGATGGGGAAAGACCTGCAGAAGGTGAGGTTTAAACTAAGGCATGAAGGAAGCCAGGGAAACCAGGAGGCAGAGATGAGGAGGCAGATGATTTTCACATCACTTCACCGCAGTTTGCCTCAGTTCCCCCATCTGTAAAGTGGTATAATGATAGTACCTACTTCCCAGGGTTGCTGTGGGGATCCAATGAGATAATAATTGCAAAGCACTTAGCATGGTGCCTGGCCCTGAGCCGACACTATATAAATGTTAGCGAGTATTATTATCACTTAAGATAGAAGGTAGAAATGATAAGACTTGGCAACAGATTGGATATTTGGGCTAAGTGCAAGTGAGGCATCAAGGATGCTGCTGAGGCTCTGAACCCTGGTGCTTGGGAGGAGGTATTGTCCTGGCCAACTTGCTTGATCTTCATGAAGCAACCTGGTATAGATCCTCCGCTACCCAGAGAGTGTTCCTTAGCTGGCGGTGAAGCCAGCATTCTAGGAACTGGAGAGTCAAGCAGTTGGTGACGTCCATGATTGCAGAAGCAAACAAGGTTTGTGGATAATAATGATGGTGGTGGTGATGATACTGATGATGATGGAGGTGATGATGATGATGGTGGTGATGGTAATAATAATAATAATAATAATCCATTTTTGATGATACTTTAAGGTCTGCAAAGTACTTTTCTCACAACAGCCCCTTAAAGTGACCATTCCAAATATAATTTTAATTTTCTAGATGAAGAAATCGAGCCTCTAAGAGGTCAACTTATTTGCGCATGATGATATAGCTGGTACCCTATGGCAGGATTCACACTCAGGTTTGACTTCAGGTCCAAATGGACTTGAGCTCCAGGTGACTGTGGAGTTAAAGAAGGTTGATCCTAAATCTGGCTCTAATGTGAGTCATTTACTGTATCTTTGTGCCTTTGCCTATTGTAAGGTTTTGGTTTACTAAACCAAATAGCTTTTTTTTTTTTTTTTTGAGATTTTTTATTTTTAGTTTACAACACTCGGTTCTACATAATTTTGAGTTCCAGGTTTTCTTCCCCCCCTCCTTCTCTCCCTCCCCAAGACGGCATGGAATCTCATATGTCTTCTATGTATAACACATTAGTCAAGTTGTGAAAAAGAATTATGGCCAATGGAATGAATCATGAAAAGGAGGAAACACAACCAAAAAAAAAAACCCCGAAACAAAGGCGAGCATAAAGCGGCCCTCAATCTGCGTTCAGACTCCATAGTTCTTTCTCTGGATGTAGATAGCATTCTCCATCGTGAGTCCTTTGGAGTTGTCTTTGCACCTTGTGTTGCTGACAAGAGCTAAGTCTATCAGGGTTAGTCCTCACAGAACCCATATATCTGTGGTCGTGTACAGTATTCTCCTGGCTCTGCTCCACTCACTCAGCATTATAACATGTAGGTTTTTCCGGTTTGTTATGAAGTCCCTATTATCCCCATTTCTTATAGCACAATAGTATTACATTACCTTCATATACCACAACTTGTTCAGCCATTCCCCAATTGATGGGCATCTCCTTGATTTCTACTTCTTTGCTACTACAAAAAGAGCCGCTATAAATATTTTTGTACATATGGGTCCTTTTCCCACTTGTGTGATCTCTTTGGGATACAACCCTAGAAGTGATATTGCTGGGCCAAAGGGTATGAACATTTTTATAGCCCTTTGGGCAGAGTTCCAAATTGCTTTCCAGAATGGCTGGATCAGTTCACAACTCCACCAGCAATGTAACAATGTTCCAATTTTCCCACATTCTCTCCAGCATTCATCGTTTTCCTGTGTTGTCATTTTAGCCAATCTGACAGGAGAGATGTGGCACCTAGGAGTTGTTTTGATTGGCATTTCTCTAATCATTAGTGATTTCGAGCATTTTTTTCATATGCCTATAGATATCTTTAATTTCTTCCTCTGAAAACTGCCTGTTCATATCCTTTGACCATTTCTCAATTTGGGAATGACTTGTATTCCTATAAATTTGGCTCAGTTCCCTGTATATTTTAGAGATGAGGCCTTTATCAGAGACACTGGTTGTAAAGATTTTCTCCCAATTTTCTGCTTCCCTCCTAATCTTTGTTGCATTGGCTTTTTTATACAAAACATTTCAATTTAACATAATCAAAACGTGTCATGAATTCTTTTCTTTTCCATAAACTCTTCCTTGCTCTCCCAAATTGCTTATAGTATCAGCCTTTATTCCTAAATCATGAACACATTTTGACTTTATTTTGGTATATGGTGTAAAATATTGGTCTATGCCCAGTTTCTGCCATACTAATTTCCAATTTTCCCAGCAGTTTTTGTGAAATAGTGAATTCTTAGCCCAGAAGCTGGATTCTTTGGGTTTATCTAAACCAAATAGTTTTTGATGGCCTACTATGTGCAAGGTAATGAATAAGGATGATAGTTCTCTCTTCACTGAAGGGCCCCATTTGGGGGATACTAGGCAGCTAAGGAGATACAACCCTGGGACTGGAGTGAGGAATATCTGAGTTCAAATGCAGCCTCAGACACTTACTAGCTCAGCAACACTGGGAAAATCACTTAACTTCAGTTTCTTCAACTAAGTGATGATAATAAAAGCACCTACCGGCCAAGGTTTCTGTGAGGATCAAATGAAATAATACTTGGAAAGTTCGGCCCAGTATTTGGCACATAGTAGGTTGTTGTGGCACGTAGTAGGTTGTTGTTGTTGATGATGATGATGCAGGTATACTTTCTGCATAAGGCTAGGCTAGAATGGATGGCTTTGAGGTCTCTTCCTAATTCTATAATCCTGTGATTATTGATAGAAAAAAAATCTCAAGGTATGGGTGTGAAGTGGACTGATTTTAGAGTCCATGGCCTTGGGTTCTAATTCTTGCTCCCTTGATTCCCAATTCTCTGACCTCATGTGAGTCATTTAACTTCCCTGGGTTAGTTTTCTGCCTGACAAAACAAATGGTTGGTAGTAGACAATCTGTCATGTCTGTTCCTGGTAGAAATCCTGGTCTCAATTGTATGTGTGTTCAAACTATTTCATATCTGCTCAGCTTTAAGAAAATCTCATCCATGAAGAGCCAGGCATGAGACAGAGAAACAATGGCCACTTTCTTGGTGTACAAAATGGCTCCTGTGAATTCCCTTAGATGCCAAGCTCTAGAATCCACTGAAGTGCTTGTGTATATGGGTCATTATATCTAGAGGGCTTAGAAAAGGCCATTCTAGTCTGATAACTGGGTCAATTAAAGGGAGGACTTTAAAATGCGGGTAGGAATGTTACTTTCTCATAGCACCTCCTGCCTTCTAAATTTCTCCCTGCCAGCATCCTTTCCTGACAAACCTCAGAGGTTAAGAGATATAATAAGCAAGTCTAGTGCCTGGGACAGTCACTCCAAAATATTTACTCTCAAACCAACTTTTTTTTTAAATTAAACTTTATGTCTGATTTTGCTTTCCCATCACAACCATTTCCAGCATAGCCTTATTGCAAACCCAGTGAGATCTCCCTCGGAGCAAGGACAGCCAACTGAGTGACCAAGTAGGACAGAGAATGCCATATTCTGCACCTGCAATAGACCACCCAACCCAGTAAAACAGGGAGGGACATTTCTTCATCTCCCCTCTTTGCTATGGCCAAGCCTGGGGGCTACAATAACAGAGTCTTAGGATTCCATTTTCATAATTTTACTTGGGTGCGTTGTTTTCTTGCTTCTGTTTACTTTGCTCTGGATCAGCTCATATAAGACTTCACAAGTTTGTCGGAATTCCTCTGTATTGGTTGATTCTTAGGATGCAGATGATATTCCATACTTATATGCCATGTTTTTTTTTTTTAATAGCCATACACCCAATTGATTAGTACCCACTTTTTATGTTTTTTTCTGCTAGAAACTATTTTGTGTTAAATATATAGACATGTATACATATATATATATATGTGTTTAACTCAGAATATTTTGTAATAGAAAAAACTTGAAAAAAGTGGGTGCTAATTGACATATATGTATATATACATACAGGTATGCATACTTACACATCCATATATAGTTAACGCAAACTATTTTTTGTTTTTTAGTCTCCTTGTGTTAAATACTCAACAATGGGATCTCTGGATCAAAGGGCTCTTTGTTTTTGATAGGGGTAGTCAAAGCAATTGGGGTTAAGTGACTTGCCCAAGGTCATGCCGCTAGTAAATGTGTCAAGTGCCTGAGGCCATATTTGAACTCAGGTCCTCCTGACTCCAGGGCCAGTGTGTGTCACCTAGCTGCCCTGTTCTTTTTTTCTTTTTAAAGAAATTCATTTGGGGTGAAGAAGACACTTGGGAAAGACCTTGTTTGTATTGAGGCTATCAGGTTCCCTCATAGGAGAGCGAACATGAAATGTCACCCAGCGTCAGGGAGACAGAGAACCCAGGACACAGGCCTCGTAAGTAGAGACCGCTTGAAAGGACAACTTGAAGCCACTGCTAAGGAGGTTGTGTCCCTTGCCTGGGGAAGGATTTGAGCAGAGCTCACTTGGGGTGGGGATGCTAGCAGAGGGGAGGAAAAAGCTGGATTGGTCAGTAGGACAACAAATAGGTTCCTGGTGTTTGGTTCTAGGTGATGGAGCACAAGGGCGTTTATCATCTTCTAAATTTAGGTGAAGGCCTCAGTTGTTTCACCCCAGTTATTGGTCTGGGATGAACCTTTAGCAGGGGAGGGATACACAGGAATCTCAGGTGCCTTTCCGTAGCAGTCCTTTATCCAATGAGCAGAATGGTTGCCCACAGTGCCAGAAGCCTAGTTTAGTTTCTTGGAATTGTGGAGGGCTTAGCTGGAACGAATATGAATATTCTGTGCAAACACCATGGTTTATGAAGACCTGGAGGTTAGTGGTGGCTTCTAACCTATAAGGAAACATCACGCAGCCTGGGAGAAGCAAAGGCTATTGATGGGATTACTTGATTCATTTCAAGTCAGTCCAACAAACCTTTATCAAGCACTAATTATATGTGAGTCATTGTGTTAGGCACAGAGGATAAAAAGAATATTGAAATAACATTTGACCTCAACTAACCTTATTTCTTTTATGGGGAAAAAATGGGCATACGTCATGTACACACATGAATATAATTCAAGGTCGGAAGTAATGGGTCAAAGGAGAGATAGGATAACATGGAAGAATGGAGAACACTAACTTCTGAGAAATCAAGGAAGGCTCCACAGAGGAGGGAACTCCTGGGCTAAGCCTTGAGGGAAGGACTCTGGGATGCTGAGATTTGTTTCTTGGAAGGCCATCACTCATGCATCAGCCTCTTCCTCTTCCACATGGCTTTTACCTGATTTCCCAGATCATCAGTACTTCCCCTATGTCTCCATCTGAAACCAATTTACTTTGTATTTATCTTATAAATCTCACGCCTATTTTTGCCTATTTGTGTCAATGTTGTTTTCCCCAGTAGAATGGGAGGTATGCAAAGTAGAGACTGTTTTGTTTTTATTCTTTGCGTCCTCAAGGCCTCACACAGTACCTGGCACATAGGGGGCACTTGATGTTTGTGGAATTGAATTGATACAGTTGCTTGTGGATAGGCAGTCCTGCACTTGGATCACTCAGTTCCTTGAAGATCTTAAAGCAATGCTTCCATTTTCCTTCAAGGACAACATTTAGAATAAGTAGTTCTCTGAGGGAAGAATCTGGATCAGGAAAATATTCATGAGGCCAATAATCAATTGTAGACAAAAGGGCAGTAGCAGCATCCAAACAGCTCTGACCCTACCAATTCTGTTGCCCAAATGGCACTTCCTATTCTATCCTGTAACAGTATCCCAAATAACGGCTTGGTCAGAGACCAAGACAAAGCCCAAGAATGTCACTGGAAGAGGAAAAGTTGATTTACTTTTGGCATTGCTACTCTAGGCTGCCCTATTAAATTGTAGCTTAGTTAAATTCATGAGTAAGAGAAGAACTTGCCCAGTTGGCCTCCTTTTTGAGTCAGGAAATCTTTCAGGAAAGGGATGCCCCATTTCTTTGAAGTCCAGAGGTCCTCTCTCTGAAGTTTTTCTGGCCATGATTCTTAACAAAGGTTTCCCTAGTCAGACCATGACTATTCCTATGATATCTGACCTTTGGTATCATGTGTGAACCCAGGAAAAGTCTGTAACTTCCCAGTATAAGTAACTTCCCAGTATGGGTAGCAGTCTTAGTAGGGAAATCAGAGAAAGTTGGGTCAGGTTTGCAGAGGTAAACTTACTTCCTTGGAGTCACATGGGGCCATCAGTCAGCTTCAGAGGAAGGATCTGAACCCTGATCTTCCTGGTTCCCAGACCAGTACTCTATCCACTACGATACTTAGCATCATGTTGAGGAATAAAACAAGAGGAAATTCCCCATTCATTTACATCATCTGGGGCTTAAGTGGCTTCATCCAGTAGCAACATTTTGGGCTTGTGGAGAAGAGCCCTGGTGATAGCTGGTCTTTGCTTGGCCCTCGGAGAGCAGGCAACCTTTCAGGCCAACTTGTGTGGCATATTTCTGTTATAGGAACATGCAAATAAAAAAAAGCAATGGCTGGTTATGTAAACAGGAATGAACCATCTAAACATTTCAACTGCTGCTCTTGACAATATCCATCCTAACAAGTTTAAGGTGTCTATTTTGAGGGTTTGTAGCAAAATGTTCATGAATTCAGTCATAAATATGATAACTGTGTGGAGAAGGCTACTCCAGCCCAGGAAAATGTCTTCAATGCCTACAAAGAAAAGATCTTCCATGCTATATTAGTAAGGAAGAATTATTGACTGGAAAATTCTCCTTGATGCACTTAACAAACACAGGCTTTTCTGTAATAAAATTACCTACTAGTAACAGGACAATGACATTTAGGAGGATCTCGGTTTATTATTACTTTTTCCTTTAGAAAGAAGCAAGAAATTATTGATTTTGCTTTCAACAAATCCCAGAGTCACACATCCCTTTTCTTGCTAGGGGATAGCTGTTGTCTAACCCTTTTGTATCATTCGTTTATTTATTCCTAAAGCATTTCTTGAGTACTGACTATGTGCTGTGTATGATGCTAGATACTGGGGATGCAAAGAAAAACCAAAACAGTCCCTACCCTCGAGGAGGTTCCAAACTACCGAGGGGATACAGTATGTACACAAAAGATGAAATTATAAACACATATAAAATAAATACAAAATACTTTCTGGGGACCATTTCAGATGTTGCCATTTCGGGTTAATGAAGTTGCTGCCTTCTCCCGCGCTTCCTTTCATTAAAAGATCATGGGATCAGAGATCTAGAGCTGAAATGAATCTTAGAGGCCATCTATCCTTTCCTTTTACAAATGAGGAAACTGAGGCCTAAGGAAACAAAGTGTGTGAAAGTTTGAGTATGAGTTCATCAGCATTATTGGAAGCAAGAAAACCTCAAAGCACTGTCCTAATAACAGGTTGGTAGTATATTCCCTACAAATGCATGGTATATTGAAAAGAAGGTGGAATTCAGTCAGAAGACTTGGGCTCCATCCCAGATCTACCACTTATTAATCATATGAATATGATCAAATCACATAAGTTTTTTGACCCTCAGTTTCCTAATATCTCAAATGGAGATAATCATACTTGTACCCCCTAATTTATAGGGTCATTGTGAAAAAATGTCTTGATAACTTATAAACATTTGCACTATTCTTATTCTCATCTTGAGGTACCAACAATAACACATCATTATGAGAACCATTTAAAATTGTAACCATGGGTACGACTAATGTCCTTCAAAAGTTAAAAGCCTTCTTCAACCTGATGACTTAATATAGGGAATGCCATGGGAAGAATCTTGGGAAGAGCTTTCAGTTCTAACAACGGCCCAGCAGCCCTTACGCCAGGGTTTCCCATTTTGATTTTATGTGGAGAGATTCTATTTGTTGGTATCATATGCATGCAGATTTTCTGCCTTAGAAAAATCATTTTCTGAGCTCATCATTCTACACATGAAATGACCCACATAGTTCTCCCCACTGTTCCTTATGTTAAATTTGGAATAGAAGGAGGTCAAGAAAAGCAGATCCAAGGTTTTATTCTTCCCTTACCCAACTCATTTTCAAATTTAAAGCCAAATGGAAATTTGTCAAGGCTGAGAGCCCAAAGAAGAGCACGTGAGATCTACCTTTAAGGCCTTGAAGTGATATCACAGGAGGGATTAGATTTGTTCTGCTTGGCTCCAGAGCTAAAAGCAATGGAAACTGTAAAAAGCTGCACTTAAATAAAAAAAATCTTGCTAATAAGTAGAACTTTTCATAAATGGTATGAATTAACCCAGGAAGAGGTAGTGGGTCCTACTCCATTCATGGAGCTCTTCCTGCCGAGGCTAGGGGACCACTGATTGGTATACTGTGGAACAAAAAGCTACTCGTGGTCTACAGGTGGACACCTTTGAGCCTTCCAGTTCTGACACTTTGTGCTAATCCCTTTGTAGCCCTTTCTTCCACTTGACCTTCAGTCTGGTTTAGTTTCTTCAAATTAGTTGAGTAGTGTTTAAGTTAGGTTAGAAATTGAGATTCTGAGCCTGATAAAGCAATGTTTGGTGATAGTTCTTAATCTCGATGATGAGAGAATTACAGTTATTGGGTTTGTATGAGAAGAATGAATTGGATTAGGACCCAGAAAATTTGGGGATCATAAAGTTGGTACCTGTGTGACCTTGGACAAGTCAGTTTAGTTCCATAGGCTTCAGTTTCTTCCACTGGAAAATTAGGAGGTGACAGTAGATGGCTTCATGAAGTCCCTTCCAGCACCACATCTGAGGCCCTATGATAATGGATTCTTCCCTTTGGAGGTCTTTAAAGATAAGCTTGGATAACCACTCACCACAGTTGCTACAACGGTAATTCTTAGTTCATGAATGGGTTGAACTAAAAAAACAAACCTTTGGCTTCCCTTCCAATTCTGAAATCCGGAACCAAGGACATTCTGATTCTAAGTCCAATGTTCACAAGCTCAGCGATCTAAAGCTGGAGGGGGGAGCTTGAGATATCATTTTACTCTAATGATTTCATTTTACAGATGTGGAGACTGATGTCCAAAGAGGCAAATGTATTTTCCCAGGGTTACATAAGTAGAAATGGCCAGTCTTCTACAATGCACTGGAATGTTTCCCAGCAAAGGAACAGAGGTAAGGAAACCACAGTACCCAACATTAGCAAGAAAAAGTTAAAGAAATCTGCACATTTTACCTTAAAGCTAATGCCCAGCCCCTCACTGTAGGTGTCAGGACTTCATGATCTTCTTCAAACACCCGCACAAGGCTCTGAGTGTTCAACCATCTGGTCTTCCCTTGGTACCTCAGCAGTCTGAGGTTGCAGGCCTATTCTCCTCTTGAGGAGGCTTTTGATGAAAGTGAGGATGTCATGGGTGACTTCTTTAATCTTTTTCAGTGGGACATATGGGTGTCATCTCCATAGGCAATGTTCTCAGCAATGCTGCAGCAAGAGAACACAGGTTCTTGGGAGACAAGGACAGTTTGGGAGTAGAGTCACTGTGTGTTCAACTCTGGTGCGTCTCTGCTATTGGATGGCAGGTGAGAGGAGAATGACAAATGGAACAATGAAATCAGGTAGCTCTATTGGGTTAAATTCATGGTTGTTCTTTCACAGGTCCACTCATGGATCATGTCGAGAAGGGAGAGGGATTCAAACATCTTCATCGTCCAACAATACTCAAAGAAATTTTAACTAAATGTCCGTGGACATGACCACTTACATGTGCAAGTGAATAATGAGCTAATGCCTTCTAGAGTGTGCAAGTGACTCCAGGTTCTCACAGGCTATCTTGGAAGAAGTTTGGACCAGGTAAGTCCAATTGAGCACCTAGAGATAGCTCAGTGGTGCTGTGGACAGAACACTGGATCTGGAATCAGCAAGACCCGAGTTCAAATACAGACATTATCTAGGTGGTCCTGGGCAAGTCACTTAATCTCGGCTTCTTTCCCTCATTTATGAAATGAGGATAATGATAGTACCTTCCACACTCAGGGTTTTTGAGGTTAAAATAAGAATACTTGTAAAGAGCTCTGAAAGCCTCAAAATAAATGCTAGTTTTAAAAAACCTGACCTGTAAAGACTTTGGTATGAAGCCAGTGATGTTCTGTGGGGATAATATCCAAGGGTCATCTTAGCTTAGTTAGGAGGGTTTATCATCATAATGCGGGTCACTGGTGAGGTTGTCCACAACAACTTAGAAAGGCTGTCTACTAAGACAACTAGTAATTTCTGTTTTTGTTAGTGGGTGGGAATTGGGGGTGAGGTGGACTGACATTCATGAAACCATGAATCTTTTGAAATATAGGAGTGGAGAAATTGATAACACTTAAGTGCCTAAATACTAACCCCCAAGGGGCTGTAGAGCTGGTGGGCTAGCCTTCAACTTTAGAGGGGTCCCCTCTCTTCTATTAGAACTTCTTCAAAAGAACCCAGGGTCCCATGAATACTGTAGTGATTCAACAAAGATGGGCTTTAGCTATGGATGGACTTGTATACGCTGACATATAAATACTTCCTGAGATTTTTAGGAACCACCACAAATTCCAGAGAATTATCTTGAATTGGGAACAAAGCCTTTGTTTTCTATATTGAAATCAAATTTGGAAAAAAATGACTAACTATCCTCTGCCACTGTCAGTTAAATTCCCACCCTATGTGAAGCTGGATCACTCTCAGGCATTCAATCAATGAACACTTATCAAGTGCCTACTCTGTGCTAAGCAGGGGATATAAAAAGGGGCAAAAGACAGTCCTTGCCCTCAAGGGAATCACAGTCTAATGGGGGAGACAACATGCAAACACATACATACAAACAAGTTATATACTGGATAAATCGGAAATAATTAACAGAGGGAATGCACTAGAATTAAGAGGGGGTGGGAGAGGCTTCCTGTAGGAGGTAGGATTTTAGTTGTGACTTATAGGAAGCCAGGGAAGGTCAGTAGTTAGAGCAGAGGAGGGAATGTTCCGGGGATGGAGGCAGTCAGAGAAAATGCCAGGAGCCAAGAGATGAGAGAGTCTGTTCTTGGAACTGCCAGAAGGCCAATGTCATTGGATGCCCTATAGGGAAATAAGGTGTAAGAAGACCAGAAAGGTGAAAGGAGTCAGGTTACGAAGGCCTTCGAATGCCAAAAAAGCATTTTGTATTTAAGCTTGGAGATGATGAGGAGTCAGTGGAGTTTATAAACAAAATAAAGTATGATCACACGAGAAGCCATTGTGTAATAACAATGTTTGCAGTTTGCAGATGGCCAGACAGAACACCTGCAGATCTGGCCCAGGAACCATCGGCCTTGAGGCTTCAGGCAGTTGGCTACGTGGCTTGCCATAGTGAGCCAGAGCACAAGATTTTGGAGTCCGGATTTTCTGAGTTTGCATCCTGACCCAGCTGCTTTCTAACTCTGCCTGAGTCAAAGATCAAATGAAACTGACGTGTAAAATGCCTTCGTGAACCTTAGAGTGCCACATAAACGTGACCAAACGCAAGCAGCTCCATTTTTAGTGTTTGCAAAGTGCTTTGCATATGTTGTCTTATTTGATTCTCATAACAGTCCTGTGAGGTAATTACTATTATTTTCCCCATCTTACAAATGAGGAAACTGAGGCTGAGAGGGTAAGTGACTTGCCCAGGCTTACACAGCTAGGAAGTATTTGAGGTAGAATTCAAACTGAGATCTTTCAGTCTCCAAGTCCTCCCCTCTCTCTGTACACTTCAGTTAATGTTATTATTACCTTGAGAAAAAAGATCATTTGCATCTTTTTTTTTAAATCATCATAGTCAAATGCCTTCAAGCTGTTTATTTTTTTCCAAATGTGCATTTATTTACAATGTTGTAATTGTGGTATAAAATTATTCTCCTGGTTCTATTATCTTCACTGTGAATCTATCACTACCATCATCTCTTATAGCTCAAAAAATATTTCATTACACTCATATACTATAATTAGTTCACTTACTGATGAACTAATTTCTAGTTCTTTGCTACAGTGGTACAAAAGTACCACTATTAATATTTTTAAACATATGGGTGCACTTCATCTTTCTTTTAACTCTTTGGTATATATTCTTAGTAGTGATATCTTTTTTATATTTAATTTATTTAATATATTTAGTTTTCAGCATTGATTTTCACAAGAGTTTGAATTACAAATTTTCTCCCCATTTCTACCCTCCCACCCACTCCAAGATGGCATATATTCTGGTTGCCCCATTCCCCAGTCAGCCCTCCCATCTCTGTCACCCCACTCCCCTGCCATCCCCCTTTCCCTTCTTCTCTTGTAGGGCAAGATAAATTTCTATGCCCCATTGCCTGTGTATCTTATTTCCTAGTTGCATGCAAAAATTTTTTTTTCTGTTATTTTTGAACGTCTGTTTTTAAAACTTTGAGTTCCAAATTCTCTCCCCCCTTCCCTCCCTGCTCACCCTTCCTAAGAAGGCAAGCAATTCAACATAGGCCAAATGGGTATCATTATGTAAAACCCTTCCACAATACTCATGTTGTGAAAGATTAACTATGTTTTGCTCCTTCCTAACCTATCCCCCTTTGTTGAATTTTCTCCCTTGACCCTGTCCTTTTTTGAAAGTGTTTGTTTTTGATTGCCTCCTCCCCCTGTCTGCCCTACCTGCTATCATTTCCCCTTTTTTGTCTTCTTCCTCTTTCTTTTCTGTGGGGTAAGATACCCAATTGAGTGTGTACGGTATTCCCTCCTCAGGTCAAATCCGATGAGAGCAAGATTTACTCATTCCTCCTTACCTGCCTCCTCTTCCCTTCCTAGAGAACTGCTTTTTCTTGCCACTTTTACGCGAGATAATTTACCCCATTCTATCTCTCCCTTTCTCCCTCTCTCAATATATTCCTCTCTTATCCCTTAATTTGATTTTATTTTTTTAGATATCACCCCTTCATATTCAACTCTCCCTGTGTCCTCTGTCTATATATAAATATATGTATATATATATACACATATATATCTACAAACATACATACATACATAGACACACACATATGTATATATATATGCATACACACATATATATACATTTTCCTTTCAGCTACTATGATACTGAGGTCTCTTGAATCATACACATCATCTTTCCACAAAGGAATGTAAACAAAACAGGAAACTGATGGAAATTGAATCACTGTTCATTTTCTTCTGCGTACCTCAAGTCAGAGGCAAAATTCTAATTCTTAGAAATTGTTATAAGCATGTTGGTTGGCATTTCTCTTCTTGGATTGGGCCCAAATGGTAATTAGTATGATGGGCTCATGGTCGGATTTGTAGATGTGGATAGCTTACACCCAACAAATAATTTAAAATCCAATACAATCCATCAAGTATTTATTAAGCACCTACTACGCGCCAGGTGCTGTGCTAGGTGCTGGGGATACAGAGGTTCTATTCAACTGGGGAACTATAGCCTGGAAACAGATAAGTAGGTAAATGATAGCTTGGGCAGCTAGGGAGATCAGAGAAGGCCTCTTGTGGGAACTGGCCCTCCAAGGAAAGTAGAGATTCCAAGAGACAGAGGTGAGGAAGACAGCATGGTGGCTAGGGCTCTGAACTTGGAGTCTGGAAGACCTGACTTGAGTCCTGCCTCTGCATTAACTAGCTGTGTGAATCTGAATAAGTACTTCACAGAGGTGAAGTTTCATTCTCTGTAGTTTCCTTTTTTTGTGAAATGGAGATGATAACATCTGCACTGCCAACCACACAGGGTTGTTGTAGAGAATGTCTTTAATCCTTAAATTGGTATAGAAACAAGAGCTAACAAGATTATAAACTTAGGGTGAAATCTCTAATCACATTTAACAGTTTAACCTGAAATGTCCTCCTGTCGTAAGAAGAAAAACCTACATTGTTCCACATGGGGCCAATGTTCTCTTGGTTCTTGTCTTTGGTCCTGAAGAGGACCAAAGTGGCATCGCTATGTTGGAGTCAAAGTGCAGTGCCTTTGACTGTGGCTGATCAGACCAATAGGAGCTCAGAAGGTTCTACCACAGGTTGAGCACAGTGTTCTCTTACAACCCCAAAGAAGTGCTGACCAGCTGATTTTATCTCCCCCACACTCGTTACATTTCTACTCAAGGAGTCTCTGAGCTGGAAAAAAAGCTCAGTGATAGCCCCCGAAGGATCATCACATCTGAACAGGCTGGATAAATGAAGGATACTCTTTGTAACTTTACATTTAATTCAAGTGTATCCTATGGAAGAAAGCAATTGCAGAAAATATGGTGGTTTACTTAAAGAATCCTAAATACTCAACTAAAAATTCATTGAAACAATAACTTCAGTAAAGTTGCAGAATATAAAATAAATACGCGCAAATCATCAGCAATTCTGTATTGTACTCACAAAACCCAGTAGGAAGAGAAAGAGAAACTCGTTCTAGAAACTCTAGAAATAACTAGAGACTGTATAGGGTGTTTAAGAGTTTACCTGATAAGAGATACATAGGAACTATATGAATATAATTACAAATCACTCTCTATAGAAATAACGAGGGACCTAAATAATTAGAGATACAAGAATTGTTCATGGATAGGCTAAGCTTACAATAAAAATGACAATACTATGGAAATTAATTTACTTAATCAGTGCCATATCCATCTTACTGCCAAAGGATTAATGATAATTTGCTTAGAAGAACAAAAAATCAGGAATCTTGTGGCAAATGAAAGGAAAAAGTAGGAAGGAAGAGGGCTCAGGAAAAGCTTGTTGTATTTCATAAATCAAAAATGAAGTTTAAAAAGATGATTTGGCACTGATTTTTTAAAAAAAAATGGGCTGTTCAGTTGGACAGATCAGGCAAATGACATACAGAAGCAAATGAATCTAGTGGCCTAGGGTTGGATAAACCCAAAGTCTCCATCTATTCACACAAGGAATCACTATTTAACAAAAAGTGGTGGCAATTCAGGAAAGCCAGCTGTAAGAAGGTAGATTTAGACTAGTATCTCACACCATATAACAAAGTAAGTTCTAGATGGATACTCAGCTTAGATATAAAAGGTCAGAACATATAAATTAGAGGAGCAAGAAAGAAAGTTCCTATCAGATTTGTGGATAGAAGAGGTCATGACTAAAAAAAATATTGAAAAGATCATAGGAGGTTAAATGGATAATTTTGTTTATATCAAATTAAAAATATTTTGCATGGACAAAACCAGGACAGCTGAGCCTCAGAAGAAAATAGTTAACTGGGCAAACATTTTCTGCAGCAAGTTTCTCTGATAAAGGTCTCATTTCCAAGATATGTAAGGAATTGTTTCAAATTTAAAAGGATAAGAGCTATTCCCCAGTTGAGAAATGGACATTTTTCAAAGGAAGAAATCCAAGATAACAACGGTTATATAAAACAAATTGAATCCTTAATAATAAGAGAAATGCAAATTTAGGTTATAGCTTACAGCCATGATATTACCATAGATGACAAGAAGGAAAATAAGAACTGTTGGAGGAACTATAGGAAAATGGATGAAGTGATTGGTAGTATTAATGGAACTATAAATTGGTTCAGACATTCTGGGGAGCAGAAGCCCCCAAAGTCATGAAACTTTGACCCACTGATACCACTAATAACTAGGCCAATAGCCTCTTAATAACTAAAAGCCTATTAATATAAATAACTAATAACCTAGTAATAATTCCAAGAGACTAAAGAGGAAAAAGACCCATGATTACAAACATAGTTATTAGGAATAAGCAGTGCAAATTCAAATAATATGACCGCTCCATGAGACTCATCATTGCACTAATTGGGACCTAGCTATATAGTAACTTTTTGTGTAATAGCAAAGAACTAGGAATCCAGGGGATGTTCCTTAATCGTATTACATGACATAAGAGAACACTGTTGTGCTGTAAGAAATGAATGAAGAGATGATTTCAGAGAAATGTGGGAAGAATTGAATGAACTGGTATAGAGTAAAGTGAGTAAAGTCAGGAGAATAATTTATATAATTACAAGAACATTGTAAAGATGAACAATTTTGAAAGACCTCGGACCTGTGATCAATGCAACGGTCAGCTGTCATTTGAGAACTGATGATGAAGTCTGCTACACATTTCTTTGTTTTTTCTGCTACACATTTCTTGACTGAGAGATAATAGACTTCAGAAGCAGAGTGAGACACATTTTTGGATGTGGCTAATGCGGGAATTTATTTTGCTTGGTTGTGGATATTTGTTACAGGGATTTTCTTTTTCTTTTCAGAACAATTTTGGGGGAGAAGGTGATGACAAGGATTAAAAATAAGTACTTGTTAATTTAAAAAGTAAAATTTTAAAAATTAAAAAAGTAAAAAGAAATTAGATTATCTAAGATCTTTAAAATATGAATTCAATATTAAGTAGGAAAAACACCTTTTTCAAGCCTCATCACCTAAGGGTTTAAAATGGAAACACATTTCTTCAGGATCCCACCCTCTCTAATGAGTCTAACAAGGACCCTCTCTACAAATGGTCATCCATAGCTTAATATGAGATACCTTAGATCAGGGCTGTTCAAGGCTATTATCTTAGGGCTGCATTAAAATAAAATAATTATTTGAGGGCCTTACCCAGAATAAAAAATACAGTACACTAATAGAAAGTGGGAGAATGCGCATCATCAATACGACAAGTGAAGGCATGAAATGCGAGAGCAAACACAAAACAACGAAGTGACAACGCAACAGTATAAAGATAGATGCATAATGACTGGTCTGCATCATATAGACAGAACGTATCCCACAGATCGATTGAAAATTCTGTGTGATATGTTCCATCCATAATACTGCTTAAAAACACCAAAGAAAATTAACATCAACGAGATTATTTATTAGTGATGGAATTAAAAAATCTAATACTCATTCCATGCAAATTATTACTTTATTTTTTTCTCTAGTGAAAATTAAAACCCACAAGTGGGCCACATAAAATTGCACTGCAGGCCGCATGACCCAAGGGTCATATTTTGGACAGCCCTGCCTTAGATCATGACATCATAGCCTGAGAGCTACCAGGCTCCTCAGAGATCATCTAGTCCAAATCTCTCACATTACAAATGAGAAAACAGATTATTTCGCCCAAACAGGCCAAATAATTTACTCAAAAAGATCATATAGGGAGAAAGTGGCAAAGGTAGGATTTGAACCCAGTTCCTCTCATTACAGAGTGAATCAGTGTCTCTTCCAGGTTTGGTTTTAAATGCTGACAGCATCTTTTGGGGACACTTCTTTACTTAGGATGCTTCTCAAATTTTAAGTATTCTCTGTTAAATTTGATTGGGTCTCTTTCATTCCTCCTTGTGGCTGTAGAAGCCTTCCTCTCCCATGACCTCTTTTGAGAGTAGACTCTTGGAGTCAGAACTCATTCCTCCTGTGTCTCCTCAGATATCAACCCACATCATTGTCCAAGAGTGTCATTTTTCTAGTGTGTGGCACATGATAGTTGCTTAATAAGTCCTCATTGACTGCTTAAGGCTCTATTAAATCCAGTCGAGCTGACAAGTTTTCTAGGGAGCGCCAACATTCATTAACTCACACCCTTAGAACTTTAGGCAAGGAAACACACTAAAAGCTTATTTCTCACTTATATGAAGATGAGGCATGAGGGGGCAGAACCTTTTCTCCTCAGGTGAACACGAAAAGTGCCTCCTATTCATCTCCAGAAATAAATACCCCTTTGTATGTGCCTCTGCATTTTTGTACCAGCATAAACACGAGGTGGTACAAGGCTGGGATCAAATAACCTCTTCATCTTACACTCCTCTAGTGAGAAGTGGTGTATACACAACACTTGTAATAAACAAGGATTTAAAATGGGGGCTGTGCTCACCTACTTCTTTCCTTCTTGGTTGCAGCTGTCAACTATTGGTTTCTTTTTGGGCAGAACAAGGAGATGTACAGCTCCAGACTCGGTGTTTGAATACTTGGGAGCCAAAGCAAGAGTCTCTCCCAGGACCAGGACCCCACAAGTAATGGGGGTGGAAATACTGTCAGGAAAAAAAGTATCTTCAATTACTTTACAGCTTAGTTTGATTAGAAACCACATTTGTTAGGAAATAAGGACAGAATGATAACAATACACCTTTCGATACTGTCTTAAAGGTTTACTGTTCAAGCATTTTTTTAGCCTGGTTTTGTGGTCATTGTGCTGCCCTTGGAGTCAGGAAGGCTTGGCTTCAAACATGACTTCTGACCCCTCTTTGATATTTCCACCAGGGGAAGTTGCTTAACCATCCTTTGCCTCAGGTACCAAAGTCAGGATAATGACACTCCTGTTGCCCATGTCACAGGGGGATTGTGAAGCTCAGGTAAGATAATCCCTAGGTGTCACCCCCTCCAGGGCTGCTGCTCCAACTCTCACTCATACTGGTGAGCTGAGGCTCCAGATGGTAGCTTGATCACTACTCTCTGAAGGGCAATGCTGAGGATCACTGGGGTTTTAGTATTGCTGCTTAAGAGCCTTCCGCTGGTGTGGTTCCCACTGATCATCAACAAGTCTTAATTTGCTTTTACAGAGGGTATTTATTAAGCAGGCAGAGCAAGGACGATTGTTTCAAAGACAATTCCACCAAACTATGGTGCACACACAAGGTTCCGGGGAGAGCGGGCTCAAAATTGAAATGAAATCGAGAGTGAGGCTCACACGTAGGATGTTGTTGTTTATCCTTCATTTTCGAAGAGGATCAATGACATCGCAAGTCACGTCTTGACTTGAATTGGATCTAGGTCAGGCAGAGGTGCACAGTCATCAGCCTCACTCTCTCTTCCAGAGTCATCGAAGTCTAGTGTCAAGACAAAAGTCAAGACAACTAGTGATGGCCTGAGATGCAGCGGACGAACTTGGCGCCTTCAATGTCTGACCAAGCTCTAAGTTCTCCACGGCACCTATTGCAGCCACAATAATTCTCATCCTCTCATTCCACAAGAGAAAGCATGGTGGAATGGGTGGATGAGAACATGTAGGATATGCACACGGCAAAAGGATAAATTATAGTTTTTGATTGTTGAAAATTGTTCCCCCACCGTCCTCATGATACTGTCTTTAGGTGTAGCTTCCTGTTGGGATCTGAAGGTTAGTGCCTTTGTAGAATCCTGAAGATTGCTTTCATGTGTGTGTGTGTGTGTGTGTGTGTGTGTGTGTATGTGTGTGTGTGTGTGTGTGTGTATGTGTGTGTATGTGTGTGTATGTGTGTGTATGTGTGTGTATGTGTGTGTCTGTATCTGTTCCTGACATAGGCCCCATCCATTGATGTTTCTTGGATGCTGCTTCTAGTTCTAATAAATACTCCTGATCTCTGTGGGACCTCCACATCTCCCAGGCTTTTGAAGTTCACATGGTTGTATTATGATCAGTTTCATCTCTGAATGCTCAGTGGCTGTTTCAAGAGGGACTTTCTGTTTGCCCTCAGCAAGCCTTTCACTATTCCCATATAGTGCATTTTTTCCTACTAGTCCAGTATCTGGCAACATGGTCAATGGGGATGGAGAAGAAAGGAATGAAGGAGGACTCCCTCTCTTACCCTCCTAAGAGTGATTTCCTCCCAGGGGAACAAAATCCTAAGTGTGAAATCTTCTTGCACTCAACTGATGGGCTTTAAACAGCAGGCTGGTTTTCATACATAGTCCAAGTGTGTCACCTCATGCTTCCAGTCCCAGGTTGCTTCCTGAATGACATCATGTGCCCTGATCCAATGATCAGGGCACCTTTCCCCTCTCAAGTTGAAGGACATTTTTGATTGATCGATTCATTTGAGCTGTTTGAACTATCTGTAATTAATTGGGGAAGGACTGGACCCCCATCCTTGACATTTATAAACTGCTGTGCAAAATTAAAAAAAAAATTTTTGACAGACTCAGATTTCATTAGCATTTGGAATTCTCAGGTGAGAAAACTACCTTTCCCAATGCAGATCGGCACTCATATTTGCATCTTAGGTTATGGAAACTTGACTGGGCAACTAAGAGGTTAAGTGACTTGCCCAGGGTCACACAGCCAGGATGCGTCAGAGGTGGGAATCAACCTTAATTCAGCCCCTCCCCCAACTTCCTCTGTTCTATATAATATCACTTGCTTCATTCACAGAAGCCATAGGTTGTGCAAGTATCAGTGCCTCTGTTTACAGGTGGAGAAACTGAGGCCCAGAGTATGACTGCTTAGGGTATAGCCACCGTTAAGCCTAGATCTCTTTTCATTACTTCAGGTTATCTCTCTTAAGCAAATCTGCAATATTTCTGTCCTCAAGGTCCACAATAGCTCTTCCCAAAGAATCTGGCAGCATAAGGGCTCTGAAAAGCTTTATGGATATTATTTCATTTGCTCCTCATAAGAACCTGGAGAGGTAGGTACTATTAGCAGCCTTTGATTGCAGGTGGAGAAATGGAAGCTCCGAGTGGGGGATGACAGGCCCGGGGACTCCAAGCTGCTGAGGGTTGGAACTTATTCCTAACTCCAGATTGAATCTTCCAAGGAGAGTCAGGGACTTTGATTTCCCAAGTCAAAATGATGAAGGCAAAAGTCTTCAATCAGAGCATCTCTCATGGCCATGGGAGTGGGGGGATGGGAGCATGAATTCTTCTGACACTTACTCGTGACCATAATGACTTTGGCAAATCATCGGATCTTCCTATACCTCAATATTCCCTGCTGTAAAATGGGCTATGACAGAACAGCTTGTTCCTGAGGTCCCTTCCGTTTCCAGATTCATGCTCCTATCAGCTCGTAATGAACCACCTCCAGTTCCAAGTCGGATAATGCAACAAGTGTTTATGGAGTACCAGGTGCTATGCTACATGAGAGGGGTACAAAACCCAACCCAGTCTTTTTCCTCAAGAAGTCGCCTTCTACCATAAGGGACATACATGTCCTCAAGTGGGTTAACATGAGATACTCTACCAACCTCCAATCACACTGATTCACTAGTACTCAGACCTGGCTTCGCCATCTCCCCTCTTGCTGCTGCTCCAAGTGGGCAGGGTGGTCTCCTATTGACTGACATCATCTGAATGGTGTGATTATAAATGCATTTCAGTTAGTCAATCCTACTTAATTCGTCTTTCCTACAGAGGGAGAGCTGGTACACAACATTTCTCTCTCTCTTCCACCAATACATACAAAATTCAGAGGAAAGAGGGCTCTGGTCCCCTGATAGAAAGGTGAGTCATAACTCTTGTTTGTTGGAAATCCTTTTTCCCCTTTGGGGTGTACTTGCGAAGTTCCCTTTGAATGTGATACAGTTTTTGCTTTTGGCTCCTACAGAGCCTTGAAGTATCTTTCCCTTCCTGTGTCCACAGTCTATCACTGCCCTCAGTCATCTGGAGGACGCTCTTGGATGCTGCAGATGGAAAGGCCAAAGTCCTCTGGATCTAACAAAATTTACAAGGTCCTTCCCTGACCAAGTGGAGTGGGGGAGGGGGAGGAACCAGAAGCTCCGCTCTGCATTCCCCAAGCGATTTCCTTCTGAGGCCTTGGCTAGGATAACGCTGACCTCTGAGCCACCAGCGGTTCAAATGTCTGAGTTCCAAATTGGTTTGCTACCTTGAACACGATCTATATGGACAAACCTCCTCAACCAATATGAAAATACTGCCTGTGTAACAACCCCCTCCCCTACTGCAGCTAGTGCTTTTTCAGGACTAATCCAAACCAGATCAAGGACTTTTCACAGCTGGTCTAAAACCTTTGATTCATTGATTCAGTAGAGGTGTCCAGGTCCTGTCCATACTTAGTTCACATACCTGTTTTGTTGATTGACTCAGTGGAGGTTTTGATAAAGGCATCGCCTCCAGGGGTTGGGTTGTAAGGTTGAATGGTTGACTCAATGACTCCTCTTCCTCCCATATACAAAGTAAATTCAGAGTAATTTGGGGGAGGAAGGGAGGGTACTAACAGCTGGGTATCAGGCTAGGCATCTTGTCAGAGGTGACCTTGGAGCTGGGCTCTGAGGTCCCTTCCATCTCACTAAGCCCTCTTGTGTTAATAGTTCTTTGTTATCAGTTGGGCAGTTAGATGTGCTCCAACATAGCCTTGGAAAATGGGGTGATCTCCTTAATTTTCTTTCCAGTTAGGGATCCAGCTGGAAGCCCTTGTTTGGGAGTCCTCCAGGCACTGTGCTCACCTCCCCTTTGTATTTGTTTGTTTTCTGGGAGATCTGACAGGGAGTCACCTGACTGTTGAGGGAGCTGCCTGGAAGGCTCCCATCAGGGGAGGGGGCCTCTTAGTGCTTGACGAGCAATTGCAAGGAGCACAGCTGGATCTGGAAGGGGGGCGGGTGGACCCTGATTGGTTATCTGAAGGATGAGCTGTACCCTTGAAAGAGAATGGGCGCTCTGTGATCTTTTCATGTCCTCAAAATAGCATCTTCCTCACCAGGAGGGAAACAGGCCTTGGCTGGCATTGGAAGAATCATGGGAGGCCTTTGATCCCTGTAGGCTGATCCTAGATTGGGATCTGAGGTTCATTACATGTTAATAATGAACAGGAAGCTATTCACAACAAGCCTCTGTACCCAGCACACCACAAGGCAAGAGGGAGTGTTTTCTCCTCATTTGATTTCTTACTCCAGGCAGGAAGAAACTATCTTTCTGGAAAGATTGCATCTCAGAGAGGGAAGCCCAAGGGCTGCCTGGCAAGTTGAGCTGGCCAAGTCAAGGGACAATATTTGAGCATGGGACAATAAAAGTCCATGGCCCAGGACAGCTTCTTGTGAACTGTGCTGGATCAGAGCAAGGCAAACAGGCCTGCGTGCTTGGCTCACCCTGACCAGGAGTTTAATGGGAGGAATGCCCATGGATTCTGGGCTGAGCCCTGCACCCTGGTTCCTGAACCCTGTTTGTTCTTTTCAAGTCAAACATATTTAACAGCAAACTAAACATTCAGATCTGGTTTGGGGACTTCTGACAATCTAGTAATAGCCAGAAAATAGGGAAGAAAGAAAGAAAGAAAGAGAGAGAGAGAAAGAAAGAAAGAAAGAAAGAAAGAAAGAAAGAAAGAAGAGAAAGGAAAGAAGGAAGGAAGAGAAGGAGGGAGAAAGGAAGGGAAACAGGAAGGAAGGAAAGAAGAAAGGAAGGGAGGAAGGGAAGAAGGGTGAGAACCTCACAAGCTCAAAAGAGCTTCAGTTTATGACACATCAGGCACACCAAGTAAATGTAACTAAAGAAATTTTTAACCCACCAATTGGCAAGCATTTCTCAAGGACCTTTTCCATGGCAGGCACCGCCCCTGTGCTCTCAGTGCTGATCATATAACCAGAGCACTGATGGGACAGAGTGGACATGACTCTTCTTTTAGAGTCAGGAAGACCTGAGTTCATATTCTGCCCCTTCCACTTACCATCTCCTTTGCTTTGGGTGAGTCTCTCAGCTTTTTGGGCCTCAGTTTTCTCATCTGTAAAATGAAGGGGTTGGATTAAATGAGCACTGAGCTGCCTTCTAGCTTTAAATCATTGGGGATCCCATGATTAAATTCACACACATCTGGAGGGGACTTGTTATCCTATCTCCTTAGGAAAAAGAAATGATCTGTAAAATTTCATGGCTATGAATACAATAAGAACAATGACAACATTACATCAGAGCCTCCAAATTCGGCTGAGGGTCTCTGGATCTGATCTTAGGACAAATGCTGCCTCATAGCCCAAGGTAGACTTAATAATATTTTCACACTTTTCAGAGATGGGAAGTCAAAAATTTGAGGACAAAGATTTTGCTTCCAGGATAATAAAGAAAGATATTTTAAGGTCTCGAATTCTAGAGAGCAAGTTTTCACCCAAGTATTTTCTAAACATGACGAGCTATGTGATTCAGGAAGACTTTTTAGTCTATCATCCTGCCTCGCACCTATTTTAGTAGAGTGGATCTGTGGGCTGGCCCTCTAGGACCCCTGACAAATTTCTAACACTTTTAGCAGCAGACCAGGAGCCCCTCTGCATTAGGGGAAGCAATTCCCACCCTCAGGAGTTCACAGCACATATGAAATGAGAGTACTGGGTTCTTCCTCCTCTCCCGTGGATAGCTCCCCAATAAAACAAACTCATCATTTGTGGTTTTTAAATTGGAAAAATGCATGAGGCCCCATGATGGTACAGGCCATGTCAGCCCCCAGCTGGACATCTGCAATGGCCTGCTGCTTGGTCTCCCTGACTCTAGTCTCTCTTGATTCCAATCAGTCTTTGACTCAGTGGCCAAAGTGATCTTCCTAAAGTACCTCGAGGTCTGGCCATGTCAGCCCCCTAGTCAATAAACTCCTCTGGCTCCCTATTACCTTCAGAATCAAATGTTGTATCCTCAAGCTTTCAAAGCCCTTCACAACGTGCGCTCTCTGCCTTCTCCCTTCTCACTCACCTCCATGTGCTCTGCAGTGACACTGGCCTCCTTCTGTTCCATGCACACGTCATCTCCAGATTCTGGGCATTTTCACTCTCTGTTCTTCATGCCCTTACCCCTCTCCCTGCTTATCTCTGCTTCCTGGCTTTCTTCACATCGTAGCTAAGTTCCCATTTTCGGCAAGAAGGCTGCCCCAGTTCTCTTCCACCTTAGTACCTTCTCAGTGTCGATTGGCCCCATTTGATCCTATCTAGAGCTTGTAAGCAAACCTGTTTCCATATTTTCTCCCTTGTGAGACTATAAGCTTCCTGAAGGCAGGGTTATCTTTTGCTTCCTTGATATCCTCAGTACTAGCACAGTGCCTGGCTCATAGTAAGGAGGCACTTAATAAATGCTTGTATTCAATAAAAGCTATGCGTTTGCCGAACATTCCAAAACATTTCATATTTATCATAAGAGGGAGAACATTTTGTCTCCCGGGCCATCCATTATCAGGTATTAAGTTTCTAGGGGACCTTTCCAGGTCCATGGCAGTAAGGAGGGGAAAGCAGAGGTGGAGTTAGAGTTAGAGATGCAGCCGATGGAGATCAGGTGGGAAGGGACCAACGTGGCCATCCGTCCTCTCCCTCTAACTTTCTCATAACTGGTTCAGTCCCACTGATATGATGACAGCTGGCCACTAGGGGGCAGACTAATCACTGCTCTGGCCGAGAGGTGGGGAAAATTCCCGCAACCCTTCTTGGAGCTAAGGTAACATTGGACTCCTTTCAAAAAACGAACTTTCAGCAGAAAAGTAAGAGGAAACATAACACACCCTCTGGCAGGAGCATATAATCAAAGGAAATAGAATATAAAGTGCTTTGCCAACTTTAAAGCATTCTATAAATACTAACTGCCGGTAGTGGTGGTGGTAGTAGTAGTAGTGACGATAGTGGTGATGGTGGTGGTGGTGGTAGTAGTAGTAGTAGTAGTAGTAGTAGTAGTAGTAGTAATCATAGCTTGTTGGAGTTGGAAATAATCTTAGAGATCATCTCTTATCCACTGGCCTCATTTGACAGATGAGGAAAGTGAAGTCTAGAGAAGTCAAATGAATAGTCTGAGGTCACACAGACAGTTCGAAGCATAGCAGGGACCGGAAGCAAGGGCCGCTTTAATACCTAACCAAAGATTTCCTTGGAAGAGACAGTTTCTCAGGGTGTTCTGGGTTGACCTTGTTTGCCTCACAAATTCAGACCTTCTGTGGTTCCTTCTTCCCATGATTCCCCAGCCAGGAGGACAATAGTCTGTTAATGGGTTAATAGGCCACCTTTGGCTGAAGAAGGAAATTGTGGAACTGCCAAAGGTATAGATTAGCATATCAGAGTAGACCTCAGACATCCTGGTGCCTCATCTGCAAGCCTCAGGATCAGAGATTTAGAGCTGAAAGGGGCCTTAGAGGTCATCTGGTCCAACCCATTCATTTTGCCAGTGAGGAAGCTGAAGCCCTGAAATATTTCAGAGACTTGCCCCCAGTAGCAGGAGACAGAGAGTCAGAGTTGAACCTATGTCACTGGATTGGTTCTCTTCTCTTCTCTTCTCTTCTCTTCTCTTCTCTTCTCTTCTCTTCTCTTCTCTTCTCTTCTCTTCTCTTCTCTTCTCTTCTCTTCTCTTCTCTTCTCTTCTCTTCTCTTCTCTTCTCTTCTCTTCTCTTCTCTTCCCTTCCCTTCCCTTCCCTTCCCTTCCCTTCCCTTCCCTTCCCTTCCCTTCCCTTCCCTTCCCTTCCCTTCCCTTCTCTTCCCTT
>CM053623.1:9017911-9051498 GCA_028646595.1 Phalanger gymnotis | reverse complement strand
AGTAGGCCTGCCTCACAAGAGTAGCCAGGAGGCCACAGAAAAATAAGATGGCATAAATCATATTCACCAGCCTCAAGACCTTGCTCGAACTCCTGGGTCCACACAGGGGTCGGCTCTGCTTCGGATTTTTTTCCAGCTGTAGTTTTCTCGCCTCTCCTCGAAGCCAAGCCTCTGGTTTTCTCAAGTCCCACCTCAACGACTAGAGACTAGAGACCAGAGTCCAGAGACCCACTGGTTCCCGAATTGGCCCTTCTTAAGTGATTAATCTACGCCCACACAGGTTTCACACCTGATAGGGCTTTGGGCCTGGGGCTTAGCATTTAACAGGTGAAAGTACTTTCACCGTAAACAAAAGCCAAACTCCTCAAGGGCACCCGTTAAACTAAGCCCATTTTGCCTTACTGGCACAGGTGGGTGCTGTTATTGCCACCACTTTACAGATGAGGAAACTGAGGGTGAGTGACCTGCCCAGGATCACATGGCCAGGAAGTATGGGAAGTTGAATTTGAACTCAAGTCTTTGAGACTCCAGGCCCACATAGAGCTCCATGGAGCTGCGCTAGGTGCTGGACCCAAAGCCTTTCCACATTAGTAGTACCTCCCAGAGAACGAGTTTCCCCAGTACATTCTTCCAGATCCAGGGTCATCACTGGGGGCAGGACCTTAGTGGAGAGGATAAAAATGGACTTATATTCCTTTGTTGGCATTTAAAACCTTTTGCCACTTGGCGTCTTCTTACAAGTCCTGTCTCCTTAGTCTTTACTCCTCTTTTACAGACCCTAAAACCCCAATACCCTGGCTTTGCACACACCTCACCGTCATCTCCTCACTTCCTGTTTGGTTCCCAATGCCTGGAATCCTGGAATACTCTCCATCCTTACCTCACTTCTGCCTCCTAGCTTTCCTGACTCAAATCCTACCTTCATCATGATGCTCTTGCTAGTCTCCCCATCTCCCCACTTCTGGTGGTGTCATCCCTCTGAGATTGTCACCCATTTATGTTGTACATATTTTTGTTCTATTCTGTGTTCCCTATTAGGATATGAGCTCTTTGAGGGCAGGGATCTTGTTTTTGCTTTTCTTTGCATCTCCAGAGCTTAGGCAATGCCTGGTCCATATAAGAATGCTGTTGGACTGGCCTAAGTTGCCCAGAAGGTGTGGCTTAAGAGAGGGATAGGAAGAGCCCTCTTTAGCTGAGAAGGTGTGGAGAGGAGGGTGGCCACAGAGCAGGGCCCTCCATGGGGATCTTTTTTTTAACCATAACATTTATAGTGAATGTCTCTGAAACTCCAAAGGAGTGACCTTAGTGCCTTCAGAGGCAGAGGGGAAAGGAGAGCTTTGTGTACAGATGCAAGAATCAGAACCAAAATGAGGATTCCCAACTCACTTCTGCACTTGGCTGTTATTCTTTCTGCCCATGTGCAAGGCAGCCAGTAATGATAACTCACTTCTAAAAAGCTCCATGCTTCACAAATCACTTTCCTCACAACAACCCCATGAGGTCAACAGTGCAAACACCTTCAGCCTTACTTTACAGCAAAGATGACAGAGGTTCATGGAGTTGGGTTGACTTGGGTGTGGAAAGAAAGTTCATTAAGCATCAGAACCAGGATTTGAATCCATATCTTCTGACGCTAAGTCTAGCCATCTTCCTACCATATCACACTGCTTCCTGAGGGGGAAATTGGCAGAGTGAGGAGAGCAGGTGAAGCTATGGGCTTATATTCAACAAGGTTTGGGTTCCAATGCTACCTCTGATACTTGCTATTGTGTAGTTATAGGCATGTCATTTCACCTTGATGGCTTTCCCTACGTGTGAAGTGGGCTTAATAGCTGTAGCAACCTTACAGGGATGTTGTGAGGGTCAGATGAAGCAGGGGTTGATGAGTACTTGACAAACATTAAAGCAGTAGATGTGTCAGTTATTATTTTTGAGGAATTTCTACAAACAGAAGCAAGAGGACTCTTGTCATAAGAAATCTAGTGTTTTTTTTAAATCTTTCATTTATAGGGCCCTTTAAGATTTGCAAAGTGTTTTACAAATATTATTTATCTCACTTTATCCTCACAACAATCTGGGGAGGAGGTCCTTTTATTATTGCTATTTTATAGATGAAAAAACTGAGGCAAGCATCAGTTAAGTGACTTTCCTAGGATTCCAGAAATAGCCAGTGAATGTGTGAAGCTGAACTTGAACCTCCCTACCTCTAGGCCCAAGACCATCCATGTACCATCTAGCTGCCTTTTGAAGAAAGAGGAAATATTCAATACTTGTCTCACTGATTAAACCACATAAACATATTCTGTGATGCTGCCATTACAAATCCTTTTTGATTACCCAAACAAGGTTTTTTTTTTCTGAAATGAAAGTGGTTCCTCCTATTCCAAGGCACGATAATGACCTGAATTTCATCTGCTGAGAGAGAGATTATATTTCCTATAGCTATTCAGGAAAATAGCCTTTACTTTTAAAGGGTGATCATGGAGAAATATCTTGAAGTCTTGGAGAGAGAAGCTGCCTTGGGATCAAGAGGGCTTGGATTCAAGTTCCATCTCTGCACATACTAATATGATTCATACTGGCATATAATCTCTCAGTTTGCCAGGTAACCCTGTAAGAGCAGAGGTTTGAGAATAACTGCTGTTCTGTACCAGTGTAAGGCAGCAGCTCTCCAGTTGTGGTCCAAAGATCCTTCTTTCAGAAGTCCATGAAGTTGAATTGTTTTCTCAATAATATGGATGTTTTATTTCCTAATATAATAAATATAGTTCCTATAAACAAAAGCTCTCTAGGGGTCCTTAATAATTTTTCACAGTATAAAGAGGTCCTGAGACCAAAAAGTTTAAGAACTTCCGCTATAAAGGATTTCTTCACCAGGAGCTCCCTACGTCATGTGGAAAAAGTGATGATGGAAAATCTGTTTCAGGATCCACACAAAAGGAGATGGACAGCAGCTTTTTGACTTCCCCAAAGCCTTATGCCTGTGCATCATGAATATTTTTCTCAAGAAGAAAACTGGAAGGTATTTAGAGTAGTGACCATCAAATGACATCATAAAAAGTGAAATGGACTCTTATAGATGGTTACCATCATGGAAGTAATTTCAGAATCAGCTGCCTATGTACAGTCAGATGATTGGGTCACTAGAGCAAGAGCCATGATAATACCAAATTAGAAGAAAAGATAATAATGGGAAGAAACTGTTGGATGCAATTGTAGCAGCATCAACCCAACTATTCTAAATAGATTTTTAACTCTAATATGGAAAGCAGTTGAAGCATCATCTCTATCATCATTCATTAAAGAAGTCTAACCCATTTCAAGCAGTGGCTATGGTAAGGAGGCCACAAGAGCATGATAGCTCGCCTCATCCAGCAACCATTTAGTCTTGCCAGGTGGAGAGGCATGGCGGCCAAAGGTAGCACTAGTTTGGAGTACAAGCTCATTAGAGAAATGCAATAGCAAAAGATCAGAAAAGAGTATTTGGAAATTTGTATCACTTTGCAAAACAGTGAAAAGCAATGGTGGGGAAAATGAGGCTGCAGAGATTTGAGACTGAGAGCTAGTAGGACCTAGATACTACGCTCTATGAGCAAGCTCAAAATCACCATGAGATGCACAAATTTAGAACCTTCCCCACTCCAAATGTTCATGTGCACTATTTGTACCCAGCCTGTGGTAGGGCCTTCTGAGTTCAGCCACAGTCAGACACATCATACCTTGACCCCAGCATAGTGATGTCATTTTGGTCCTCTTTAAGTACAAAGGACAGCAACCAACCAGATCCATGTTGGCTATTATTCAAACTTACCAACAAGCCAAAAGGCAGCAGAAAGCCACATGGTCAGTAGAATTAGGATGCAGAGTATTAACAGCAATAACTGATGAATGAAAGGTGATATTACAGAAAAAGAGGCACTCTGGTCATTTAGTGAGAAGGAGAAACAACTGGCGGACTGAGTGATCACCCCTTTGGGGCTTCGGATACCTTTAAAGAGCCAGAGGGAGGCATCCAGTGCATTGGGGTGGGGGAGGGATTGCTCTGGAGGATTTAGGGAAAGTCATGTAAGCCTCAAGTAGGAGGTAAGTCTACTGGGGAAAGGAACTGATTTTAGTTCTCTTTGCATCCCCGTCATTTTAAAACTGTGCCTTACCCACAGCAGGCACCGATCAATGCTTCTTGGATTGGCTTGGAACAAGAATCACATGGGATGTCAAGTCACGTAGAGGCTGAGATCCGTATCAGTTTAGGGAGTTCTCACAATATGAAGTCCTGGTCGATCATAATATCAAAGCAGTTAAACTAATCATTGCTATTCATAATAGCTGGCTGAAGTCTTACTTCTTTTCAGAGAAAACTTTAAACCTCAAACTGGCTTAATCCTACATTTGTCCAAAAGACTTTTAATGAGTAGGCCCAATAATTGAAACCACCCCAGAAGATCATGGGGATATATTTTTGAGAAGGTGATCCTTTGGGGTCCTTAAATCATCCAAAAGAGGTGGTTTCCTATTCTGCCAATAGATAAGACTGACCTTGTTCTGGGTATTACAAATTCATTGCTTAGAGAACTAACCAGAATATACCATTTAAAAATGATTCTTTTGAATCAACATTGGTGATTTTTTAATAGAATGTTAAACACTTAAAAATATCCTGAATTATTTGTGCCTCACCCCCACTGAAATTGTTTTCATTTCCTTTGTATATACTTTATGTCTTTTTTTTTTTTGTTTAACATCTGGGATTAGAAATCTTGTTGGGGCTGGGTGCAAATTTCTTCTCTGTCACTCCCTGACCCATGTGATTTTATGCAAGTCACTCCCTGGGTCTCATTTTCATCACCTGTGAAATGTTGAGGTCGGACCAGATGTCTTCCAAGGTGATGTGTAGATGACTACTAAGTCCCTTCCATCTCTAAAGGTATGATACCATGATCTCATGTCGTATCCCCAAGTTTGACCACAGCTGCTTGAGGGAAGAGATTTACATTTTGGTATTTGCAGTCCTGGTCTTTGGTACACAGTAGGAGCTTCATAAATGCTTGAATTGAATCAAATGAGTGAAATCTGATGTAGCCCCCTGGCTCTCCTGAGAAGGACATTTCTCAAAAAAAATACCATCTTGGTGTCATTGACTCTTCTTACAACTGGTAATGCGAAGTACATTTAGGTTAGAGTGCCCCATTATCTTTCTAGAATGATAGAAATCCCAGGATATTTTTGCTGCTTAAAAAGTGGCTAGGATAGGCAGCTAGGTGGCACAGTGAGTAGAGCACTGACTCTGGAGTTATGAAGACCTGAGTTCAAATCCAGGCCTCAGACACTTGACACATGTACTAGCTGTGTGACCCTGGGCAAGTCACTTAACCCTAATTGCCTTGCCAAAAAAACAAAACAAAATAAAAAAAGTGGCCAGGATTTAGTTTCAGCCATAGTAAGAATCAGTATCTTAGAACTCCCAGGGACAAGAAGACTCTGAGATCATGGGATGGGAGGTAAAAAGCTCCCTTTATAGGGTTCCAGGCTTCCCTTCTTGTTATCCTGTTTTACTAGGCAATTAGTCTGAGTAACTAAAACATAGCTCTAGGCCATGGCCATGAATTATCATCTTTTCTAATAAGCAGCTCTGGTTTACAGGTTTACACAGGCAATGGCCCACACTGTCTTTGGGGCTCCAGAGAGAACACAGGATTGGGACATTTGCAGTTTCTAGGGGGATCTTGAATCTACTCCATTTTTCAAGGGTTCTTGCTCCAGGCAAGCCACCACTAATGTCAATATGGAGGCAAAGTTGAGAGGACCTGGATCAGTGATAAATAAACATCCTGGTTAGTCTCTATGTGAGTGGATACCCAAAGATGTGTTCTGTTAAGATCTTTGTTATATGATACAACTCAGGCAAGATTGTGACCCCAAATAATTTAAAGAAATAACAGAAGAATAAAATTTTTAATGGACAGCTGCATGCTTCATAGCATTGGCCCTGTGGCTAAGCTTTGGAGTCAGGAAGACCTAGGATCAAGTCTTGCTCCTGATACACACTAGCTTTGTAACCCTAGGCAATTCACTTTCTTTCTTTGGGCTTCTCCTTTCTAGAACAATAGGGTTAAACTAGATGGTGTGAGGTCCTTCCCTGCTCTAATTCTCTAATGCTTGTTATTCTATGATTTCCTCAGGGCCCCCAGTCACTTTTCAGTCTGGAGTCTATAGACAAATCACTGACCTATGGTACTGCGTCCAGTTCTAGGCACCACATTTTCGGAAGGACAATGCTAAAATAAAGTGCATCTTTATTGCAATACAATTAGTTTTTTGGTTTTTTTTTTGGTGATGCTTTGTGTTTCTTTGCATTCATTTAAGAACATTATTGTGAGGAGTCCCTAGGTTTTATCAGGCATGGAGCTATGGCACAAAAAGGAAAGAACCTCTGATCTAGAAGAAGGTGACCTTGATGATGAAGGGCTTTGGGGACTGGAGGGGACATGAATACTGTTTTCACATAGAAAAGATATTAGGCATTCTGTTTGGCCCTAGAGGGCAGAACCAGGAGCAAAGGGAAGAAGATGCAAAGACGTCAGTTAGGCTTGAAATAAGGAAACTTTCTAATGAAGAGAGATATCCCAAAGTAGCATAGATTGCTTTGGGCAGCAGTGGGATTCCCTTGAATGTTGGTCTTCAGGTCAAGAGTGATTCTCAAGGGCCCAGTGACCCTTTGAAATGTTGTATTGGGGATTTGTGTTGAGGAATGGTTGGCTTAGATGGCTACTGGAGATCCTTCCCAATCTGAGGGTCTGTGATTTTTTTCAGTCAGCTACTTAGAGCTTTCATTCTTTACTCTTTTTCTTCCCTCCACTATCCCTCTCCCCTCAAGATCTGACTGAATTTAGTTCTTGGCATTTTCCCACTGGGATCTCTTTGGTCTTGATTTTCCCATCATGTTCCAGGAATCCCAGTATATGCAACTAAGCATAACATGAATATACATACATACACATACACATACATATACATATACATATATATATATATATACGCCAGCAGTAAGACAGTTTGCCAACAGAAGTGAGTTCCAAAAATGTGTCATCAGCTGAAAGGTAAAGAGATGTGTGTCTCAAATTGAACATGCCTAAATTTTGTGTTTATCAATGACAAATCTACTCACAATGTATGGCCTAACAGCACCAGAGATTTAAGACCAGAGAAGGTTGGAAGTAAAAAATGCCCCAGGCTAGAATAAATGATCACAAGTGTCTGGCATGTGGGGATTTCTAGGACTGTTTCTGCATTTGAAGTTCCCTGATACATGATTCCCCTGTATCTTATTTTTTCTTTTTATGTTTGTTTTAAAAGTTCATCTTTAACACAAGGACAATGATGATATTTACAAGTATCTGATCGGTTTCTCCAATGGCCTCAGGCTACAATCACGTCTCTCTTTTTTTGTAGACACAGCCTTGTCTATACCAGTAGTACTTTTTATCTTCAATTCTTTCCTTTTCTCTCTACTTAAACAGGATCGCTGTAGTTGAGTCCCTTATTACTCATCACCTGGCTTGTGAAAGTTTCTTAATTTGTCTTCCAGATTCCAGTTTCTTCCCTTTCCAATCCATGGGCAGGGCTGTGTCATTCCCCTGCTCAAAAAGATTAGATGGCTCCCTGTCGCCTCTAAAATAAGATGCCGATTCTTCAACCTGGCATTGAAAGCCCATCACAATTTTCCAGACTTGTTGCCACATTACTCCCCCTTTGCATGGTCTACATTCTGAAAAATGGCCTTCTTATTGCTTCTCCAACTTGATTTTCTATCCTTCAGCTTTGTGTTTTTAGAATTTACTCTCCTAGAATTTGCTTCCCTTTTAGGCTCCTTGTCATCTTTCAAGACTCCACCTCCAAGAAGAAGCCTTTCCTGATCCCCTCAGTTAGTAGTGTTTACTTTTTCCTCAAATTATCTTTTTACATGCTTATTTACACGTGTTATTTCACAGTAGCATAGAAATTCGTAACGGAAGGGGCTTTTTTCCTTCATATCCTCTCCACGTGGCACAGAGCTTTGAACGTATTGCTTTTATTCAGATGCTTCAGTCATGTGTCTGACTCTTCATGACCCCGTTGGGGGTTTTCTTGGCAAAGATATTGCACTGGTTTGCCATTTCCTTCTCCAGCTCATTTTACATATAAGGAAACTGAGGCAAACAGGATTAAGTGACTTGCCCAATATTACACAGCTAATAAGTATGTGAGGCTGGATTTGAACTCAGGTCTTCCTGACTACAGGCCTAGTGCTCTATGCACTGGGACATTTAGCTGCTTCAGCATATTAGGTGCCTATTAAGAAAAATTTGAGGGGTTATTTTTATTGTTGCTTTTTAAATGTCAGGTTACATTTTGTACTGTCTTATGGCGCTCTATACTCATTTATTTGTGTAATCTTTATTTCATCACGAACAATGGGAGACATCATCTAGATACAATGGAAAGTGTAGTGGATTTGGGGTCACAGGACCTGAATTCCAGTCCTTAATCTGCTCCTTACCTTGAGCGACCTTAGGCAAGTCAGATGAACTCTCTGCACCTCAGTTTCCTCCTTTGTAAAATGAAGGGGTTGAACTAGATGGCCGGTAAAATGCCTGCCAGCTGGAAATCTGTGATTCTAGGAGAACAGGGACCATGACTTCTACCCGTGTCACTTAAAGAACTCAACAGTGTTCAACATTCACCAGGCATTTGAAAATTCTATCAGAAGATACCACATTGGCAGAAAGAAATATAGCTCAGCTCCTCCATAGCTCCTCCAAACTAATCTAGAAAACGCACCAAATTAAATCCTGATTGGGAAATTTGAGAAAAAATCCCAGTGAGTCATTTTGTTCAGCTAAGGTCAGCTCTGGAAGGAGAAAAGGAGATCTATGGACACTGGAGACAGAGTTTAGTCAGAAATAGTGAAATGCAGCATGCCTTTACATGTAGAAGGAGTGCCCCAGGGCAAGAAGAGATCCCAGAACCAGCACAGAGGAGCATCACCTTGTGAATGGTGCAGAAATATGTTCCAACTGGTAATTCTTTTACTAGCGGGGCCACAGATCCAGGGCAGACTGAGGAGGGGACCTGTGCATGGGGGTGGTATTCCAGCATGAGTAGTAGTCAAAGGCCCTAGGCTATGTATAGAGCAAGGAGCAAGTTCAGAAGCAAGGCACATCAGTATGGCTTTAAATTCACAAGCAGAGTGGGATCTCAGTTCCAGCTCCCAGCTCAGTCTGAAACACAAGAATAATCAAGGCACAAAATCTAGACCAAAGGTAAGGATGCAGTTCTGTCATTCCAAACCAACAGGGCTTTCCAGTTGGCTGAGGGTGGATGAATTCAACAGTAGTTTACTGAAACTCCAACTAGGGCAAGTCCAAAAGTATGTGGCTCAGACCCTAACCCAGGTCAAGAACTTTCAGAGCTCAGACCAGTAAGACAACAATGAGACTTTGCTCTGGTCTGACCACTTTGGGTGCACTGAAAACTCTCAGGCCCCCAGCCTGGGCTGTCCCTGAGACCCTAAAATAACACAACACTCAATACCCCAAGAAAACATAGGTAGGACCCTAGGGGACATAAGTTCAGCCCTAACATTCCCTCTAGAAAGTACACAGAGTCAAGCTCCAACACGAAGTCAGGAATTAGGCTGGTTGAATGAGCAAACAAGAAAGAATTATTCCTTAAAAAGCTAATATGGTGACAAGGGTGCTCAAAGCATAGGAGACTGACTCTAAGAGAATAACTCTAAAACATCTACAAGCAAATACACAAAGAAAAACATAACTTGAGGATAATTTCAACTACAATTTCTGGAGGACATAAAGCAAGAAGGGAGGGGCAGCTAGATGCTACAGTAGATAAAGGGCACTGGCCTGGAGTCAGGAAGACCTGAATTTAAATCTGACCTCAGAAACTTACTAGCTATGGGTTACCAAGCAAGTCACTTGTCCACGAACTTCTTTTTGCCTTAGTTTTCTTATCTGTAAAATGGAGATAACCATAGGAGCTCTCTCCCAGTGCTATTGTGAGATGAAATGAGATAATAATTGTTCTACAAATGAAAACTAAATTAAAACCACTTAATAGAGTGCCTGACACAGTAAGCACTATATAAATGTTAGCTATTGATATTATTATTATTAAAAATCTTAAAATGTTTTTATTAATTAAATGAAGCACTGGAGGAAAACATTGGAAAAGAAATGAGAACTATTAAAGAAAGAATTAGAAATGTAATTAAGAACATGACACAGGAGGTACAAAACCTTGCTCAAGCAACAAATTCCCTGAAAATTAGAATAGGGTAAATAGAAGCCAATGTCCCCATGAGAAGATAGGAAAGGAAGAAAATGGAAGGTAATGTAATCTAATAGCAAAAGCTACTGACTTGGCCAACAGATGGAGGACAGAGAATTTAAGAATCATTGGACTACCTGAAAGCCATGACCAAAAACTTTTTAAGTAGGTTTGAAATTTTAAGAAATCATAAAAGAAAACTGCCCAGATTTAAGAACCTGAAAGCAGAAATAGAAAGTTTCAACCAGTCACCTCCTGAATGAAATTCAAAAAAACTCTGAGGAACATTATAGTTAAAATCCAGAGGCTCCATGTCAAAGAAAAATTATTGCAAGCAGCAGGAAAGAAATAATTCAAGAGTCAAGGAACCCCAGTTAGGTGCACATGAGATTTAGGAGCAGAGAACTTGGAATATGTTGTTCTAGAAGGCAAAGGATATAGGCTTACAACCAAGAATAACTTACCCATCAAAACTATGTGTAATCCCATAGTGGAAAAAGCAAACAAACAACAACCTGGATCTTTAATGTAACAGAGAACTTCCAAGCATTCATAATAAAAAGATCAGTGCTGCATAGAAACTTTGAAGTGCAAAAACAGGAGTCAAGAGTAACATAAAAAGGCATATATGAGTGACCAGTCATTAGAGACTAAATAAGGGTAAACTTTTTATTATAATATGGAGAGATTATACTCATTTTTCCTCAGAATTTTATCATCATCAGGTGTTATAGATGGAGTCTAATTGTACAGAAAGCCTGGGAGTATTTTTCTTATGTTTTGATAATCTTAATTGAATAATGGAAAAGAAGTGATTCAGTAGTGGGGTGTTAGGGAGAAGGATGGAGAAAATTATTTCAAATAATCATGATGTATAAGTAGAACTCCATATAAATAAGGAGGGAAGAGTGGGGAGAATGGGCAATCCTTAACACTCAATCTCATCTGAACTAAGAGGGAAGAATATTCATGCACAGAACTGATTATGGGGAAACCTTTCTCCCCAGTAGAAAAGCAGGAAGGAAAGGGGAGGCAGGAGAGGAGGGAATACAAGTTAAGGTAGATTAAGGGTGGAGCTACTTCTGAAGTAAGAAAACTTGAAGGATGCACAAAAATATTAATAACAATTCTTTTTGTGGTGGCAACGAATTTGAACTACAAAGGGGTCCCCATCAAGGGGGGAATGGTGACTAAGTCATAACATATGAATGTTATGAAACACTATTATGCTGTGAGAAGTGATGAAGGCGATAGTTTTTGAAAAACCCGGGAAGACTTGTATGAGCTGATACAGAGTAGTGAGCAGAGGGAGAACAATTTATAAAATAACAACAATATCATAAAGGCAAACTTTTGGAAAAAAATAGGAACACCGATCAATGCAATGACCATGACCTGTTACCCACCTTCTGTCAAATAGCTGATAGACTCAGAGTGCAGAGAGACAGATGTCTTTTTCTGGACATGGACGATATAGAAGTTTATTTTGCTTGATTGTACATGTTTGAAAGATGTTTTCTTTTGTTCTTTCTTAATTGCAGGCTGGGACACGGATAGGTGGGAAAGAGATAAGGCAAGTTTTCACTGACTAAAAATAAAATTTAAAAAGACAAGCAAATTGTGGTGGGATTAAATTAATTTCAATCAGAAGATCCTCCACTGTTCTAATGAAACCATACCATAAGCCTAGGGGGACAGAGCTCTGCAGCATTGCAATTTGTTACAAACAGAGAGATAGTGTAATGTAGTGAAAAGAGCATGGAACACAAGGGCCAGAAGATCTGGGTTCTAATTTTGGCTCCTCCTTGATTGGCTGTGGGGCTTAGGACAAATTATGTGATAATAACAGCTCACATTTCCACAAAACTTTAAAGTTGGGAAAGAGCTTTTTTGATAATATCCCTGTCAAGTAGGGAGTAAAATCTTCTGCCCGCCATTTTGTAGAAGTAAGGATAGGTGACATGACTTGCTCCTTATCATAGGAATAAAAAATAGTTTGCATACCTTCAAAGGCTACAGGAATGACAGGCATTATTATTAATAATAACTACAAAACACTGATGCTTACATTATCTCATTTCATCCTACCAGCAGCCCTGTGAGATGGATGTTTTATTATCCCAATTATTATTATTTTTTGTCCAGGGCCACAAAGCTAATAAATGTCAGACTGAGTAATTAAACCCTTGTCTCTTGTCTCCAATTTCAGTTTTCTACTACTCTAGGCTAGCTTTCAACTTAATCTCTTTGAGCCTCATTTTCCTTGTCTATAGAATGGGGTGATGATATTTGTCCTGATTACCTCAAAAGATTGTTGTAAGGCTGGAACAAGATAATGGACATGAAGGGGCTTCGAAAATACTTCAAGTTAGTAGACAACCATAGTGTCTGATCTCCTCGAACGTCCACGCAATCACTGAAATGGAATTAAATAGATTTTTGTAAGCTCCTTGAGAGAAGTGACTTGTTTTGTTTTTGGTCTTCATATAACTACAGTGTCCAGGACAGTTCCTAGCATAAGTAATTAATAAATGCTTATGTAATTGAATTGAATTAGTAAATACTTGCTGAAATTGAAAGTATGAACTCAAGTATAATTTAATCATCTCTCTGAATAGTACAGCTGAGCCTTACCAAGATGATGCAGTTTTTTTTTTACTCATATCACAGATATTCTAGTGAAAGAGCTAAAGGACTGTAATTGTATTGGAAGAAATATGAAGTGTCACAGAAAGTCACTGATCTTTTAATAACACACCACAAATTGTATGCCCAGATCAGTGTCATCCTCTTCAAAGATATCCACCTACCTTTGAAGGCTCCCACTCATGTTTCCATTGCTCAGAACATTTTAGAAATAATTCTTTTAATTTGGATTGAATTCATAGCCTGAATCAGTTGGCCCCTTGCTGGATTCAAAATTTTATTAGTGGGAGTCTTCCCTTCACTGATGCAGGTAGCAACTCTTCCATACTTTTTGACCTATGGAATTCATGCATGTTTTCCTACTAGTGTTTTAGTAACACTTCTTAAACTGTGGGTCATGACCCCATATGAGTTCATAAAAACATTGGCAACAGCCAAAGGTTTCTGAATACACAGTGACAAAAAATTTAGAAAAAAGCAAATGCGTAATGTATCTGAGGTGTTTCTGGCAGCACTTGCCCATGTTGCATCACACAATTTTACTGCAGCCTTGGTTCTGAACACACAGCATGTGCACTGTGCATGCCCTCATGCCATGTAATGCCAACAAATGCTGCCAAAACATGAATAGGGGTCACGAGTGGAAAAAGTTTAACAAGCTCTGCTTCATAAGAGATCTACCCAGTGTGCTGGACTCCTTCCTCTGGTTCACATCAAATCTTGGGAGTACCATTGGGCATGCTACTGAGGACAGACCAACTTGGGTTATCTAATTGTTGCCTTACATTCTTGTCACGTAAGTCGCTTGCTATGTCCACCATGCGTATTTCCATTGTCCCTTGGATTACTTGTGATCTTAACACTTCCAAGACCATGGTGTTCCATGCCACAACCAAAGAACATTATAGGAGAATATTTACTTCAAAGTTCTATAGTTTCATCTTCCACCTTTCCCAGTGTATCCTTTCTCATCCCCATTCCTAGAGAGTCATCTCTTATAATAGAGAATTAAAAAAAATCGAAACATCTAAAAACCATGTCATTATTTTCATTGTTTTATACCCATAGTCTCCTCAGCTGTAAACAAGAAATGATAGCTAACATTTATATAGTGTTTATTATGCTCCAGGCATTGTGCTAAGCTCTCAACAATTACTATCTCACTTGACCCTCACAACAACTTTGGAAGGATGGTGCATGAACATATTTTAAAAAGCTTTATTAATGTCTTTTATTTTCATATCACAGCCATTTCTAGAAATGCCTCTTCTATTCTCTTCAATCTTTTGGGCCTCTCACTAGGGGTTCTTAACCTAAGGCCCATGAACTTAAAAATTGATAATTATATTTTGATACATTTCCTTTATAATTCGGTGTGTTTTATTTTATGCCTTTAAAAACATTGTTCTGAGAAGGGGTCTATTTCCTTCACCAGACTTCCAAAGGGATCTACCATGCTAAAAAAGATTAAGAACTTCTATATTATGGTGACTCTATCTGACAGTATGTATGCCACTTCATCCTAGGAGCCCCCATCTCTCTGCTGAGAGTAGGTCAGCATCTCATTCCAGGGACACCTGTCTTTTTAGTTTGAATTTGTCTTCCTGTTGGCAATCTTTTCTCTTGACCTTGTTGTAGTAATTGTGCATATTGTTTTTGATTCTGCTTATTTTACTATGTATCAGTTCACATATTTCCTCCCATGATTCTCAGAATTCCTCATACTTATAATTTCTTACCGTATAATAATATTATTTTAAATGTATCTACCACAGTTTATTCATCTATTTTCTGATTGATTGGCACTTGCTTTTCTCCAGGTCTTTGTTACCACAAGAAGTGCTGTTCAATAATATTTCTCTGTGTTGGGCCTTTGTTTCTGTCTTTGACCTCCCTGGGGCTCTGCCCAGTAGTGACATTGCTGGGTAAGAGGCCACGAACAATTTCATCATTTTCTTACATAAAAAATTGTAACCTGATGTATAGAATGGTTAGACCAATCTGTGGCTCCACCAAGGTTATGTTCATGCTCCTTTCCACTGACATTTCCTATTCCTTTTTCAGGGTTCATTTTTGCCACTTTCTGGGACTTAGGGCACAGTAAGACTTTTTGAAGGAGTTTCAAGCAATGTACAAATTTTCTATCTTGACTCTTCACAATATCCCCTTTGGAGCCATGTTATATTTTTTTAAAAAAAACTTTAGGCATCAATTGCTTTAGTATCTCTACCAATAAATGAACAGAAGTAGAACACGGCCCATTTGGGAATGTGAATCTGGTCTCCCACTTCTAAACTCTAGCATTCTACACCAAACCACATTATTTATTGTTAAATCAAAGTATTTTAATATCCTTGCCTTTCTGTAGGTGACTTAAGTGATGACCCTATGTCAGCAGATCATCTTCAAGGGGTTTAACATGACGTACTTGTGATTTTGACATATTTCTATTATTTACATGCAAACACCCCTGGGGGTCATTCATCCGGTCTGGGTGAGGTAGGCTTACATTGAAACTCTGCTGCACAGGAAAAGTGGAGATAGTTGCCTGGCTGAAGGCATAACAGATCCCAAGGATTTGAACTTTCTTTTTGGCATTTATATAACAGAAAATGTGCCTCCAAAAAGAAAAAAAAAATCCATGTGTATCAAATGAATAGAATTACACAATTTTTAGACTTGGTAGAATTCTGAGCCTAGAGGCAGGAAGACCTGAGTTCAAATCTAGCCTCCAATGCTCATTATGTTTCTCCAAGGCGATGTTAACTGGGGAGAGGTGCTGTCGCTGCTCTCTTGGTCTGTATTCTGGTCCTTATCTAGGAAGCGCCCCTGATTCCTTGAGATTGCAATTGATTCTGCTCCTCAGGGTCCCCAGTTCCTTGGGACCAGTAGTGACACTGCTCCTCAGGAGCCCTGCTCCTTTGGGATTGGAATTGAAAGGGCTCCTCAGGGTCCCTGATCCCTCTGAAGCAAAAGCGATGCTGTCGCTCAGGGCTCCTGCTCCCTCTTGACTGAAAGTTCCCCTCTTTGCCCTTAAACTGTGACTCAGAAGCAAGTGTAGGCAATGAAGCTGCCAAAGGGCATCTGGTTCTGCTTCCAGTTGTAGCACAGGGGTCCCCTGTGATTTCTTTCTGGCCACTTGTCAGGTCCCCTTACCATCTCTGACTTGAGAGCTCCCAAAACTCCTGCTGCTTCTGTTGCTACTGCAGAGCCCAACTACTGGTGTTTCATCCATGTTGCTCCGGGTCTACCTCTACCCCCATGTCATAGATCTCTTTTTTCAACCTTCTAAGTTTTCTTGGATTGAAGACTATCTCCCTCTGACCTTTAGTTAGCTCTGCCACTCCACAATTCAATTTTAGATATTATCTTAAAGTTGCTTCAAGGGGAACGTTGGGAAAATTTGGCCTAGTGCTTTCTCTACTTTACCACCTTGACTCTACCCCTGGAAGCTTGGGAGCTTTTATTTAAATTTTTTAAAAAGATACTATTTTGAGCTTCACTAATCCAACAAATCTGGAATCTTCATTTAAATAGAGAAAGAAGTAGATGGCCATTTGAGGAGAGAGAGAGAGAGAGAGAGAGAGAGAGAGAGAGAGAGAGAGAGAGAGAGAGAGAGAGAAGAAGAAGAAGAAGAAGAAGAAGAAGAAGAAGAAGAAGAAGAAGAAGAAGAAGAGGAGAAGAAGAAGGAGAAGAAGAAGAAGAAGAAGAAGAAGAAGAAGAAGAAGAAGAAGAAGAAGAAGAAGAAGAAGAAGAAGAAGAAGAAGGAGAAGGAGAAGAATGGAGAGAAAGGGGGAATCAGGGAAGGTCTCATGTAGCAGGAGCCACCTGAGCTAAACCTCAAAAGAAGACCGGGATTCTGAGAGTGAGAAAGGAGGGTAATCCAAGTACATGGTTGGAAAGTTTAAAAATATCTTTAAAAATGCATCAGTACAAAGTCCTAGATATCCTTAGTTTATACAAGAATGTATGATAGCTCAAGGATCTATGCTTTCATGTGTAGGCCATACTTCGCTCTCTTCTTCTCATAGATGAAATTCCTTCCATCCGGCATTCCAAACTACCATGATGCTAAGGTCTCTCTTCCAGTTATAAATATGTCATTGTTTTGTTTCACAAGTTTGCTCTGAGAAAAGAATTCCATAAATGTGAGATTATCATGACATATAAGGTCTAAAAATTTAATAAACAACCCAAATTGAAAACATCTCAAGTAATAGTCTGTGTCATAGATTCATGTAGATAAAGTTGTCTTAGAACTTTTTATTTTTTCCTGGAGGACAATAATTCCCAAGAGGAGAAACATAAATAGAAAAATGAATCACAATGAGTATAAATGACTAAGGATCAAATATCTTGAGAATAAGTCACTTTTAAAAACACTGCATGAGTTATTATTCAACTCAACGTTTTCTAAGGAGGATTCTAGTGGCTTGTACTAATGTAATTTCTCAAATAAGAGGCAATGCATCAATGCTATTTTTAATGAAATAGGTATGTTTTTTAACGTTCCATTTATGGAATGATCAGTATAATTGTTCTGCATGATGCCTACCATTATGATTCAAACTTCTTTGAAGAGACCAACAAAGAGAAATTTGGGACAGAGAAGGGAGAGGAATTCAGGAATTCAGGTGGATGAGCAAATAGGTGGAATAGAAACAAGGTGAGCTACGAAGCAGAGTCTCGCAGAAGAACCCAGGCCAGGAGCTCTGCCAGACTCAGAGCACAGAGACACACTTGTAAATAAAGAAGAGGATTCAGAATTCTTACATCAAAGGGAGGGTGGCAATTAAGAAAAAGAACTAGAGAGGAAGACAGGGCTGAATTCTTGACAGTCATTGTCTCCACACCATCACCAGGAGATAATGAGTTACCAGGGTATGTGGGCAGGATCAGTCTGGGAGGGCATTGCAAATGTTCACAGTTGGTCCAGTAAATAAAGCCACCAATTAATTAATCAATTAATTCGACAACCATTTAGTAAGCTCCTACTGTGTGTAAATCATTATGCAAAGACCAGTGTGAGGGAGGAAGACGGGGCATAATCTCTGCTCTTAGGCAGTCTAGGCAAACTCAGACTTCTGTGGGTCACATGTTTAATATGTTGTTAATTCTTTCCTATTAGAAATAGTCATCACGTGATGCTGAGGAAATTACATAACGTCTTCGAGCCAAAGTTTTCTTATCTTTAAAAAGGATAATAATAACCCTTATATTCCAGGGCTACTGAGGGAATCCAATGAGGTAATGTGTGCAAGCTTTTTTATATCTTAAATTGTTATATATATTTGAGCTACTAATATTAATGTAATACTTAATAATGACCATGCTAATTAATTATAACACATTTCTGTAGGACTTTAAGGCTTCCAAAGTGCTGTTCTCTCACTGACCCTGTAAGAAAGGTCATAAAATTACAGAGTTATAGATTTAGATCTCGAAGGGAGCTTAGAGTAACATGGAGCCCAAACCCTTCATTTTATGGACGAGTAAATTGAGAACCTGAGAGATTAAGTGATTTAACCAGGGTCAGACAAGTAATAAGCATCTGAGGCAAGATTTGAACCTGGGTCATCTGACTCAGGTCCAGTGTGCCCTGTCTCCTCTCCTCAGTCTAGGCTGCCTCTTGTATTATGTCTGAAGCCAGATCAAAGAAGTCATTGACTTAACTTAGAATAATGAGGGCATTTAGGGGCTCCAGGCTTCATGTTGGCTGTAAAGACAACATGTCTTTCTTTTTTTGTGGTAAAACAAGACAAAACACCTGGTAGCCAACCTTCAGAAGCCTCTCTGAACTTAGGTGGTCTAGTTATTTTGTGTATATGTTTTGTATTCAATCATATGTGTACATGTTGTTTCCCTCAATAGGATGTAAGCTTCCTGGGCACTAGTATTGTTTCATTTTTGTCTTCATATATCCAGAACCTAGAAGGTTGCCTGTCGCACAGTGAGAACTTAATTTGATCACCATTTGATTGTTACATGTGTTCTCGCTCATTCTGTCTTCCCCTCTCCCATCATGCTGCTGGAAAGTGAAATAAGGAGTGGCAATGGAGAACTGAAGTGAGAGAGATTAAGTTACAGTGAAGGGGCTGTACGGAAAATCAATGCCAATGTAAAAGGAACACTGGGTCTTGTGCTAGTGGCATTGCTCCTTGCTGAGGTCAGCTCTTGAATCCACCTGCTCTGTTTCCGTGATGTGCCAGCTGAAGGCAAACATTTTCAGAAAGACCCTTTCCTGAATCAGAAGGCCAGGCACCAGACTGGGAAAAGGAGCATGCTTGGGAATTCCAGATCGGACCAGGTCCTGACTTCCAGCACCTTTAGAACCAGGGCTCACTTGGATTCTCAGTTCATGCCCTCTGCCATGAGTCCCAGGGTTAGAATTCCTCTAGAGCTTCTGTCTCTTTATCTAATGAGTCAAGATTCTAAAGGGATAAAGGAGGACTAAAACCAACTCACATTTTATATGTCCTAGAAGTCCTGGGACCAGATCAGTTCTAAATCTGTGGTGGAGTGGAGAGGAGGGTGAAGAATTAGAGAGATTAGGCTATTGACTTGCTCTAACCAGTAGGCAGATGTGTGTGTGCGTGTGTCATTTATTATGCTTGAAATTTTTGTCATCAAGTATTTTTATTTGCTAATTGATTGTTTATTGAGAAGAAAACCCAATTGTGAGCAGCTTTCCAACATGTGTGCCTTTTTCTCTCAAAAACCCCATTATGCCAAGGTCACATGGTAGGTGGAATAGTGGACAGAACATTGAGCTGGGTTAAGTCAGAAACTTACTTACTGTGTAGCTCTAGGCAAGTCACTTAACCATGTTTGCCTCAGTACCTCTTCTATAAAATGAACTGGAGAAGGAAATGGCAAGCCACGCCAGTATATTTGCCAAGAAAACCCTAAATGGGGTCATAAAGAGGCAGACATGAGTGAAATGACTTAACAACATATTACTGCTGCTTACTAAAATATATATTATATTCAAACAGAGGCAGGATTTCATCAGTTTCACTAGGAATTTGGAGGTAATTAGATTGGACAAATGCTCCAATCCACACATCTCTTAAAAATAAATTAACTATTCTTTGTAGAGGGAACAGTTAGAGAAGAAGATGGTAGATCACTTTTGCCCCTAGAAGGACAAGTGTAAAGTATTATTAAGTATGAGACCTTCAAAGAGTGGCATTCAGAGCCTTTCCAGCTGTCCCTCAGTTTACCTTTCCAGCTTGGATGAGTTCTTTTTTAAAATCTTTGTTGACAAACCCAGTCAATGCCATGATTTCATACATTCCTATCAAAGTTAACACTGGGGCTAGAATCAGGAGGGGAATTATCTCCCATCCATATATAAAGGAGATGGCAACAGATAACCCAACACAGCTCACATTCTGGGCAATCACACTAAGCCTTTTCCTTTCTTTGATCTCATTGGGGGCATACACCTAGGAAAGGTATTGGTGGATTCAAAGATAACATACATTGTAACTATTCCCCAAAAGTTACTAAACAGGGCATAGTTACCAATTGCTTTTCAGAATAGTTCAACCAAGGTACAATTATTTCAAGGATATGTTATTATGCCCCATGGTCCCTCTGATATCAGTCATTTTCCATTTTTTTTTTCCAATTTTGCCAATTTGATTCATGTGAGGAAGAGCCTAAGAGTTAATTTGCATTTTTAATTAGCATTTTTAAAATTAGAAGTTATTTGGAGCATTACAAAAATATACTATGACAGCATAGACTTCCTCCTTTAAAAACTTTTTTTTTTTTCACTGCTCCAACCTCTTTAATCTGTGAGATGATTGATCATCATCGGAAAAAAAGCCAAGGGGACCAAGCAGGGCAGGCCTCCAAGGCTAAGCTGGAGTTTGGGCAGGAGTCTCTGGGGTAAGGGTGATGAGGGAGTTGCTGGCCTGTGCAAGCTCAGAGACAGACACACACGTCCTCTCTGGCGGATGAACTGGGCCACAGCTGCCATCTTCTCGGGTGTGGTATAGCTGAACTTGCCACAATCATCAACTGCACCTGTCAGTGTGCTTTTGGCCAGCAGGTCTGGCACTCGCTTAACAGCGTCCTGGATTCGCAGGCCCACATGAGATGCTAGGTCCTCCGAGCGAGCGCACATCTTTTTCCCGCTTAATGTAACTCAGGGCTGTCCAAAACACGGGCCGTGGGCCCCCACGCGGCCCGCCTGTGTCCATCACAAGCACAGATCTCGGGCCAAATGCTTTCCTTAAAGCATTTGTGTCAAGTTCCACGCCCGTAGTAAACACAGGCCGGCCGCAGAAAATCGCACTGCGATACATTGTAACTAATAAACTCAGCCAGGCTGCCCCTCCGCCACAATCCCCGCTTCGCCCTCCTCCTCCGCTGCAAAGGCCCCCTTTAGTTTCTGGTACTCCTCACGCTCCCGCTGCTCTCGCTCTTCCCGGGCCTTCCTTTCCTCTGCTTCCTTCCTTTCCCTCTTCTAGCCGAAGTCGCTCATCCTTCCTTCCGCTCCTCCTCCCGCTTGGATTTCAGGCGACGCTGTTCGTCGCGCTCAGCTCCTTCCGCCTCTCGGCGGGCTTTCCTGGCCTGCTTCTCCCGCAGCTTCCTCTGCTTCTTTGCTCCAGTTCTTGCTGTTGAATTTCTGCGGGGTCATCACCACTTTCTTCTTCCTGGGCGTCTATCGCTTCCTCATCCTCTTCCTCAGCCCGCTGGCGCTGGGCCTGGGGCCTGCTCTCCATGTGTCGCCGGCGCCGGGGCCTCCCTTGGGCTCTCTCGTTTTCATGTTCAAGAAGCTGGGGCCGTGACCTACCTCCACCCCGCCCCCCCCCAGCTGCTGCTGCTGCCGCCACCTTCACCATGCGCTGATGCTCCAGATCTGCTGGTCACAAAAATGAAAAGTGTAACCTGTTTAAATCTTTTGGCCATTGCCAATGTCTTCTTTGCTTCCTTCTACTTCTTACTATCTCGCTTCCTTCAAGGCACAGCTGAAACATCACCTCCTTTAGGGGCCATTCCTGATTTTCCCAGCTGTTAGCGCCTTCCCTTCTCAAATTACCTTGTATTTACTTTCTATATTTTGTATCTGCTTATATACGCATGTGTTGTTTCCCGACAGAATGTAAACTTTGATGGCAGGTTTCATTTTTTTTTTTTCCCTTTGTATCCTCAGTGCCTACCTTAGTAGGTACCAACGGGTTAGTAACGGCTAGTGAAATAAACTTTAGTCAGAGATATGTGTGTGTGGGGGGGGCTAGGAATGTTATACAATTGAAATCTTTGTAGCAACTATTGTTTATCTCATAAACAACTATGCTTTAACACTTCTACTTACCCACTTTATACTTTTAGACTGCTTTTCTACCCCTCTAGTTACGCTCAACATTACCCTATGCTGTGGGTGAAACAAACTGCTGAACCCGTTTTACAAACTCAGGATGAAGCTGATACCCATTTTTTCTCTTGTAGAGATGTCAACATGTCAATGACTTGGGTATGAGAATTCCCTCCACTGAAGCCAATCTCAAGCCATCTATAACTTATAGTCAAGTAGAGAATTACCTGAGGTTGAGAGAAATTAGTTGACTTGACTCTGGTCATGAAGCTAGTAAATATCAAAGGCAGAATCAAAATCTTCTTGATGCTAATCCCAGCACACTGCCCAATACAATACTCTATATGTCCCTCATGTAGACATCTTGGGAAACATAACAAGTTGGCATCAGAAATAATCAGAAATAATCCATGAGCCCCTATTTTCATGGCTAGAAGTCCCATGAGGAAAAATTGAGCTAAAAAGATCCAGGCTCTAAATCACCAGAGAAATAAAAATGATTTCTTTGAAAGTATAGATATGGGGTTGGATGGAAGCATTCCCAGAAATTTGGTTAAAGATGTTGATTCCTTTTGTTGTATTTACTGTTTTTTTTTTGTGCCTTTGGCTTGTTGGGTGGTTGCTAAGAACGCCATTCAAAGAGCAGAAATAGCCAATGAGTGGGCAATGTGCATGTCAACAGCTGTGAGTACATGATACCTGAGAAGGGAGGGGATAGCCTATGGTTCATCTCAAGCTCCGGTAGAACAATAGCTGAGCTCATTTGAACCCAAGTCATTGGCTTCTGAATTTCTTTAATGGCATCGATCTTTGTTATTTTTTGGGGGCAAGGTTCTCTTCACTCCCATTGGGTGCATTCCTAGCTTTATCATTCGTTACATCTGTCAGCAATGCATCAGGTGTCAACAACACATTCTCCTCTAGACAGAATTGAGGGAAGTTTCTGATTGATGAAAAAAGATGACTGCAATATTTAGAAATAATGACACCTTATGTTTTTTTATGGGACTGAACATCCCAAAGAATGTGCTGGGCTTTATACCTTTAATAAAATTACATACTGCACAGAGAAGAATCTGTTGACAGATGTATTGGCAATCAGCCACTAACCCAAAGCAAAAGAAATACCAGTTGAATTGGCTGGAGCCAGTCAGCGATTCCAGGGATAGTGTATTCCTGTGATTCAGAATTTCTAAAACATCTTTTTATGTATAATTACCTCAAAGCAATGGCACTCCCAAAGGAGGCAGAAGGCAGTTCATTTTAGTGATTGGTAGGGTCTCTATAATAAGATCATTTAGCATTGTTAAATCCCCATTTTCTGAATATTGGCACTATTAATGCACAGGGAAGCAAACAGCAATGAAAACTGTTCCTTTTTTATTCATGGAGTTAATCTGGTAAAAAAAAAAAAAGACTTGGCCAACTACTATTGGTAGAAGTGAGTTTGAACTTGAAATCTGTTTTCTGACCCATCACTATCTACTAGAAAAGACCATGTTAAAAAAAAAGACCACGTTGGTATTCAATGATAGTATACAAACCTGAGCAATGGGGTTTTTACTTGGAAATGGGAGTGTGAATATTTGAGGTAGATGTGAATGTGGATGTCTGCTTGCCCTAGCAGTAGTGATGCAAACAGGGCAGAAGCACATGGGAATTTTAGACATCTGTTTGCATGGGGCATGGGGGGCCATTCAGGGGTCATACACTCACAGCTCCTGACATGCGCATAGAGCTCTCTTTGGCCATTTTTGGTCTTTTGATAGTGTTCAGAGTAAGTGCCCAACAAGCCAAAGGCACAGAAGATTGCCTCTTATACCTGAAGGGGAGCTTTTTCATTCCCTAAATGGTGTGATCCTGGAATCTAGCTTTCTAACCATACCAGGGAGATTCCCTGGGTAGGATAAACTTTGAGACTTTCCTTGAGGGGAATCACAAATTAGGGACTTCCTAAACTAAAGCGTTTAGGGATCTTGTACAGAGAAAGTTTCTCATTTATCAAACTCTTTAGAGAAAAAAGGAAGAAAAGTCAACTGGTTTTTGTAGAGTGTCCTACTTGGAGAGCAAAGCTAGAAAGGGCCAGGACAGCTTAGTTGTGATAAGAATGGAGTTACTTCTTGAGCAAGCTCTGAAGTATATTTCCCACCTGGGGGTTACCACATGAATGGTCTGAGTCTTGGGGAGTCTATGTAGGACTCGGTGGGAAATAGGGACTCAGTGGACTGACACAGGATCGCTATAACAACAAGGCCTAGAGTTTATATAGCATTTTAAGGTCTGCAATGCAAATATAAGTTCTTGTTTGACCATGACAACCATTCTGAGAAATCGGTGTTGTTATTATCCCCATTTTGCAGATGAGGGAACTTTGGCTGAGAGGGGTTAAGTGACTTGTCCAGGGTCACACAGCTAGTAAGTGTCAGAGGCAGGATTTGAATACAGGTCTTCAGGACCAGTTCTCTGTGCATTACCATCTAGCTCCACATAGCAGCTTCAAGTGAAATTATCTCTCTGAGAGAACTAATTACCACTCGAATGCTTCATGTTTCTGTATTCCCCTTACTTAACATCTTCTATAATTTACGAAGGGCGCATTGAGGGCTGTCTCACACCCAAGGTTCATCTTATACATTGACTCTCTGTGTAGGAGTTGGGGGACCTTTTTATCCCCATTTGGGGAAACAGATTCAAGCTATCTATAAAACATTTTGGAGGTTTTATTGGATTAACTCCACAGAGGGGCAAGGAACCAATGAACAAGAATATCTAGGGATTCAGCCTATCTTTGTGAACTCACAGGATGTTTTACTTCACTTATAAAGTAGCAAACTTGCACTCAAATCTGCCTCTGACACCTCTTTGGATTGTCAAAAGTCATGTCACCCTTTTCAGCTTTCATATCCTGTGATTCTGTTATTCACCACCATCCTTTTATGTCTCAGAAAGATCCCAGGTGTTTGGTATATATTTCATGAATGAAAAAAGAAAAAGCTGTCAGTAGCTTCAGTGTTGAGTCCAACGAATGGACTGTGTGTCTGCGACCAAAGGCAGGTCCAAAGTTTGACTAAGTTCTGTTGACTTTTCAGAGACAGAAACTCTTGAGGATTCTCTGATAAGTTAACGAGGGGCTGCAGTCTTTCTGGGGGGTAACCCACACAGATGAAATCACAGAATCTCGATGTACTAGAGAAGTAGCTGAAACACTGTGTACTAGCCAGGCTTCAGTGAGTGAACCTGGGCACTTATTCTCTCTTTATACTATGATCTATGGACTGAACCTGTATTTTAAGTTCCAAATAACTGACTACTGATTTTTGCAACACAACCTATTTTATCACTGGCAGTAATTTCCTATAGTTTGTAGTACTTAGCAGCATAGCAGCATATTCAAATACTTGAGTCCTGGCAAAGAGATCATGTGTTGTGTTGAGATGGCTTAAGTGACTTGTCTAAAACACGCAGAAATAAATCTTTGCTGTAACAGGGCTCTATTATTGTATGTCATTCCAGGCAAAGCCCATTCTAGAAATTGCTACAATTATCGGAACTGACTAGGAACAAAACACTAAAAAAATACAGCATTCTTAATCATAAGTCTGTAAAATCAGGATTAAAATACCAGGTGGTTGTGAGGGAAGCTTTGTTTAAAACCTCTAAGTATTTATAAATATTGTTAAGTATCAACTCATAAATGATGTAAAAGTTTACAAATATTACAAACATCTTTAAGTGTTTATAAATTGCTACCAATAAAACAAAAAGAAAGAATTTTGGATATTATTAGCTCAGGTGTAAGAAATGAAAGAGGCCGAAGATTTGGGGAATGCACAGAAGCTTCACAGGTATGTGAGTACCTTTTTTTTCATAAAGAGAGTCAGGAGACACTGGTACCAAACAGCATCTGAAGACTGAAACTGACTGAATCTTAACAGACGGGAAAAGCTGGGCTACTTGGAGTAATTTCCAAATTAGCTTTCTGTGTAACGATCAAAATCAAAACCAAGTTTGAAGAATATAAATCAGAAGCAATTAAAATAACTTCAAACTAACGCTGAAAGCTACTGACACTGAAAAATGAGCAATGGACAAAAGAACAGATATCAAAAAAGATATCTTCCTTTCATGAAGAAATGTATCTTCGGTAAGTCAATTACCCCGAGGAGGAAGCCATAGAAGCAAGAGAAACCACACTTCTGGAAAACAAAGAACACCACTGACTTAGAATATCTTCTGCGTTGTAAAATCCTATGAATGAAAATGGTAAAAGATTATGGGCAGTATTGCTCCATAAGAACAATGAGAAGACATAGAGGGGAAAACAAATTTACAGAAAATTTGGAGAGAGATTAAAACATGCTAGATCATTTCAAGATCTTTTAAAGATGAAATGAGAAGTAAAGTGACAAACAGATGAAAAGCAGAAAAATTCTCTCAAGATATTTGCCACAAGCTATTTTTTCTATCAATGACAATGCAGTTACCACTTTTGGATTCTAAAAACCCAGTTTTTGTTGAGCTAAATAAAGAAGTAGAAAGTGAAATAAAGAAGATAAAAACAGGAAGAGTAATTAAAGAGGACCAAACAAGCACAAAGGCATGCTGAAGGGAACACTATTGAGGGTTCATTTTTCAAGACATCTAAAAGAGAATACCAAATCCTTGAAAATAAAAACCCGGATTTTATAGTAACTTTAAAAGAGAAAATGTAATGAACATTTATCCAAATGTCCACTTTTACATTTCTACGAATCTGTATTAGAATAATTTATCTATATGTCAATGGAATCTGCAATGAAGAAATCAGGAAGAAACAAGATTATGCATTTTCACATAAAGGAGGTCTGCCTTGGTAATTGTCTCATGTGGAGGTCTACACAAGAGAGTTTTTTAGTTACGTTGACTCAGGGTTCTGATTCGTTTTTTCATTTTCAATGTGACAGGTTGTGGTGTAATGGAAAGAGATGGAAACCAGAATTGTTCTGTGATTATGGGACAAATGCATTTTATCTTATAGTCTGAAGGTGAGAATTGGCTACCAATAATATGCTTAGGTGTTGTAGTTTGCAGAGGAGAGAGAAAGCTTTGACTATTGCAGAGCTGCTGGGAGGGGGGTCTACCTGCCCCAAGGGTCTCCCCACTCCAATGCATCCTCTACAATGATTTTCCTAAAGCACAGTTCTGATCCTAACCCTACCCTCCTATTAAGTAGACTCTGGTGGCTTCCCTATTGCTTCTAGGATCACATGTAAATTGCTGTTTAGCATTCAAAGCCCTTCATAACGTAGCCCCTTCCTCCCTTCCTAGTCTTCTTACACCTTATTCTCCTATATGTACTTTATGATCCAGTGAAATGGACCTCCTAGCTGTTTCATGAACAAAACACTTCATATCTTGGCTCCTGGCATTTTCTGTGGCTGTTCCTTCTGCCTAGAAGGCTTTCTCTCCTCTGCTCTGACTACTGACCTCCCTAGCTTTCCTAATTAAAGTCCCTTCTTTTACCCAAGCCTTCCCCAGCCTGTCTACCTTCTGTTAATTATTCCTCATTTATATTTTATATAGCTTGGGGTGTGTGCGTGTGTGTGTGTGTGTGTGTGTGTGTGTGTGTGTGTGTGTGTGTGTGCGCGCATTTTGTCCATCTCTTTAGATTTTAGTCCCTTGGGGGCAAGGACTATTTTTGCCCAATTTTTTTTTTATTCTCAGTGCTTAGCACAGTGCCTGGCACATAGTAGGTGCTTAACAAATGCTTATGATTGATCAAGAAAGGGGGGGAGAGATCAAGGGAAGACCAAATTTCAGAACTACTTCAAATGAAATTAATACATGCTCCAATTGCTGCTGAGTAAATCCGAGGAAGGCAGAGGGAAGGCTTGGAAGCTGAGAATCAGGGTTAACTAGTTTGGTTTTGATGTCAGTGGGCCGTGTTGGTCAAACATGGTGTAGAATCAATTCAGCTTGGCAGAAGAAATATCTCTTCTATGAGGGATTTTTTGTCAGTAGCTCTTGAGTCAGGAGGAGGACCAGGAAGTTCTAGAATTGTGAGTTAACTCAAGCTCTTGGGTCTTCCTCATTTATATATCTCCTTGGAAGGTTTCTGGAAGTGTATGCCCACCCTTTCCCTACAGATATTGCAAAGTATGCTCTAGAATTACATGTGATTTGCTTTAATATATAAGTGACTGTGATGTGATCATCACTTCTTTTGTCTTTTGTTGTTCAGTCATTTTCAGTCATGTCCAATTCTCAGTGACTCCAATTGGGCTTTTCCTGGCAAAGATACTGGAGTGGTTTGCCATGTCATTCTCTGGATCATTTGACAGCAAAGGAAATTGAGGCAAAGAGGGTTAAATGACTTGTCCAGGGTCACACTGCTAGCAAGTATCTGAGGCCAAATTTGCACTCAGGAAGACGATTGATTCTTCCTGACTTCAGGTCTGGCGCCCTATCCACTCCACCACTTAGCTGCCCATCGTGGGCCATTTCTTGTTGTCCTGATGCAGCCTGGATCTGGATGTTGTCCTGATCTGGCCACTGGAAGCAGATGGCTCCAGAGGAACTGGTGACTTTGCACAGCCCTCCCTCAGAGCTAATTCACTTGCAGGTCATGGCGTCACCTCCCTGATGTCATGGTCCTCTTTGAGAATGAAGGACAAATAGCAAAGCAAGTAGCTGCCCGCGTTTACTGCTAAGTAAGGGCATGTTTTGGGTCTAAAAGTATCATCATTTTGAGTAGCTGTTTTGTGTAAATGGCAATGTATCTGTGGATGACGGAGCACTAAATTAGTGAGCAGGGGAGTCTATTCTCTCACAAAAGGTTACACTGTCTAGCAGACCCAGAGGATTTAAATGTAACTCTGTGGTGGTGGTCCTTCTTGGAGTACCTAGACCTTCCAGCATGAGAGCAGATTGGAGTGGTCAAGTCAATCAGAATGAGTAGGTGTTTCTTCATACACCCTGCAAGAGAGATGTTAATGAGGGTGGTCACCCAATTTACACTCATAACTCCATGATCAGCCTCATAGCAAAGCTCTTGTTACAGATGAGAAAACTGAGGCAAACAGTGGTAAGTGACTTGCCTGGGGCTGCCCAGTTATTAGGGGTCTGCGGCTGAGTTTGAATTTATGAAGATGAATCTTTGTGGTTCAAGCCCAGTGCTCTATCCATCGTGCCACCTAGCTGCCCAGATTCTCATGATGGCTGTATCAAAATAAACAAACTGGGTCTCATCTTACACATATAATCTATCACCTCTTGGTGAGGAAGTAGAAAACATTCTTCCTTAACAATCCTCTGGAATCCTGATTAATCACTGCACTGATCAGAATTTTTTAAGTCTTAATATTGGTATTGTAAAAATTGTTTTCCTGTTTCCGATCATTTTACTCTGTATCAGTTCATACAAGTCTTCCTAGGTTTCTCTGAAACCATCCCTTTCATTTCTAACAGCACAAGAGTATGCAATTACATTACAATTTATTCAACCATTTCCCAACTCACAGTCACTCTATTAGTTTCAAGTTCTTAGACACTGCAAAAAAGCTATAAATATTTTTGTGCACTTATGACCCTTTCCCTCATCTTTACTCTCTTCTTGGCTATGCGTCTAGTATCGAGGGATACGTGCAATTTAGTAATTTTTGGTCATGGTTCCAAACTGCTTTCCAGTTTGAGGCCAGGCTCATCTAATTCAAAGCTCCTGCAGAGGAATCAGCTGGCGGAACCAGAGTGCACTGAATGCCAGGCCTGGACTCAGGAAGTTCAAATCTACCTTCAGACACTTACTACCTGTGTGACCTTGGGCAAGTCATTTAACTTCTCTATGCCTCAGTTTCCACTTCTCTAAAGTGGGAATAATAACCTGCCTCACAGGGTTGTTGTGAAGATCAAATGAAACAATAATTGTAAGGTGCTTAGTGTTAATTGTAAAATGCCTGGCACATAGTAGTGACTTAATAAAAGTTTGTTGAGTGGTTGATTGGTTTTCATACAGCGGCTCCCACATTTGCCACATTCTTTTTGTTATTGTTTGCTTTGCCAATATAATAGGTGTGAGGTGGAAGTTCTTCCTCTGATTCCCATCTTTTTGGCACTTCTCAAGTTCATTCTCAGACCTTTTGTCTTCTCTCTTTGCAGTCCTTGCTTTAGCAATTCCATTCACTACCTTGGCTACAATTATTATCTTTTTGACAATATGCATTCTCTCTCCTCTCCTGTCCTCTCCTCTCCTCCCCTCTCCTCTCTTTTATCTTTTTCTGTATATACATGTATGTATATATGTACATATACATATGTCTATATGTATAGATGTGTATGTAGTTGTAAAAATGTATGTGTATATATGTACCTGTGTGTATGACTATGCAAATATATGTATATACCCTCCACATATGTACATACATACATATATACATATAAACATCTATGCCTTCTCACTATCTTAAATTCAACTTACTCAAAACAGCCCCAATTATCTCTTACTCCAAACCTGCTTCTTTTCCTCTGCACACAACCTTGTTTTTCCTAATAGCGCCATTATCTTCCTAGTGACTCACCCTTGAAACCTTAGAGTTGCCTTTGAATTACCACTCTCCACTTGCCAGAGTTGAGTTATTTCAGTCCTACCTTTGCCGAATGCCTCACATCTGTTCCCTCCTTTGCATTTTCACAACCCGCCCCCCCCTTAGTCCCCCGTAGTCAGGTCCTCATTATCTTTCCCTTGGACAACTGAGAGCCTCCTAACCAGTTTCCATGCCTCTGATCTTTCCCCCTTCCAATCTGTCTTACACACCACTGCCAGGTTAATCTTCCTAATGCACAGCTCTGATCATTGCAAGCAAGTGGTGCACCAATGCCATCTGTCATTTTGTGGCTAAACACAGCCCAAAACACCATAAGGTGAGACATTAGTGATAGGAAGCAGTGGTTTATGCTCACAGTACCGTGACTCTGAGCACACACTTGAAAGTCAATAACCATTTGATGTTCCAGAAAGCATCCTCATGGTGTCGTGTCCAACTCTATGAAAATCCTTTTTTTTTTCTGTAGTAAATGAAATTGCTATGAAATGGTTGCCTTTTGTGGAAGATAGAGAAGAATAGAGAATAGCCTCAGGAAAATTTGCAGCTTTTGCCTTGTTTTTATCATAGATTAAGAGCAGGCAAGGACCTTAGAGGCCATTGAGTACAACTCTCTCATTTTATATTAGAGGAACCTGAGACTGGGAGGTTAAGTGACTTGCCCAGTTACCCAGTACATAAGTATCTGAGGTAGGATTTGAACTCTGATCTTCCTGAGTCCAGGCCCAGTACTCCACCCACTGTGCAATCCAGCTTATCTCAAAGGTCCACGTGGATTAAATGAACTGTTTTTGGTTGGATGGATATCAATGACAGTGTCACAATAGTCTAAGAAAGTGATACTGGAAATTTCAACTTTCATTTTCCCTTTTTACCTTCCACTCAGAGAGCTAATGGGTCATTATAATTTCCTTAGTTCATTCTCTAATGGTCTCATTTTCTGGATATCATCACAATATGTATCATAGTTGGAATCCTGGCAATCGGGCTCTCCAAGAAACATTGGAAAATTCCAGGGCAACAGAAATTCCCAGGTACTTTTTTGTTGATTATGTGTCGAAGTTATTTAGTTTTTTTTTCTTTTAGAGAAATAGGAATAAAAATACTTTGAGCCTGGACTCGGAGTGAAGAAGGAATGGATTTAAATCTCGTGAAAAAGTTTACTAGTTGGGTGACCCAAGGTGAATCACTTAATATATGTATATCTCAGGCAACTCCTTAAGACTTATATATGAAGTCATAGGAAGGTGGCAGTTTGTGATGGTAGATGGAGTTTCTCATACCGGAAGTTTCCCACCCATCCCAAATTATAGATTTTTCATGTTGTCAATAATAGAGAAAAAAAAGTATAATTCTAATTTTTAAATGAATTGATGCTATGACTGGATTTCAGAAGGATGATAATGGCTTCTCTTCGTAGGTTTCCTGATCCTGTAAGAATATTGTGGGAAGCTTGTTGACAACTTCCTGTGCCTGGGTTGTTCTGAGAGCGAAGATGCCTTGGGCACTGTTTTCTCACAGTGGAAATCAGGTTCTTCCTAAGTGGCTTTTGACCAGCCCCTCTTTTTATTGGTAAGTGGAAATTTTTCTATGAAAGAGCCTTTTACAGTAGCTTCTCATAGTATCAACTGGGTCATGGAATCAACCATTTCAGCAGTAGGTTTTGTGAGAAAATTCAAGGAATCCTATGTGAAAGAAACCACAGAATCAGAGGTGTAGAGTGGGAAATGACCATGGAGGTCATTTAGTCCCTCCACCTCATTTTATAGCTAAGGAACTGAGGCTTGGAGAGATTAAAGCCACTTGCCTGGAGTCGCCAAGATTGTAAGTGGCATAGCTCTGGAAGGCATCTATACCAACTATTATGGAGCACAGCTGTAGTCTGCTTCTATCTTGTATTCATTATCTTTTGTTGATTAGCTTCTGGTGTCTATTCCTTGTTACTGATTGGGGTTCTGATGTTATTGTTAGGCCAAATTTGGTCCCATGAAGTGGAATAATGGGAGGGCCCTGATCATGATCCCCAAATATGACATCAAGAAACTAACTTTCCAAATGTGAATCATTAGGGCAACTCTGCAACATAAAGAGCTTTGTCCTCACCAATCCATTGATCTCATTTCCAAGAGTTAGATTTCTGAACAATGCTGATCCTGGGCATTAGTATCACACATGAAGAGTGAAAGTCAGCTTGAAAAGGCTACATTCAACTGTCTCCAATCCTCAAGAAAGAAAAGTTAAAACCTGTTGTTCCCATGCTCACAAGAAATGATCTCAGTCTATCCAATTTCCCATTTTACTGTCCCTGGTAAGTCAATTGGTTCATGGTCAAGGTTGAATCTTTTTTGCAATTTTGCATTAATTCTCCCCACCCCTGCCCCACACAAACTGATTCCTGATTAAAAAACAAAACAAAACCACAACTTGGACTTGGTAAGTTCTCCTAAATGGCTTCTTTCTTGGAGAGAGGGAGCCAGCTTGTACTCCTCTTTAAAATGGAGAGTTTTGGAGGAACCATCCAGGTCTTGCCTAGGGTCACACAGCTGGTTAAGTGTCTGAGGCCATATTTGAATTCAGGCCTTTGTAACAATTTTAGGATATAAAGTCAGCTGTTCCTGGACCCTGCTCCTACAACCTATTTCTCACTCAAAGATAAAATCTTGCTTCTTTGATCAAGTACTACAGTAACTAGAGAAACCTTGGCAATAGCTCTT